>CM060985.1:124169547-125369547 GCA_030765065.1 Deroplatys truncata
CTACTACTACTACTACTACTACTACTACTACTACTACTACTACTACTACTACTACTACTACTATACTACTACTACTACTACTACTACTACTACTACTACTACTACTACTACTACTACTACTACTACTACTACTACTACTACTACTACTACTACTACTACTACTACTACTACTACTACTACTACTACTACTACTACTACTACTACTACTACTACTACTACTACTACTACTACTACTACTACTACTACTACTACTACTACTACTACTACTACTACTACTACTACTACTACTACTACTACTACTACTACTACTACTACTACTACTACTACTACTACTACTACTACTACTACTACTACTACTACTACTACTACTACTACTACTACTACTACTACTACTACTACTACTACTACTACTACTACTACTACTACTACTACTACTACTACTACTACTACTACTACTACTACTACTACTACTACTACTACTACTACTACTACTACTACTACTACTACTACTACTACTACTACTACTACTACTACTACTACTACTACTACTACTACTACTACTACTACTACTACTACTACTACTACTACTACTACTACTACTACTACTACTACTACTACTACTACTACTACTACTACTACTACTACTACTACTACTACTATACGAGGCGTATTCCAAACTCGGTGAGCAATATTTAATGTATGGTAGGCCTGAATAGCGTTTCAAACCTGCAGTGCTGTCCACCGACTCCTGAGGAACCTACCGTGGTGTTGGTGTGACGCAGTAGGCGTTTGCCAATCGGTGTGGGTAGATCGCAATGGCCGCGATAATCGTAGATCCCGGCAGTTCTGAAGTGCACGGTTTGATTAGATTTCTGCTGGCAAAAAGATCGTCACTGGTGTGGAGAATTTTGAAATGGTCGCACAAAATAATGTGCACGATGAACAGTGGAGTGGTACGCTCGTATTCGGATCGACCACATCGTTGAGCAAGTGAACCAAAAACTTCGAAGTGGTCGGCGTTTGACGATTAGTGGTCTGGCGGATGAATTCCCAAATTTTGCTCAAACCTCACTTTACAGGATTGTACTGTAAGGCTTGGATATCGGAAACTTTTTGGGAAGTGGGTGCCAAAACTGCTCACCAGCCAACACAAAGAGCAATGAATGCGTAGCGCACGACAGATTTTGGAGCGCTATAGACAAGATGAAGCTGGATTGTTTTCCCACATTGTTATGGGTGACGAGACATGGATTAGCGTACACCAACGCAGAGTCGAAACTACAGTCAATGAACTGGCGCCGTTCCGGTTCATCCAAACCAAAAAGTGTAAACAATCGCCATACATGAATCACAAAATGATGGTTATTGTGTTTTGGGATGAAAAAGGCGTCCTTTTGATTGATTTCAATGAACCTTGTACTGTGCAAATGAGACGTGCGATCCAAAATCGACGCGCGAAAAACTGTCGTCCTGCATCATCCTTCTGCACGACATAGCACGCCCGCACACCTCTGCCAAAACCAAAGATAGATTCAAGAGTTTCGTTGGCAATTCTTTGACCACCCTCCGTACAGTCCCGACCTGGCACCAAGTGACTATTTCCTCTTCTTGCCTTTGAAAAGGTGGCTGGGGGACAACGATTTCAAACCGACGATGAACTCAAGACGAGCGTTACGAACTGGTTCAAGTCCCAGGAAACAGACGTCTATGCAGAGGGGTTAAAAATGCCGGTGTAGCGTTACAGGAAGTTTATAGATGCGAAGGGCGATTATGTGGAAAAGTAAAGTATATATGTAGGCACATACTGCTGTCAGTAAGAACCTTGTCTCATGAGCGATGTTGTTATTAGGACCAAATAGACCTTAGTTCTGAAATATGCCTCGTACAATGAACATAGGTGAATTTTTCATTGGTAAAGAAAGTAATGTGTAAGCATCACTTCAGATTACTATACAATACTTTTTTTCTCACATTTCCATTCTAAATAGCAATGAATTTGGGAAGATGTATTTATTATTTCGAATGTTGGGGAGCCGAATTTCAAGTTTGTTTGCAACCTCACGTATGGTAAACCGTTTCCGGTAGCCTTCGCCCCAAGTTTAAGAAAATATGAACTTTGTAATTTTACTGTTTCTTTAAATATTATATATTTATGTTTGCCTCGACTGCGTCAGTATTATTCTTAGAGACATGGATGTCTTGGCAGGGTTGTGGTACAACAAGAATGTAGGCTTACAAAGATTATAATTTTACTTCACTTCTTTTATTAATGCTTGACACGATTTAAATAACACTTCACTGATAGAGAGCTGTAGATTCTTTTATTAATTACTTGCACTTTTTAACACGTAATACGAATACCTATTATACTTCTCGAGGACGTGTCTCGCGTCCGGTTAGGAACACTGTTTACAGGCAACTAATTTCTAAATTTGTAATTTTTTTCCCCTTTTTAATTTCTGATTCGCTAATCCTAGTCCAATAGAATACCTTCATTTAACTAAAGATTTTTCTGGTTGTAGATTGGCTATTTTATAAACTGTCACTAAAATTATGTTATTGCTTCCAAGAATCACAAGTAGTATTGTTAAACTTTCAAACTCATTATTGCCTCAAGGTTACCTCATTGTTAGCAACTTTTAACTTACTATTCTCACAGCTCCTACATTATTAAATTACGTAATACATTCACATAACATTATTACACATGGATACAATAATATAAATATATACAATGACTGTAATATAACTTTTTATATATTGTTACACACACAATTGCTTTAAGGCGGGCTGTTATTGAATTTATATATATATATATATATATATATATATATATATATATATATATATATATTATATAATTAGACTGAAATAATATAAGTGTTAAAAATACTGCCTCATATTTAAATGTGATATAAACGAAAAGCGAAGAAAATGTATTACTTCTTCAACTGAATAAATAATATCAGAAGAAATGTGTTCTCATTGTTGGGTTTGCAAATGCTGAGGTTAAACTAGAAGAAACAAGGGACCCATATGCTCTTACATCCCCTTTATAAGCAAGCTGGTCTGATTTATGGTCTTCCTCTGGCCAACCAAGGTGCTGGTACACGTAAAAGAAAATAAATGAAGAACAAACTGCGACCGCAATACTAAAAACGAAACGCAAGGTTAAGAAAGAATACGAACACGAATGTACCATGATTCATTGCCAAGGCTAGAGAAACAAAATGCCGAGTCATAATTGAAATTAACTCCTGTGTGCAAGAGGAGGGAGAAAACTATACCTTGGTGTAGATATATGGCTGCATTTTGGCACAAAATGGTCAAATTACACTGCAGCCCGTATGTTCTTATCTAGGTATCTTAATTTATATGTTACCTTTATTTTTAAACCCGCAGAGAACTTGGTGGAAATTTTTCTGAATCCGTAAATTGGTTGTTTTTATTTTCCTCCTTTGCTTTTTATTAACGTTCTAGAGAAGTAGGAAGGTTAACATGGTTAGCCTGTCTACAGAATTTGTAAACTTATTTACATCATTTATATTGGAGTTTGGTACCGGTTCAAGAGTACAATTTATAGTAACTGCATTCAGCTGATACATGTTGATGAAGGAGAGGTTTATTAATGACAATCATGAACAAATCGCAACCACAAAACTAGTGAATTCTACGTAAGGGAGAGCAGCAGCCTTAAACACTCTAAATTGTGAGGCAATATTTTATATCATAACATGCTGTGAATGCCAGAATGATTGTAGTGTAAATTAATATTATTGTATGTATAGGATTTTAGATGTTTGTTAGCTATAAGTATTGTTAGGAAATACGTTTACACGGCCTAACTGAAACTGACAATAGAAGTGGGTAACAATAAACCGAGGGGGTGAGTTGTTTATCACTAAGAAGAGTTATACAAATGATGCCAGGGTAGCGTGCCTCTTTTTTAGAAATGGAGGGAATGCTTCCCTAGAGTATGTATGTTAGTAGTAGTGATTGGCTGACCAAAACAGACGCTAAAGTGGGCGCAATTTGGTAACCAATAGGACCTATATTATAAAGTTTAGGCAATTCGAGGTGAAGGAGTATATATTCTCGAGCCATAAGCAAGTGTCGCACAGTTCTGAAGAATCTCTCAGGAGATGCACGTCGTAGAGTTAGTTACAAAAATGTGAAGTACGTGAAATAATTGGTGCGCGGCAACTAAAACGACTGTAATTACATTCGGAAATATCACAGTTTCAGTCAGGCGGGTATAAAGATTAAACATGTCAATTATTAATTAAGTGTGACGACAATAAAAGTCTGTTTTAAATTTTTATTTATCAGTGTTATCTTTTAGTAACAACTTCCTTCTGTTTACATGCCCTGCTTAGAGACACGTGCTCGACGGAGTTATAATAGCTAGCCGGAGGACAAAGAACCCAAATTAAAAAAATAATTAAACAATAAGTGTCCAACAAATAAGATAACACAAGCCATTGCGACAATTGTTAGCGAGTTCAAGTTGTGGAATAATCAGTAATAATAGTCAAATTACGAGGCGTATTTTTAAAGTAAGCACCGGTTTAATATTTTGCCGCTGCATTAGGGATTTTCAGCATGCAAGATCACTTCCTCCATACATTAGGAAGCCAGACGCAGCTCTGAGCGATTGCAATTTGTTTTTTCTTGTTAGAACGTTTAGAAATGTTCAAAACAATCGAGCGACTCTCCGACTGTGAGATCAGTGATTCGTTTTCTGAATGCGAGAAGTGTTACGCCAGAACACATTCATCGCCAACTGTGAGAGGTTTACAGGAAAACAATGAGTGACAATGCCCGGCCACACACAGCTAAACAAAGTCAAGGTCTCATCTCATTATTTGGTTGGGAACAATTCAGTCACCCTTCCTATAGACCGGATTTGACACCAAATGACTTTCATCTGAAGAAATACCTTGGTGGAAAATATTCCAACGTCGATGATCTGAAATAAAACTTTCACACCTGGCTTTGAACACAGGCGGCATCATTCTTTGAGAAAAGCATACAAAAAAAGGTGGTGACTGTGTGGAGAAGTAGTATATGGTATAAGGTAATAAATGATAATACATTCTGTGGTGTTATTTTTCAAAAACATTATTTGTACTTATTTTAAAAACGTGTCTCATATTTGTGGAGATAAAGAAAAACATTAACTGCCAATGCGTATCAACACAGAAAACTAATTAGCAATTAATGACTAGCAATAAATACACAATAAAACTGATTTTAATATTAATCACAGTTATCTTTTTTGTTACGTTGGTTATTATTATTCTTTATAGTAAATATTTGTTACAAGCTGAATTTTAAACAAGATTGTTAGTGTGTTTTTTTCATAGCTACAAAATAATCATTTTATTCACCTTATCGATTGTATTCAGTGTAAACACAGTTAGCGCTCAAAAACTTTTAAAGCTAAAAGTTGTAGAATAACGAACGTATTTTTACCCACGCAGTTTTTGGTTAGGAGCATTATGACTTATGACTTGAGTGTTTCATTTTACTACACATAAAAAACTAGAAAAACTTTATTCCTTCGTTCACGAGGGAGATAATTTACACTTATTCAGTAGGCATAGATTTTCCTACTCTTCAACTGGCCAAAAGTACGTAAGGAAGAAAGAGAAAGGTCGAATGTGTATATTTGTGAGTGTATACAGGGGTTTTAGTTTTTTCAGGTGTATATATTATATATACACACACTAAGCGTTACAGAAAAAATCTGATGTGTTACACTGACATGACTTCTCTACTCTTGTAATAACTATTTTTACAAACGCTTATTCTCCGAATACTTCATGTTAATCGTGATATCGAGATGTCATTCTTATTGCTAATTTTCTTGTAGATGCAAAGGGAATTGGTAGGCTTTAAGCGATAGTCAAATTATTTTAAGAGCTGGTTGCTATGTGGAGTATTCCATTCTCTTTGCATTACCAGGACAAAAAAAATAACAAACTCCCATTTGAGAAAAAGTAACGTATTGGAAAATTTAAGGGAATAACAAGCAATATCTCCAAAATGGTTCACTCTACAAAAAAATGTATGTGTCATAAATTGTGTATTTTAACGCGATCTACATTTTTTGTGTAGTCAAATCTTGTCTATCTCTTATGGTTTACCAGTTATGCAAACATATTCATTGTGAAGACATGGGGATATTACCAGAATATTTTATTTGTCATGAAGGTATGTTAAATATGTGATATTTTAATCAAAATCGTTAGAGGCATTTTTGAGAAAATTAAAATTTTTGAAAAATGTTCCATGTAAGGAGTAATCTGTAATGGGGGGAGTTACTTGAAAAACTTCGTGTCGCATCTCAGGAAGATATTGAACCTAAATACCAAGTTTGGTGTTTATCCCACTATTCGTTTCTGAGTTATGCTGTTCACAGACACACACACTCGTACTGACACAACACGGACATGTTTCCAGAAATAATTTTTTTTATTCAGGAGGCCTCAAAACATGTATTTCCGGTGAAATCTCGGTATCGAATTTTTGGGTGGAATGCAATACTTCCCCTACTTACTATACGTAGGAGAGAAAGTAAAAATGTCATTAATAGAAGTTGCTTGATATTACGGGGGAAAAGTAAATGCCATTAGTGTGTTTTGTTTGGAGGACGTTGTAATGGACATTTGAGGGTCAATTTAAATTGACCCTAATTGTAGGTTCTCATTTAAAAAAAATTAAATTGACCATAAAATGACCATCATAACGTCCACCAATCAAAACGAGTAATAGCATTTACTTTCCTGAAGCGAAAATTCAAAGTTTTATGCATCCTTTAGCACTTCATTTGGAATTCAGGTACCTTCATATTTATCTCCAGTTCTGCTTTTTATAATTATACTAAATTGTATCCTTAATAACTGACGGTTGACACTTGCTGTAAAATGTGCCTATAATTCATGACTTTCGTTATTAAATGTTCATTTTCCCTAAAATGCTATCATTGTATTGCTGTTTTACATTGTTTATATAATCACATAAATAAAATAAGGGAAGAATAAAGTAAAGCTTCCTACAATCCTGGGATACCACGCCGTATACCACTCCCGTACTCTCACGGCCGAAACATAATCTGACCGCTTTATACTACCGCTTGTGAAATTGCAACACCAAGAAGCAAACGCATGAATTCAAGGAGTTTAATACCACAGGTTAGGTACATGAGAAGTAACTAACGATAAACATTTCAAATCTATACATGACTTTGAGCCCTAATATTCAGTATTTGGTGTGGCTCCATGAGCTGCAAGTAAAGCTCCTATACGCCGTGGCAATGAATCAAAAAGGTTTTGAATAAGTTCCTGAGGGATTTCCCTCCACGCAGTTTGTATTCGAGCCCACAAATCCATGATACTGGTTACTAGAGGCTCCTGACGCACCAAGTACCGACTAACTATATCCCTGACATGTTCGATGGGCGACATGTCAGGCGAACGTCAGGCCAGGGAAGCAATGGTACCCGTTGCTCTTCGAAGAAGCCTTGTACATTTCTCGCAATATGTGGCCGGGCATTGTCCTGTTGAAATGTTGCCTGTAGATATGGCTGAAGCAGGGGGAGTACCTCAGGTTCTTCAACCACCGTTATGTTATGCTGTTTAGAGTGCCCTCAATTCGTAGGGGGCGAGGTCGGTTGTTGTATCCAATGGTACCCCAAACAATCACACCTGGTGTTTGTCCGCTATGCCGCTCAACAATGTAGCCCTCCAGGTTGCGCTCACAACGGTACCGTCGGACACGTATGCGGACACCACTGTAGGACACGTTGAAGCGGGACTGGTCCGAAAAGACTACATTTTGCCACTCAGCACTCCAGTGACGATGTTCACGTACCCATTACAGTCGGAGTAGCTTGTAGTTTTTGGAAAATGGAAACCGACGTAATGGCATGCATGCAACCAGTCTAACCTGCAGCAGATGTCCACGGACCGTTGATGCAGAGAAGTTCCCACCTGTTGCAGTGCTCCAGCGTCGAGTCAACACTGTGGATGAAGCTGTACGGTCCGTTATGGCCATGAGGACAAGATGACAGTCATCCCCTGTTGTGGTCATGTTCTGTGGGCCAGTACCCGCTCTTCGCTGCGTACGACCACTGCTTCCACACACGCATCACTGTCGTAGAGCATGCCTTGTACGAGCCGAAATGTCACGGTATGACAAACCCGCTTCCCAGAGACCGACCATTCTGCTCCGTTGGAACTCGCTCCTTTTGACGTCGACGAGGCATACTGGCACTCACATTATTGTTCCACCTTGTTTGACAGCTCTGCACTGACTAAACTGGGCAAAACACTGACCTTGTCGGACCGACACGAGAGGACTCTGCTCGGCCTACGTGTAGCCCATCTCTCTGCAAACCTAATCACTTATTGATTGCACACTCTTCTACACTACCACCAAATTTAGAGTTATCCTGGAAATTCTTTCCTGGTGTTGCAATTTTCACAAACGGCAGAGTATTTAATTAAAAATTAAAAAGGTGTAACGCTGATCTTGAGTTCGGTAGCCATAGCCAGGAAAAGCCCTGATCAGCCTTATCACTATTGCAGTAAATCACAAAATAGTTTTAAATATGTTTTATATTTGAAATTGACCAAAATATGCGTTGAGGTGTTCACGTACATTACATTCATTTTGTGGAAGCTTCTTGCTGAAATACCCAATGAATAATATCCAGTGATTCGTTCACTTGAATTAATATTACACTAAAAATGTTAAGAAACACAATTTATACAGGATGTTTCACAAATAGTTTTACCAACTTCGGGTATGGGTTCCTTACACCACAAGAAGGAAAAAAAGTTTATATGAACATTATCCTTTGTTTTCTCGTTAGGAGGTGTTCAACACAGTGGTACACTTATAACACACAAAACTCATAATAAATGCTCGAAATGTCCTCCTCTTGCTTCTATGCATGCCTGTACTCGTCGAATCATGGAATGTCGCACCCTGTCTAAAACTCCGGGATGGTGTCGAATGGTTTCGCGTCGATGAAGCGTTTCTGCTTCCGGGATGGCTGCTCCATAAACCAATGATTTAAGACGCCCCCAGAGATAAAAATCCACAGGATTGAGGGCAAGAGAACGTGCAGGCCATGGAACCGGTCCTCCTCTGCCTACCATCATGGTAGATACCAGTCAGTGCATCTCAACAATGCGACTAAAATGTGCCGGAGCCCCTCATGCATAAACAACATATTTTTTCTTATTTGTAGGGGCACATCTTCGTGAAGTAAGTCGAGAAGAGTGTGCTGGATAAAGTCCCTGTAGACAGCACCAGTAAGACGTGCTGGTAAAACTATGGACCTACTAGACAGTCACATACAATGCCAGCCCACACATTCAGACTAAACTGTCGCTGATGTCTAGCCTGAAGTACAGCATGAGGATCACGATCTGCCCATACGTGTACGTTGTGGAAACTAATAACTCCATCTCTCCCAAACGTTGCCTCGTCTGTAAACAAAACTGATGAGACAAACAATAGATTGGCTGTTTGTGCTACAAAGCATTGGCAAAAGTTATCCCGTGGTGGATAATCGGCAGGCGAAAGGCCCTGCACACGTTGAATATGATATGGATACAGGAGCTGCTCGTAAAGTACCCTCCATGCTGTCACGTGTGATGTACCAGATGCCACAGCCAATTGTCTTGTACTGATACCTGGATCGTCTTCGACACACTTTAACATCTGTTCTTCGCATTCCAGCGTACGAACAACTCTTGGTCTTCCTCGATCAATAGTCCGTGGTGCAACGGTTCCTGTCTCAGCAAGGCGACGATAAACAGCGACAAAGGTTGTCTTCGGTCTGGAAACTCCATCAGATAGAGCCGTGCAGCCTTGCGTCCATTACCATTCGCGCGACCATACATAAAAATGGTGTCTGCCTTTTCACAAAATGAATATCCAGCCATGGTGGAACGAAACACGTACAGTTAACTCACTACATGTACACAATTGAAACGTTGAAGACAGACTAATGACAAATGACAAACGTAAACAAGTCTCCATGGCAACACTTCGCCATCTACCGTATGTAGTACAATGGATCAACGCCTTCTATGAATGCATAGAGAAATGAAGTTGGACTCCGAAGGCCGTTGAACTCACACTTTCTTTGTGACAGGAATAACGCGAAAACCAAGGATTGTGGGACGTATGTTCATATGAACCCATAGCCGAAGTTTGTAAAAGTATTTCTGAAACACCCGGTATATAATTTTTGATTAATTTGAGTTCTTTGTTGCTGAAGCACTTGGCATTTAGTTTCATTTGCTTTACTGGAATATAACATTTTACACTTTCACATGGAATTCACAATTCAATAATTTAAATTTATATTCTTTTTGTTAACAAATATGCTACGAACAATAAAGTAACCATTCACCCACAGAAGTTATAATCTATTGCTTGAGTGTCCCTTTTAAGTTTGCCCCAGAAAATTAACCCATCTTGAAGTTCTAGCTATTTAGCCAAAATACATTCAAATAATATACTTATGAGAGATCTCACCGGATCATCATTGTGAATCAGTTGTCCTCTTGAGGTTCCCAGGTAAAGCAGCACACTCGTTCCATTTTACTGCTGCTCTGAGTGCTGCATTTGTCCTGAAGAAAGCAATCTGGCTTTGTTCATTCGACGACTATCACGTGCTCCGCCGACTCCTTTCTTGCGAGCTTCATAATAATAGTTATAACTTCAGGACGAAGTTTGCAGCTACTAGTTTGTTAGTTTAGTTGTTCAACGATAACTCGGCTGCACTGTACCTTGCTGTTATATGTCTGAGGTTGGATCTGCAGGCTACGCTATACGTTGTACAATGAAGTTGCCCTTGCAGTGATGCGTACTGTTTGAAAACTTCTCGACAACTCCCTTTGTCGCACAGCGTGGGTTTCCCTCTCCCACCAGCTGACGTGACTTCTTTCACATACAGATACCTCCCCTTCTCCCTCCTCTTCCCCCTTATCCTTTAGTAGAAGGTTCGAGAGTGGTGTATTGCCAACATGGTAGCAGAGCGTGGTTTCTCTCTCCCAGCAGCTGACGTGACTTCTTCCACGTACACATACTTCACCTTCTCCCTCCCCTGCAGTAGAAGGTTCGACAGTGGTGTATTGCCAACCTTACCGGTTCTATTCGCTGGCAACCATTGTCTCTGGTAATATAGCTTGTAGCGGAGCCGGTACAAAACATAATGAGAATTTTGGTATATCCGGTTTGGGAACTGCAAAAGGATGTTGCAGTCTAGCAATCTAGTCTTCAGAATATTTCAACCGTCATCTGTTGGACTCAACAACACCATTAACCTTAATGGCGAACGGACACACGCCTCCTGCTTTACTTCGGTGTGTTGCTTTTAAATCTCAATTCATCTAAACTTTATGCTGCACTAACTTATATCGATCCTCTGGTAGTGAAGATCAAACTACAGGTCTCTCACAATTACGCACCTCCTACAACTCGATTGTTTTGGGTTATAAAGGAGCAATTTGTACAAGAAAGTCAAACTTTAACGTAATGACATTTAACTTAGGGTCAAATTAACTAGACGTGATGCCATGCACATTGAAAGTATCAGTAAGCAACAGTAAGAGTGTGAGACAGCAGCACATATAGTAAAGGAGGTCAGTCTACATATATTTTATATAATTTCCTTATTTGGTTGTTAACAGGATCGTAGTCATTGTTGGCGTTTAACTCTGTTAAGTAATTGGTGAGGCGACCAAACCAAAAATTTGAAGAGAAACTATTACAACAGCGGATGTAGTATATACAAAAAGACTATCTGTTGATATTGTATAGCAGAGGCTATGGTCCAAGGTTATCGGGAGGTCGGAGATAAACAAAGATAATTCGAGCTCTCGCCCGGTGTAAACACCAGAAGGGCTATAAATAGATAACCAGAATCTTCTAGAAGTTTCTTTTCCCCGCCTGCATAACATGCGTCCAGATAGTTCTAGAATATTTTGTGGAAGATTCCATTGGTTATAAAAGCAAGTGTTCTCGCAGGAGTAGTCAGTCATTTTAGTCGGTCAGTGAGTAAGTAAGCGAATTCATGAGCGCGTTTCTGCTGCGACATCAATTGGGGTTCTCTGAGCGAGTTGGCGATGCGCACGAGTGCTACTACTGAGCGAGAGATTAGAGCAGTCTTGTGTTCGACTCCCCAGCGAGTGAAATTTCTGCAAGAAGAGGCTATGTCATGAAAAAAGTAAAGTGACGGCCAAATTGAAATAGTGACAGTGCAAAGTTGAACTAGGTCGGGTTATAAAGGGACGTCGAGAACTTAGAGAAGCGACAGATGAAACTGGACAAAGCCACAATATTGTTGTTGATTATAATATACGTAGATAACGACACGACTCGTAAAAAATTAAGATTTCGTCGAAGTGCGCTATTCATCCACATCTGATTTAACACTGCTTTCTTACCTCTTTTTCAAATATGCCTATTCTGAGACAGAACAGTGGCATAGATTGGAACTCTTCAAGAAGATGCAAGGTCGTCGCTCAAAAACTAGGAGAGACATTGTGCTTGATTATCCTTACATGCTTAAACTTCTTGAAGAAATATCATTACTTTATCCATACAAACGATCCCATATCATCCCGGAAGTTAAAAGACCTCATGTAAATAATGCATATATTCTTCTAGTTTCTATAATTCTGTTTAACAAAAACTAAAACCCACAGAAGCATTAGACAGTCAAGATACACCACAGGAGATATGAATTTGGTTGTATGCAGTTGATATGTAACCGTATTAACATAATTTATATTCGGAAAACAGTGTTTAAGCTAGGATAAAGCTCTTTGGTATGTCCGTATAAACTTTTTGGTTTTCCATATAAAAGTTATACTATACAAGGTCTTAATATATGCTCTTTACATTGAAATTAATGTTTTTTCTATTCCATAATGAAGCAGTATTGCACCATGATGAGGTGCCAGGTTTTGAAGCCCGGCATTGGTAGTCACTTCTTCGTGTCGTCTCCAATATCTGCTGTTGATTCTGCTGCCGGCTGCTACAGTGGTACAGCTATGAGATCTTTTCTCAGGGTATACAATGGCAGGTGTGAGGATAAACAGTCCAGTTAAATTGTTTGAGAAAGTTAATATGATCTAATGTTTGAGCTATTGAAACGAGTTGCCGACCATTTGAAGACAAAGAATGAAATTGATTATGAATAGTAGCACTCGAAGCTATAACAACTGGATTATTATACCTGATGACTTCTAATTTTATGGCATGAAAGGACTGTTCTGCAATAAAGGAAACCAGAAGTGTAAGTCACCGTGAGTCGCTAAAATACTTACCGGAAAAATCCCTCGCGGCGACCGATAAATCTTGCTCACACAAGCGTGTTCATTGAGTGCCTAAAATAACACACGAGTAATCACAAGATTAAGTGATAATTCTCAAGAGAGAAGCTGTGTACGAACGAATGCTCCTCTGATTAGAATGCACGCCCTTATATTAACTTAAGCTTCGCCTATATATCAATTATCCTACTAACATCCGCTCACCAGCATCTCTTAACTGTTACTATGCCGTAAAGGTAAAGGTACGTATCACGGAGGGGCCCCGGGACCGGGGCAGAGCACCGCACGCTGACCAATCAGCCCATTGTGCTCCCAACATGACGCCTGGATGGGAAAGATAGGGGGAAAAACCCGAAAGACGACCAGATCCGCATGCTGACGGACGCAATCATGGACGGGGCACCTAACGCTTCTAGATAGAACGCATTCTCATCAGCAGGATCCCTTCCCACAAGCCAGCCACCTCCAGGATCCCCCGAAGTGGAGTCTCACGTCGAGGAGAGACCTAACTGAGCGGTACCACAGCGATGACAGGGAAGAAACCTTTACAGAGCACAAGCCCCGCCCAGCCGGAAGCCGCCAAACACCGTCGACTGGAGCTACAGAAACAGATCACAAGGAAGCTGATGGGTATAGGAAATGAGAGGAAGGAGAGTCGTGGTAGATTATGAACCACCCCAGCATTCGCCTGGCGATCCGGGGAAACCACGAAAAACCCATGGGTCATAGTGGCTGGTCGCCGAAGGCGGAGTCTAAGAATTTCATTCCTTTTCCTTTTTCAGAACTTCTGGCTACGTAACCCAGCAAACGCACTGAACCTTGACTGCATTTCCAGGAGCTTTGTGCTTAAAGCGTTCGCTAGTTTGACTGTTACTAATCACTTTGCTTAACATAACTCGCTAATGATCTTTTTCTTTGCGGACATATCTTTTCAACTCAAGCTTATTAAATTATACATTGATTTAATTATTTATTACAATTGTTTCTCTATCTTACAATCGTTGCTTCATTTAATTATTGATATCTTATTTATAATAATTACGGTTTCCATAATTTACCTAGCAATAGGTTAAAAACTATAAAGTTAACCCCTATTGTAGAAATAATGCCTCAACACAAGGATTTAGAAAACTCAATTTGTTTCCATTTCTTGTCAAAGTGGCACAGCCCCCTCTCTCACCAGACCACTCAATTAATTACTAAAGAAGCGTTTATGTTTACCTTATATATAGTTTTCATTGTGAAAAGCTCTCTTATGGTTATGGTGAGAGTCATCAGACTATCCTTCGCTTGGCGAAATACAAATCCATAAGAGCTCTCTGAAAGCAGTGCAGATGCTAAGTTCGACATCTGTGCCCTAATCGGTTTCAGTTCCTGAAATCCCTCCATTATTTCATTGTCAACACTTGTTCGTATGGCCACCGGGAGCCATTATCCTTTAGGACATCTGTTCCCTAAATAAATCGCTTCAGCCACTACTCTAATCCTGCAATGTGGGTCCAATTTGCTAGGAGGATCCGAAGAAGCTTCTAGCTTGTTTGTTGAGAGCTTCAGTTGCAATTCTCCTTCTTCGTTGATCCACATCCAGGGATGAAAAAATGACACGTGTGAAACTAGACGGAAAATTGATATCGTAGATAACTCTAGGACAGATGAACGAAAATCGCAAGTTCTGCGAAAACTAGCTTCGGCAACTGGCTTTGGTTTAAAGTGTTATAAAAATATTTGTTACGTTCACATGAATTTCTCTACCCTCTATTGCTTATTATTCCGTATACCAATCATTCTTACGAAAGCTTAATTTTAATCGAGATAAACTTTTCCCGATATAGCTGCATTCCGCATTTCGTTATAGATACGAAGATAGATATAGTCAAACTTTTTAGAACTGGTCATAAAACTCCATACTCTTTCCATGACATCGCGAGAAACCACTGAAAATCGTCAGCACTTTAAGAGAATGGCTAAGTATTGAGCAATTAACAACAGATATCTCGGAAATGGCTGATGCCACAAAAAGTTATTTGTGTGACAATGTGTGTTTTAAAGAGATCTAATTTTTTATAGTACGCTTTCATCTATCGTTTAACGTTCATTAGTTATACAAGATTGTATAAAATTCCTTCCAAATGAAAAGAGCTTTACTGGTTATTCACAGAAAATTCAAGATGTATATTGTGTGTCCTATAAGTATCTTCATTATATTTTAACCAAAATTGTTAGAGGCATTTTAAAAAAATAAAAAAAATCGTATCGCATCTTTGGAAGATACTGAATTTAAATACCAACTTTGGTATTTAACCGACATTTGAGTTATGCTGTTCATAGACGCACTAACACGGACATTGTTCTAAAAACGATCTTTTTGTATTCAGGGGTGGTCAAAATGTGTATTTCCAGTCTATTTATGAAATTTCTATATCAAATTTTTGGGTGAAATGCAATATCTTCACCACCTACTATGTACTTGGTAGAGAAACTAAAAATTAAAACACAAAAACAAATTGCGTATATTCATTTAGTCCACATTTCCTTAAATTGAGGCAGTATTTTATATCACAATACTGTGAATGCCAGAGTGATTGTAATGTAAGTTAACATTATTGTATGACAATAATTTGAGATGTTTGTTAATTATAAACATTGTTAGGAAATAAGTTTATACGGCCTCACTGAAACTGACAATAGGAGCAGGTAACAATGAACGAGGGTGTGAGTTGTTTATCAATTAGAAGAGGCACACAAATGACGTCAGAGTAGCGCGCTTTCTTTAGAAATGGAGGGAATATCTTCCCTAGAGCATATGTGTTCGTAATTTTGATTGGATATAAAAATAGACGCTAATGTTGGCGCGCTTTATTAACCAATAGCAGCTCGATTATAATGTTTAGGCACATCGGGGTGAGGGAGTATAAATTATGAAGCCAGAGACCGGTAACGCTCAGTTTAAGAGAATCATTCACGCGTTACACGTCGCACAGTTTGACAGAATCATTCACGGGTTACACGTCGCACAGTTCAACAGAATCATTCACGGGTTACACGTCGCACAGTTCAACAGAATCATTCACGGGTTATACGTCGCGCAGTTTAACAGAATCATTCACGAAGTACACGTTATGCAATTCTACAGAATCTCTCGCATCGTAAAGTTAGTTACAAAATGTGAAATACTAGAATTAATAATGTGCGGCAAATAAGTGATTATAGTTACATTCGAAAATATAACAGTTTCAGTCGGGCGTGTATCATGAGTAATTATGTGAAATAAATAAAGTGTGACGGCAATAAAAGTGTTAAAACAAATTCTTTTATCAGTGATATCTATTAGTAACAACTCCTTTCCGTTTACATACCCCGTTCAAGAGATTTGCTCGACTGAGTAATAATAGCTAGCCAGAGGACAAAGAACTCAAAATTCAAAATAGTAAAACAATAACAGGCGCTCAGCAAATAAGATAACACGAAAGATACCGCGACAAAATACAAAATAGTGGTGAATGATTTAGAAATACAACTTATGTTCTTGTGATACTTGATGACCAAAATATACAAAAATGGCAAGACTTTCCTTTAAAGTGTCTCTGACTTACTTTTACCATATCTGGAAAAGTTGGTATGGTTAAAAGTTAATAATAAAAATAATAATTGTCATCATCTCTTCATGGTTTAGAAGTTTTCTCCTGTTCTGGCCTCAAATAAAGTTTGGAGAGTAAACTCCAAAATCAAACCGGGAAGAGGACTGTGTTAGTTGAAGTGAAGAGAAGGCAATCATCCGAGGAAAGGATACCCTAACAGATAAAAACCTGCTTGACCAAAGCCCCACCATTGGTCTTACTTTACGCAGCACACATAATACGGCTAGGGGATAGCTTAATTACTGGCAAGCCTCATGAAGATAGCCGGTTAGATAATAAATAATAATAATAATAGTAATAAAAATTAAATTAGGATTCAACACGCAGGGGAACGTAGCACGTCGACCTACATAGATATTTTGTACCTATGCTCCGGAGGTGCGCCCCTATGAGGGAGGGGTAAGGTGAGAGGAGACAGAAGGCGGCCTCACCAGAGGGCACAGCAGGCAGAGGACAGGGTCCCTACCATTTACGGATTTAAGCCTCCGGATGTGCACTGCTGCAGCCGACTCCCCTTCCCCCTGTGTGCTTAGGTATGTCCTGGGGGACCCGGAACACGGAGACCGCCCCCATTCCAGGGGAAAGCAACTAAGTAGCGTAATTTACCTTGAGTCGCTAAAATACTTATTGGAGAGATCTCTCGCTATAGCCGCGAATTCTTACCCACAAAAGCACATCACTAAGAGCTTAAAATATCCCAAGAGGAGTACGTACCAATGATGGTACCAGAAAGAGTGATGTATGCACAACTGTGTGCACAAAGGTGTATGTACACGAACAACTGTAAGTACCAGCGGCGGTATTAAAAGTAACTCTCTGATCTAAAATTGCACTCCTGTATTACCTTTAGTTCGTCCTACTTCATTACACCCCTCCAATGTTATTTTGTACTCGAAGCCGGTACTTAAATCCTACGTGCGCCTCTTAACATTGTTACCAGAAGGCTTGGCTAAAAGCTCAGAAGCTAAGTGCCTTTCTCTTTTCCAGAATTCTGCCTATGCGATACTGCAAACATACTGAGCTTATAACCTAACAGAATTCCTAGAATCGTTAAGCTACTGCGTTTGCTACTTCGGCTGTCGCGTATACTTTGACTAACATGACCCCCTAATTACCTATTTCTCGGACAAATCTCTCAACTCAAGCTTATTAAATGATACATTGATTTAATATAAGGGAATTATTAATCAGTTATTTCTCTATCTTACTATTCTTTCTTTATTTAATTAGTTATATTTGCCCGTCAATAATTACGGTATCAAGCTACATCAAGCTACATTTCGTTATAGATACAAAGAGAATAGCGATAGTCAAATGTTTTAGAACTGGGCGCTATATGCTAGCGTTAAAGTTCCATACTTTTTGCATGACATTTCGCGAGAAACAACTTGAAATCGACAGGACTTTAAGAGAATGGCTAAGTACTGAACAGTTATTCGAACCATTAATGACTGTGCTACAAAAAAAATATTAGAACTAAATTGTGTGTTTTAAAGAGCTCTACATTTATTGTATAGTAAGTTTTCGTCTGAATTATACAAAAATATACAAAATTCCTTCCGAAAGAAGAGGGCTTCACAGGCTATTCCTAGAAAATTCAAGGTGTACATTTTATTTATCGTGCAAATATCCTTAATATGTAGCAGTTTAATCAAAATCGTTAGAGCTATCTTTAGAAAATCAAAATGATTAAAATGTTCCATGTAAGGGTAGTTTGGGGTGAGAAGATTTTCTTGAAATCTTCTTGTGGTATCTTGGAATGTAAACAAACACACACAATGCTTTATGGATTCAAGGGGACTCAAAATATGTATTTCTGGTGAAATCTGATATCGAGTTTTTGAGTGGAATGCAATACCTTCTCTGTCTACTATATACGGGGAAGAGAAAGTAAAAAGATGATTGGAAGAGAGGGTATGGGAGAACAAAACGAATGGACATTAGCTGTACAGTTCTGAAATGACAGAGGAAGATGTTTTGAGGCAGTATTTTTAACACTTAAATGATTTTAGTCAAATTATATAATAAAAAAATAATAACAGCCCGCCTTAAAGCAATATGTTTATGTAACAATATATAAAAGGTGTATATTACAGTCATTGTATATGTTTATATTATTGTATACATGTAATAATGTTATCTGAATGTATTACGTAATTTAATAATGTAGGTGCTGTGAGAATAATAGGTTAAAAGTTGCTAACAATGAGGTAACAATGAGGTAACCTTGAGGCAATAATGAGTAAGAAAGGCTAATAATGCTACTAGTCATTCTTGGAAACAATAATGTAATTTTTGAGACAGTATATAAAATAGCTAATCAATAACCAGAAACAAGCTTAAGTTAAATAAAAGTATTCTATTGGATTATGAATAGCCAATCAGAGACTTGAAATACAAAAATTTACAATTGTGGCAGTAGAAATCAAGTCAGTTGCTTGTAGACAGCGCTCATAACTGGACGCGTTGGTTGTAGACAGTGTTTCTAACAGGACGCGAGATGTGTCCTCGAGAAATTTAATGTATTTTGTGTGAGACAAAAATAGTTTACGTGTTAAAAAGTGCAAGTAATTAAATAAAGAATCTCACAGCTCTACATATCAGTGAAGTGTTATTAACTTCGTGTCAATAATTAATAAAAAGGAGTGAATTAATAATTATAATCTATGTAAGCCTACATTCTTCAGCTGCATCACGCCCTGTTAAGAAATCCATGTCTCTAAAAATAATACTGACGCAGCCGAGGCAAACATAAATATATAATATTTAAAGAAACAGTCAAAACTACACAGGTTAATATTTTTTTAAACATTTTTGGAACGCAGACTACCGGAAACATTTTACCATGCCTGAAGCAACACCTACTTCAAATTGCCTCCCAAAGCGTGGGACAAATAACAATACAACAAAATAACTACTCCAGTCTGACACTATTATACTTAAATGCACTGTAATGCACTGTAATAAATTAACTGAGGAATGTTAACGGTATTAGTTATTAATAAAATATATGAGTATAAATATTAAAATTTAAGCTTTATGAAAGAAGTCCATTATACTTGTTACATAATTTTCAGATGCACTTTCTCTTGCAAAATAAGAACTTTTTTATGAAATTCCTGCTGATTATTTTTAACCACAGAGAATGTAGTATTCCAGACAAGAATGTTTGTTAAGCCGCATTATTTTTTCAGCGAGGCTTAGCGTGTTGAAAACTTTGCGTTCTGAAGGATCTAAAAGCCTCCCCTTCGCTTTTGCAGTTTGCAGTCCGAAATGTCCGATGCTGTCAGAGTATTCTGGGAAGCTGTTTGCTTTCCTTTCCATTTCCCCTTCCAGAAGTGAGGGGGGAAGTGAGTTTCTTCGTACCTTGTGTAAATTTGAAGAGAAACGCAATCAAGCCCCGAGTCTTCAGGTCAAAGATGAGAAATAACTGCGTGCCAAGTTAGCCTCCAAGAAACGTGGAGGAAATGGGGGCGTCGTGGAACCAAGCCTACGTAACGACTTCCTCTACCCTTTATAATCACTAGATTTATCGAGCAAAGTGGCGCCGCGGTAACGCAGGCGACTCGCATTCGGGAGGTCTCGGGTTCGATCTTCGGCGACATCCCACTCCGACCCATCGGTTTTTCATAGTTTCTCCGGGTCGCATGCACGACTTTCATGTCCTCATTTCCTGTACCCATCATCTTTGTCATCTGTTTCACGGTTGTAGGACCAGGAGACGGTGTTTGTCGGGTTGCACGGCTGGGCGGTGCTTGTTCGTTCTGCAGAGGTTTCTTCACTGGCGTCATTGAGGGACTGCTGAGTTAGAACTCGCCTCTAGTAGGCTGCACCAGGGGGGGATGCGTTCAATCTGGAAACATTAAGGAACCCGTCCATGCTTGCACCCGCCGTCATCGGTATCTTGCCCCCCCCCGCCGGTCTCACCCTTCATCCTTCCCTCCTACGGCAGAAGTAAAAAGGGCTGTTGTGGCCTACTTGCGGTGCTCTGTCCCGGTTTTGAGGACACCTTACGTTTATCTGTAGCTTTACCTTATCCCCTAGATTTCATAGAAACAGTTGCGATCACAGAATATATAAACTTTAACACCGCCAGCGGCTAATATAACAGTCAACTGTTCGCAGTAGTATACAAAGTGAATCAGCCATCCCTGGGTTTCCATAACAATACTGCCATACCTCAAAACTTCACCTGTTTTACCTAAGAAAGAAAGTGAAGGGGAAAATATCTGATATACTATATTCACATAACTTTCTCTATCCAGTATTGCTTAACTTTAAATAGATTCTAGAAACTGTTCCGACACAAGCTTATTACTTTCTCTATGTAGCTCAGTTTGGAGCGTAAGGAAAAAGGTCAAGGATGGGAAGGGGAGGGTTGTGACTTAGGGGTGGGTATTTGTTTTGTAAACTAGCTTGTGCTTTTTAACAGTTGTTTTTCTCTTCTTTTTCTGTTTTGTTTGTATGATTTTTGTAGCTAGTTTATCAGCTTTTTTCATTTCTTTTCATTTTTTGTAGCTATCACTAACTTTAAAGCTCAGTGTGATGAATATAGGCTGAAAAATATGAACTACAGTGTATTATATAAGCACATACGGTCTATTTGACCTGTGCGATGTCTCAGTTTGAACATGTAAAATGTTTAACACCAATAAATACACCCTCTACTCTACTTTCTCTACCACATACATAGTAGCTCGATAAGGTAGTGAGTCTACTCATAAATTCCATACCGAGATTTCACTGGAAATAATGTTTTGAGGGCCCTGAATCCAAAAAAAGCATTCTAGAAAAAGGTCCGTGTGACTCTGAACAGCATAACTTTAAAACGAATGGTATTTAGTTTCAGTGCCTTCTAAAGATGCGTCAAGATGAATTTCTAGAAAATCCCCCACCCTAAACTACCCTTTGGATGAAAGAGCTTTTGACATTTTTGTTTTGTAAAAAATTCTCTAACAATTTTGATTAAAATACCATATATTTAATGATATTCACATGACAAAATGTATATCTTGAAATTTTTGGGAATAACCTTTGAAGCCCTCTTATGTGAAAAGAATTTCGTATAATCTTTATAACTAGTAAACGTTAGGCGATGGATGAAACGTGCTTTTCAAGAAAGCACACTTCTCTTTAAAGCACACATTTTATTTGAAATAACCTTCTTGTGGCATAAGCTATTTCCGAATATCCGTTATTAATGGTTTGAATTGTTCATTACTTGGTCATTTTTTTAAAGTCTTTTCAATATACAGTTGTTTCCCGCGATTGCATGGAAACAATATGGAATTTTAAGGCCAGTATATAGCGTCCAGTTCTTTAATATTTGACTATCGTTGTTATCGTTTTATCAATAATGAAATGTGTAATGTAGCTATTTCTGTAAAGTTGTATTTGCATTAAAATGAAGTAGATAAACAAATAGGCTTTAGTAGGAATAGTTAATAATAAGCGATGAAGGGTAGAGAAATTCATGTGAATGTAACATATAAGATGTTTTTTATCTGCTTCATGACGATCGAGATAAACGTTTGCATACTTAGTTTCGTTACACTTGGTTGTAGATAAAACAAAGTATAGTCAGGTGTTTAAAAGTGGTTCTATTTAAAACTGCATACCCTATCCATTACATCGCTTGAAACAAGTGAATAACGACAGGATTTAAAAATGTTATTTGAAATAAATTGTCTTTTACAGAGCTGTTTATGTTTTGTGCAGTACGTCCTTGTCTATTCCCTAACGTTTACAAAAGCATACAAAATGCTTTCCGATGAAGTGGGATTCATAGGCTATTCCCAAAAAAAATCAAGATATATGTTTCATTTCTAATAAAAAGATCTTAAGCATATGGTACTTTGTTCAAAATCGCTGGATCAATTATTGAGAACATTACAATTTTTGAAAAAAAATTCCATGGAAGCGGTAGTTTGGTGTGGGAAGATTTGAAAGTCTTCGCGTCGAATCCTTGGAAGGTACTGAATTAAAATACCAAAATTGGTATTAGCCAACTTTTCGTTTTTGAATTATGCTGTTTACAGACACACACATGCGAACCTCATTCTTTAAAATGCGTTTTTTTGAATTCACGGACCACAAAACATGTGTTTGTGGTGAAATCTTGGTATTGAAGACCTGTCGATTTTCAGTTGTTTCTCACGATGTCATGGAAAGAGTATGGAATTTTAAGACCAGTGTAAAGTGTACAGTTCGAAAACATTTGACTATGGATGTTAACATTTTTATCTGTATGGAATGTGTAATGCAGTTATTTCCAGAAATGTTCATCTGGATTAAAACGAAGAAGATAGGAAAAGAAATTTTGTCCAATTTTACACAATAATTTCTATACCTCACTAATGTACGATAGAGAGTAAAGGAGTCATGTGAACGTAACTAGAATTACGTAATTGAAATATTTTTCTAATGATGTCCTTTTTGGATTCAGCTGACCTAATAGCATGTATTTTAGATAGTATTTCAACATCCAATTTTTGGGCATATGCTTCCTTTATTTACTATAGAAAATGAAATCGAAAATTATGATCTTTAAGAAAGGATATAAACTAAGAAAGGCCGAAATGTGGTATTGGGAAGGAAGCTGGAAGTAGTGAGGACAAGTGACTATCTAGGAGTAAGGCTCAATGTACAGGGGATTGGGGAAAACAGAAGAAAAAGGTACTAACAAACAGGAAACAAGCAATACAGGTAATCAGAGCATGTGTGAACAAAATACTAGAAATGCATGTTGCGTGGTTAGGAAGGATATACAACACAGTGGTGGAAGCAAGGGTGTTATACGCAGCAGAGATATGGGGGCTGGAATAAGGATAGGAAAATGTAGATGCTATACATAGGAATTTCTGTAAAATAAACCTAGGATTACCAAGAAGCTCACCGAATGGAGAAGCACAAACAGAATTAGGGAGGGTGGGAGCTAAAGCCATAATGGTAGAAAAGGGCAATCAAATACTGGTTCAGAATAAACATACTGGAGGAAAATGGATACTAAAGCAATGATTGGTTGTACAGGAGAAAATAAGGGAAAAATAAACTTAGATGCACATTATACAGACAACATCGGAAGAAATAGGAATGGGGGAAACATTGGCAGAAAGAGAAAACAAGAGTAAGGGTTTCTGGAAAGAAATTACAACAAGAGTGGAGGATATTGAAAAGCAAGAAGTTATAAGTGGTTTCAGGAAAAAGGTGATTAATAGATTATAGATATTTTAAAACGGAATGGGGAAAAGAAAGATACATCGAAGTATGCCATAGGGAGGCCAGGATGGGGTATGCCAGGGTCGAGGACACGTATAATGAATTTAAAGGGTCTAACAGTGAGAAGAAGGGGGAGAGATGTACTAAACGTAATGGATTACATGACAATTAGCATTATATTCTGGAATGCGAGGACACGGATAATGGAAGAGAGAATTTAATACTAGAGAAATGGAAAAAAATTACCAATAGAGCTAAAATTTAGGAAGATTTTTAATACAAAATCAACTGAATATATGGCGAAAGCAGAAAAATATTTAGGAAAAATTAGGTTAAAGTGGCTAAAAGAGATGGGAAGTAAATTGGAGAAAATACGGAAAAAGGGGCAACAAGGCAAAAAAAATTGTGGAAAATTTTACCTCCACATTATATATACAACAGAATATTAAATATAAGCAGAAGAGAAATAATAAGTAACTCCATTGTATTGCAAACATTCTATAAACTGCATATAGGTTCAAAGTACACAATAAATCATTCATCCATACTTACTATAGTCAAGTAGTAGAGAAAGAAAGAAAGAAAGAAAGAAAGAAAGAAAGAAAGAAAGAAAGAAAGAAAGCAAATTCTGTAAACAACTTTACGAACGTCTATGTATATAATTTCTATAAGGTCATATATTTAAAAATCTAATGTGTTACACTCACATGACTTTCTCTACTCTTGTACAAACTATTTTTACAAACGCTTATTCTCCATATGCTTCACGTTAATCGGGATGTTAATCTTATTGCTAATTCCCTTGTACGTGCAAGGGGAATATGGTAAACTTTAAGCGATAGTCAAGGTTGCTATGTGGAGCATTCCATTCTCTTTGCATGTCCAGTAAGTAAAAAAAATGAATAACGAATTCCTATTTGAGAAAAAGTATTGGAAAATTTAAGGGAATAACAAGCAATATCTCGAAAACGGTTCACTCAACAACAAAAAAATGTATATAACATAAATTGTGTATTTTAACGCGATCTACTTTTTCTGTGTAGTAAAATTTTGTCTATCTCTTATGGTTTGCCAGTTATGCAAAGGTCGTTCACAATGAAGAATACTTTTGGAGACGTTCCCAGAAAATTCGAGATATACATTTCATTTGTCATGAAAATATCTTCAACATATGATATTTTAATCAAAATCGTTAAGAGCATTTTTGAGAAAATAGAAATTTTCGAAAAATGTTCCATGTAAAGGGTAGTCTGGGGTGGGGGAATTTCTTGAAAACCTTCGAATCGCATCTCTGGAAGATACTGAACCTAAATATCTGAGTTATGCTGTTCACAGACAGACACACACACGGAAATATTTCCAAAAATTGTTTTTTGGATTCAGGGGAGTCTCAAAACATGTATTTCTGGTAAAATCTCGGTATGGAATTTTTGGGTGGAATTCAATACTTCCCATACTTACTATACGTAGTGTAGTATTTGTTACTTAGACACTTTTCGCATTTGATCACTGCTAAACATAAACAGACACTAGCGTCTTGAGGTTTCCTGCTGAAATCTCCATATTGAAGTTTGGGGTCGATTGCAATACTCCCTTTACACTAGAGATGGGGATTAGGGAAAGCAAAAAGAGGGACTGGATCATAAAGTGTGAAGAAAACCCACCACTTTGCTTTGATTTTCTTTCGAGAACACTTAAGAAAACACATTTTCGTATCGGAAGGAATGAGATGTTTTTGTGACAGCTTGTTGACAAGGAGCATATTTAGAGCCACTTTCGTATGCAAAACACCGCATGTTTCACACTGTCGATATAAGTTTCTCTGTGGATATGTTAAAACCTTCTATAAAAGTTTTCAGCACTCCGCGTAAGGGGGTAAAGGAAGCTTTTGAAGACGAGGATTATTTCCTTCAGCTTTTATGGCTTCTGCTGGTAAAGTACTGGTGGGAGATCATGAGATTGCAGTATACTGCGTTTAAACGAAATGTAGACTCTGCACAGATACAAAACGAGAACCCTGCACGCAGTTCATTTTATCTTGAATTTTACTTAGTACACATATCATACAAATCTGATGTCTTACATTCACACGACTTTCTCTACCCTCTATCGGTATCTTTAGCTACATTATACATTTCCTTGTGCATACAAAGGGAACAGCGCCAGGCAAATGTTTAAGAACTGGACGATATACTTTTATTCCATACATTTTCCATGCAGTTGCGAAAAACAATTGATAATACACAGGGCTTTAAAATAATGGCTAAGGATTGAACAATTCGCATGATTAGCAACGAATATCTCAGAAATGGCTTATGCCACAAGTTATTTGAAATAAATTGTGTGTTTTAAAGAGATCTACATATTTTGTGTACTGCGTTTTCGTCAATCGCTTATGGTATGTTTGTTTTTTTATGGACGCTCTTTAACTACTATGGTCCTTAGCGTCCCATTCTATATTGGGCTTGAAAAGCCCGTAATTTTTCTCAGAGGCCTCTATCAGGCTTGAGGTACTTTTACGTGCCTTAAATCTAAGACGGGACCACCACCCGAAAAAATCCATCACCCTCGGGAACTAGAGGCTAGCATGGTAACCACTACACCACGGAGGGCGACTCGCTTAGGGTTTACCAGACATACAAGGTTATACAAAATTCCCTGGAATAAAGGACTTCACAGGCTACTATCAGAAAGTTCAAGTTATAGATTTTATTTTTTGTGTAAATATCTTGAATATATTGTATATTAATCAAAATAGTTACAGCCATAATAAATTTAGAACATTTACCATGTAAGGTGTAGTTTGGGGTGAAGAGATTTTCTTGAAGGACTTTGTGTCGCATTCTTTGAAAGATACTGAATATAATTACCAATTTCTACTTTCTCTACTACGTATAGTAAGTAGGGAAAGTATTGCATTCCACCCAAAAATTTGATACCGAGATTTCACCGGAAATACATCTTTTGAGGCCTCCTGAATCCAAAAAAAAGTATTTTTGGTAACATGTCCCTGTGTGTGTGTGTGTGTGTGTGTGTGTGTGTGTGTGTGTCTTTGAACAGCATAACTCAGAAACGAACAGTCAGATAAATACCAAACTTGGTATTTAGGTTCAGTATCTTCCAGAGATGCGACACAAAGGTTTTCAAGGAAATCCCCCTACACCTGATTACCCTTTACATGTAAACGTTTTTCGAAAATTTTAATTTTCTCAAAAATGGCTCTCACGATTTTGATTAAAATATCATATGTTTAAGATATTTTCATAACAAATGAAATGTATATCTCGAATTTTCTGGGAATGTCTCCAGAAGTATTCTTCATTGTGAACGACTTTTGCATAACTGGTAAACCATAAGAGATACACAAACTGTTGCTACACAAAAAAATGTAGATCGCGTTAAAATACAAAATTTATGTCATATACATTTTTTTTGGGTGAACCATTTTCGAGATATTGCTTGTTATTCCCTTAGATTTTCCAATACTTATACTTTTTCTCAAATTGAAATGCGTTATTAATTTTTTTGCCCTGGTAATGCAAAGAGAATGGAATACTCCACATAGCAACCAGCTCTTAAAATATTTGACTATAGCTTAAAGCCTACCAATTCCCCTTGCATCTACAGGAAAATTAGCAATAAGATTAACATCTCGATTAACATGAAGCATATGGAGAATAAGCTCTTGTAAAAACAGTTTGTACAAGAGTAGAGAAAGACATGTGAGTGTAACACATCAGATTTTTACATTTAAAGCTGCTGTTTACTAGCTTTTAGCATGTATGAATACACCGTCAATAATAAAAAGTAATAAATTTTCTCATTCTACGCCATCAGGCCACAAGACAGACTCAAAAAGTTGAACAACTGATGCATAATTGACTTACTCTAACACTTCACATGTCAGGAGAAACTGTTGTACGAATCCATCGCGTGACATAGTTCCCAACCACAACATGTGCGAATTGTCTGCCAACAGTATCCATGGTCTCGTCTATGGACCTCCATATGTTACGCCTGCCACTCAAAATTTTGTTGTAGCAACATTATAATTAATTTAGACTCTCGTGACACTTTACTGTTTGTATATTTCTCAATAAAATTCTAAAAATATTCATTTTCTAACCATAATTCGTACAAACCACTAAAAACTCGCATATTTACATTTCTTATACTGAAATAGTTTTTCTCAAGTTCTAATTGAAATGTCTCTGGTGCACATCTTGCAGGAGACATTATTTTGAAGGGCAGTACAAACAAAAAGAACGAAATTACGAATGGTATCCGAAAGGATTAGATCTACACTATATATATTTAAAGTCTATCGATCATCTGAATGAGAAAAACTTATATGTAGAACGTATTTTATGTTAAAAGCACAAATAACGTGTAAATTAAGTAAGCAGGATGCAAATAAAGCATCTTTTACACACTTAAATTTATAATATAGCTATATTATATACTATGTAAACGCAATTTATATAGTATTATACTCAGGACACAATGAAGTTGTAAACTATTTCGTAACTTGCTGTTGTGAATATCTACACACCTTCACGGAGGGAGCGCTACGCTCTATGTGCAGGACAGTCTTCTCGTCTCGACCTCACTGCTAAACCACAAATCGAACAACTACACGTTCGGGAACAAAAATGCTCGCTCTGGTATTTAGAAAGTAATACACATTTCTAAAGCAATTTCAAGTTTATTAATTGCATTTTCAACAAGCTTCCATCAAATGCATTATGAACTTATTATTATTATTATTATTATTATTACTATTATTATTATACTTACGTTCTGTATTAGAGTTCTGGCCGAGTGCACCATTCTCGTTAAACAAACCCTTGAACAACCTTCAGCTTACCGCGGTAAGACTTTGACCGGGGTTATTCTCACACAGCGGTGCACCAATATTCGCCGAAGTTTAGTGGACCGTGGTTAGCTGACAGGCGCTCACATTGGTTGAGCGCACCGTTCATTGCAGATGAACTCTACTGAACGCACTCGGAAGTATATTATGTCGTCTCTTTTTCACTTATTCCACCTCTTTGCTGAAGCGCATGCATGTACTTGGTCGGCGTGCAATGAAAGAAAGCAAACGCAGACCGAATGTTCTCTAATATGCTATTAAATGTAACATACAATTCTTAAGAAAACATAGAAAATACAGAGATAGAAGCTTTAAGATGAACACGTGCGAAAAGCTGGCCTTGCAACTGATTATAAAAAAAAATCTGATGCGTTACACTCACATGACTTTCTCTACTCCTGTACCAACTATTTTTACAAACACTTATTCTCCATCTACTTCATGTTAATCGAAATAAACATTTGCAAACTCTATCTTATTGCTAATTTTCTTGTATATGTAAGGGAATATATATTTAAAAGGGCAATATAGAAATACAGTAGCCTTTAAGCACATAAATATCTCCTAATAGCTGGTTGCTAGGTGCAGCACCATTCCCTTTGCCACAGATTAATACTCCTTTCATATACAGGACAAAAAAATGAATAACGAATTCCCATTTGAGGAAATAAGTATTGAAAAATTTAAGGGAATAACAAGCAATATCTCGAAAATGGTTCACTCAACAAAGAAAATGTAAATGACATAAATTGTGTATTTTAACGCGATCTACATTTTTTGTGTAGTAAAATTATGTCTATCTCTTATGGTTTACGAGTTATGCAAAAGTTGTTCACAATAAAGAATACTTTTGGAGACATTCCCAGGAAATTCAAGATATACATTTTATTTGTCATAAAAATATCTTAAAATGTGATATTTTAATCAAAATCGTTAGAGCCATTTATGAGAAAATTAAAATTTTCGAAAAATTTTCCATGTAAAGGGTACTCTGGGGTGGGGGAATTTTCTTGAAAACCTTCCTGTCGCATCCTTGGAAGATACTGAACCTAAATTCCAAGTTTGTTGTTTATCCGACAGTTCGTTTCTGAGTTATGCAGTTCACAGACACACACACACACACACACACACACAGACACACAGACACACATACGGACATGTTTCCAAAAATGCTTTTTTTAGATTCAGGGGGTCTCAAAACATATATTTCCGGTGAAATCTCGGTATCGAAATTTTGGGTGGAATGCAATACTTCCCCTACTTACTATACGTAGTAGAGAAAGTAAATATTTGACTATCGCTTAAGGCGTACTATGTTCCCCTTGTTTTGTATTTGCAGGGGCAATATATAAATACAATAGCCTTTAAGCATAGACATATCTCTTAATAGCTGGTTGCTAGGTGCAGCACCATTCTCTTTGCCTCAGATTAATACTGTCTGTCTATGTGTGTGTCTGTGTGACTGTGAACAACATAACTCAGAAACGAACAGTCAGATCAACACCAAACTTGGTATTTATGTTCAGCATCTTCCAGAGATGCGACACGAAGGTTTTCAAGAAAATCCCCCCACCCCAGAGTACCCTTTACATGGAACATTTTTAAAAGATTTTAATTTTCACAAAAATGGCTCTAACGATTTTGATATCATATGTTTAAGATATTTTGTTATATTAATATTGTATATCTCGAATTTTCCGGGAATGTCTATAAAAGTATTCTTCATTGTGAAAGACTTTTACATAACTGGTAAACCATATGAGATAGACAAAATTTTGCTACACAAAAAATGTAGATCGCGTTAAAATACACAACGTTTGTCATATACGTTTTTTTTGTTGAGTGAACCATTTTAGAGATATTGCTCGTTATTCCCTTAAATTTTGCCATACTTATACCTTTTCTCAAGTCCAGTATTCATTTTTACTTCTCTACTATGTACAGTAAGTAGGGGAAGTATTGTATTCCACCCAAAAATTCGATACCGAGATTTCACCGGAAATGCATGTTTTTAACCCTCTAAATCCAAAAAAAACCTTTTTGAAACATGTCCGTGTGTTTGTCTGTGTGTCTGCGTGTGTGTAAACAGCATAACCCAGAAACGAACAGTCGGATAAACACCCAACTTGGTATTTAGGTTCAGTATCTTCCAGAGCTGCGACACGAAGGTTTTCAAGAAAATCCCCCCCAAACCAGATTACAGTTTACATGGAACGTTTTTGGAAAAGGTTAATTTTCTCCAAAATGGCTCTAACGATTTTGATTAAAATATCATACGTGTAAGATATTTTCATGACAAATGAAATGTATATTTCGAATTTTCTGGTATTGTCTCCAAAAGTATTCTTCATTGTGAACGACTTTTGCATAACTGGTAAACTATAAGAGATAGAAAAGCTTTTACTACACAAAAAATTTAGATCGCGTTAAAATACACAATTTATGTCATATACAATTTTTTATTCTTTATTGAACCATTTTCGAGACATTGGTTGTTATTCTCTTAAATTTTCCAATACTTTTTCTCATATTGTTATTCATTTTTTTATGTCCTGGACATGCAAAGAGAATGGAGTGCGCCACATAGCAACCAGCTCTAAAAACATTTAACTATCGCTTATAACCTACCATATTTCCCTTGCATCTACAAGAAAATTAGCAATAAGATTAACATTTCGATATCTCGATTAACGTGAAGCATATGGAGAATAAGTGTTTGTAAAAATAGTTTGTATAAGAGTAGAGAAAGTCATGTGAGTGTAACACATCAGATTTTTTTAATTTAAAACAGTTTTATTTAACGTCTATGTAATTCAGCCCCTGAAGTCATAAATCGTCATACACGTTTGATGTCTTCATAAGGTCACTCGTTTCGTCGGGCAGAATTGAGGATGGCAACGTTGCGCCCTTAAGTGTGTGTGTGTTTGTGTGTCACATTTGCAAATTTAATCGTTGCTTGTATTAGTTGAGAGTTATCGGTTATATCTTAATCGCTGCACTAATGCCCACAAAATTACAAACAGTCGGGAAATTTATTAGTTAGAGTACAAGTGGTAAGAGCATAAACAGGCGTATTAGTTTCTCTACCAGCTACATTGTAACTAGAGAAGGTACTCCATTCCACCCAAAAAACTCCACATCTATATTTCACTGGAAATGCATATTTTGAGGCTTCCTTAATCCAAATAAAGCATTTTTGGAAATATCCATGTGTGCGTTTGTGTGTATCTGTGAACATCATAACTCAAAACTTGGTATTTAGGTTCAGTATCCTCCAAGGATGAGAAACAAGGATTTTAAGAAAAACCCCATCATTCCCAACTACCCTTTATTTTCTAAAAAATGTTTGTACCCAATTTGATTAAAATATCGTATATTAAAGATATTTACATTACAAATACAATTTATATCTTAAATTTTCTGGGAATAACTGTAAAGTCCACTGTATTCAGAGGGAATTTTGTATAATCTTGTATAACTGGTACACGTTAAGTGATAGACGAAAACGTGCTACACAAAAAATTTATACATCTTTAAAACACACAATAAGCTTTTTTGTGGTGTAAGATATCTCTGATATTAGTTATTAATTGTTTGAATCGTTCAATACTTGGTCATTCTTTTCAAGTCCTATCAACATTCAGTTGTTTCTAACGATTCCATTTAAACAGTATGGAACTTTAAGGCCGCATATAGCGTCCGGTTCTTAAACTTTGACTACTACTGTTCCCTTTTGTATCCATAAGAAATGTGTAATGTAGCTATATATGCAAAGGTTGATTTGGATTAAAATAAAGAAGTCGAAAAAAAACCTTAGTTAAAAATACTTTGTATACTCACTAATAAAGATAGAGGGTAGAGGTCATATAAATCATCATATCAATCTTTTTTATCGTTGCTGACTTTGATGTAAACGACTTTTTCTGAATCTCGAGGTGAGATTACTGATATATTTACTAATACTGCTATCATTGAGGGAAATCAGTAAAATTCGCGTTCGTTTCATAATTTATTGCTCGTCTGATACGAATTACGAGTAGAAAAATGTTATGTGTTACACTCGCATGACTTTCTCTACTCTTGTACAAACTACTTTAACAAACGCTTATTCTCCATATGCTTCATGTTAATCGAGATATCGAAATGTTAATCTTATTGCTAATTTTCTTGTAGATGCAAGGGAAATTGGTAGGCTTTAAGCGATATTCAAATATTTTAAGAGCTGGTTGCTATGTGAAGTATTCCACTCTCTTTGCACTACCAGGACAAAAAAATGAATAACCAATTTCCATTTGAGTAAATAAGTATTGAAAATTTAAGGGAATAACAAGCAATATCTCGAAAGTGGTTCAGGCAACAACAAAAAATATATATGACATAAATTGTTTATTTTAGCGCGATATACATTACTTGTGTAGTAAAATGTTGTCTATCTCTTATGGTTTACCAGTTATGCAAAAGTCCTTCACAATGAAGAATACTTTTGGGGACATTCCCAGAAAATTCAAGGTCTACATTTTATTTGTCATGAAAGTATCTTAAATATATGATATTTTAATCAAAATTCTTAGAGCCGTTTTTGAGAAAATAAAACTTTTCGAAAAATGTTCCATGTAAAGGGTAATCTGGGGTGGGGGATCTACTTGAAAACCTTCGTGTCGCATCTCTGGAAGATACTGAACCTAAATACCAAGTTTGGTGTTTATCTGACTGTTCGTTTCTGAGTTATGCTGTTCACAGACACACACACACGGACATGTATCTAAAAATGCTTTTTTTTGGATTCAGGGGGTCTCAAAACATGTATTTCCGGTGAAATCTCTGTATCGAATTTTTGGATGGAATACAATACTTCCCCTACTTACTATACGTAGTAGAGAAAGTAAATATGTGAACTTCAAAGGGTTGTGGTATCCTGGAATGAGTGACGCGTGCCGCCGGGAGAAAAAATAGGTACCTTTTTGACAAATAGTATTGCTGTACTTGACCACACGCCTTTAAGCTTTAAGCGCTTCTCGCTCAGATAGGTAATAACTCTCCACCTAGCTAAAACATCAGTGAACGTCCGTAATATAATCACTTCAAAGCTTCTTACTCTCTGATCACTGAACCACTTCAGATTACTGATTACTTTAGCATTGATAAAAGAAGGCACATAGAAAAATGCACAAGTCCCATATAACAGTTATTAATAAATATAGAAGTGCCCTCTCTCTCAGTATTCTTCCCCTTCATTTCTTACCCAAGTAGTCGTATCAGCCATTATACTGTGGTAGCTGTATCTGTGAATGCATCATATGATCAGCGAATGGAGTTAAAATGCTCAGCTCTTCTTGCAGTTTTTACTTTCTCCCTCACCTTTAGGGGTAAAGGAAAGAATTGCATTGTGCCCAATAATTCCACTGAATACATGTTCTGGTGTCACCTGAAATAAAAAGAAAATTCTGTTTTAGGAAAGGTCCTTTGTGTATGTATGTGTGTGTGTGTTTTGAGAGACATAGCAAAAAAACTCGGATAAATACCACTCTTGATATTTGCGCCGCTTTCACCTCGTAGCTTCAATAAGAGGACCAGATCTCTACATCACGAGCAACAAGTAAAGAATTTCGTGGTCCGAGCCCAGAAAACACGGTGGAGCGACGTCATGTTTGCTTGTGCGTGCGGATTGGCTAATAGGAAACAGGTCACTGACAGCAGCTATGGCGGTTTGAGGCCAAGGAAAAGGTCATCTCGGATCGAGTTTAGAGACAAACAAGCTAGGAGCGAGAACAGACCAGTCGACCAGCGAGTTTGGCGAGCGATAGGCAAGGTATTCTCCAGTAATGCTTTTGGACCTTCTCAAAATTTCGTTCATCACACTTTGGTAAATCGTGTTGAAAAATGTATTATACATTATTCTTTTACAGTAGCTGTGAATACTTTTCGGGGCATTGGAATAATAAAGAATGAATAACAATAGAATAATTAAATTTCACGTGCTAATATATTACGGCGCTGTGGCCGGTGGTTAGATCGCACACCTATCACCAAGGTTTCATCCCAGACACCCGCATGTGGGATTTGTGATGCATGAAGCGGCGTCTCCGGATTTTTCGGTTTCCCCCTACTCCATCATCACCTTTCCTTTCATCCATTTTACCTTCATTTCGTATCATCCACTTCCTCGCTCTCATATCAGGAATCGAGCCAATCACCCATCCTGGATATTCTATCTGATCCAAATAGTCTGCTCCTTGACAGGCCCCTAACTCCAGCATCCGCTTGTAAGTCCTGAGGGAGTGCAAGGCCTATATACGAGGAGCGTAAACAGAGAGAAAAGAGGAAGTGCTAATACATTAACCAGTGAAGTTAAACGGAAATGTTTTAAAACTGGTTAAACTTTTAGAGTCTATATAGAAAGAGGAACTTTAACATAATATTTTTCAAAGCATTGAAATGTAAATCCAATAAAAGGTTAACTCGCTTTGTAATCAAAGTTTAACTTGCATAGTACTAGTTAGTTCATTGTAGATTCAGTACGAATTGAAAGAAACAATAAAAGTGCATAACTAAGTTTGCCTTTCCAGTCCTGTAGTTCCAATAGCAAGTCTTGTGATAACTATCCATTACTCTGGGAAATTTATTATTTAGTATACACATGGTTTAATATTTATGCTTCCACAATTGCTGAACAATCATGACAGCTTTATGCAATACAGTTTATATTAAATTCAATATCTTCCAAAGATGCAACACAAAGGTTTTCAAGCAAACCTTCGCACCCCAAAGTAAGCTCTACATGACAAACTTGCCCTTATTTTGTATTTTCTCAAACCTTCTGTAACGATTTGGATTAAAATATCATATATTTAAGATATCTACATCACAAATAAGATACATATTGTACAATCTTGCTAAACGGGTAACCCTAATAGACAGACAAAAAGCATTTTTAAAAATGTAGTTCTCTAAAACACACCCTCTATTGCAAATAACTTTTTTCTGTGATATCACTCATCTCCGAGATGACGTTTAATATTGGCTTGAATTTTTCAATGATTTGTCATTTTTTGTTTCTGTTGCTATTAACTTATTTCACGGGATGCCATGCAAACACTATGGAATTTCGAAGTAAGCATGTAGCGAGCTGCTTTTAAACATCTCACCATCGATTCGGTTTCATCTATCCCACTACTACCTAGAATAAAATGTGTTGAAATTATTTCTGTAAAAGTTGGAAAGGTCGAATTAGACTGAAAAATTTGAACCACGTATCTTCCGGTTTCTATCCGGTTACTTTAACCAACTGAGCTACCATGACAGCATGCCAGCACGGCATTATATTCTCCAAATGGTTTGCATTTTTCCCGGTAAATCACAAGATGATCTCAAGTTTATTTTTAGATGACAATGTCGCAAGTGCTTTAAGTCCCAGGCTTCATAGTTTAACCAACTATAGGTCAATCAATGGTAATTCATTGTTATTTCATACAACGTGTGTAGGGATAAGTAGGAAAGGTAGAATTAGACTGAACAATTCAATGTCATCGCCGAGACTTGAACTACAGACTTCCGGTTTCCATCCGGTTGCTTTAACCAATTGAGCAACCGAACGGTTTAGCTTTGGTTTAGGCTTTGTGAGTTTCACGGTAGAGCAACAGGTTCGTCCTAGATGATGATGATAAATGGATGGCCTCTGAAAGAAGGTGATATGTGGCTATTTTACGGTACAGGATTTGTAGAAATGGTCCCGGGTTCGCTACTAGCTTACTTTTCGCTAACTTTTCCTGTTCGTTAATTTACCGTCACCGTTTTAACGTTTGATTCCTGCTATTTCTTCGACACAGACACACACACACACGTTTCCTATTTGTTACGCTTCATATCATCTTGCCTATTCGCCGACACTTTTGTGACAACCATCTCCAAGGAACTACCACTGCCCAGTGTGTATTCTAAAATCTCCAAAACATTTTCCACAAACATCTCCAAGGAGCCAACACGGCCAAGTGTGTATTCTAAAATTTTCTGTTTCTCTATTTCAAACGTTCTATATCTCCCCATTACACTATCACCTGATTTCTAGCTTCTTTCATCGGAGGCCTAAGGCTATCTGGCTTTTGGTGAACATTGATCCTTTTCTACACCTCTGCGTTCCAGCAAAATAACGGGACACTTAACAATAGAGTGAAAAACCACCCGTTTCCGGCCGCTGATGGCACTGTCTCTCCCAACCCTTATTCCCACTTACAGTAACATTCGCTTTCCAGTTTTATTCAACACTATCCTTACTGTTATTGATATTTATTCTCCCTATGATTGTAATTTTATTTGGGTTAATCAAAACGTACTGCTTCACACTACTCTAGTTCTATGGTCGTATAAAACAGACCACATCCTAGGTATCTGCCCTTCTTATGTCCTCAGGTTCCAAAGAGAAGGATTTCAAGGAACCAATGCACAGCGAAACCTCATATTCGTGTAATATATGCTGTGGGGTCTTAATGTCCCTCGCACATTTCCTTCATAGAGGGTCCTGTTAAGATCCATTGGACATGTAAGATATCCCACAAACCTTCCGAGCTTAGCTATAGACAAATTCAGGAGAACTCACTCAGCCTCCAGTCAAGCCCGGATATAAAATCGTAAGCCTGCCTAGCAGTGATTTTCTTACTCCAAGATGAACCCTCGTCGTGTGCTGGGTTATCTCATACTCGACGTTTCTATCAGACACTCCGCAAAAGGACTCAGGCCCAGTAAAATCCAGCCCCGATCCCCTCCTCGCTAGAGCATCTGCCATCTCACTACCTCTAATACCAGCATGCTCCGGTACCCAAAGAAGTGTAACCGGGTGCTGGTACATAGTCTATCCAACATCCTCTGACATTATCACACCAGTTTGGATGTGCTTTTAAACGCACCTAAGGGCTTTCAAAGCTGCCATATTCTCCGAGCAGGTGTACACGCGTGGCATAGTGTAAATTTGCGTAGCACAGATTAAGATCGCAAAGATCTCAGCTTGCAAAACCGTGATGAATTGCCAAAGGGGAATGACAAGCCTGGTTCTAGGGCCATAGGTCCTGCACCCTGCCTTCGGGAGAGACCCGGTCTCTGGGTCCCACTCCTCCCTGGAAGGTATTTCATAGAGTACTTAGGTTATAGCTACTCACTATCAAGTCCCCGATTATCTGGGACATGGGACATTTCTCCTGTAATTCAGAAAGGATCAGTGAGTGCCTTAGGTCCGACTTTACTTAGCTGAACAGTTCCAATGAACGAAAAATTTGTACGTAACGCTTGTGCATGCGCATCGAGTAAATTTCCATTGTTTATGGCGTGCTGTTCCTAAAATAAGCTTTTGTAAGTTATTTATCAGCATCAAGCTAAAACGACCGAAAAACCACAGTCAAAACGTACTGCGAACTTTGCTTCTCAAGAAGTCAGCATTCTTATAGAAATTGCGAAGTGCATAAGTATGTAACAGAGTGCAAGCAATCGGACAAATTACTATGGAGTAAGAAACACCAAACATGCGATGCAAAGATTGAATTAAAATGGTGTGAAGCAATTTTGACAGCTCTGCATGCGTAGATTTTTAAGTGCCAGAAAAATGTACAATTACAATCAGCATGCTTCTCACTTGCATATTGTTACATATTACAAGAAAATGATTGATTTAGATCACCCCAACACGCACATGGGGGGCGACAACTCACTGATAGCAAATTCCGGGACCTTGGTGTGGAAATTTAAGGGGAAGGCGTAGGTTTTTATATTACATTGAAAGATTACATAACACACATTACCTAGGATTTATTCACAAAAACGTTTCGCTTCTCTACATAATTAACAAACGGAACAGGATGAAGGAAGAGCCACACAACTGGTTCCAACGACCACTTATTCTCGAGTGACGTTAACTTGCCCCCACCAAGCGTGTCTAGCCAGAGCCATACCAGGGCTGACGAGATACCAAACAATTTCAAACAGGTCTTTCCATTTGGCGTGGTCCACGCTAAAAGGAAAGACCGTCAAACTGAAATATAACTAAGGAGACCCAATAATCTACAGTAACAATACAGCACAACAGTGCGTTTGGTAATGACAATAAAATTAATATGCCAAAATATAACCGCAATGTAAAGAGAAGCATGGTTTCTGGCAAAAGGTTTTGTTACTAAATTATACAGTAATATGTTATAGATGTGACAAAGTATGCGATAATGGTATGAAATATACACTTAACATAAACTTTTGTTTAACAGTCGGATTCAGGTTTAATTGTTATCATCAATAATTTCTGGTAACCATCATTGCCGTCCGTTTACAAGGGTACACTCTGGTACCAAATAGGCTTTCTTCCCTAATTAACCAATTTTAATGAAAAGTTTAGATTAAATTCCACCTGCCATGATATACTATTGCTATAGGTTTAATTCCTGTACATTGAATAGTTTTGTAGTTAAAATTATTTATTATGTTTTTGCAAATAATTGGACAGTAATAAAATATACATTTTTTAGCAGTTTAGAATTAAAATAGAGGCCTGAAATTTTATGTTAGTGATATTCCTATGAAATAAATTTGTAAATTTTCAAAAATATTAATATTTATCAGAAATATGAATTTGTTGTATTTATAACAAAATGAAACACATTACTAATAATTATAAAAAACATACTTGTATATATGAGAGTAATATGTTGTATAGCATAGTGATAAATACCTCATAACATTCAATTGTTATTACTATTATTTTATGTTCTAGCAACTAATATTTCAAATTTAAGTATTAAGCTAATAGGGTAATGTTTTACCTATATTATTATATCGCTTAAAAGCATTTGGGTTATGGCTTTTTCTCTGATCTTCATATTAATATCTTTGTTGGACCTTCGTATGTTTATGTTTTTATGATGCTGTATGAATTGCCTGGTAGAGTGGAAGAGAGGGCCTCATGGCCTTAACTCATACCAGGATAAATAAATAAATCAACAAAGCAATGCATAGTTTTCTTTAACAAGTTATATTCTACATGTCGCACAAATTTCAGCCTGATTCAGGAATATCTACTGCAAAAAGTAGACTCAAAGAACAAACATTGATATATGGAGAAAAAAGCTATTTAAAGCTTGGGAACACAGTTGTTGGAGGCATTGCTCTTCAGATATCAATTTAGATTACACGAATTTCCAGATGAATTTCAAACGTAATATTTACTGGGGGTATTTTATACATGTTAAAGTAGCTGTTTCTTTAAAAAATAGTTTTTCTGAAAAAATAACACATTTTGGTACCAGGGTGTCCGTATAATCGAAATATCTCGTAGAACTCTCGATCATTCCACACAAGAGAATGACTTGGAAGCATTTTAATCATTCTAGATAGTCTTCTGTTATGCAAATGGGTTAAAATAATGTGCTTTCTTCATCACTAATATCATCCTCAGATAACATGGCGACTCCACAGCTTAAACCACAGTTTAGTGTGGTTTAATCCAAGCCAAGGATAAGCTCAGCTTATCGCTTGAACTACGTACTGTAAACTCCACTGTAGCTCAAGCTTAAACTGTGAAATCGGGCTTGAGTGGAGCGATTATCGCCGAATGTGGCAGACTATTACTGACTGCTCCTATAATTGCTTAAGGTTGATTACACAATAACAGCATATCCGCTACACCACATCCTTCTGCGACACAGAAAGAAAACCAAGAGGCAGTAAATCTGATTCTGATGCAAGTATTCTGTGTTTGCCAGGTCCGAGACAACTAAATGCGGTTAACTTCGTTGCACTGGAAACCTGTTTCTCCGGTCTCGGGTCCCAGCTGAGAATTCAATTCCAGCAAGAGGACATCTCACGCAAGAAATAGAATTCGTCCAGTTTAAATAATTAAGATATAAAAGAACCCTCTAGCCGCTGCATCTGAGGAAATTGCAGGATTCCCATTTATATTAAATGAGACATCCAACGCACAGGCATCGCTGAATCATTAAATAAGAACTTGCTTCGATGTTTTAATGCCGTCATTTATAGAACCACTAATACATAGTTACAGAAATATGTAAACATTTCTCAGTACGACAAAAGTTATGTTTAAAAAATAGTTATGACAGAAATAATATGGTGAATTAGTCAGAAAATATTTAAATATCCTTGTTTAATTATCCTTAATAAGACAGAGAAGAAGAAAAAGAAATTACAGATGAAAAATGAAAAAATGTAAAACCAGGATTTATGAAATTGTCCAAACAAATTTTAATTGTTTAATTATTGTAAACGGCTTTAGTTAAGTAACATTAAAATGCTTCCATATGTAATAATTGGATTGTTATATTAGAAATTTAAAACATTTCTTTAATATTTTTCAATAATATATTAGATATAAGAAACAAAATGGCAACAGAAAACGAGGTTCTACCCGTTGCCAGGGAGAATTAATAAGCATGAATAACTTTTCTCAAGATGGCCATAAGGGCAAAAGACACCACATATTAAATATTTTAGTAGCTGTTATGCTTCAACAATATCAGCGCGTTAAAGGACAAGGGTAATTAACAATTACCGAAAGTAAAAAACGGGTTGAGAAGTAAAAAAGTGAATTTGGTATACTCTCTGTGCAGCCACGTATAAATAGACGTATTATTTGTTATACAATTAAATTTCATTATGCTGTAGCGCGAATACCGGTGTAAATATCGGTATTAATATACATAATATTATAAAAACGTAAATATGTGATATGTTAAATGTAATGGAAGCTAGCTAGCCGGGCAGGTGAAAATCAGGTGCATGACGCCAAGCGGTACCAGGCGGGGACTTCTCTGGGATGATAAATTCAGGGCCTAGGCTTAACATGACCAACAGAGACGCTGGAGTGAGAGAGACAGATAGAGGTTGAAAAGAGAGAGCGAGAGGTTGCGACACAAATGAAATGTCTAGACGCGTCATAAGAAGAGATACGAGAACAAATGTTCTCATACGTCACTAAGGTGATCAGCCAATCACAATAGTGCCTTAAAATAATTAGGGGAGATTAGGGGAGATTCGTAAGACATTCTACAATATTGTCAGGGGGTGAACTTCACTACATTTCAATAGCGGAGCGTGTGTAGAAGCTGTTAGCAGTTTAGGAAATATATATATCGACTCACCCGCCGCACAGATTTCTTTAGGTCTGCACAGGAAAGCTGTTCCGACTCTCTACACATTCTTCTATGACACACACGATTGTTCGGGTCTCTTTCCTTTACAGAGACAGCCGTCATTTGGATCTGATTTTACTACCTGCGAATGTTGTTACCAGATCATATCTTCTACTATACGGTCGCTGAACTGTAACAGCTGAATTTTGTTTCCCGAATTTAAAGATGGATAAAGATTTTTGCACGTGAGTTGCGATGTTTTCTTTATTTCGCCACAATGGTTACAAGACAAAACAAAATGCGAGCAATTATAAATTAAGCTCACACAACTACACTTAAGTTTAGGTTATACCGCACAGCAAAAATGTAAGTTAAAACCCCTATAATCATTCGTGTACAACTTGTATTCGGATGAAAAAAATCTGATGCGTTACACTGATATGACTTTCTCTACTCTTGTACAAACTATTTTTACAAACTTTTATTCTCCATCTATTTCATATTCATCGAGATAAACATTTGCATACAAAGAGAATTACATTCTACACATAGCGACCAGTTCTAAAAATATTTGACTATCGCTTAAGGCGTACTATGTTCCCCTTGTTTTGTATTTACAAGGGTAATATGGAAACACAGTAGCCTTTAAGCATAGACATATCTCTTAATAGCTGGTTGATATGTGCAGCACCATTCTCTTTGTCACAGATTAATACTCTTTGTATATCCAAGACAAAAAAAAATGAATAACGAATTCCCATTTGTGAAAATAAGTATTAGAAAATTTAAGGGAATAACAAGCAATATCTCGAAAATGGTTCACTCACCAAAAAAATGTATATGACATAAATTGTGTATTTTAACATACATTGCGATCTACATTGTTTGTGTAGTAAAACTTTTGTCTATCTCTTATGGTTTACCAGTTATGTAAAAGTCGTTCACAATGAAGAATACTTTTGGAGACATTCGCAGAAAATTCAAGATACACATTTTATTTGTCATGAAAATATCTTAAACATATGATATTTTAATAAAAATTGTTGGAGCCATTTTTGAGAAAATTAAATTTTTCGAAAAATGTTCTATGTAAAGGGTAATCTGGGGTGGGGGGATTTTATTGAAAACCTTCGTGTCTCATCTCTGGAAGATACTGAACCTAAATACCAAGTTGGGTGTTTATCCGACTGTTCGTTTCTGAGTTATGCTGTTCACAGACACACACACGCACATGTTTCCAAAAATGCTTTTTTTGGATTCAGGGGGTCTCAAAACATATATTTCCGGTGAAATCTCGGTATCGAATCTTTGGGTGGAATACAATACTTCCCCTACTTACTATAAGTAGTAGAGAAACTAAAAATATAGGTTTTCATTAAGAAAAATCTGATCTTTTACATACACATGACTTTCTCTACCCTCTATGCTAATTAATGGGTATACAAATTATTCTTACGAAGGTTTATTTTTGTATACACTTCATTTTAATCAAAATATTTTTTTACAAAAATAGCTACATTACACATATCGTTAAACATACAACCGGAACAGCGATAGTCAAATGTTTAAGAACTGAACGCTATATGCTGGACTTAAAATTCCATAATGTTTCCATTACATTAGGAGGAACAGAAAGCCTACACGGGGCAAGAGCCCTCTCGTAACCCAGGGGAAGGCTCATCCAAATGACACTCCCTCCAAATTTTTCAATTTTATAAGTAAGCAAATATCCTATTTAAAGATAATTAATTATCTCAATAACAGTGGGGTTTTCCATTAGGCCAGTACAGTACCTGAAACTTAAAACTGCCCCCACTCACGCAGGGACGGAATTAGATACGTCACTTATGCGCGAAAACCTCAAAGGGGAAGATACCGAAAAAAATCAGTGGGGGCGATAGTGAACTCACACTCGTCTACCGGCTCTTCAGGGTGGAAACGAGAGGACCTTGTGGTGTCTCACAACCCCACCTGGACGTCACCGTCCAGATGTACAAATCCCCCATGGGTATTGTGGACCACTGACCCGCCGAGACCAACCCAATCCGAATAGCTCCCTGAGGAGAACTGACGCCCTCAGCCCGACATACTTCTAGTAATGTCAGAAGCACCACGAGCCCATACCACGGCAATGAAGGGGTCAAAATATCCCCTACGTGAATCGCGAGGAATAACTGAAAATCGACAGGACTTTAAAAGAATGGATAAGTATTGAATAATTCAACCATTAGTAAAAGATATCTCGGATTATGTGTTTTAAATAGATCTTCATTTTTCTGCAATACGTTTTCGTCTATCACTTAGCGTTTACCAGTTATACAGGATTATAGAAAATTTCTTCTGAATGAAGAGAACTTCACAGGATATTCTTATAGAAATAGTTGCATAGTTGGGTGTGATGGGATTTTCTTCAAAATCTTCGTGTTGTATATTTGGAAGCAATTGAACCTTAACCCCAAGCTTGGTATTTATCCGACCTTTCGTGTTTGAAGCACACATACACAGACCTTTTTCTAAAAATGCTTTCTTAACTTAGGCTTGCTCCTCAAAACATGTATTTCTGGTGAAATTTTGGATGGACTGCAATACCTTCTCTACTTACCATGTAAGTGGTGGAGAAAGTAAAAAAGAAATTACTGAAAGATTTTTAATAAATAATAATGTCAATGATCCACCCTTAAAAAGAACTTTCTATTTCATAAACGCGTTGTTAAAGATAACGAACCGATTTCTTTTTAAACTTAGTGTTTAAAGCAGTTCTGTCGATTTTAATGTAATACTGAATGCATTTTAGTGTAAAAGTAAATATCTACATTCACTGACGTGCAAACATACATATAAATGAATTACATTTCATATTTTGCTTTGCCATAAAAATGTGTAGCTGACCCAGTCTGCCGCTCTGCAGGATCTCTCATTATGTTGAATCCAAACGCGCCTCCGCCTGTTAGGATAGTCAAGCGTTTTTGCAAAATGTAAATGTATGTGTAAGATAATTTTTCCACATAGTTTAAATTCTATGAAATAATACCATTTTTCCAGTTAGTGTTACAAGTAATATTAGCTCATGGAATTGAATAGATGTGACAATAGGCCCTTTACAATTTACTGCATAGGTATTGATAGCATCCGGTCCAAAACATCGATGTATATGTCTTGTTGGTAATGTATATTTTGAGAAACAATGCATAAGTAGAAGCATTTTTGTAAAAATTCTAATGCAGGTCTGGCTGCTTGTTCATCAGTCTCTCTCTCTCTCTCTCTCTCTCTCTCTTTCTCTGTCTCTCTCCCTTCCTCTCTGTATTTGAAGAAGCTAACTCAAAAATAAATATCGAATAAACATAAACTTCATACTTAGACACCCTTTACCGAGCGATTCTCCAGTGGCCCTGGAACAGTTAAAGTCTCTGTGGGCTTGCGCCTAGCTCGCTCTTCAACCCATACGTCTCCCGCTGTTCCCTCACCTCATTAGTTCCTCCCGGGAGATCGATTGGGGCTCGAGGTGCTAGGTGTTCCCTACGTTAACTAGTCTTATTCTAACCATCCATCCTTTAATAACGCTAGGTGGAGTATTTTTTTGAAATCCCACCTCCCCAAACCACACTTTATATGAAAAGTGTTTAATTTTTTTTCATTTTCTCAAAATGGCTCTAATAGTTCTGAATAAAATATCATATGTATAAGAATTTTCACGGATAATAAAATATATCTTGAATTAAATAGTTGCGTACTTCTCTGTTTTCTGAATGAATTTGGTATAATTTTTTAGAACTGGGAAACATGAGGGATAGACAAAAATCTAATACGTACGCGAAAAATTAAGAGCTCATTGAAATATACAATTTTTATTGAAAATATTTTCCGTAAAATTAGCGGTTTTCGAAATATTCGTTGGAATATACGTAGGTTACACTACTTTGAACTATTATTCTGTTTCTATAAAGCACTGTGGAAATATGGAATTTTTTCCCCTGCATGGTTTCATTAGTAATATCAACTAACAAAATGCGAACAATTTTTTTTGTTTTCTTTACCTTTATTTGCACCCAAGAACCTATTGTATAATTTAGCGTTATTTATAATAAGAATCTGATATGATACAGTCACATGACTTCTCTACCCTCTGTCGTCTATTAGTGGAGATACTAATTATCTTACTAAGGCTTAATCCAAATAAACTTTGCAGAAATAGCTACACTACACATTTTATTACAGATACAAAGGGAATAGCGATAGTCAGATCTTTAAGAACTGGATGCTAAATTATGGCCTTAAACTTCCATATGTTTCCATGCAGTCACGAGAAACAATTGAATGTTTAAAGGAATTTTAAGAGCATGGTCACGAAATGAACAATTCAACCTTTAATAAGGGCTTATGATATGAAAAAGAAACCTACATGAAATAAATTCTGTGTTTTAAAGAGAATCTACATTTTTGTGTAGTACGTTTTCGTCTATCGCTTAACGTTTACCAGTTATACAACATTATATAAGTCTCCTTCTGAATGAAGAGGACTTCATAAAATATATCCGAAAATTCAAAATATACATTTTGTTTAGTAAATATCTTTAATGTGCTATATTTTAATCAAAATCATTAAGTTATTTTTTAGAAAACAAGAAATTTGGAAAATGTTCCACGTAAGTGCTAGTTTGAGATGGTGGGATTTTGTTAAAAAGATTCATGTTGCATTTTTGGAAGATATTGAAGCTGAATACCAAGTTTGGTATTTATCCGAGCTTTCATTTTGGAGTTACGCTGTTCACCGACGCACAGACAGGCAGACGCACAGACACACACACACACGGACATGTTTCCAAAAATATTCTATTTGGATTCAAGGCGCCTCAAAACATATATTTCCGGTGAAATTTCGGTATCCAATTTTTGGGTAGAATGAAATACCTCCCCTAATTACTATACACAGTAAACAAAGTAAAAGTATATCCTTGGTGACGTATCGTAAACAAAAGAATCAGTTTTATATGAATACTTAAAATGTAAAGCATTGTGACTTTTTCCTGTTTTTCAACTGTCAGTTCTCATATCCAGATTTTCTTAGTTATCACTGTCACTTCTCTAAAGTGAACTAGTTCAATTTTGTCACTTCACTTCCTCGCGACATAGCCTCCTCCTTCGCGTGATTCACTCGCTGCGGAGTCCAACACAAGACCTCCACTCCGCAGTATCACTCACTGCAGGTCAGAGCAGTCTTCAACTCGCTCGGAGGATCGCTTTTGATGTCGCACCAGTGACGCTAAATCGCTGGCACACTGACTCACTCCCGCGAGAACGCTCGCTTATCTAGTCCATTGAATCTTTCCACAAGGTTATCTATACGTTCCAGAACTAGTTTTATACACTTTCTGGAGGAAGGGAAAGAGAAAAATCTTCGAGAGTATTCTAGGTATCTGCCTATATTGCGCCCGTTGTTTATTCCGACTGCGCGGTACCGACCTCCCGATAACCTTCGGCCATCAGGTTGGGCGTCACAGTGTTGTATGAAGCAATTATATGTATAGAAAGCGTGTAGGATAGGAATAGTAACGGAGGGAACACCTAGCACCTCGATCCCATCAACCTTTTATGCGTACACCTCCAGGAGGTACGGATGAAGTGAGGGAGCCGCAGGGGATGTATAGGTTGCAAGAGAGGCCGGTGCAAGTCGACAGAGATGCGCAGAGAACCAGGCTTGAACACCCGGCCACAGAAGAGTCGCTCGGAGATGTCCCTCTCGTGAACCGGGGAAACACCACCCAGCAGTGGAGGCTCGACCGGCTCCCCTGTAGCAGGACCGAGAAGAAGTTCGAAATTCCAATCCACTGCGCTATCTGCCCGACATAATTATTGCATTAATAATGAAGATACTAAAACTAATATTTTCTATACCGAGCTTCTGGTTTCTGTTTTCTCTCTGCGGGCTACATACTTGAGCATTATTGTGTTTCGTTCGTAAAAATGTTAGATTCTCTCTATGATATTCAACTGCTTTGTAAAGTTACTGTCTTTGATCTAGATTGTTCTTAAAGTAATTATACACGTTATATATCACTTCCCGTGTTTTAGAATGCAGAACTTTACTTCCATCCAATTCACTTTTAGCTACAGACATATTAACACAATAATTATGTACGCAACTGTGCTACAATCACTCGGAACGCGTGGTGATGTCACCTTATCTCACGTTGTGCACGCACCTGCTACTCTGTTACTACTGATCCAACACCCTTCCTAGAAGATAATGGACTTTTCCAGCTATTGTGCATGCAGATAAACGGGTTCAGGACGAATAAATCGGCCTATATATAGGTGCTATTATGTGTTGCACTCACATGACCTTCTGTACTCTTGTACCAACTACTTTTACAAACGCTTATTCTCCGTCGACTTCATGTTAAAAGATAAGCATTTGCAGAAACTTCCTTATTGCTCATTTTCTTGTAGGTGCAAGGGGAATATGATAGACCTTAAGCGATTTTCAAATCTTTTAAGAGCTGGTTGCCATGTAGAGCATTCCATTCTCTTTGTATGTCCAGGACATAAGAAAAACCAATAACGAATTCCCATTTGAGAATAAGTAGTACTGGAAAGTTCAAACAAATAACAAGGAATATCTCGGAAATAGTTGACTCCATAACAAAAATGTATATGACATAAGCTGTGTATTTCTACAAGTTCTATATTTTTCTGTAGAATAACTTTGTCTATCTCTTACGGTTTTCCAGTTATGCACAATGAAGAAGACTTTTGGGGACATTCCTAGAAAATTTAAGATTTGCATTTTATTTATCATAAAAATATCTTAAATATATTATATTTCAATAAAATTCGTTAAGAGCCATCTTGATAAAATCAAAATTTTACAAAAACGTTTCATGTAAAGGGTAGTCTGTGGACGAGGAGATTTTCTTGAATACGTTCATGTCGCATCTTTGAAATATAGTGAACCTAAATACCGAGTTTGGTATTTATCCGACTTTTTCTTTTTGAGTTATGCTGTTCACAGACACAGACGTTTTGCTAAATATGCTCTACGTAGTAGAGAAAGTAAAAAACGAATAACGAATTCCCATTTGATAAAAACTAATAGTATTGGAAAATCAAACAAATGACAAAGAATATTTCGGAAATGGTTTTCTCCACAAAATTGTGTATTTTAATAAGTTGTACATAGTTTGTGTAGTAAAATTTTGCCATATCTTGAAGTAGACCATGTCTTTACGTTGTTTATTTATTAGCCTCACGCTTGGGAAGCGTGAAGTAGTTATTGTCTTTAGGAGTTTGTTGACAATTACGTAGGAGTTTGCACCACGCTTTGGTCGTTAATTTGAAATAGATTGTTTGTTACGTAATATGCTGCTACGTATGAGAAGCCGATTTTTGGAGATGTATTTTTGTTGTTATGCTCCGAGTTTAAACATATTATTAACTTTGCTATTAAACTGCTTCTTTAATTATTTATGTTTATGTTTGCCTCGGCTGCGTCAGTATTACTTTAGAGACACGTTTCTCTTAATCAGGGCGTGGTACGACAAGAATGCAGGCTTACACATATTTTAAGTTTTAAATTCACTTCTTTTTATTAGCCCTTGGCACAAATTAAATAGCACTACACAGATATTAAGATTTGTGAGATTCTTTAAATTAAAACTTGTGCTTTGTTATCGCGTATATTTAATTATACGATTCACACGAATACGTAATATTTTTTTAGAGAACACATCTTCCATCTGGTCACTACCAAGGTCTGCCAGCAACTGAAAGATTTCAACCGTTCAAAACCCGTAAGCTTCTGTATTTCAAGTCTCTGATTGGCTAATCCTGGTCCAATATAATACCTGCATTTAATTAAAGGTTTTTATGGCTGTTGACTGACTATATTTAAACTGTCACAACATTTATGTTGCTCTAATCATGACTAGTAACATTTAAACCCTCAAACTCATTGTTGCCTCAAGGTTATCTCATTGTTACCTCATTGTTGCCTCAAGGTTATCTCATTGCTAGTAACTTTAAACTTATTATTCTCACATCTCTTACATTATTAAATTACACAATGCATTCACATAACATTATTAAACTTGTTTACAATAATTTAAGCATTTGCAATGACCGTTATATACATTTTTACAAACTATTACATACATATTGCTTCAAGGCGGGCTGTTATTGGATTTATATTTTCTATAAATTTAATTGAAATTATTTATGTGTTAAAAATACTGCCTCACTCTTACAGTTTGCCAGTTATACAAATACCATTCAGGATGAAGAGAACATTTCTGAAAACATTCCCCGAAAATTCATGATATAAATTTCATTTGCCATGAAAATATCCTAAACATATGATATTGTAATCAAAAACCTTAGAGCCATTTTTGAGAAAATCAAGATTTTCGAGAAATGTTTCATGCAAAGGGTAGTCTGGGGTGAGGGATTTTCTTGAAGATATTTGTGTCACATCTTTGAAAAGTATTGAACCTAAATATCTGTTTGGTATTTATCCGACCTGTAATTTTTGAGTTATGCTATTCAGAGGCATGTCTATTTATTTGAGATGAAAATAATATTGGTCAATTTAACTAGTTCTTTCTAGTTTAACTTAAAACCTTAATAGATTATTAAGATTTAAGTACAAATTGATATTCCAAAAATAAGTTAAGGTAGAAAAAATAATGTTATTTTTGGAAAACACATTCATAGACACATAGACACACGGACCCTTTTTAAAAATACTTTTTTGGGTTCAGTGGGCTTAAAAACTTGTATTTCTGGTGAAATCTCAGTTCGAATTTTTGGATGGAAGGTAATGCTTTGCCTACTTACTACACGTAGTAGAGAAAGTAAAAGTAAATCTGAACTCACTTTTTAAAATAAGTTTGCTTTTTTTGCTTTAGTTTAAGCAATTTTTAGCATACATCTATCTGTAATTATTTGAATGCTTAAAAGTTTTTGTGAAATATTATTAACAGTTGTTATAACGACACAAAGTACTACTTACATTTTGCAAAGTCATGTAAAGCATTTTTATGATGCAAATGTATGTGCTATTGTTTGAAGCAGCCCGAAACCCATAGGCCCAATATTACTGCATGCGCGCTACAAGGGTAATGTCATTGCATGGCAATTCCCTCGAATGTAATTACGAGCACAATATGATTCTCTATTTCATCTACAACAAGAGAGTCTGTATTGTAGCGTATGGAAGCCAGGATGATTAATTCTTTCATAACATATGGGTTCATATTTTCATGTTAAGCATTTAAAATAATACCTATTTGGAAAGAAATCTAGTTTTACAAAATTATGTCATAGGTATAGCTTTTTATTTCATAATATTGTGATAACGACTTGTTGATCAGTGTTTACGTGAAGTCAGGATAAACTAGTGAAATAGCCAAAGAGATAATTAGAATACATATGCTTATTAAGTATGTGTAACGAAATAAAATTTCGAATTATTCATAAAGTCCCGTTAATCCCCACTTCATTGTATGGCTTGAATAAAATCAACGTTCAACTAGACTGCAGTTTTACCTAAGTTGGCTCTCAGATTGCCCGGCGTGCATAGCTATGTCTTTATGTTTTATATTTAAGAGCGTAGACGTTGGTGTGTATTGTGTGTATTGTTAAGTTTAGTCTAGGAATTAATTGTCAAAAAATGGATTCCAGCAAAAGAGTGGAAAACTAACGCCAAGTAAGACTAAAATTTGTAAATAGATTTGTAAATAGATTTCCTCTTTGGATCCTCTTGTACTGTACCCCTAGTAACATTTAAATGGATTTATTTTTGGGTTAGGACCGGACTCAAGTATATTGTGCATCTCTTCTCGTAGCTTTCTTGAAATTATATTATTTCCATATAATATGAGAAATTTTCGCATAGTTAGAAACAAAACTCTAATAGAAAAATGTATCGAAAAATCTGGTGTATTGCATTTACATGGATTTCTTGTCCACCATCGTCTATTTTTACACTTTTAAAAACACTTTCTTCTGTGTATTACTTCATGTTAATCGAGGTATAACTTTCTAGTTCATTTCACATTTTTTGTGGGTTCAACGGTGATAGACTAGACTGAAGCAATAGTAAAATATTTAAAAAGTGAATTACTATACGCTTGACAAAGTATTGAAAAGTTCAAAGTAATAACAAATTTGTAGAAAATGACTGATTCTACAAAGAAAGATATATGAAATAAATTGTGTGTTATATACAGCTTTTTATCTTTTGTGAGGTAATTTTTGTCTTCATTTTTGAAACAAAATTATATAAAAGTCATTCAAATGAAGAGAATTTTACAGGCTAGTTGCAGAAAATTTATTTTATTTATCGTGTAAATACATGCTACTTAAATCAAACTATTTACAGCAATTTCTGAAAACATAAAAATTTTCGTGTCGCATCCATGGAAGATTCTGAAAACAAACATGAAGTTTGGTGTCTATCCGACTTTTCGTTTAGAGCTATGTTATCCACAAATATACGCATAAACATACGGACCTTGAATCTAATATTACCACTAGTGCTACAGAAAATAAATAAGAAAAACTGATCACACAACTTTACATGCATAGCTAATGCATTAGAGCATTCATTAAAAGTTGATTCTACTATCCTTATTCAAATACATGTTTGCCTTGAAATGATTCCAAACTAAGTAATAAATACTTAATTATACAGGGTTTTCGGAAATTCTCCTTACAAAATTTTACGACTTGTAGAGGGGACTGAATAGATCATGTTTTGAATAGGAACCCATATGCTGATTACTTGCTACAACCATTTGAAAACAGTTGTTCAAAGCGCCCTACTTTAGCTAGGCGTGACTCAGTACATACACTACGTGATCAAAAGTATCTGGACACGTGGCTGAATCTGGCGTACAAGTTCGTGGCGCCCTCCATCGGTAATGCTGGAAGTCAATATGGTGTTGGCCCAACATTAGCCTTGATGACAGTGTTCACTCTCGCAGGCATACTTTCAATCAGGTGCTGGAAGGTTTCTTGGGAAATGGCAGACCATTCTTCACGGAGTGCGGAACTGAGGAGAGGTATCGATGTAGGTCGATGAGGCCTGGCACGAAGTCGGCGTTCCAAAACATCCCAAAGGTGTTCTATAGGATTCAAGTCAGGACTCTGTGCAGGCCAGTCCATTACAGGGATGTTATTGTCGTGTAACCACTCCGCCACAGCCCGTGCAATATGAACGGGTGCTCGATCGCGTTGAAAGATGCAGTTGTCATCCCCGAATTGCTCTTCAACAGTGGGAAGCAAGAAGTTGCTTAAAATATCAATGTAGGTCTGCGCTATGATCGTGCCACGCAAAACAACAAGGGATGCAAGCCCCCTCCAGGAAAAATACGACCACACCATAACACCACCACCTCCGAATTTCACTGTTGGCACTACACACGCTGGCAGATGACGTTCACCGGGCATTCGCCATACCCACACCTTGCTGCCATCGGATCGCCACATTGTGTACCGTGATTCGTCACTCCACACAACGTTTTGCCACTGTTCAATCGTGTAATGTTGACGCTCCTTACACCGAGCGAGGTGTCGTTTGGCATTTTCCTGCGTGATGTGTGGCTTATGAGCAGCCGCTGGACCATGGAATCCAAGGTTTCTCACCTCACGCCTAGCTGTCATAGTACTTGGAGTGGATCCTGATGCAGTTTGGAACTCCTGTGTGATGGCCTATTACTCTTTACGACCCTCTTCAAATGTCGGCGGTCTCGGTCATTCAACAGACGAGGTCAGCCTGTACGCTTTTGTGCTGTACATGTCCCTTCATGTTTCCACTTCACTATCACATCAGAAACAGTGGAACTAGGGATGTTTAGGAGTGTGGAAATCTCACGTACAGACTTCTGACACAAGTGACATCCAATCACCTGACCACGTTTGAAGTCCGTGAGTTCCACGGAGCGTCCCATTCTGCTGTTTCACGATGTCTAATCACTACTAAGGTCGCGATAATGAGGACCAGGTAGTAGGTGGCAGCACAATGCACCTAAGATGAAAAACATATGTTTTGGGGTTGTCCGAATACTTTTGATCACGTAGTGTAACTTTTTTTACAATCCAAATCATTAGGTAATACTACTAAAGAAATAAACAGAAGACTTAGTTAATTTTCACGAACGCTTTTGTTTACAGTTAAACTTAACAATTCGTTTTTGTCTTCCTCACAGGATGGTACCATTCTGATTCACTAGAACCTATTACGAAACAATACTTAAGAAACAAAAAGCAAATGTAATCATATTTCACAAACACTTTGTTTACAGTTAAATGAACTATCTGTATTTCGCTTCGTCACAGGCTGCTTGGCATTCTGATCCGCTACCACTCCGGTTCGATGTGACCACCACTAAAGCTGTTGCACACATCGTACCTACAAATGATGTTCTGGTAAAGTCTCTCCATTACTCCTGGTATCTCTGCGATTTGTTGTGCAGTCAAATATTTTAAGAGCTGGCTGTTATGTTGAGTATTCCATTCTCTTTCCATTACCAGGACAAAAAAAATGAATAACGAATTCCCATTTGAGAAAAGTATAAGTATTGGAAAATTTAAGGGAAAACAAGCAATATCTGGAAAATGGTTCACTCCACAAAAGAATTTATATGACATAAATTGTGTACTTTAACGCGATCTACATTTTTTGTGTAGTAAAATGGTTTACCAGTTATGCAAAAGTCGTTCACAATGAAGAAATCTTTGGAGACATTCCAAGAAAACTAGAGATGTACAATTCATTTGCCATAAAATTGTCTTAAACTTATTTTATTTTATTCAAAATCGTTAGATCCATTTTTGAGCAAATTAAAATCTTCGAAAAATGTTCCATGTAGTTGGAAATCTGGGGTGGGGGGATTTTCTTTAAAACTGTCGCGTCGCATTTCTGGCAGATACTGAACCTAAATACCAAGTTTGGTGATTATCCGACTGTTCGTTTCTGAGTTATGCTGTTCTCAGACAGACACGGACATGTTTCCAAAAATACTTTATATGCATTCAGTGCACCTCAAAGCATTTATTTCCTGTGAAATCTCGGTATCGAATTGTTGGGTGGAATGCAATACCGAATGACCGATTGATATACTTTAAAAACGTCGCATTTTTTTATAAAATCTTTTACGATTTACCCGTTATACAAAGTTATATGATATTCAATCAATAGAAAAGGACTTCATAACTGTTCACAGTAAATTCAAGACACACATTTCCCCCCATATCAATATATAGAACAAATAATATTTAACCAAAGTCGTTTCGAGTCACTTAGAGAAAATAACGAGATTCATAGTTGCGATTGAGAAAATCTGGTGTTAAGCTTCCTGTTGAATCTTTAAAGGATGCTAGATTTAAATAACTTTGTATAATTGGGAAGCCATATAGGATAGATAAAATGTTAACCTAGTTAAGATATATATTATGAAATAAAACTTTGGCATTAGCCGCTTCCGAAATATTCGTAATTACATAATTAAATCTTCCAAGATTGAAATTTACATTACTACGCCCTATTTGCCTGCGCTCATTACTTACACAAATATACTACTACATTTTAGTGTAGTTTTTTTCTGCATCTTGCATGTAAATCCAATAAGTAGCATAGTTTGAAATCAAATAAAGGATCGCGATTAACGTAAATTGAATAGACGAATAACTGCTGTGAAGATAAAATACCCGCGACCTGATAATGTACGAAAATTGTTGAGTGGATGTTACACAGAAAATGTTTTGCATTAATATTAGCAGTGGTCATAAAATAACAACAGATGCTATTTTCCAGGCAATTGAACCCTGTATCTTGTTCTGATATCTCCTCCTCAGATGCCTGTATATTACACATACCTATAACCCTAATAACTAATTCCATTTCCCTGTTCGCTGGGCTCTGGCATCCTCATAGGAATTGATACACAGATTTCAGATGGAGCGACCTTGTAAGCCATGAAATAGGGCCTTCTCTTCCAATCCAATGATCGTAATGCAGCTAATGTAGATTACGGATATATTCAAATATGCACTTTGAAATAAGGTTGATCTTCATTCTGCATATTCTAACCAGAACAACCAACCAGAATTGGATACCCAAAGTGCTCCCTACATATCTTAAGGAGATGTACTATTGTAAATAGATACTGTTTGAAGTATTTGTTTTGTTGGAGTTGTTTATTTATTTAGCTCCACGTATGGACGCCAATTTGAAGAACTGAGATTTTATTACGTTGTTTGCTGCTACGTATGAAAAGCCGATTTGAAGTAGTTTGTATTGAAGGAGTTGTATCGTATTTCGACTGTTGGGGAGCCGAATTTAAAATTCGTTGCACCCGCACGTATAGTAAACAGTTTCCGGTAGCCTTCGCCCAAAATGTATTTTCAGGTGGCCTTTGCCCCAAGCTTAAAAAAATATTAACTTTGTAATTAAACTGTTTCTTTAAATATTTAATGTTTACGTTTGCCTCGGCTGCATAAGTATTATTGTTAGAGACATGGATGTCTTGGCAGGGCGTGATGTGACAAGAATGTAGGCTTACACAGATTTTAAGTTTTAATTCACTCCTTTTTATTAATCCCTGACACAAATTAAATAGCACTTCACTAATATAGGGAGCTGTGAGATTCTCTTATTTAATACTTGCACTTTGTAACAAGTATACTATTTTTCGTTTCACATGAACACGTATTAAATCTCTCGAGGACGCACAAGTATCCGGTTACAATCACAGTCTGCAGGCAACTGACTAGTTTTCAACCGTCTAAACTTGTAAATTTCTGTATTTCAAGTCTCTGATTGGCTATTTTTACTCCAATAGAATACCTGCATTTAACTAAAGCTTTTTCTGGTTGCTGATTAGCTATTTTTTATAAACTGTCACTGAAATTACATTAATGCTTCCAAGAATCACAAATAACATTTAAACTCTCAAACTCATTATTGCCTCGAGGTTACCTCATTGTTACCTCATTGTTAGCAACGTTTAACTTACTATTCTCACAGCTCCTACGTTATTAAATTACGTAATGCATTCACATAACATTATTACACATGGATACAATAATATAACCATTTGCAATGACTGTTACATACATTTTACAAATTATTACATACATATATTGCTTCAAGGCGGACTGTTATTGAATTTACATATTATATAATTTGACTGAAATTATTTAAGTGTTAAAAATACTGCCTCATGTTGTATTTCTTTTGAAAAAGCTTTTGATCTATTTGATTGAAAATGTAGAGACAAGCATTTCCTGTAGAAACAATTTATTGTAAATTTTCATTTTTACATGAAGCCCTAATGTGTTACGTGTCTGTATGAACACGGCTATATGGTTTACTTTCTAACAGTGACAAGCTCTCGTAATGAAGAACGTATCCTTTCCTTTTTAATTCGTTCTGATATAGGTAAAGATAAAGGTACGTATCACGGAGGGCACCTGGAACGGGCCGAGCACTGCACGCATGTCAGTCGGCCCTTTATGCTTTCAACGTGACCCCTGGAAGGGAAGGATGAGGGGAGAGACCAAATCCGGATACCCATGGGCGCAAGCATGGAAGGGGTTCTTACGTTTCCAGATAAAACGCATTCTCCTCCGCACGGTTCCTACCCACAAGCCAGGAACCTCCATGATCCCCCGCAGTGGAGCCCCACACTGAGGAGACACTTAACTGAGCGGTACCGCAGCGACGCCAGGAAAGAAACCTTTACAGAACGCAAACCACCGCCCAGCCGCAACCCGTCCAATACCGTCGCCTGGTCCTACGACCCTGAAACAGATGACAAGAAGATGATGGGTACAGGAAATGAGAGCAAGGAGAGTCGTGGTAGAAGATGAACCACCCCAGAATTCGCCTGGCGACCCGGGGAAACCACGAAAAACGAATGGGCCAGGAGGGGCGGTCGCCGGGATCGATTCCGGGACCTCCAGAATGCGGGCCACAGACGTAACCGCCTGAGCCATCCCCCTTGGTTCATTCAGATGTTACTTATATTTCATATTCTTTCCGTATAGTTGGTAAAATGCTTGCATTTGAAAGAATTACTCGTCTATACCACTGAGTATTTTTATAATTTTCGTGTTTCAGCTTAAAACGCAAGCATAGTTAGACATACTTTAAGGTCCTCAACCCAAAGCCCGTGGTGTAAGGATAGCGGGTCTGCCCCATATTCAAAAGGTCCCAAAATTAAATTAAATTAAGTTTTAGTTATGGACGCTCTTTAACTGCTGGATGCTTAGCGTCCCATTCTATATTGGGCGTGAAAGACCGGTAATTTTTCTCAGAGGCCTCTTTATCAGGCTTGAGGTTCTTTTACGTGCCGTAAATATAAGACACGAGATCCGCGGTTTACTTCCCTTCCGAAGGAAGCCATACTAAGTATTTTTACGCCCGAAAAAGCCCATCGCCCTACGCGGAACCACAGGCAGGTGTGGTAACCCATGCATCACGGAGGACGACGGTCCGAGATCGAATCTCGGTCAGGAGGAGTGACCTGGATAGAGTTTTTTTTCCGGGATTTTCCCTTATTCTGAACCTTAGCTCTAGCAACCCCACGCTATTTGAGTATAATTTCAACCATTTACTTCATTCATCGCCCGTATTACCTATCAGATCAAAGGTCGTTAAACCTCAAACAAACCGAGAAAGTGTATTTTTTAAAAAAATGTATGAGTTGTGTATGTGTGAATAGAATGAATGAAAAAAGGAGAAGCCCTATATGTATTTCATTTTGTAGGCTATTTAGAAAAAAATTCCAGAAGTCTATACATTTTTCGTGCCACTACCTCAAACTGCTGACGTTTGAATCAACATCATTAGTTCCATTTTGGAGAAAATAAAAATAACGAGCATTCGTGCACTTTGGAGGGGGAGGGAATGGGTAAATTGCTTAAAATTCTTTACTTAAAACCCTGACATAACTATGAAATGCTTATTTCGGTTATATCAGGCGTTATGGTATTTACCAGACTTTTCATTTTAAAGTCAGACTGTCACGGACACGTACACACGTTCACTCATAAACACTGGGCCATGTTTTCATTGTTGGAGTGATGAGAATTCAGGGAATGAAAGCATAAGTTTTCACTGAGGACTAGGAAAGATAATAATATAACAATAATTCCACCTACGGTCAGGTAGTTTAATGTAAACCAATTCTAAACATTCTTCCCTGCTTTTCGGCTCACATATCTATTACTTTTTCTACTACGTATAGTAAGTAGGGGAAGTATTGTATTCCACCCAAAAATTCGATACCGAGATTTCACCGGAAATACATGTTTTGAGACCCCCAAAATCCAAAAAAGCATTTTTGGAAACATGTCCGTGTGTGTGTCGGTGTGTCTGTGTGTGTCTGTCTGTCTGTATGTGTATGTGTCTGTGAACTGCATAACTCAGAAACGAACAATCGGATAAACACCAAACTTGGTATTTAGGTTCAACATCTTCCAGAGACGCGACACGAAGGTTTTCAGGAAAATCCCCCCAACCAGATTACCCTTTACATGGATCATTTTTCGAAAATTTGAATTTTCTCAAAAATGGCTCTAACGATTTTGATTAAAATATCATATGTTTAAGATATTTTCACGACAAATGAAATGTATATCTCGAATTTTCTGGGAATGTCTCCAAAAATATGCTTCATGTGAACGAGTTTTGCATAACTGGTAAACCATAAGAGATAGACAAAATTTTACCGCACAAAAAATGTAGATCGCGTTAAAATATACAATTTATGTCATATACATTTTTTTGTTGAGTGAACCATTTTCGAGATATTGCTTGTTATTCCCTTAAATTTTTCAATATTTATTTTCTCAAATGGGAAATTGTTATTCGTTTTTACTCTCTCTATTACGTACAGTAAGTAGGGGAAGTATTGTATTCCACCCAAAAATTCGATACCGAGATTTCACCGGAAATATATGTTTTGAAACACCCTGAATCCAAAAATAGCATTTTTGGAAACATGTCCGTGTGTGTGTCTGTGTATCTGTGTGTCTGTGAACAGCATAACTCAGAAACGAACAGTCGGATAAACACCAAACCTGGTATTTAGGTTCAGTATCTTCCAGAGATCCGACACGAAGGTTTTCAAGAAAATCCCCTCACCCAAGATTAACCTTTACATGGAACATCTTTTGAACATTTTGATTTTCTCAAAAATGGCTCTAATGATGTTCATTAAAATATCATATGTTTAAGATATTTTCATGACAAATGAAATGCATATCTCGAATTTTCTGGGAATGTCTCCAAAAGTATTCTTCACTGTGAACGACTTTAGCATAACTGGTAAACCATAAGAGATAGAGAAAATTTTACTACACAACAAATGTAGATAGCGTTGAAATACACAATTTATGTCATATAATTTTTTTTGAGTGAACCATTTTCGACATATTGCTTGTTATTCCCTTAAATTTTTCAATACTTATTTTCTCAAATGGGAATTTGCTATTCATTTGTTTTGCCTTGGATATGCAAAGAGTAATAATCTGTGGCAAAGAGAATGGAGCTGCACATAGCAACCAGCTATTAAGATATATGTATATGCTTAAAGGCTACTGTATTTCTATACAAAACAAGGGGAACATAGTAGGCCTTAACCGATAGTCAAATATTTTTAGAACTGGTCGCTATGTGTAAAATGTAATTCTCTTTGTATGTCAAAAGATCGTTTTTGCAAATGTTATCTCGATTAATATGAAATAGATGGAGAATAAGAGTTTGTAAAAATAGTTTGTGCACTCATTTGAGTGTAACACATCAGATTTTTATTAGTAGTTTTCTGTGTATACACGCATGTAACAAATTTTGTATTGTATTCTAATTCCGAAATTGTTGCTGTTTAACATTCTCCAATTGGCAGCAATTTTTATTTTCTTTACTGTATAAGCGAGGAAATCTTGCATTCCACCCAAAAAGTTTATAATGACATTTCACCACAAATACATGTTTTGAAGCCCCCTGAATTCAGTTAAGAATTTTGGAAACGTGTCCGTGCGCCCGTGTGTGTCTGTCTGTGAACAGCATAACTCAAAAACGAAAAGTCGGATAAATACCAAACTTCGTATTTGAATTTAGTATCTTTCCAGAAACCGACACGAAGACACTCGATACCCCGGACTACCCTTTACAAAAAAAAAAATTCGAACATTTTGATTTTCTCAAAAATGGCTCTAAACATTTGATTAAAATATTATATATTTAAGATACTTTCATGGCAAATGAATTTTTTGGGAATATCTCAAAAGCCCACTTCATTATGAATGGCATTCACATAGCTGGTAAACCGTAAGAAACATACAACATTCTGCTACACTAGAAATGTGGATCTTACAAAACATATAATTTATGTTATAGACTTTGTTTTGTCAGGTTAACCATTTCCGAGATATTCCTTGTTATTTGTTTCAATATTCTAATACTTATATAACTTTTTTGAAATGAGAATTCGTTATTCACTTTTTATGTCCTGGACATACAAAGAAAATGGAATTCTCCACATAGCAACCAGCTCTTAAAATATTTGACTATCGTTTAAAGCCTACCATATTCGCCTTGTACCTACAAGAAAATTAGCAATAAGATGAAGATCATGAACTTACTTCCTTGAACAACTAAATAAAAAAAAAACAGTCTTCAACTACAAGCACAATACGCTGCGGGAAATCTTAAATACATGCAATCTCCAATCAATCGCATATCACCCTCATTATTTCCTTCCTAATACCTAATTTCACCCGGAGGCAGTCAGGTTTGCCATGGCTGTCTCCGTGTCCTCACCTAACGCTGACAGCACAATGCTACAGCAAGTATAACCGACGGAACTTTCGGAGGTGCAAAGCGGAACTCCCCTAGGTCCATAATACCACTTCTCAACTTAATACGCACTACAAGCATCCTACCACCTGTATCCAGCTTTATAATTCCTTCCTTTCGGCGACATAAGCCAAGTCTTTATCCCTTCCAACTCTAATTCTGTCTCCCCTTTATATTAAAAAAATCTGATGTGTTACACTCACATGACTTTCTCTACTCTTGTACAAATTATTTTTACAAACGCTTATTCTCCATATGCTTCATGTTAATCGAGATATCGAGATGTCAATCTTATTGCTAATTTTCTTGTAGATGCAAGGGGATATGGTAGGTTTTAAGCGATAGTCAAATCTTTTAAGCGCTGGTTGCTATGTGGCGCATTCCATTCTCTTTGCATGTCCAAGACATAAAAACAAGAATAACGAATTTGAGAAAAAGTATAAGTATTGGAAAATTTAAGGGAATAACAAGCAATATCTCGAAAATGGTTCACTCAACAAAAAAATGTATATTATATAAATTGTGTATTTTAACGCGATCTCCACTTTTTGTGTAGTAAAATTTTGCTTATCTCTTATGGTTTACCAGTTAGGCAAAAGTCATTCATAATGAAGAATACTTTTGGAGACATTCCCAGAAAATTCGAGATATACACTTCATTTCTCATGACAATATCTTAAACATATGATATTTTAACCAAAATCGTTAGAGCCATTTTTGAAAAAATTGAAATTTTCGAAAAATGTTCCATGTAAAGGGTAGTCTGGGGTGGGGGGATTTTCTTTAAAACCTTCGTGTCGCATCTCTGGAAGATACTGAACCTAAATACCAAGTTTGGTGTTTATCCGACTGTTCGTTTCTGAGTTATGTTGTTCACAGACACACACACACACACACGGACATGTTTCCTTAAATGCTGTTTTTGGATTCAGGGGGTCTCAAAACATGTATTTCGGTGAAATCTCGGTATCTAATTTTTGGGTGGAATACAATACTTCCCCTACTTACTATACGTAGTAGAGAAAGTAAAAATGGAGAATAAGTATTTGTAAAAATAGTTTGTACAAGAGTGGAGAAAGTCATGCGAGTGCAACGTATCAGATTGTTTTCTTGATAAAGGCATATATGTACTTTCTTATCCGGTAATAGATAATTAGCTATATGACACTCGGAAACATAGTAAGTTTTTGGATTAAACCTCTCTACTACTTATCCTCAGACATTGGTATATAAATGTTTAAATATAAAAGCATATTACACAATTAAAGTTTTGAAGATAAAATTAAGGAAGTGTTATATGAAATGCAGAGATATAAAGGAATCAAAGATGTTTGTTTAGGAACACGTGAATTCATGAAATAACAAATATTTCCAAACTGTATTATCCCTGCTAAATTGTTTCTCCTGAATTCACAGATTTTGGTCACCATACCAGACTATTACAGAAATGTGATTTGGTGCGTCAGCTAAATAAGCTTCAGTCACGACTCAGTTAACGCTGCATGTTGCATAAGAACCTATACTCCTTCCCCCAATGTTTTATATGTTTACACTTAGACACAAGAGTCTATGGAATGTTTCATTCATTGCAGTCAAGGTCTATCAAGAACTATAGTCCAGAAACTGTTTGGGAACACGTGCAATAACATGAATCCTCGACTCCTTTAATCCGTTATCTAGTATAACGTTAAACACAGCAACCTTCATTAACGCAAAAGCATCGATAAGGTATCGAAGGTTTATCTCAAAGTATTACACCTACTTCGATACCACCAAATATCGAGAGTATTGAGGTCCCATCCCTATCAAATGCCTTTCCGAGATCTATAAGTTTTGAACGCCTAATCACAACGTATTCCAACTGTATTCTCTTGCTGAATGATCCCGAATATATATCTGCACAACTACGCCTTTCAGTTACAGTAGGAAAACTAACGAACGCTAACCTCGTTCACGCAGCTGACCTGTTTCGGTGAAAGTCAAAGACGTGGCTCTGAAACCTTGTACCTTTAACACTCGCGGTTGCGGTCAAGTGCGGATACGTTCCACGTCATTGCTTCAGCTCTGGAACAGAAATATAATTATGCGCTTCAATAGCGCTTATGGCTTTGTCATCTTTAGTTTGCTTGTTGCCTAAAACAAGTCGTGCATGAATTGTTGTTTGACGCGTCCCTATTTGGAACGTACATATGTGCAAACTTTTTATATAGTCTAGATTTAACAGACGCTGCGATATAAAAGAGAAGAATTGCAGACCAATGATGCAAGAAGGGTAGCATGAAACAAGGCAGGGTGGATACAGAGAGGAGAGAAAGAAAGAAGAGCGTACGGTAGAGCATCAAAATAAAATAGAAAAGAGAACAGTGGAGAAAGAAACGAAAGGCAAAAGCAAAGATGGAAACAAAAGAAATAAAAAGGCATCATAAGAGAACAAGAAATAGAATGAGCATATTCCAAACAAGCTTGGCCAGTTTTGGCTGTTTAGAATCAAATCCCAGCATGCTGTGCTCCGTCTGTTGGAAGCCAAAAATACTTCCGGCTGGCAAAATATGCGTCCGGTCTTCCTGTTCCCCGCATAATGGGCAAATACTCCTGCCATCATCATCAACAATCTTGCGAGTTTTCCACCATCCCAACCTAAGCCATGCTATTCCCGTCCTCTGTTTATACCCTCTTCTTCTTCTTCCTAACAGGTATTAGGCTAATCGGCCTGTTCCGGCCTCTATCCATCTTAATCTAGGTGTTCCTGTGTCTCTTCTATAGTTGAGTATCCTTTTTGGGATCCTTGAATTATCCATTCTGTACAGATGTTCTTCCCAATTTCTCCTGTTTTCTATTCGTTTATGTTTTATTGCAAATATATTTAATTTTTCCCATATTTCTTGGTTTCTAATTTTGTCTAGTCTAGTGTATCGTAATACTGATCTTAGAATTTTCATTTCAGTAGCCTGTATGCGGCTATAATCGTTTTGTCGTATTACCCAGGATTCGCTGCCAAACAATAATACCAGTACTGCCATTACTTTATAAAACTTGAGCTGAGTGTCGACCCTTGTTGTTTTTAGTATTCTTCTTATAGTACCGCACATTAGCTGATGTTTACTCACTTTATTATATATGTCTATGTCAGTATCAAATGAGAGTTCATATACCAGATAGTTGAAGTATTGGATTTTTTCTAAGATTTTTTCTACAAGATAATTTTTCTTCTTATTGGATGTTTACCTTCGAATGCCTTTGTCTTGGTCTTAGGAGCAGAGATCTTAAAATTGTATTGCTTTATAACCAATTCCAAAATATATGTTTCCTTACCCCACCTAGTCTTTATTACTTTCTCTACTACGTATAGTAAGTCGGGGAAGTATTGTATTCCACCCAAAAATTCGATACCGAGATTTCACCGGAAATATATGTTTTGAGGCCCCCTGAATCCAAAAAAAAGCATTTTTGGAAACATGTCCGTGTGTGTGTCTGGCTGTCTGTGAACAGCATAACTCAGAAACGAACAGTCGAATAAACACCAAACTTGGTATTTAGGTTCAGTATCTTCCAGAGATGCGACACGAAGGTTTTCAAGAAAATCCCCTCACTGCATATTACCCTTTACATGGAACATTTTTCGAAAATTTTAATTTTCTCACTAATGGCTCTAACAATTTTGATTAAAATATCATATATTTAATATACTTTTATAAAAATAAAATGTATATCTTGAATTTTCTGGGAATGTCTCCAATGAATGCCTTCATTGTAAACGACTTTTGTATAACTGGTAAACCATAAGAGATAGACAAACTTTTACTACACAAAAAATGTAGATCGCGTTAAAATACACAATTTATGTCATATACATTTTTTGTTGTTGAGTGAACCACTTTCGAGATATTGCTTGTTATTCCCTTAAATTTTCCAATACTTATAGTTTTTCTCAAATGGGAATTCGTTATTCATTTTTTCTTGTCCTGGACATACCAAGAGAATGGGATACTCCAGATAGCAACCAGCTATTTGACTATAGCTTAAAGGCTACCAATTCCCCTTGCATCTACAAGAAAATTAGCAATATGATTAACATGAAGCGTTTGTAAAAATAATTTGTACAAGAGTAGAGAAAGTCATGTGAGTGTAACACATCAGATTATTTCATTTTGTAGCTCCAATGTTGATCTTTGTCTACATTCAGATTCTATTTCCTGTCTGTTTGTATCACATAGTCGTCTTTGGTCTTTTCTCACGGCACTGTGTGTATTTTCATTACCCTTTTGCTAGATATCGTTTTAAGCCAATTTTTGATAATTCCCGTTGTAACCCCGCCGCCCACTATTTTGGGTGCTCTATGTTGTTCATTTGATGACGATAACATATTGCTCTCAGAGTTGTTTGATCACCTTTAATTATTTGCAGCCAGTACAATACTAAGTACTTAATAAATAGCATTACTACTACCATATTCCAAACAAAATCTATAGACAAAATAGAAAATTACTTAAAGATAGAGCTGACAATATTTATAGATGTGGGCCACTGCGAAATGATTCTTGAATTACGTAATAACATTTTTTCTCTCGTACCTGTCAAATATATAGGTTACAATATACGAGAGTCTACTACGTGAAAACTTTGACATTTTTCCACCATTATTGGATAAGGCACCTGAACCTGGTGATATTGGAGTTTTTAGGTTCCATTCATAATCGGCAACTCTCCGCAAATACGCACCTGTTAGGTGTATTGAGAAGGTTAGTTTAAAGAAGTTATTATTTTGTTGTATTGTTATTTGCCCCACGTTTTGTGAGCCAATTTGAAGATGGTTTGTTAGCTCCACGTATGGAAGCCAAATTGAAGATGATGGTTTGTTACGTTATTTTTTTACCACGCTTTAGGCGTCAATTTGAAGTAGTTTGTATTGAAGGAGTTGTATTATAGTTCAAATGTTGGGCAGTCGAACTTGTAGTAGTTGCAACCGCACGTATGGTAAACAGTTTCCGGTAGCCTTTGCCCTAAATGTACTTTCAGGTGGCCTTTGCCCTAAGTTTAAAAAAAATATTAGCTTTGTAATTTGACTGTTTCTTTAAATATTATATTTATGTTTGCCTGGGCTGTGTCAGTATTATTGTTAGAGACACGTATCTCTTGGCAGGGTTGTGATGTGACAAGAATGTAGGCTTACACAGGTTATAATTTTACTTCACTTCTTTTATTAATGTCGACACGATTTAAATAACACTTCACTGATATAGGGAGCTGTGAGATTCTTTTTATTAATTAATTACACTTACGTTTTAACACGTAAACTTATTTTTCGTCACACACGAATACGTATTAAATCTCTCGAGGACACTTTTTGCGTCTGATTAGGAACACTGTTTGCAGGCAACTGAACTGATTTCAACCGTCTAAACTTGTGAATTTCTGTATTTGAAGTCGCTGATTGGCTATTCTTAATCCAATAGAATACCTTCTTTTAATTAAAGCTTTTTCTGGTTGCTAATTGGCTATTTTATAAACTGTCGCTAAAATTACATTATTATTACTCCAATAATCAGAAGTAGTATTGTTAAACTCTCAAACTCATTATTGCCTCAAGGTTACCTCATTGTTAGCAACTTTTAACCTATTATTCTCACAGCTCCTACATTATTAAATTACGTAATACATTCACATAACATTATTGAACATGTTTACAATAATATAAGCATATGCAATGACTGTTACATAAATTTTACAAATTATTAAATACACATATTGCTTTAAGGCGGGCTGTTATTGAATTGACATATTATATAATTTGACTGAAATCATTTAAGTGTTAAAATACTGCTTCAAGTTATATGTTATCTGGTACTTGGTACCTTGTTTTTATATTCGCAGGTGTTCAAACTTCGCACGCCGACCATTTAGTCATCAACGGGTGCAAGATTGCAATATTAATGATATATTATTATATTAATTACATTATATTAGTTATAAGTATATTAAATACGCTAATAATCATTTAGTTATTAATTATTATTGGATTAGAATATTATTGCTGTTAACTAGTAATTTGAATTGTTTTTGCAATTTTTGGTGAAAGCGTTGCCTGTGAGGAGTTTTATTTTTCAGAAAGAAATCTGCGTAGAAAACAAATCAACAAATGTAATTTTTTGGTTTACATAAGTACGCCAAATTCACATTAAAACGTAACTATAAGTTGTTCTTCATACTATTACAGTACAGTAATTTGTAACGTTTAATAATATACTCCTGATATATAAACGAAGTGCATAACACGGTTTAATGCTTAATTTAACGCTTAAGGGTCACTCACATAGAAACAAACATTAACGCGACGACATAAACGTATTTTATGAACACAAGATTTACCTTGTCATTCACAATGCCAACACAGCGTTAGCATCAAAACAAGGTAATTGGAAGTGTAAAAGAGACTAAAACATGTTGTGTTACACTCACATGACTTTCTCTACTCTTGTACAAACTATTTTTACAAACGCTTATACTCCATATGCTTCGTGTTAATCGAGATGTTAATCTTATTGCTAATTTTCTTGTGGATGCAAGGGGAATATGGTGGGTTTTAATCTCGGTATAGAATTTTTGGGTGGAATAGAATACTTCCCCTATTTACTATACGTAGTAGAGAGGTAAAAATGTTGGCTCCCAATTACGAAACGTAACTTGATCCTAAAATGACATCCATGGATGGTCCAACCATCTTTACGCTCTTCGTACACAGCCATTCAAATTTTCGTTGTTATTTACATTGGTGTAAGAACAATTGCAAAGTGCTAAACAAAAAATATTGTTTTACTTATGAGTGAGAAAATAACATAGAAAAGATAGGTTCCCATTTAAAAAAATTAAGGTGACCCTAAAATGACCATCACAACGTCCTCGAAATAAAACACGACTAATGGAATTTACTTTCCCCCATAATATCAAGCAATGTTTATTCAAGTCATTTCTTTCTACAACGCTTAGTGTTGGATATATTGTACAGTCTCAACTTAAATGGTCCACCCTGTATATATGTGTAACTAAGAAAGCCTCAAGGATTTAAGACACAGTCTTGTTGATCATAATAGCAACATTGAACCTTAATATTTTAACAATATACTTAGATACGTTATTAAGTCATAAGGATGTAACAAAACGTTTTCTGAATAAAGAATTTCTTGTGGTTTCCCCGGGTCGGCAGGCAAAAAGTGGGGTGGTTCATCCTCTACCACCCTTTCCTGCCCCTCATTTGCTGTACCCATCATCTTTCTTGTCATCTGTTTCAGGGTTGTAGGACGAGGTGACAGTTTTCGGCGGCATGCGGGTGTCCGCTTTGTAGAGATTTCTTCACTGGCGTCGTAGCTGAATCCGTCTCCGGGTACTCTCGGGCGAGCGCCCCTTCGGTAGCCCCGGGGATTAGAGGCTTGTGGGTGAGTGGCTTCGGGATGCGTTCTATCTGGAAACCTTGCTTGCGCCCGTCATCATCAGGATCTGGTCGCCATTAAGGTCTTTCTCCTCATCTTTCCCTCAGAGGGGTCACGGTATACGAGGTGTGATCAAAAAGTTTCCGGAATGACGTCACAAATACCACAAAACAGTTTGTTTTGTCTAATCTGTACTGTCACCATCGAAGTAATCTCCTTGGGAGTTGTATACTTGCCCCAGCGCTTCTGCCACTGCTGGAAGCACCTCTGGAAGTCCTCATCTTTCCACATGTTCAGAGCCTTCTGCGATTCGCGATGGATGACATTATTGTCCTCAAAACGGTGTCCTCGGGGCCACATTTTAAGTTGCAGGAAAAGAAAAAAGTCCGCTGGTGCCAAAGCAGGAGAATAGGGGGAATGGGGAACAGCATTCATCCTATTTGTATCGAACCAAAAATTGGCGAACAGAATGGGCTTTGTGCGCGGGCGCATTGTCATGATGCAGGAACCAGTCATCACTCCTCCATTTCTCCGGCCGTTTGCGTCGCACATTCTCCCTTTATCTATGCAGCACTGTTTGACCCTGTGGCGCAAAATTCCTTATGTACAATGCCTTTATGTCAAAAAACACAATCATCATTGACTTCACTTTGGATCGAACTTGTCTGCCCTTTTTCGGGCATGGAGATAAAGGACTCTTCCATTGTGAAGATTGTTGCTTCGTTTCTGGATCGTAACCATAAATCCATATTTCATCACCAATAATAATTTTCTCCATAAACTGTGGGTCATTTTGTAGTTGTTCTTTAAGATCTGTGCAGGCAATCACGCGGCTTTCCTTTTGGTCATTTGAAAGTAGGCGGGGCACGAACTTTGCGGCAATTCTTCTCATGTCCAAATTGTCTTTCAAAATGCTTTGGACACTTCCAAAGCAGAGTACTAATGAGTCAGCAAGTTCTCTTATTGTAATGCACCTATCATTTAAGATCATTTCCCTCAGCTGATTGATATTTTCATCAGTTTTGCTGGAACAGGTTCGCACCGAACGATCTGCATCTTTAACTGACATCTCACCACTTTTAAATTTCGAAAACCACTCCACTGCTTGAGTTTTGCCCATACCTTCCTCCCCATTAAGCTGTTCTTAACATTTCATAGGCTTCTGTTGCATATTTACCGAGTTTAAAGAAAAATTTTATGTTCGTTCTTTGTTCTTCGTAATTTGGCATTTTTGCTACTCGGAAAAATCGCAGCACATGCAAAACACGTCTTCACTTTAGAGTGTCTACCTCGTCACTGCATGGTTACAGGAAGTCACGTGACCTCTCATTTTTATCGGGAAGGAACGCTGCATGTACAGTCTGAGTAAGAATTAAAGATATCTCAGCGTCAGCATTGTTGTGAAGCCATTCCGGAAACTTTTTGATCACACCTCGTAAGCCGCTGTTGTCTATCCGCGGAGCTCTTCCCCGGTTTCATGTGCCCCTCCGTTGGTCCTTTACCTTTATACAGAGACCCACACTTGGACCTTCTTGTGTGTTATTCTGTACTCAGTGGGCTTAAAAGCACCTACATATCGAATTTTTGGGTCGAATGCAAATATTTCCTCTCTCTCTCAGGTAAGCCCTATAGAAAGAAAGAAAAAAAAAGACGAAGAGAGTAGAGAAAGATAACAATACACGGAAGAAGATGGTACAACGTTCAGACATCCGTTCTCTTCCAAAACAACTCACTTTAAATTCCCCTTCCCTCGACCCCTAGCCCTACACGAGCAGACGTGCTGCCTGTATAGCAGGTGCACACTGTAAATAAACACGTAATTCAGCTCTGCTACTAAGTGGGCGAAACAGATTGCACGGCAAGCTGATCGATTTCCAATGGATCGATAAGGACGAAAAACATCACCGTCAATTTATTTATGTGACTTGAGCATTTCCTTACCACAGCTGTGCCACGGAGTACTTCTAGTCAACGTTTGACTTGTGAACACATCAAATAAAACAAGTCCATATTTATTTTCCAAGTTGTGATGTTTCATTTGCATTTAAATTGCATGCTTTGTAGGTCATACATTGCAACCCCTTGGAGCGCATGCACAAAATGTCGGACACTCGTTTGTATTATTTACTACCAGCAATCCGTTGCTGACACAACATTTTATGTAAACCACTTGTTTCGGTTTAAAATATACTACTGTAAAACAAATTCGGATGTAATACATTCACATTGTTTTTTACTTTCTCTACTACGTATAGTAAGTAGGGGAAGTATTGTATTCCACCCAACAATTCGATAGCAAGATTTCACTGGAATACAATACTTCCACTACTTACTATACGTAGTAGCGAAAGTAAAAATTCTAAAAACCAAATTAATGGAGGAAACAATCAATTTTTGTGCATATAAATATGAAATGAAAATACACTTTACGTGTTTTGGCGGATTTTTAGATCCTTTATTTTATCAGTTTTATAAATTGTTGAAGAATATGCGAAAATTTCAACTTTTTTGTACCATTAGTCGTGTTTAGACGTTGTGATAGTCATTTTAGGGTCAATTTAAATTGATCGTAATTTAAAAATAATAAATTGGCCATAAAATTACCATCATAACGTCCTCCAAACAAAACAAGACTAATGATATTTACTTTCTCCCATAATATCAAGCAACCTTTATTAAAGACATTTCTTTCTACAACACTTAATTTTGGAGACTATCGGTGTTCTCTTCTTTCAACAAGTGGCTATTTTCGCAGAAATGGCCGCAGTTCTTTCATGTTCCTGGAATCATGAACTACAATTTTTGGCCGCTGCTTGTTATTACGTCGGCAGTCTGATTAACATCAGTAGTCGGCTGCATCAGGTTTCTACAGCGCTCGCCAGGTTGCGTCCTGGTTTATTCGCCCAGGTGGGGTTGTGAGACGCCTCGGGATTCTCCATTCTCCGGCACCAGCCATGAGGGATAGCTGGTAGACGGTAGCTAGAAACTGTCGGCCCCACCGAGGTTGTTCGGAAGTCTCCCCAGTAGGGTTCGCCCTATTGGCCTGGCGCGCGTAAGTGGCGTATCCACTTCCGACCCTGTTTGGAAGGGTGGGCAGGCTGAGTCCTAGCCTAAACTCGACCAGGTAGGGGGGCGGGTTTTAAAATAGGTATCGCCCCTAATGGAATGAGCCCACGAGCAATCCTGGATCATGCGAGGGTGTGGTCTCTGCGTAGGCAGACCCAGTCCCGTGTGTGTCTCCGCCAGTATAGGTAGCGCTTATGCTGTCTCCACGTCATCATCACCTGACTTTCCCGGTGCCCACTAGCGATGTTCTCCGAGGAAGAAGAGTTGTGACAGCTCTCGACGACCAGTGAAGAAGGACTTTTCTTGAGCTTTGTGTCTGGGAGCGGCCGTCTCTCACTTTTTGGCCTTATCTAAATTATACATAACATATACTTTTGGCGTAAGTAAATTTTCTAACTTATTTTAGTGTGTGGAGCGGCGTTTAAAATCTTATGGAAGCGAGTTTATATTAGAATATTAATCGCGTCTTAAATTCAATTTCAAAATGGCAATTGTTGTGTGAGAAGGACAAATTCAAATGCTATGTGCTTCAATTGTAATATACTATTGTTTTCTACATTTGAATGTCAATATATTCAGTGCTTTTGGAGCTGTACAGATTATTACTTTTATTTAGAGCTGCTTTAAATCCTTATTTAATTTCCTTTAACCTTTGGTTGTACAAATAATTATTACTCTGGGAGAATGCTTTATTGCATTCTATAATGGGCCCGGCATTTTAGTTTTTAAGTTAAGCTTTTTAATTAACTGTAACATTCTATGCATCGACTACTTGCATGAACGTTACACTCTTTGTATCTATAACGAAATATGTAATCTGTAAAAGTTTATCTGTATTAAAATGAAGTAGACAGAAACATACTCTTTCGTAAGAATAATTTGTATATCCACTAAAAAGGATAGAGAGTAGAGTAAGCCATGTAAAAGTAGCACGTCAGATTTTTTCTTACCTCATTTCTTTTACGTGTTCATGCAAAGACAACAGAATTTCAAAGCCGTCACATGGCGATTGACTTTGTAAAGGTTTGACTATGTATTTAGTCTTATTCTACGTGTGTGTTACCACAACGAATACGTAATTTTTTTAAAAAAGAATCTGATACATGCATTTTAAATACATTAAAATTAAATTGAGTGTTATTTATGGACGCTCTTTAACTGCTGTGGTCCTTAGAGTCCCATTCTATATTGGGCGGGAAAGACTGAAGAAGATGTTTATTTTAGGAGTTGTATTGTATTTCAACTGTTGGGGACCCGAACTTGTAGTTGTTGCAACCGCACGTATATTAAACAGTTTCCGGTAGCCCTCGCCCCAAGTTTAAAAAAAATATTAACTTTGTAATTAAACTGTTTCTTTAAATATTAAATATTTATGTTTGCCTCGGCTGCGTCAGTATTTGTTTTAGAGACATGGAAGTCTTGGCAGGGAGTGATGCGACAAAAATGTAGGCTTACACAGATTTTAAGTTTTAATTCACTGCTTTTCATTAATCCTTGACACAAATTAAATACCACTTCACTGATATCGAGTGAGAGCTGTGAGATTCTTTTAATTAATACTTGCACTTTTTTAACACATATACTATTTTCGTCTCACACGAATACGTAATTAGTTTCTCGAGGATGCATCTCGCATCTGTTTAGTAACTCTGTCTGCAGGCAACTGAACTTGTAAATTTCTGTATTTCAAGTCTCTGATTGGCTATTTTTACTCCAATAGAATACCTGAATTTAACTAAAGTTTTTTCTGGTTGTTGATTGGCTATTTTTTATAAACTGTCACTAAAATTACATTAATGCTTCCAAAAATCACAAATAAAATTTAAACTCTCAAACCCATTATTGCCTCAAGGCTACCTCATTGTTACCTCATTATTAGCAAAGTGTAACTTATTATTCTCACAGCTCCTACCTTATTAAATTACGTAATGTATTCACATAACATTATTACACATGGATACAATAATATAAACATATGCAATGACTGTTACATACATTTCACAAATTATTACATACACATATTGCTTCAAGGCGGGCTGTTATTGGATTTACATATTATATAGTTTGACTGAAATCATTCAAGTGTTTAAAATACTGCCTCAAGACAGGTAATTTTGCTCAGAGGCATCTTTATCAGACTTGAGGTTCTTTTACGTGCCGAAAATCTTCGACACGGGACCGAAAAGATCCATCGACCTCCGCCCGGTTTGAACACAAGACCTCGGTAACCACTACACCACGGAGGACGACTATACGTTTTAAATATAACAACCGCACTGTGTTCCATCGCTGTATTGTTTAATGGAACACAGAAATTGTTGGAATTTACTCAATTTGACCACGTCCGTAAGCCTTTATGCGCTGTAATATTCGGAAACGAACGCGGGACCTTGCTGGAAGCTAATCTAAATATCCTGATTTATAGCGGAGCAGCGGGATATCGATTATAGAGGACCTCGCCTTAGCAGCGATGCTCGACCGCAGGGTGGGTTTTTGCATCAGGCATTCCGGCTGTAAAAAAATTACTCCACTCAGTGGCGTGGAAATAATACTGCCTTATTTCTGGATCGTTCTGGTCATTTCCGAGCTTTTCAAAAACAACCCCTTTCGGCTCGATGTCGGAAGAGTAAGTTGACAACATTTGGATTGAAAACCTCCCCCCTTCCCCATGTTAACCGAGCCCCTGGAGGCTTAAACTCATTTCTGGGGCATGTCACGAGAGTACTGGCCTTCCTCGGTCTGCAGGTTTGGGAAATCTGAGAGACATGACATTTCTTGCTCGGGCTTTGATGTCACATAGAGATGCTGACAGCTTGCAAATTACATCCTTCGTTTTAATTACATTCATTTAAAAAAAATCCGATGTGTAACACTCACAGCAGTTTCTCTACCCGTTTCCGTTCCATACTTATCTATCAGCTTTGAAATAAAAAACACGGAAAGTGATATTCTTCAAAACTCTGATGTGCTACACTCACATGACGTTCTCCACACTCTATCGCTTATTACTAGGTATACGCTTATTTTTACTTTCTCTACTAATTTGAGGCGATAATTCAGATGGCCAGAAAACGTTAAATATCACTTATTAATACATTATCAGACATCAACTGAAATCAAAACTAACCAGATTCCACAGTTTTGGCATTATAGAATTGAAATTAGCACCATTAGAAAGCCCGTAGAAACTACCACTACGTTATGAACCTTGTATATATTGAGTAATAAATGAGCCCGTAATCATGCAGCGTTACTTGCAAGATTTTCCGCAGAAAATAAAGTTTAGAGACCGTTCCTGTCATTGTTATATTTCAAACGCGGTGGCGTGAGTAACGCATTATCATTGTCATTCTCTAGAGTTAGGAGTTTCGGCGAGCCGTTGGGACTACACAACGTCTTTTAAAAGGTAATGTTTGAAGTAACCAATGAGAAATCACAACAAAATAGCAGAAAGGAAAATAACCAATGAGAAGATGATAAAGATTGACGACGTGCAGATATCACAAAGGTTTGCTGCTAACAATATAAATATTAGTCCAGGTTCGTCAGTTGAGTTCGACTTCTAAATCTGTGCGTAACAAGTCGAGTCCCGTGGCGCTCAGAAATTATGTAACAGTTACGTTTCGCGAGTCGAGATTTTAATTCCTCGCAGTCTATATCAATGGTAGAAAATAATAAGACATAGGAAAGTATAACCATATTATCACAGGTAATATACCCACTTCACCATCGACGAAGAGAAAAACGCTACAACGTATAGTAAGTAGGGGAAGTATTGTATTCCACCCAAAATTCAATACCGAGATTTCACCGGAAATAAGCTTTAGACACCCAGAACCCAAAAAAAAGCATTTTTGGAAACATGTCCCTGTGTGTGTCTGTGAACCCCATAACTCAGAAAGAAACAGTCGGATAAACACCAAACTTGGTATTTAGGTTCAGTATCTTCCAGAGATGCGACACAAAGGTTTACAAGAAAATCCCCCCACCCCAGATTACCCTTTATATCGAACATTTTTCGAAAATTTTAATTTTCTCAAAACGGCTCTAACGCTTTTGATTAAAATATTATATCTTTAAGATATTTTTATGACAAATAAAATGTATATCTTGAATTTCCTGGGCATGTCTCCAAAAGTATTCTTCATTGTGAACGACTTTTGCATAACTAGTAAACCATAAGAGATAGAAAAAATGTTACTATACAAAAAATGTAGATGGCGTTAAAATACACAATTTATGTCATATACATTTTTTATGTTGAGTGAACCATTTTCGAGCTATTGCTCGTTAAACCCATAAATTTTTCAATACTTATTTTCTCAAATGGGAATTCGTTATTCATTTTTTGTCTTGGATATGCAAATAGTATTAATCTGTGGCAAAGACAATGGTATTGCACCTAGCAACAAGCTATTAAGATATATGTCGATGCTTAAAGGCTACTGTATTTCTATATTGCCCTTGCAATTACAAAACAAGGGGAACATAGTACGATATTAAGTGATAGTCAAATATTTTTAGAACTGGTCGCTATGTGTAAAATGTAATTCTCTTTGCATGTCAAAAGATCGTTTCTTCAAATGTCTATCTGGATTAATAGAAATAGATGGAGAAAAAGAGTTTGTAAAAATAGTTTGTACAAGAGTAGAGAAAGTCATGTGTGTGTAACACATCAGAATTTTACAATTTATTTTCCTATGTACTTAATTTCAATCAAGGTAGAACTTTCCGGAAATAGCTACATTACACATTTCGTTATAGATACAAAAGGAATAAACATAGTCAAATTATTAAGAAATGGATGCTATATGCTACCTTAACATTCTATACTCTTCCCATGACATCATGAGAAACAATTAAAATCGAGAGGACTTTAAACGAATAGCTAAGTATTGAACAAATCGAACCATTAATAACGTATATCCCGGAAATATCTGATGTCACAGAAAAGCTAGATGAAAACAATTGTGTGCTAAAGAGATTTACACCATCTGTATAGTACATTTTCGTCTATCGCTTAAAGTTTACCTCTTATACATGTTTAAATAAAAAAATTCCTACTGAATGATGGGTACTTCACAGGCTATTCCCAGAAAATTTGAGATAGTTTTTTTTATATAAATATCTTTAAAATTTTGCATTTTAATCAAAATCATTGGAGCCATTTTTTAGAAAGTAAAAAATTTCGAAAAATATTCCATGTAAAGGGTAGTTTGGGGTAGAAGTATTTTCTTGAAAATCTTTGTGTTGTTTCTTTGGAAGGGGTTGTACCTAAATACTAAGTTTAGCACTTATCCGACTTTTAGTTTTTGAGTTATGCTGTTCATTGACACACATACACACATGGACCTTTTTCTAAAAATGTTTTTTATGGATTCATGAGGGTTCAATACATGTATTTTCCGTGAAATCTCATTATTGAATTTTTGGGGTGGAATAAAAAAAGCTTCCGCTACCTACTTTACGTAGTAGGGGAAGTAAAAAGTTCTTTAAGGATTATGAAAAGCTACAAACTTTCCATTTCAAAACAATATACGCCTTTAGGTTCTGAAATAAATATCATACCTATAAATCCGAGAGAGATGGTTCCGCGATAATGTGCCACCTATTCGGGAGTTCCCAGGTTCGATTCCCGTTGGGCCGGTCGCTCTTACTATGGACTTTTTCGTGGTTTCCCCGGGTCGGTAGGCTGGGGTAGTTCCCATTCTATCACAAATTTCCTGTCCTCGTCATGTTTCAGGGCTGAAGGACCAGGTGACGGCGGTTGGTAGGTTGCAACAGGACGGTAGAATTTGCACTCTGGAAATATTTCTCCCTGACGTTTGTTGGGACTCCTGAGGCCCCTTCCTGGGAGCCGTCCACAGGGTTCACGGGTTGCGAGGTAGCCGGCGTCAGGATTAGTACAATGTTTGAAACGTTAGGTCTCCGAATTTGCTAGCACACATCCTCGGATGTAGTCGCCCTACTGGATTCCCCTTCATCCCCTCCTTCCAGGAGTCAAGTTAGAAAGCCCCCAAAAGGGGCACAGTGCAGCTTACTTTGAGGCCCCCTACCACCTACTCCCAACTCCTAACTCATACCTTTAAATATAAACCTACCGGTACACACTTCACACATTTATGCTGTTATCTTTAAATAAAATTTCGTGTAAATACAGTTTTTCGAGCATGAGGAATGTTGATTTTTAAAATATCAAAGGTATGCTGATATAAATTACCTTCAGTTTACACTATAGATATGCATGTTAAATTAGCAGAACTCAAAAGCTCCGCTCGTGGTATTGCGTTAGATATTGTGAACCTTCTCTCTACCCCATCTCTCCCGTTTTCTCACTGTTTCTCTCACTTGGTCTCTCTCTCTCTCCTTCTCTATCTCTCTGCACCTCGTCTCTTTACGCTCACTATCGCGTGCTCTTTGTTTCTCCCGCTCTCCATTTACACTCCCTCCCCCTTCAACGTTCTCGCCTCGCTCTTCTCTGCACAACTAACGTATTCTTTTTTTTAATGCTAAAAATAAATCTGATGTGACGTATTTACATAACATTCCTACCCTCTATCATTTATTATTAGTGGTTATACAAACTAGTCTTACTAAGGCTTATTTTTCTTTGTACTACGTTTTAATCCAAATAAACTTTTGCAGAAATAGCTACATTACACATTCCATTATACACTGCCTTTTTTGGAAATTGCAACTCCAAGAAAGAATTTCCCGAATAACTCCAAACTTGGTGGAAGTATAGAAGAGTGTGCAAGCAATAAGTGATTAGGTGTGCAGAGAGATGGGGTACACGTAGGCCGAGCAGAGCCCTCTCGTGTTGGTCCGACAAGGTCAGTGTTGCACTTAGTGTAGTCAGTGCAGAGCTGTCAAACAAGGTGGAAACAATAAAGTCTGTGCCAGTATGCCTCGTCGACGTCAAAGGGAGCGAGTTCCAACGCAGCAGAATGGTCGGTCTCTAGGAAGCGGGTTTGTCATACCGTGACATTTAGGCTCGTAAAAGGCATGCTGCTACGACAGTGATGCGTGTGTGGAAACAGTGGATAGATAAAGGTCGTACGCGCAAAGAGCGGGTACTGGACCACAGAACATGACCACAACACGGGATGACCGTCATCTTGTCCGCATGGCCGTAACGGACCGTACAGCTTCATCCACAGTGTTGTCTCGACGCTGGAGCACTGCAACAGCTGTGAACTTGTCTGCATCAACGGTTCGTCGCCGTCTGCTGCTGGTTAGACTGGTTGCATGTATGCCATTACGTCGGCTTTCATTTTCCAAAAACCACAAGCTCCTTCGACTGCAATGGGTACGTGAACATCGTCACTGGGGTGCTGAGTGGCAAAATGTAGCCTTTCCGGACGAGTCGCGCTTCAACGTGTCCTACAGTGATGGCCGCATAAGTGTCCGGCGGTACCGTGGTGAGCGGAACCTGGAGGCCTGCATTGTTGAGCAGCAAAGCGGACAAACACCAAGTGTGGTCGTTTGGTGCGCCATTGGTTACAACAACCGATCTCGCCTCCTACGAATTGTGGGCACTTTGAACAGCAACCGATACCTAACGGTGGTTGTACAGCCTGAAGTACTCCCCCTGCTTCAGGCAACTCCACAGGCCACATTTCAACAGGACATGCCCGGCCACATATTGCGAGGAATGTACAAGCCTTCTTCAAAGAGCGACGGGTACCATTGCTTTCCTGGCCTGCACGTTCGTCTGACATGTCGCCCATCGAATATGTCTGGGATATGACTGGTTGTCATCTGGTGCGTCACGGTCCTCCAGTAACCAGTATCATGGATTTGTGGGCTCGAATACAGACTGCGTAGAGGGAAATTCCTCAGGAACTTATTCAGAACCTTTTTGATTCAATGCCACAGCGTACAGCAGCTCCAATTGCAGGACATGGAGGCCACGCCAAATACTGAATATTAGGGCTCAAAGGTCATGTATAGATTAGAAAAGTTTAATCATTTGTTACTTATTATGTACCTAAACTGAGGTATTAAATTCATTGAATTCATGCGTTTCCTTCTTGGTGTTGCAAGTTTCACAAACGGCAGTGTAGATACTGAGGGAATAGCCACAGCCAAATATTTAAGAACTGGACGCTATATGCTGGCCATAAAATTGCATACTGTTTCCATGCAATCGCGAGAAACGGATGAATGTTGGCAGGACTAAGAGAATTATCAATAGTGAACAATTCCAACCATTAATAACGGATATCTCAGAAATGGCTTATGCCACAAAAAAACTCTTTGATATAAATTGTATTTTAAAGAGATCTACATTTCCTGTATATTATGCTTCGGTCTATGCTTAGCATTTACTAGTTATACAAGAATATGCAAAGTTCCTTCCGAATGAAGAGAAATATAAAATTCAAGATATGCATTAAGTCATGTAAAGTACTTATTATTTCCTATTTTAATCAAAATCGTTAGGACCATATTTAGAAAATAATACATTTCGAAAAATGTTCAATGTAAAGGCTAGTTTGGGGTAGGGTTATTTTCTTTAAAATCTTCGTGTCGCATCTTTCGACGGTACAAAATCTAAATACAAAGTTTGGTATTTATCCGACTTTTCGTCTTTGAGTTATTCTGTTGACAGACACATAGGCACACGGACCTTTTTCTTAAAATACGTAGTTTTTACTTTCTCTACTACGTATAGTAAGTAGGGGAAGTATTGTATTCCACCCAAAAATTAGATACCCAGATTTCACCGGAAATACATGTGTTTTGAGACCCCTTGAATCCAAAAAAAGCATTTTTGGAAACATGTCCCTGTGTGTGTGTGTGTGTGTGTGTGTGTGTGTGTGTGTGTGTGTGTGTGTGTGTGTGTGTGTAACTGTGAACCGCATAACTCAGAAACGAACAGTTGGATAAACACAAAACTTGGTATTTAGATTCAGTATCTTCCAGAGATGCGACACGAAGGTTTTCAAGAAAATCCCCCCACCGCATTACCCTTTACATGGAAGATTTTTCGAAAATTTTCATTTTCTCAAAATGGATCTAACGGTTTTGATTAAAATATCATATGTTTAAGATATTTTCATGAGAAATGAAATGTACATCTCGAATTTTCTGGGAATGTCTCCAAAAGTATTCTTCATTGCGAACGACTTTTGCATAACTGGTAAACCATAAGAAATAGACAAAATTTTACTACACAAAAAATGCAGAACGCATTAAAATACACAAATTTATGTCATATACATTTTTTATGTTGAGTGAACCATTTTCGAGATATTGCTTGTCATTCCCTTAACTTTTTCAATACTTATCTTCTCAAATGGAGTTCGTTATTCATTTCTTTGTCTTGATATACAAAGAGTATTAATTTGTGGCAAAGAGAATGGTACTGCACCTAGCAAGCAGCGATTACGAGATATGTATATGCTTAAAGGCTACTGTATTTCTATATTGCCCTTGTAAATATATATTCCCCTTACATCTACAAGAAAATTAGCAATTAGATAGAGTCTGCAAATGTTTGTCTCGATTAACATGAAGTAGATGGAAAATAAGCGTTTGCAAAAATAGTTTGTACAAAGTAGAGAAAGTCATGTGAGTGTAACACATCAGATTTGTTTTATTCGAGTGGCCTCAAAACATGTATTTCTGCTGAAATCTCTATGTACCTACTATGTACATGGTAGAGAAAGTAGTTAAAACATAAGTAAACGGTTAAACAGTATATAACCTTCTTCCTCTGCCTTATGCTTATAATGCGAACGGAACTATAATGTGTCTCGTGGTAACTGGTTTGCGTACACGAATAATAAAAAGAAATATTTATTCAAGGGCATCCATACGAAAAATTTCTAAATCTTTCAGTATTATTTACATGTTTTCAAAATTTTGTAACCAACAACTGTTTTAGTTGCTGATAAATGAATAGTAATTTATTTTTATTATACTATACAGAAGTCGCAATATTTTAAAAATAAAAATACTGCGACAGTATTTAAATATTAACACACAAACCTGACGTATAGATATCTTTATTCTCTTCTGGTTCCTTCAGAAAATAAAAACCTTTAAGCATACATTTTCTAACAGTGATTGAATTAATTACGTCATATCTTGAGAAATTTAAAAGTATAGCAAAAACAATCATATACAGTATTTAAAGTTCATTTTATCTGAGTTTCTGCTAAAACATTTGAAAAATATTGACCACAAACTATTAGGTTATCTCATAATCATAAGTAATATGGGTTCCTTTAATTGGTTTTATACATGTTTTTATTTTTGCCAATTACTATTTATATTGTTAACATGTTGACAGCCAGCATTTGGTAATATAAGATTTTAAAACGGAGGCACAAAGTCTGAGCTTAGAGTCCTACTGCAGTACTACTGGAAACAAGATTATAAAGCTACTGCCGCGGCTCGAAGAATATGTGAAGTAGAAGGTGAAGGTGTCGTTAGTGAGCGAATAGCACAACGATGGTTCCAGCGTTTCAATAATGGAAACGAAAACATTAAAGATTTACAACGTTCTGGGAGACCCATGTTGTAGAATATTGAAAATACATGCAGAGTTTTGGAAGAAAATCCACAGACAGGCACTCAGAGGTTGTCAGAAGAGCTTGGTGCTTCAAAAGATACCATATTAAGACACTTAAAAATCGTTCAGAAGCTGTAAACAAGTACCACAGGAACTGACACCTCTTCAAGCTCAGCGTAGAGTGGTTATCTGTCGTCAGCTTATTGCTAATCCCTGGGATGATAGATTTATCAGGAGAATTGTCACATGTAATGAAAAGTGGATGTATTACCGCAACCCTGACACCTCCAACAGTGGCTCGACACTCGTCAGCTTGCAAACGTTGCCGTTAAAAGAACGGTTTGGCCACAAAATAATACCTGTCTGGTGGGATTCTGAAGGTGTGATTCAGTGGGAATTTGTTCAAATGGACATTCAATCGATGCGGATCTCTATTCTCAACAACTGGAACGAGTTCAAATTTTGAGGCAGAGATACCTGGCGTTAGTTAATAGAAACAGGGTTCTCCTGTAGTAGGACAATGCGAGACCTCGTGCAGCTAAAATAACAATGGACAAAATTCAGGAATTGGTAGGAATCGATCCATGCCCATTTCCTATGTGGAAGAAATTCTGAAAACATTGAAGCAGTTAAAATGGGTATGCAGTATTCTTCGCATTAAAAACCAGAAACTGGTACCGTTATGGGACAGGAAACTTAGCTGAAAGGTGGCTCAGGACTATAGAATCTAATGGTCTTTACTTTGAAGATTAGAATCATTTCCTGTAGTAACACATTTGAAATAAAGTTACTCATGAGACATCATCTATACATTGTATGGAACATTTGAATAGTAGAAGCGTAAGAAAAATCAAAATCGAGTAAAAGGATTGGAAGTAAATATAGGTCATTTAGCAGTGTACTCCTAAGGATTTAAATGGCCACTTGTTGAAGCTTTCAAGAGCTTGAAGGCAAAACTATAGCATTAATTGAAGATAAAGGTTCAAAGTATATTTTGGGATATAAAAGCTGATTTTTAAGTTTTTGAAAATTTTGACCAATTTCAGTTATGTTTACCTTTAATAGTCTGAAAAGAAAAGGTTTATGTAAATGTTGAGCTCTCGTCAGCACGTCACATTGTCGGTAGTTTGCCCAGTTTTGTTTTTAATTGCAGTAAATTATTTATTCTACTCTTATTAAAATGTTTGCTCATGATACAGCTTTTGTTACTAGCCAAAATGGCCTAAGTAATTTAACAAACAATGTGAAAGTATGCATGTATGTATTTATTCACTGAAAATGTGTATTACCCGGTGGTAGATATTAAATATACAAAATAATATTACAACAAATAATTGCACAAACAGTTATAATACAATGAACAGTAAACAATCATATTATTTTAGCTACCAGGGTAACATAACAGCTAAAAGTTTTTAAATCATTAATTACTGTAATATTTACATTTATTAATTACCTATCCAGTCAGTATAGCCATTAAGTTTACTACTAGTATGCACAAAGAGTTTATAAAGTTTCAAATATACGTCTAAGTAACATTTATAATTCATTACCCAACATTTATTCTATTCAGATTTTTCCTAAATTTCCTCATGGATAGACAGCTCTGAAAGGCTGTTACAGGCAATTCTTTCCATTCTTCAATGGTTTGACTAAGAAAGGAGAATTTTTCTACGTCGTTTCTGCGTCTTCTTCCCTTAATTTTAAACAAATGATCGTTTCTTTGGTAATATGTCGGGTTTTCCAATCTTTCACCAACGTCCATCCATGCATTTAAACCATCATAGCCTTAAATAATATGCATAACCGATGCCTCTTATGCCAAACTTTTAAAGGCTTCCATCTAGTCTCTTTCCCTTTAGTAGGCCCAAAATATTTACCTCTTTTTAGTAGGAATTTTATAGCTTTTTCCTGTATCTTTTCTAACGAATCAATTTGATTAATTCTATACAGGTCCCAAATGCTGGTCCATATTCCATGACTGGACTTACTAAAGACTTAGGCAACTTCTCTGGACATTGTGCTTCCCTTTTTTCAGTATCCTCATTATGAAATGTAATGTTTTGCACGCTTTCCTAGATGCAGAATTTACCTGGTCGTCCCATCGAGCGTTACTCGCCAAGTACACACTCAAATATTTGCAGCTGTCTATCTGTGGATCATTAGTAAAGCATCTGTATGATTCGGAGCCAATAATGTGCTCTTAAATAAACATAAATCTACTTCCCTCTTATTCACTTTGCAACAATTATCGGCCAATACATCACGTTTCTATTACACTGATATAAAATTTTTGGGAGTTTATTTTGATAAACTAACTGAACTACTTGAAGAAAATATTGTCCGACATAATATTCTTAATTCGAAATCTGAGAGAATATATTCCCTCTGAGTACGTAAGAGGTATGTATTTTGCATTTTTGACCACTCTTTTGCAGAGCACTCTTTATTAATTTAAACATTTTAACTACCCATAATCTCTGTATTTAGGATATTTTAGTTTGTGTGTACAATCCTTCGAGAGCTTGAAACTGAGAAATAACACACATAAATGCAGTAACTAGGTTAATATCAAATGTAAATATTCTGTATATTATATAACAAAGCTCATAATAGCTATGTAGGACCGAAATTATACTAATTGTATTAGATCATGTTAAACTCCTATACAACAAACATTTTAAGCCCGGAGTATATGTATGGTTGGTCGTAAATTCTTTATATTTCATTCAGTTGAAAGCCACGGCCGGTACTCGAACTACTCCCCCCTGCTAACACTCTTACCGCTTGAGCTACAATGGCGAGATACCCGAATATTCGCGATGTCACAACAGCGGCCGGAATACTTGCCACACACACGCCTCATACAGCTATAGTGTCTCTCGTCCAATAGGAATACACGATCCCATTGGTATACTGGGCGTTATCAGCATTGTACGTTGTTTTATTTTATTAGACAATTACCTAAATAAAAATAAGGTAGTATATTTGTTATTTTAGTTTATTAAACATTTAAGTAAAATAATTTACTTTGTTTTACTTGGATCACCTTAAGCTGTTAAGAAAACATACACACTTTCTTTTTATTTATTTTCAGTAGATACTGTAGCCATTAGGTTTTTACATAAAGTGTATGATAAGTAAATATTTAATTAAAACATTTTCTTTTATTGGTTTATTCAAACTTAAACGTGTTGCGGTTTTAGTTATCTTCATTTAACACTAGGCATTTCCATAAAAAGACAGGAAGGAAGTTTATTAGTGAATAAGTACCACCAGAAAAGTGACTTACGTCCCCGCTATGCAGTAACCAATTCGCGGTGGCGTCGGAGCAAAAGTGCGAATTCTTCCCTGAGGTTAATCTGATCTTACCCTTCACATCTGACATTCCCACCCACCTGAAAGCGAAAGCGTGCTGTTGCCGAAAGCCTCTTCATTTAAAAGTGTGTTTTCTGGAATTCTATGAAAAGTCATAAACCTTTGAAACGTTTCATCTAGATCTATCTCTGATTTAAATCGCCCCTTTCACTTTATATGCAGTATATAATATAATATGTACCCAATATTACCCCTCTAATGCTACTGATTTTGGAACAAAAAAGGCATAGCTTCGAGAAACGCATATAAAACCTTATGTGTAACATTCCCATTATTTTCCCCGCCTTCTATCATTTATTATGAGAAGGTGTATTGTCTTTACGTTGTTTGCACCATGCTTTGGGCGCCAATTTGAAGTAAGTTGATGCTTCACGTATAGAAAGCCAATTTGAGAAGATTGTTTATTTTAGGGGAGTTGTATTTCGACTGTTGGGGAGCCGAACTTGAAGTAGTTGCAACCGCACGTATGGTATTCCGTAGCCTTCGCCCCAAGTTTAAAAAATATTAACTTTATATTTTTACTGTTTCTTTAAATATTGTATATTTATGTTTGCCTCGGCTGCGTCAGTATTAATTTGTAGAGACATGAATATCTTTGCAAGGAGTGGTGCGGCTAAGAATGTAGGCTTACACAGATTATAATTTTTACTTCATGCCTTTTTATTAATTACTGGCACTTTTTAACACGTAAACTGTTTTTTCTCACACTGAATACGTGTTAAACTTCTCCAAGACGCGTCTCGCGTCCGGTTGGGAACGCTGTCTGCTAGCAACTGAATTGTGAATTTGTACAATTTGCCCTATTTCAGATTCTGATTGGCTATTGCTACTCCAATAGTATACTTTTATTTAACTTAAGCTTTTTTTCTGGTTGTTGATTGGCTATTTTATAAACTGTCTCAAAAATTACATTATTGTTGCTCCAAGAATTACCAGTAGCATTATTAAACTTTCTAATTCATTATTGCCTCAAGGTTACCTCATTTTTAGCAACTATTGACCTATTATTCTCACAGCTCCTACATTATTAAATTACGTAATACATTCACATAACATTATTGAACATGTACATAATAATATAAACATCAATACTATGACTGTTACATGCATTTTATATATTATTTTATATACATATTGCTTTTGAGGCGGGCTGCTATATTTTATATATTTTGACTGAAATCATTTAAGTGTTAGAAATACTGCCTCAATTAATAGGTATACAAAATATTCTTACGAAAGTTTATTTTTCTGTCTACTTCATTTTAATCTTTTGCAGAAGTGCCGCTGTAGATATACCAGGGTAGCGATACTAAAACGTTTAAGAACCGGACGCTTATATACTGACCTTAACATTCCATGCTCTTTTCATGTAATTGCGAGAAACAACTGAATGTCGACAGGACTTTAAAGGAATGACTTAACCTAGAACTAATCGAAAAATTAATAATAGATATCTTTGAAATGGCTCATGCCACAAAAAAATATTTAAAATAAATTGTGTGTTTTAAAGAGCTCTACATTTCTTCAGTAGTGCGTTTTCGTCTATCGTTTAACATTTATCAGTTATACAAGATTACACAAAATTCCTTCCGAATGAAGAGGACTTCACAGGCTATTCCTAGAAAATTCAAGATATACATTTTATTTGTCATGTAAATAGCTTTAATATATGGTATTTTTTTATAAAATCAAAACTTCAAAACATGTTCCTTGCAAAGCGTAGTTTGGGTGAGGGAATTCCATGAAAGCCTTCGTGTCGCATCTTTGGACCCGTATTCGTTTTGAAGTTATGCTGTTCATAGACAGACACACGTAAATATACACTTAGACGGACTTTTTTCTAAAAATGCCTTTTTTGGATTCAAGAGGCCTCTAAATATGCATTTGAGGTGAAATCTCATATCGAATTTTGCGTAAAAATATGTATGGAAGAAAAGAGCAATACTTTCTTTTCAAAATAGTCACACTAACAGTTATTTCATATGCCAAAGCACATTGTAAACTTGTCCTCACGTAATAACGGGGATTAAGAGCAAAACAATAAGAGTTTCCTTCGTCAAAATGACGACAAGATTCTAACAGTGTATTTGGGGATTGTGTGATAAAGATACAGGAAGAGCGTTTCATCAAGAATTTGATTCCCAGATGACGCAAAAGTCTAATTTCCGGAGTTTTTGCTCGAACTGTGAAGACGGATACCAGGCACAAATAGACTCTATTCTCATTTATGTCGTTACTAATCGAATTTATCCCAATAACAGAGGCAAGTCTCTGGGGCGTTACAACTTCAACAAAAGACACTTTTACAGAAATGTCCTTCTACGTTGTCACAGTTCATTACAATCTCCAAGGACCATTTCCCGGAAAACGTGCGTATTAATGGAATTTCGTTATTCCTTTTGTGACCTGAAATTGCTATGGATTATGTTAACACTCGATTGAACTCCGTGGTTGAATGAAAGATACAGCATTACTAGCATAGTAATTTGTGGTTTACCCTGAACTTTCGCAACAAAGGAAACTAGTTCAAGATAGTTTATTCATTACATGCTTTGGAGTTTCTTGTGTATAAGGCTATGGTAATTCTTTTGTCTGTACGCTCGATAGTTGAAATCATAATCTAAGTTCTGTTATACCTAAGATACTCGAAGAAACAGACAGTGATACCAGATGGTCCAACCACACTGTATTTGACGGATGCAAATAACCTTTAGTACATTAAAAGAATTGCAGAATTCAACGGGGTAATTCCAAGTAAACACAGGTCAGTGAGAAACTGGCACAATAGCGCCCTAAACATCCACTACTACCATCACTATACCAGCGGTTCCCAGAAACATGGAGAGGTTGGAACATCGTATCAATCAACAGGGGCAAAATTTCGAAAATTTATTGAATGAGCTAAGTTGGCATAACAGTACCGTTAAATGATGATGATAATGATGATGATAATAATAACAATAACATTTTTAAAAGCAAACAAAAAATGGTAGTGAAACACTGGGTGCTCTTGTGTTTGTTGTTTGTAGTCCGTAATGTTAGACAAAAACCTATAAACACAATTTAAAAATAGCTATGGGCGGATGTGGATAGGTAAGACATTTTAATTATTTATCAGTCTAAAAAGCTAGTTTATTCCCTCGAAAATGAAGCCTGTGTAACTGAAGTGTAAAATATTCTGAGACCTTTCAGGCTGTTCTTGTCTATCATCACGGACGGCACTCTTTAGTGCAAAGGTCTGTTTTTGTCTGTTATCACGAACTGTACACTCTGTTGCAAGTCTGGGAAGTACCTCTCAATGAGCGCGATTCGCTCATCGTCTCTGCTGATAAGCAAGGGGAGTAGAACGAAGCTCGGCTGGCCCCGCAGCTAAGTCGGTAGCGCACCTGCCTGCTGGAGTCCCGGTTTCGATTACCAGCTCGGGGTAGGAATTTTTCTCTAGCCAAGATTATTCCCTATGCTCCACAGACTCTGGTAGGAATGAGAGTGTGAATGTGTGTGTGATCTAATGAATAAAACCCAAAGTTTACCAGAAATCCAACGACAAGTGAATACGAGTTGACAGTGATCCAAAGAAAAGGCCGCCAAAAAGACCACTGTAGTTAAAGGCGGAGCATAAGTGGAGTTTAAAAAAAAAGAAAGAAAGAAACTGAAGCTCGCTCATGCTAATTCGCCAGTTCCCCAACGACCGTTCGATTCCCGTGGCAGACCATTCTGACCCATTGTTTTTTTCGGGGTTTTCCCGGGTTGCCAGGCAATTGTTGGGACGGATTCTCACATTCCCTGAATTTTCTGTCCCTCAATTTCATTTCCATTCTCCTTTCACTTCAACTTTCATCCGTTGGTGTCTTTCAGGTTTGGATGTGTCAGCGATGGGTTTTGGAGTAGCGTGGCAGGAGAAAAGGATGTTCTTTGTGACTCTCAATGTCCCTTGGCTTTCGGGTGGCTGCCGTGGAGTCTCTATCTGGAAACGTAGGGACCCTGTCATTCCTGTACCGTCACTCCTGGTTCCGGCCGCCCGATGTCGCCTCTCGCCTCATCCATTCTCCCGGGAACATCCCCTTTTGGAGCGTTGGTACAATATCCCCTATATGGATCAGTGCAGAGTCCCCTCCGTAGTCATCCAATCCATGATCTGTATTTACTTGGAATTACCCCGTTGAGTTCTGCAACTCTTTTAACGCATGAAGAGATATCTACACACTTGAATAAAGCGCGGTTGGGTCACCTGTATAATGGAACGGAATAAGTTTATTTGTACTCAGCTCTTTACACAGTTCATATGGTCTGGAGCTAAACAAGGTTCTATTACAGGTCATACAAGATAATTAATAAAACTACTTTCTACAACTATTAGCGCATATGCTACTGCTACCATACTATGATGATACTTTATAATTAACAAACTAGTTTCCGCTACGTAGTTCAGTTTAATTTAAATTTACTGACCAGATCCATTTCTTCTTAAATCTAAATGAACACTCTCTTAAATTAATAACTGAAACTGTTTGCAAAACGCGTTTTGCATTACCACTACTTTTGTCATCTTCAACCATTTATTTTGGATATCTATGCCTTTGCATGCTAACAAAATGTGGATTGCATTTCTTATCCCTGCATATAGGGCAAATTCCTTCTTTTGTCCCACCTCCGTAACCTTTTAACCTCCAAACTCAAGTTTAAACAATCTCTTTATTCGTATTGCATCATTACTTCCAAAATCCGTAAACAAATTTAAGAGAACATTTTGTTTTCCATCATTTCCCATAGACTCTGTCTGTGCATATCTTCCAACTGGCATCTAACTAATTTTATAAGGATTTTTCCAGTACTTCCTGTCATTCCTGAGGTACTGGATTCATTTCCACTCCTCCAAATCTAAGCGATACTAAAATTATACATCCCCAGAGCACACTTCTTCCTGAAGTCCAATTCTTGCCCGATATATGCCCAACTCCACACGCATAGTTAGATTACTCGTACTTTCCAACTTCCAACACTCACAGTGCACACTCTACAACCTCCATTGCTGGCGTAGCACTCCGACAGCAATATCAAAGATACCCCATTGGCGCTAGAACATATTTAAATTCTACATATAGCCGAGTACTTTAGCAATAAAAAAAGAGAGAGAGCTAGACAATGCAGATTAGTTATGTCATGTGACAGCGTAGAAATGTTTCCACAAAGGGCGTATCATGAATAGGGAAAGCAAAAGCTAATTAGAGTTTAGGATTTTTATGATAAATAAGGTAAAGTGGGAATACCCAATCCAGAAAGCATGCGAGAATCACAAAAAGCAGTAAACATCTGATGTATTGTATTCAGAAGAATTGTTCATTACTTTTTTCTAATGTGTATAGTAAGTAGGAGAAGTATTGTATTCCATAAAATTTCACCGGAAATACCTGTTTTGAGATCCAATGAATTCAAATAAAGCATTTTTGGAAACAAGTCGCGCGCGCGTGTGTGTGTGTCTGTCTGTCTGTGTGAAAATCCAAAAGACATATTAAAAGTATTTACATGACAAATAAGATGTATATCTTGAATTTTCTGGGAACATTCTGTGAAATCCTCTTCATTCGGAAGGAATTTTGTATAATGTTGTATAACTGGTAAACGCGAAGTGATAGACGAAAATGTACTACACAAAAAATGTAGATCTCTTTCAAACACATAATTTATTTCAAATAAGTTTTTTGTGGCATCAGCCATTTCTGAGATATGCGCTATTAATGGTTTGAATTGTTCATTACTTATTCATTCTTTAAAGTCCTTTCAACACTCAGTTGTTTCTCGCGATTGCATGGAAAGAGAGTGGAATTTTAAGACAGCGTATAGCGTCCAGTTCTTAAACATTTGACTATCGCTGTTCTCTTTGTATCTATAGCGAAATGCGTAATGTAGCTATTTTGCAAAGGTTTATTTGTATAAAAATGTAGTAGATAGAAAACTAAGCTTTAGTAAGAATAGTTTGTATACCCATTAATGAAAAAAGGGGTAGAGAAGGTCATATGAATGTATTACATCAGATTTTTGTTATCTCTCTTCTGCAATAATCATGAAGAAGTATATTTTTCTGATTATTTCATGTAAATCAAGTTAATATTTTCGAGAAATGCTTTCATTACGTATGTTGGAACTTCGTTCCTTTGATCTGTACATTTGCCATATATATTTAAAGTAAAACAAATTTTAGGCACACTAAAATTTTACTATTTTAAGAACCAAAGTGAAAAGAATGTTGAAGTGCTCGAATTATGAGCGTTTATTACCGTGCGAGATGGCTCCACGGTCACGTGTGAGGCTCTCATTCAGGAGGTCTTGGATTCGATTCTCATTGTGCCCGCTTTTATCGCAGTTTTCCTCGTTGATAGGGGAATGCTCGGGTAGATTATAACCAGGCAGAGGGATTTTAATAAGTAAACTATCAAACGAGCAACGCACTGAGTGTTTGTGACGAAGGAAGGTGGAAGTGCTTTTGAGCTTGCAGTATTTTCTGTAAACAAACATGATTTACGAGGGCCGTCCAGAAAGTAACAGACGTTTTGGCCTATCGCGGCGGTGGGCGCGGCTATAGCTGCAATCTTGGTGTCAGGACGTTCTTACACTCAGTACACATCCAGATTGGTAGCTCGTGTACTGTGCCTCCCTTACCTTGCTTCTGTAATTAGGTTTTTGTTGGCAAAAATACAAAATAATTTACATGTATCGCCAACTTCGCGATGTTTTATCACAACACACGTCCACACACGACCAATCGTACCCGAGGGCTCTTGGATGGGAAGTTTTGATCATCCTCCATAAAGCCCGGATTTGGCACAGAGTGACTACCACCTCTTCTCAGCAATGAAGAAATGGTTCGCTGCACAACGCTTTGGCACCGACGCCGAACTGCATGCTGGTGTAAATCATGGCTGAAAACGCAGGCGGCAGATTTATACAGAGACGATATTGAAAAACTTGTGCCAAGGTATAAGTGCCTTAATTGGAATGGTGATTATGTAGAAAAATAGCCTAAGAGTGTATCTTTCAGATGTGTATAATAAACTTTGGTTCTAATTTTGTTAATTTTTACTTTCTCTACTACGTATAGTAAGTAGGGGAAGTATTGTATTCCACCCAAAAATTCGATACCGAGATTTCACCGGAAATATATGGTTTGAGACATGTTTTTGGGGACATGTCCGTGTGTGTGTCTGTGTGTCCGTCTGTGTGTCTGTGAACAGCATAACTCAGAAACGAACAGTCGGATAAACACCAAACTTGGCATTTAGGTTCAGTATCTTCCAGAGATGCGACACGAAGATTTTCAAGAAAATCCCCCACCCCAGATTACCCTTTACATGGAAAACTTTAATTTTCTCAGAAATGTCTCTAACGAGTTTGTTTAAAATTTCATATGTTTAAGATATTTTCATGACAACTGAAATGTATATCTCGAATTTTCTGGGAATGTCTCCAAAAGTATTCTTCATTGTGAACGACTTTTGCATAACTGGTAAACCATAAGAGATAGAGAAAAATTTACTACACAAAAAATGTAGATCGCGTTAAAATACACAATTTATGTCATACACATTTTTTGTTGAGTGAACCATTTTCGAGATATTACTTATTATTGCCTTAAATTTTCCAATACTTATACTTGTTCTCAAATTCCTTATTCAATTTTTGTCCTGGTAATGCAAAGAGAATGAAATGCGCCACATAGCAACCTGCTCTTAAAATATTTTACTATAGCTTAAAACTTACCAATTCCCCTTGCATCTACAAGAAAATTGGCAATAAGATTAACATCTCGATATCTCGAATAACATGAAGCATGTGGAGAATAAGCGTTTGTAAAGATAGTTTTTACAAGAGTAGAGAAAGTCATGTGTGTGTAACACATCTGATTTTTTAATTAAAAACGTGTTTTACTTTCTGGACCTCCTTCGTAGTTTGAAGGCAGTACACCCTACTTCAATAGAATGTAGACCAGAATTAAGGAGTGTTAGAAGGAAAAAGAAAACAATGTATGGTTAGCTATTAATAGTGTGCAATATAGTTAACTCGTGATTTAATTAAAGAATCAGTTACAGAAATCTGAGTTACAATGCCTTTTCCTTTATATCGAAATCTGATCTATAATTTGAAGCTGAGGAGGTTTAAAATTCACCTTCCTCGTTGTTCCTTTCTATTGCCACATGTACCTTGTGTTTAATTGAATTGGTAACGTTCTTTGAGCTCTAACGTTACATCTGATGGTTTCGGCATTTGTACTGAAGTGTTCCATTCCCGATTTCATTACAAACGATGCTTATTATGATTATGTTTTTGATGTATGAACTCTTCTTTGCTTCAGACATATTACCACAATTGTCCAATGCTCTACATACAGAGAGTTCCAAAACATGTATACACACTCCAAGCAAAGAAACAATTATGTTAACATAACAAAGCTGATTTTATACAAACAGAAAATGATAATCACTTAATCATCAGACTTTTACAGCTACAAAAGTTGCTCAAAATGCCCACCATTTGCGTCATTACTCTTCTGAGTATATTGGAACTACTGATTGAGAATAGTGTCCTCAGCGATTACAACACATCCGTTTCAATTCCTTCCTGAAGTGCTGAGTTAGCTCCAGAGAACGCGGTGGAAACTCAGTAGGACCCTCTTCGTCCTATCCAGTGCCCTGAAAGAAGTCTCGCTATTCTAGATTTCTGCGGTGAGTGCTTAAAACGTTCCAAAACGATAACCGAAAAGCGGGACTTGTTGCTGAGCGAGGTCTCCCAGGTCTGCCCTTTCAGATGAACATCGCATACGGCTCCATTTGTCTCCAATGCGTGCTATTGTTACTCGCATTGGTGGTTTTGTTCTGCACACACGTCTCCATTGGCGTTGAACTTCAATAACGTTCTCGGTTTTTTAGTACCACTTCAAAATTGCTTTCCGCTGTTCAAACGATAGTCTTGGCTGGATATTGATGTATCGATGCTAGCATAGCGTAATGTGAGTCATATCGGTTTACATAATATCATATAATCTTGGCTTCATTTGTTCATTGTTGATTTACCTGTCGCGTAGCAACATCAGCATAACGTATGTGAGTCACATCTGTTTACAGAACATCATACTACACATTACTTTTGTTTTGGTCCAACTTTGAAATAATTAAATAGATATCTCATCTCAAAGCTTTTATACATTTTTGTGGTACCTTCTGTATGTATGGAATAAATGGAACAGCCGCAACGAAAACGTCTATTGGGTTGGGGAGATGAGTTTCCATCATGTACCTGACGTCACCTATACTCCGAGCGGTAACACTATTGCTGTGTTTACTCATTAAAATCCCTCTTCCTGATTGTAATTATCATCTGCGCGTTTTCCTCTCCCGATTTCCTTCATTTCAATTCCTTATCATGTGCCAGGGTAAAAGTGAACGTCAGGCTGGGCGTATGTGGGCGAAGTTTGCTTTGCGCTGCCGTTGTGTGTGAGATGTCCTCAGAGGGACCTCTCTCCTCCAGCGTCAGGATGTTAGAGACCGTCAGCATTCTTCCTCCTGAAGGTTTCCAGAAGTACAGTAGTCCATTATGCCTTAAATGTCCATTTCTTCTGGTGCCCGTTATTGCTGCATACGACAGTACAAGCGGTGGTCACTGATGATAATGAAACTAAATGCAAATTTGGAAATAAAATTTAGAAATGAAATGTTCCAAGCCTACGTTTAGTGTATCTTCCCGGCATTTGTCTCTTATGAAGACTTAGGAAAACCTAGAATAAACTTCACTCAGGGAGGAAGGTCCTAGCGGGATTTGAACCACGAACCTCCCCTCATGAGTCCATGCCAAAACGACCTCGGCTACCCATGTCGGTGCCGAATTCCTCCTCCGGTTCCTGATAAGCATAATGACCGCTCATTCAAATAAGTTAATCAACATGAGGCAATTACAATTTTACATCTTTGTTTCACAAATACTCAAATGTCTCAAACGTTTTCGATTTAATACATGGTGAAATTCAAAGAGTGAAACCTGACAGATATAGACCGCAAATCGTGTTTACGCATATACCATTTCGCCGAGTACAAAATGCTTTTCGTTAACTCGTGCAATACTGTATGCTATTGCATCATATAGTTTATTTACTCAGATGTCTGCGATTGGTTGATATATTTTTAGCAAGGTTCAACAGACTTCCATAACCAGCACAATCGTATGTTTATCCACATGTTGTTAAAATTCCTATCGTACTTTCCTCATGTGTAATCACTACGTCACAAGCTTTCCTACGTCAGTCCTTTCTTGTTTTATGCCTTTCCTATTTTAGTAGGAGTATTTTTATTTTCTCTGTTGCTTAAGCAACGAGGTAGAGGAAGTGTTGCCTTTGTTTTTTTATTACTTTCTCTACTACGTACAGTAAGTAGGGGAAGTATTGTATTCCACCCAAAAATTCGATACCGAGATTTCACCGGAAATACATGTTTTGAGACCCCCTGAATCCAAAAAAAAAGCATTTTTAGAAACATGTCCGTGTGTGTGTCTATCTGTGAACAGCATAACTCAGAAACGAACAGTCGAATAAACACCAAACTTGGTATTTAGGTTCAGTATCTTCCAGAGATGCAACACGAAGGATTCCAAGAAAATCCCCCCACCCCAGATTACCCTTTACCAGGAACATTTTTAGAACATTTTAATTTTCTCAAAAATGGCTATAACGATTTCAAATAAAATATCATATGTTTAAGATATTTTCATGACAAATAAAATGTATATCTTTAATTTTCTGGGAATGTTTTCAAAAGTATTCTTCATTGTGAACGACTTTTGTATAACTGGTAAACCATAAGAGATAGACAAAATTTTACTACACAAAAAAGATAGATCGCATTAAAATACACAATTTGTGTCATATACATTTTTTTTGTTGAGTGAACCATTTTCGAGATATTGCTTGTTATTTGCTTAAATTTTCCAATACTTTTTCCCAAGTGGGAATTCGTTATTTTTTTTTATGTCCTGGACACGAAAAGAGAACGGAATGCGCCACATAGCAACCAGATCTTAAAAGATTTGACTATCGCTTAAAGCCTACCAATTCCCCTTGCATCTACAAGAAAATTAGCAATAAGCTTAACATCTCGATATCTCGATTAACATGAAGCATATGGAGAATAAGCGTTTGTAAAAATAGTTTGTAAAAGAGTGTTGAGAAAGTCATGTGAGTGTAATACATCAGCCTTTTTTTTTACATATCTTTATTAATGCTTACACATTTTATGACTACTGGTTTTTACTGTTTTCTTTACAGCTTATTATCGCAATTACGTACACAACATATAGACACACATAAACACCCATGCCAGGACTCGGAACTCTCAATCCTCAGCTTAACGGAGCGCCGAAGCTATACATTCCAGCGACCACGGCTACGACGGCCGGCTCACATTAAACCAGAAATTCGATATCGTACTTTTTCCGGCTAATACATGAATTATTAATCCAAAAAGTCCAAAGAACCAAAGACGCCAGTGCGCAGATAAAACGATCTTATGCATTACAATCACAGGACTTTATATACTCTCTATTGTTTGTTACTGTGTATACAAATTATTCTTACTAAAGTTTATTTTCCTATCTAATTATTTTAATCGAGATAAAAATTTCCGGAAATAGTTAAATTACACATTTCGTTATAGATATAAAGAGAGTAACGATAGTCAAATGTTTTAGAATTGCACGGTATATGATGGCCTTAAAATTCCATACTCTTTCCACGACATCGCGAGTAACAAATGAAAATCGAATTTAAAGAATGGCTAAGCATCGAAAAATTTGAACCATTAATAATGGAAATCTCGGAAATAGCTGATGCCACAATGAAAGTTACTTGAAATGAATTGTTTGTTTTGAACAGATCTACATTTGTTGTGTAGTACGTTCGTTTACAAACTATACAAGATTATGCAAAATTCCTTCCGAATGACGACATCTTTAAAGGCTATTGTCATGAAATTCAAGATATACATTTTATTTTTCATGCAAACATCTTTAATTAACAGTATTTGAATCAAAACTTTAGAACCATTTTTGGAAGGTAAAAGCTTTCGAAAAATGTTCCATGTAAAAGGTAGTTTGGGGTCAGAGGAATTTTCTTGAAAATTTTGGTGTCGCATATTTGGATGATACGGAACATAAACACATACACACACACAAAAACCTTTTTCTAAAAATGCTTTTTTTTGGATTCAGGGAGCCGCAAAACATGCATTTTCGGTAAAATCTTGGTATTGAAGTATAGGCTGGAATGGAATGCCTTCTCCACCCACTATATATGTAGTACAAAAAATAAAAACAGCCCTGCTTCAAATCAAGGATGCAAGGCAATTTTTTTTAAAAAAAATCTTATTAAAATGATTATTACAGTATTATCTATTTGAAACTTATTTGCTGTATAGAATATATACATTGAATTTTCTGTAAACAATGTTTCAAACCCTCTTTATTCACGTTGAATTTCTATATAACTGGAAACCTTAGGAAATACTTAAACTTTTACTTCTAAGAAATACACAATAATTCCAAATAATTTTTGTTCGTTAACCTTAAACATTTATTGTTAAAATACTATGCTTTTTATGAACAATTTGTAGAAAGTTATGTGACTTTTACGGTTCGGATTTTTTTAAATCAGTAATTATTTGAGTTTTATAGATTTATTTTTAAAATGTTTTAATTTGTTTCTAATTGGTAACACGCTTTCTCTCTAAAAATATAGCACTCTCAATTTAGAGGTATTCACGACAAGGTTCATTTAATTTGTATTTAAAGCTGCCTTGTATGATCTGAATGCATAAAAACAAGTGTAAAGGAAATTCCGCAACGAAATAATATATTGTTAAATGCCCTAACCACTAGCGCTACGCTATTTGGAATACTTTTTCTGTAGAATTGTCTATTAAACACAGAAAATTTCGCTGACACTTCTTTTCTGAAGGTTCAAAGAATATTTTTGAATGCTGCTAAAGACAAACGATCACTCTGATCCGCCCTTAATAATAACATTGTCTTATCTAAAAATGACAATTTGGAGATCGACAAAACGACATAGAATTATCAGATGATTTGTTTACCAGATAATGAAGCATGCTTATGTTATGGCAGTGAAACAGAGTTCTAAATTGCATTTTGAGACTGGATTGAAAAGCTGTCCTTTACTCTAAAGGGCCACGCTTGTTAAAGCTATACACGAGTTGAGGGAGAGGGCGTGAATTTGCGGTAGATAGATGAAGCTTTTGTGCCTCTCCTGAAACAGCCGTGTAATTCAAGGAATGTACGTACCGCAGCGCCACTGTTGGGATATTTCTTCTCACAAGAGTTGCTTCATTGAGCTAAGAGAAGATGAAGTTTTAATCACTTTTCGAAGTTTTAGAGGCGACGTGGGCTAGAAGTAAATGAGGGGTAGGTAAAAAAAATAAAAGACGAACGGAGGTAAGGCTTGCAGCTTGAAATTGAAGACGCAGACCTGTTTTCTGGTCTAATATTTTTATAGGATTAATTAAACGAGGATTAGCGTCTCTAAAAGCAGCAATGAAGAGGCTCTGGAGAATCAGCCGCAATATACGCCTTACTTTTACTCTCTGTTCAATATTGTAATCTCATCAAAAACATAAACATGTTGGTAGCCTTAGTAAAATCTTAGCTCTTAACACTACTAGCACACTACTATCATTACTAATCACCGGTGTGTACACTAGGGAGATATTGAATGTTGTATTGGCAGTACTGCGATAAAACAAAGTTAAATTTATTGTCCCTGTCTACCTGTCACTTAAGGTGCGGGAAGCCTAGCATTCAGTTCAAGAATTCCATGGAGATATTTCCTGGAAATATACTGAGTGAATAGCATGTATGAAATATACATTATCGTTATAATTTGCATTATGGCTATCCATTTCTATATTTTAAATATTTTCTATGTAATTTCTTCCCTCTTCCTTTCCAATTGTTATTGTTTCGGAAACGCTCTGGAACGTATATGAAGTGGATCTAACCTGGGGAAACAAAATATGCCGACCTAACGCCCACGTACGCACGGCAGAGTGGGCGATCATCCCACTTATACTCGGTGACGTGGCCAGCATCACGAATCCCCCAGACAGAATGTTGGTTCCCGTGGTCGGGTTCGCTTCCTATCGCAGCTCCTCAATTTCCTCACGATGCTGAGTGGGCACCGGTCTTACAACTGGGACTTAAAATTCGCACCCGCATGGGTGGGATCGAACCTCAGGCGCATTCCGTGGCCCGGAACCAGAGTTCCACGCTCTAGTCCACGGCGTTAGGACCCAATATGTGAAATACGGACTAAATTTCGTAATATTTAATTGATTATTAATAAACTGAACATATACAATAAGTAATAAATTAAATATATATGTAACAATAATGACATTTGAAAAATAATTATACTACAGCAAGATAACAGTTAAATGATTGAAGATTAAAACTTTCTTCTAGAATATCGACAAGACACTTTTTCTCAAAATTTACTTTAGAACAAGTTAAAATAAAATTTAACATTCTAAGCATTAACATGAAAGGTGTTACGAAACTCACTTTACCCATTATTGAATTATTCTTCAGTTCTTTATACACATAAAATTAATGCAGGGAAAAACTAATTTTTTTGGACATATAGATCAAATAGTAATATAGTTTACGTGACTCGGCGGCTTTCAAATCCTTCATTTTATCCGTTTTATAAATTTTTAAGTAGAGTGCCAAAATTGCTTTTTGTACGTAGCGCTTTCAAAATTTTCTTATATGCATTGAGAAGATCATGTTTTTCTTTCTTTTTTTGCGGTGAAAATAGAATTTTATTTGATAGAGGAATAATATATCAAATTTGGGAATTGTCAATGTTTTTCCCTTAATTCCTGATATTAGTTCACTTTTTCCAAGTTCAGAAATTTATTTCTCGGCCAGTCACATGTCGATGAAGGCATGTGGAGGTGTATGCACAAAAAATTGCTCTACCCAATGCATGAAAGATAATTTTGAAAATCCTACGTACACAAAAGTTGCGATTTTGGCATATAAATTAAAAATTTACGAAACTGATAGAATGAGCGATCTGAAAAACCGCTAAAACAGGTAAAATATATTTCCAATTGATCATTATTGTCAAAAAAAACTCTTTTTTCCATTCGTTAATTTGGCTGCTAGAATTTTTTGAATTGCAGACGAATATTTTCTTGAGGGTGTGTATTATGTACGTTAGTCATATCTGAATTAGAGTTTTCATGCTCACGAACGCTGCTTTACAATTTAGAAGGTTACTAACGTTACCGCAGAGCCAGGGTGTAGGTACAAAAGTAAGCTTATGCACCACCTTTATCTTTATCTTCCTTAACGGAGGGTACTTGACACCGATTCAGAGTGGATATTATATCTACACTCCACGAGGGAGCGTCCATGAGGCGAGAGGAAACACCGGCGGCCGGAACCAGAAGCGACGGCACAGCAATGCCTGGGTTTCCAGATAGAGACACCCCGGCAGACGGACAGGTAGACTGGACACTCTACCTCACACAGGGGTCCAACGTCCCTTAAGCCAGCCGAAAGCCGAGGGGAGAGTTCACAGAGAGTAACTTTTTCCCCTGCCACGCTGCACCGAAACACCATCGCCGACACTTTCAACCCTGAAAGAGACCAACGGGATGAAGGGTGACTGAAATCAGGAATGGAACGAAATGGAGGTATCTATATGATATTCGGGGGGCTGAAAGAAGCCACTCCAGCATTTGCCTAACGACCCGGGAAACCCCCGGAAAAAACTCAAGGGTGCAGTGAGCGGGCGCCGGGGATCGAACCCGGGAGCTTCTGACTAGTTGCCGCCTAATCCCAGCTATGGCATTAAATGTTTCAGACGGATTCTCTTACCAATCTTGTGTGAAAGAACAATTAATTGCTATTGATTAACTTAATAGTTAGTTAAACTACGAAGCACGGGACTTAAAGTACTTACAACATTGTAAGTCGCCATCTCAAAACAATTTGAGATCTCTTTGTGTCTTACCGGGAAAATTTTGAGTCGGTTGGAGAATTTATTGCCGTGGTAGCTCAGTTGGTTAGAGCACTCGGATGAAAACCGGAAGATCCGTGGTTAAAATTTCGACCTGGGCATTTGACTCATATTTATTCACCATTTGATTTAAATACAGAAATATTGGCTTCGTCAACAATACAATTATTGGTACAAAAAGAACAAGTCTAATTAGATGTAATACACAAATACATAAATCCTAATTTATTACATGAGTAGGTACCTAAACTAAATTTTGGAATTGTAAATATACTATATTCCACAAGAAAGCTTATAAAGTAATTGATTTCTAGATATTCTTCCACTGAATAAGAACAAGCCTGTATTAGTCTTTTTTGAAGACTAGGTTGCTTTTATTCTAGATTGTTTTTATTGCCCATAGACTTAAACAAGTTTCAGACATTGTCAAGGAATCTACATTTACAATTTTCACCTATTGTATAGTACTATAGTATTTACATTTTAACTTTTTTTAATTATGTGGGGATTTTATTAAGCAACTGAATGACATAGTATAAACTTTTTTAATACAGGACTCTTTTATGATCTGTAATGTGCAGTTTATATTTACTTCTTGCATTATAGTCATGAATATCATCATTTGTGTTAAAACTATTTTGCTGCTTATACATTGTTATCAGAGTTTCAAACATTATAGGGAAGGAAGAGTCAAGGTATTTAACAGTATGAAGTAAGGTTTGCAGCTTTTGTTGTTGCAAAGGTTTAAAATTATTCTGATTGGCCTTTTTTGTATTATAGAAATTCTATTTTTATAACTGGACTTTCCCCCAGAATATTATACCATATTGTTATACACCGGGGGGAGGCCAAAAGGTTTGCAGATAAAATATTAAATTTAGTTACCCCGGCATAAACACTGGGGGACGTATACTCAGTGGCACACGAGAGGTACCAAGAACTTGCTGCACAAACTAAGCGGGCGTGGGATATTTAGAACATTAAAAATACATAAATTCACATTTATCTCTGATTTATTATAATTACACAAGGTGCCCTACATTTTACACAAAGGATTACAAAAGAACACGCGCACACATTCATCAAGCACACACGTCCATTCCCTCTGAAAACCAACGTTAACTGACGCCAAGCTTAGCCACGCCACCACACACAAAGAGAACTATTCCCTCAATTGTGTTCACCCCCCCACCCCAACTAGAAGAAGGAATTGCAGCGTCGGACAAGGACTTAACACACAAATACAACTAGCTCAACAATATTATACACAGCAATAATGTGTCCGACGCGATAATACACATTCACAGTTTTGGGATAATTTTTTAGATAGTACATCAATGTGGATTCCCCAGTCAAGGTTACTATCAACCCAGATTCCATAATTTATAGAATGTCTACGATTTATGGATTGAAATAGCTGATTCATTTTGAGACGAACCTCACTTAGTTGCTGCGCTTGACGTACGCGCTAGCATTACAGCTACATTAGAGGTTTCATAGGTCATATTTCAATTTTTCAAGAATCTTACGACGCAACACAGCCGGTGTAAAGTGAAGGTAATCGGGAAATGGAGGTTTTCTGAAGACAAACTTCATCTGTATGACATTCGTACCGGAGATGGAAGATTCGTCGTTCGCTCCCTTGAAATGTCTAATGTGATTATCTGTCGCGTTGATTCCTGCCGTTAATTCCTACACGGTAGGGGCGCCGTGGAAAAGTGTTGCTTTAATTGGATTTCTTTCCGACGTCACGATCGCCAAAAAGAAGAAAGCGGATCAATCAATACCTTCATCGCATTCCTTTGTGCTCGGTATACAAATTCTCTTAGTAGCGTTTGCCGCCTCTTCTTCGTATTTGAAACCTTTTAACTTCAAATACTTTTGTAATAGAGGCATCGATTATATGCATTTAGTTTATGGAACAATAGGTATTGAACTATGGGCAAAATTGGTAGAAATTGACATTCTCTGTATGGCTGTGAAACTGCTGTGATATTAGCAACTGTAAGACACGTTGATAGATATTATAGTGGTTTTATCTTATGTTGAAGTGAACCAAATAATCTGATGTGATACATTCTCTACTCTATTGCTTTCTCTACTACGAATCCTAAGTAGAGGAAATATTGTACTCCACCCAAAAATTCGATACCAAGATTTCACAGGAAATACATGTTTTGAGACCCCCTGAATCCAAAAAAAGCATTTTTGGAAACATGTCCATGTGTCTGTGAACAGCATAACTCAGAAAAGAACAGTCGGATAAACACCAAACTTTGTATTCAGGTTTATTATCTTCCAGAGATGCGACACGAAGGTTTTCAAGAAAATCCCCCACCCCAGATTACTGGTAAACCATAAGAGCTAGACAAAATTTTACTGCACAAAAAATGTAGATCTCGTTATGTCATATACATTTTTTGTTGAGTGAACCATTTTCGAGAAATCGCTTGTTATTCCCTTACATTTTCCAATACTTATACTTTTTCTCAAATCGTTATTCATTTTTTTTGTCCAGGTAATGTGAAGAGAATGGAATAATCCACATAGCAACCAGCTCTTAAAATATTTGACTATCGCTTAAAGCCTAGCAATTCCCCTTGCATCTACAAGAAAATTAGCAATAAGATTAACATCTCGATATCTCGATTAACATGAAGCATATGGAGAATAAGCGTTTGTAAAAATAGTTTGTACAAGAGTTGAGAAAGTCATGTGAGTGTAACACATCAGATTTTTTTGTATAGTTTTAAGGAAATATGCATCCTCATATTAAATCTCCATTATTTATTTTACAAATTAAAATTAAATTCCAGCATACCCATGCAGTCATTATAAAATATGTTCCAAACGCATACCCTCTATGTTTGACATCTACACAGCACTGAATGTTACAGCTCTGTCGAGCACGGCAGAGTTCCGTTTGATTTGTTGGGACATAGCATTTATTCGGGCCATCAGTTCATCCTGTTGTCAGCTGGTGTGACACTTACACTGTTCGTAACATGCCTCCAAAGAAAAAATATATATGAGCGTTAAATCGTGTAATCCATTTGGCCTTAACGCAGGTCCTCCTCATCCCGTCCAATATTCTCCGAAATGGATCATACTAGAACCACATTTTCCTGTTCAAATCAAGCCGTATATCTTCGTTCAATTTGGGAAGTGTGTTCTGCAGGAACTGTAGCTATCCTGGTCTACCAAGGATGCTGATATAATTTCAGATTCAAGCAAATGACCGAAATTTTTATAAAATACCTCACAGATTACGTCTGGAAATGGCACTTTCTTTGGTAAAGTAAAATAAAACCCACAAGTCTTACATTTCTTGGAGCATAGCGTAATAACTGCAAATCAGGAAGTAAACATTTCTTAATAAAACATTATATTCGTAATATGACGGAAATTTTTCGGTTTTTGGGAAAGCAACTATACCCTAACAACATGGTCTCTTCGCCTACAGCTCGAATCCCGAGTTTGTGTTTAGAAACACTTTAGAAAGTGCTAGAAATGCCGATTCCTCGGCTCACAGGCATGCTACAATCCTTGTTTCCTCAACTTCAGGTCCATAACGACCCTGAAGGAAGAACGTTAAACAGTAACGCACATATCATACAACTTTTAAAAAAAAACTTATCATCAGCATAATTTCCAATGAATCTATTACGATATGTTTTCAAAATACAAACACTTTTTTCTAAATTAACTTCATGTGCTATGCACATCGTTTGTACCAGATCTTCACAATATTGGGCAATGGTCGTTGCTAGCAAAATCGTGGCGGGAACCGATGCTTCATTTGGCGATAGTGAAAATGTTCTGAACCCGTTGCGCTCCCAACGGAAGACTATGAAAAGCACAAAACTAATGATTTAACTGTTTTAAGTCCTGCTGTTCAAACTTCCTGATCTGAAGTACTGCTATTGGGGAGATGTCAAAATGAAAATTATTTCACTTTTAGTCACGATTTTCAGAGCAGCAGAACATTTTCAGGAGTCTTATTTCAAGTGTGTTAGTTTACGAGGGGAATAATTTTTTTCTGCCTTGGTATTGCAGCTGGAATGTTGCAATTTCACATAGATATAGCTTGAAGTTTTCGCTGCAGAGAGTATTTTTTTCATGTGCAGCTCTAGCGAGATAAGCGTGAACTACTCAACAAAGTTGGCGTTCATGTTACTGTCGTCCACGTGTGAAGAGCAGAGAGATTTGGTTCGATATTCGTAGGCCAAAGGACATAAACCGAGTGATATTCACAGGGACATGCGTGGCGTGTATGGGGATGGTTGTATGGACCGTAGCAAGGTCTCCAGGTGGTGTGCATTCTTCCTAGAAGGCCGTGTGAACCTTAGTGATTCGCCACGCTCCGGGAGGCCGGTAATAGTTGCAACCCCGCGGAATATCAGAGGCATTTAGGCGGCAATTTTGAACGACTCGCGTGTGCAACTGCGAACCTTATCGCAACAGTTCAACATTTCCTATGCTGCAGTGTACGATATTGTTTCTGACACGTTGAAATTTTGTAAAGTTAGTGCTCGTTGGGTGCCTAAGAACCTGTCAGACAACCATAAGGGCCAGCGAATGATAACAAGCTTGGATCACCTAATGCGGTACACCGAGAAGGGCATACCTTTCTGAAAGGAATCGTCACTGGTGATGAGTCGTGGGCATATTACTACACGCCCGAAACCAAGCAGGCAAGTATAGAGTGGAAACATGCTGGTTCCCTAGTGAGGAAAAAATTCAAAGTGATTCAATCTGCTATGAAAGTGCTTGTGACGGTATTCTTGGACATGCATGGTGTTGTATTGGTAGACTTTGTTGTACACGGGACCACTGCGAATGCTGCAGCCTACATGAAAACTTTGGTGAAGTTGCGCCTTACCCTTAGTGACAAACGCTACAACATGAATACTGACGATGTTAAAATCCTTCATGAAAATGCTTGCTCCCATGTTGCTGCTGCTGTTCGTCATAGAATCAGCAAATTTGGTTAGGAGGTGCTCCAGCATCCACTATGCAGTCCGGATCTTGCACCGTCGGACTTTCATCTCTTTGGTACCATGAAGAAATTCCTGGCCGGCCAACGCTTTGCGAAAGATGCGGAAGTGAAATCAGCAGTCCGCAGTGGCTATACTCCAAGGAAACGGACTTCTACGAACAGGATATATTGAAACTGGTATCACGATGGGAGAAATGTGTTGCGAAACTTGGTGACTATGTCGAAAAGTAGGTAAAAGCTGTAAGTTCATTTTTGATTTTGGTTGATGTTTTAACCATTAAACTCTCTTGTAATAAAACTATTGTACGTTACTCTTCAATCCGGCCTCGTAATGGGTTCGCTGATCAAACACTTCATATTTAGCTGTCTTAAATTTTCTGAACATTGGTAAAATAAATTGTAAAATAGAAAGCATTGTTATATGGAATGGGTAAAGTGAAGATAACACGATTTTCTCTATTACTATTTGAAAGACCGTTTTCAGCAACTTAATTTTCAATATTTGCACCACTAAAGCTGATCGCATTTGTATGTATGAGGAGCGGAACATTTGCCATCTGACGGCAACACTCGGACCCTGGAGGATAACATCGCTGTGTTGTGTTCTACAGCTTCCTATGCGTTTCTACGTCGTGTGTATTCTTTTCCTCACTCTACTGCAGAGCAAATGTCCTTTATAATTACTTACTCAGCACTATTTTCAGCACTTTAAATTATATATTTTATTTTAGGCACACCTGAGTTCATAAAGTCTGTCAATATAAGAACGTAACTGGATTTTGTTTTTATTTTGAAAGTTTATAGTCACTTTAACACGCGACTTTATAACTTTTAAATTAAATATTTAACAATAAAACAATGAGGTTATTTAACATACTGCAGCTTTGTACCATTACAATGAACTATAATACAATTGTAATACTATAACTAATCAAATTTATTGAACATTATATACTTTTCTATAAATTTATGTTTTTAAAACATTCGACTATCTTAGGGTACACCGAATAGTTGAGTGCTGTTTATAAATCATTGGGTATCTGGTAGTGTTGTCTCCATTGATCGTATTGTGGACATTCCACGATTATGTGTTTCGTCGTTAACAGTATGTTACACTGGTGGCAGATGGATAGTTGGTCCTTTGAAAGAAGATAACTGTCCGTGATCTTGGTATGGCCCATTCTCAGTCGGGATATTAAAACCTGATCTTGTCTGGAAAGAAAATTACTGGGAAGATGTGTCGAAAAACTCGATGTCATATCAGAGTTTGCTTCTCGTGTAGTCAAGCCATCTTGTCTTCCACTGTTGGTAGAGCTTCTTTTTTAATGGTTGAGATAACATCATGGGCTGGTGTAGTTATAGCTGGGTCACTTAGTGCATGGTTAGAGGCTTCTTTTGCTGCCTGATCCGCCATTTCGTTGCATTCTTTCCAATGTAGGATGTAATCCATACTAAAGACACTTGCTTTCTTTGGTTATTGGCTCTATGAAGTAGTGATTGAGTTTCTTGTGTAAGAATACGAGTTGATGACAATATCGAAAAGTGTAGCTCCACCTTCTACAAAAAACAATTTTCTGGCTCCCCTATTGCATAATTCTTGGCATTTGCTGGCAGGTTGCTTACGATTTTTCCAAAAAAAAAATTGGGTGCATCGTATCACTGCCAACGAGCTGTGAACCAAAGGGTCCACACTAATGTTATAGTTAATAAATTAAGCATCGGAGTTTTTACGTTGAGAATTTTAAGTTTTCTTCTGTGGATAAATCATCCTAATGCAAACTTTTAGTATTTCAGAAGCAAGATATTAGATTAATTTATTGAATCTCGCCAAAGAGCATCCTTAAGCACTTTTAAGCAGTTAGATATTCTTATATTTCCATGTACTGTGCGACACAAAAGTCACTTGACATTTGGAAAAAACTTCCTTTCTAAAGTATACATTTCTATAATTTATTATTGGACAATTTTACCATTTTTGCTTATTTATCATTATTTCCGTTTTATATAGTTGGTTTATGTCAAACACAGGTAAAATAAATTATAATTCCTTAATGTTAATTTGTGTGTTACACAATAAATTAAATTTCTATTATAGTATGTATGTTCACTGCCGGAGATGTTCAAAATGCTGTCCATTTACTTGAAGACAATACCTCACTCTAACGTGACATTCTTCTGTCACTCTTAAAAGTGTAACAGGTGGGATATTCTGAATAGTATAGGTGATCATTTGTTTTAACTCACATAAAGTTGTGAGCTTTGTATGAAAAACTTTCTGCTTTACATATTGTAACACCCCACGGGGGTGGTTACCCGGTAGGTGATTACACTAGGGGGGTGATAGCTCAGAGGTAGGTGGGATGCGTCGGTACTGGGGTGGTAGGTAGGCCAGGGTGGCGTTCCAGGATAGGGGTATTAAATGATGCACAGGGGATGCATTGACCCAATAAATTATATTATTACTTTAAGTGAGTACATTGGCCACTCAGAATGGGCTGAAGTCCGACAAGTAAGCAGAACTTAGTAGAAATACATTCTTACCTGTTCACCTGGTGTTGTGTTGGCGACTCGTGTACGGGGTCTCGACGACGGATTCAATCTGGTCCGCTACAATATGCCCATAGAAGAAATCAAGAGGTGTGAAGTCTGGTGACCGTGGAGGCCACGCCTGAGATGCACCTCGTCCAATCCATTGCACACCGAACATCTCATTAGCTTTCTGGTGAACAGTTAGAGCATAAAGTGCCATAGCCCCATCTTGTTGAAACCACATACTTAACAGTTGATTCAGTGGCATACCATCCAGGAACTCCTGTAGAATCGTGCCCAGCAATTCCCAATGTGTTTGCTGGTTTACATTTCCATAAAATAAATGTGGTCCAACAACCTCATCAGCAATTAGTCCGCACCAGACCATAACATTTGTAGCACCATGGTCATGTGTTTCTCGCTTCCAATTTGGGTTTTCTTGGACCAGCATCGTGTATTTTGTGTATGAGCGTACCCATCCATAAAGAATAGGCATTCGTCACTGAACAGGACGTGCTGAAGGAAGAATCGATCATCACGCAAGAGTTGCGTGATCCAGTTGCAATATGTTTGCATGCTGTAATTTGTAGGGGTGAGAAAGGGCTGATTTTAGTATTCTGCATACAGATGCTCTACTGATACCACTTTCTCGAGCCAGATGAGCACTGATCTTTTAGGGCTGGTTATCATCTTCGCAATCAAATTTATTGTATTCTGTTCGTTGATAGCAGATTTGGGACGATCATTTCGTTTCTTCTCGAGTATACTGAAAGCTGTCTTGAATTTAAGCAATAATTTGGCAACATTCTGGTAATATGAATTTGGAATGTCTGTTTTATGGTTGTCCCCACAGAGAATTATTAACTCCACTTGCTGTTCAGGACTCAACATTATCTTTCTTAAATTCTCAATGAATCTTAATTTCTTAATTCGAAACAATCTGTTTTTAATTCACCCCCAACTCAATGGTTTCAAACAAGCTAAACAAAACACTAAGGTAATTGTTATGCACTGTTGTTTACCATGGACTACTTCAACTTCTAATCCTTTTAATCCACAGAATTTTTTTTAGAAAAACGTGAAAGATAAAAGAGAATTCTTAGAGTAGAAAGAAGAAAAATCTGATGTGTTACACTCACATGACTTTCTCTACTCTTGTACAAACTATTTTTACAAACGCTTATTCTCCATATGTTTCATGTTAATCGAGATGTTAATCTTATTGCTAATTTCTTGTAGATGCAAGGGGAATGGATAGGCTTTAAGCGATAGTCAAATATTTTAAGAGCTGGTGGCTATGTGGAGTATTCCATTCTCTTTGCATTACCAGGATAAAAAAGCAATATCTCGAAAATGGTTCACTCAACAAAAAAAATGTATATGACATAAATTGTGTATTTTAACGCAATCTACATTTTTTGTGTAGTAAAATTTTGTCTATCTCTTATGGTTTACCAGTTATGAAAAAGTCGTTCATAATGAATACTTTTGGAGACATTCCCAGAAAATTCGAGATATACATTTTATTTGCCATGACAATATCTTAAGCATATGATATTTTAATAAAAATCGTTAGAGCCATTTTTGAGAAAATTAAAATTTTCGAAAAATCTTCCATGTAAAGGGTAATCTGGGGTGGGGGGATTTTCTTGAAAACCTTCGTGTCGCATCCTTGGAAGATACTGAACCTAAATACCAAGTTTGGTGTTTATCCGACTCTTCGTTTCTGAGTTATGCTGTTCACAGACAGACAGACACACACACACACAGACAGACAGACACACATGGACATGTTTCCAAAAACGTTTTTTTTTTGGATTCAGGGGGTCTCAAAACATGTATTTCCGGTGAAATCTCGGTATCGAATTTTTGGGTGGAATACAATACTTCCCCTACTTACTATACGTAGTAGAGAAAGTAAAAAAAGTAAACAAATAAAAGTTAAATAGTGATAAAAAGTACATAATTTCAAAATTGTACAAAAATATATTATCCAGTTCACAAAAGTTCACATATTACAATATATTTAGATAGGAATTTATTTCCCATTTGTCAAATGACTCTTGTGTCACACATTTGTTTTAAATTTCCTTTGTAATGTTATAAAGAACTTGCACTATTATGTTAGATGTACTTCCGTTGATGTTATTCCACAACGAATAACAATTATCCATTTACAAAAAAATTAAATATGATAAAACCCAAAAGGGTTATGAAGTTACGTCAAAAGTTTAACAGCGATCAGTTTTAAAAGATGAGTTCAAATGTTTCTATCAGCAAATCCACTCTATAATGTACACAATTACCTTGATATTCAATGGTAATTTTAGTTTTGTTGCTATAATTAGAATATGTGTAGAGCAATAGACGATATTAATAATGATAATGGTCCAGTTGTTTAACGACGTTATTTGACTATCAGGATTATATCATTGTCATTATGCAACATATTATTATTATTATTATTATTATTATTATTATTATTATTATTATTATTATTATTATTATTATTATTATGCTGATACCTAACTGCTTGTAAACCAAAGCGGTTATGTAAAATGGCAAATAACATCGAATGACAGCCTTGATCATTTTTCTACCATGATTCTCTTCTTAGAGATATTTCAAATAGTTCTGCAGTTGGCACGCCTCATCTCTATTCGATGGCGTCAAAAACTTTAGATTTCGTTTCGTAAGTTTGATGTTACACGAATCTAATTTTTATGTTGAAAACTAAGATGGGTATTGATTGTTCTTCAACAGTTAACAGAGAAGCATGGTAGTTGTATTTCTCATTCGCAACGATGCATTAGGTGAAACAACTGTTTTAAAACTATTTCATTAGGCTATCATAATTTGTTACCTATCAGTAATGTATTACAAAAACGTAGAGTGTCAAAAGGAAAATGGGGAAGAATGAAAATAATTGCAATTTACTGGCACAACGAAACACAAATGTAATGTTTAAAAAGGTCCAACGCAATTCTAATAATGGTATAAGGATAACATGAAGAAAGTGACAAATTCACCAGTAAAGCTTTATTTGGTTGCGTTAACATGCCGATGCGATGGTGAAAATAACGAGAAAGTTAATTGCAGCATAGAATGATTGGATGTTTTGATTTTTACCCTATGGTTTCTTAATTTGGCATGAGAATACAGTAGAGCAAGGATTATTCCGAATATCGATCAACCGAAACATCGGTTAACCGAAAGCGTTCCAATTGGCAATCTCAAGTTTTCGTGCTCGCCATGTAGTCCTGACTGAGGAAAAAACGATTCAGCAACTGTACAAAGAAATTTACTTGAAAGGTGCTGTGTACATGGCAGTGGAAGCTTGGACTATATCAAGGACAATACTTTAACAAAAGCTTGGAACAAGCTCCTTCCGTCAGACGAGTCTATCGCTGACAGACCTGAAGAGCTGTCTGGGTCGATTAAAGAATCTTCAGGATTTGAAGTATATGGCCAGTAAACATTCAAAACTGTCTCGAATGTGATGTTGATGATTGACTATAATATTACTGACGGTCGATGAAATCATTGTCAGTGTCATTGGCGACCAACACACTTGCAACAACAACGACCATGCTGAAAAATGCCATCCACTGAGAAAGATTTTCACTGTCTGAGACGGAAATGAGGTGTAAACCCACAAGAATGTAATCCTGTCCATTTTCTGTCTATAAAACGATTGCAATATTTGGCGGCAAAAAAGTGTCTAATCTCTGAAGCCACAAAAAAGAAGCAAAGATGGTACTATAGACCTATTTTAATTGCACTTTTGTACTTGTCAAATTTGACTAGTCAGTTCTCTGTGTTATTTGTAAAACGTGTGATAAAAATATATATGCACAGTTGTGTTTAATATCAGCGTTTCTTTCTTTCATATTGTTCCTATGACACCTGGTGCAATTTGTTTTTTATAAATGATCGGTTATCCGAATACCTCCCATTCCCAATTGTTTCGGACAATCGATGTTCTGCTGTTATTAGCTTATATTTGGGTAAATTAAATGCAGTTTATAGAGGTTAAACACAGCAAATGTATTGTTTCAACGACTTGACGAGAAAAGTTTAAGCATAAAAGCTTTCGCCATGGCAAATACCTTTTCTTTCTGATTTCAGTTTTTTTTTCTTGGGAGGGGGCGGCATGTGAATAAACAATCTGCTTAAGGTATGCATTTTATTGGTGTATAGAGGAAGAATGCGCGATTTATAGCCTCTCTACTTCAGCATCTGGTTGGAATACGTGTTGATCCCGGATACGTTCCGATACACTATTACACAAAACTGCATTAAATACATTATACACCATAATAAAAATAAAATAAACACGTTGTGACACTGTTTTACATAGAAAACATATTTTCTTCATCTAGGTTACAGAAAACGGTGGAGAAATATCACATTTTCTCACATTTTTATTACTTTCTCTACTACGTATAGTAAGTAGGGGAAGTATTGTATTCCACCCAAAATTTCGATACCGAGATTTCACCGGAAATATATGTTTTGAGACTCACAGAATCCAAAAAAAGCATTTTTGGAAACATGTCCGTGTGTGTGTCTGTCTATGTGTCTGTGTGTCTGTGAACAGCATAACTCAAAAACGAAGAGTCGGATAAACACCAAACTTGGTATTTAGGTTCAGTATCTTTCAGAGATGCGACACGAAGGTTTTCAAGAAAATCCCCCCACCCCAGACTACCCTTTACATGGAACATTTTTCAAAAATTTTAATTTTCTCAAAAACGGCTGTAACGATTTTGATTAAAATATCATATGCTTAAGATATTGTCATGGCAAATAAAATGTATATCTCGAATTTTCTGGGAATGTCTCCAAAAGTATTCATTATGAACGACTTTTTCATAACTGGTAAACCATAAGAGATAGACAAAATTTTACTACACAAAAATGTAGATCGCGTTAAAATACACAATTTATGTCATATACATTTCTTTTGTTGAGTGAACCGTTTGCGAGATATTGCTTCTTATTCCCTTAAATTTTCCAATACTTACACTTTTTCTCAAATTCGTTATTCATTTTTTTTTGTCCTGGACATGCAAAGAGAATGGAATGCTCCACATAGCAACCAGCGTTAAAATATTTGACTATCGCTTAAAACCTACCATATTCCCCTTGCATCTACAAGAAAATTATCAATAAGATTGACATCTTGATATCTCCATTAACATGAAGCATATGGAGAATAAGCGTTTGTAAAAATAGTTTGTACAAGAGTAGAGAAAGTCATGTGAGTGTAACACATCAGATTTTTTAAATTTACACTGTAAACAATGCAATCGATATAAATAACACCATTGCTACGCAAATCCTTTGAATCATTCCAAAGCCCTTTATCCCTTGTAAATAATTCCAAAGCACCTCAATGGAATATTTCCAGCGATATTCAATGAAAATAAATAAAAATGCGACGAACGTAGCTCCGATCATGGAAAAAATAGTATAGACACCAGGAATCGAAACAGGTTTTCCCATCAGTACATTTGTAAGCCTCAGGATAAATCCCTCGGGCTCTAATTATACCTACTGAAAAACTGTTCTTTTTTTCTTCCTTAATTTATAGTATATTGTTATTCTTTCTGCTAGTCGCACCAACGTAGATGCTGATGTCAGACCAATAAGGATGTGTTATTGTCTCACGTGACGCCTTTGCAGATTAAGTTGTAATTTAATTATATGTAGAGATATTACTCTTACTGGTATTATTTTCGGATTCTACGTGACTTTTTCAATCAGAATAGCTCATGTGAGCATAATTACATTTTCTTGCATGTTTCCAATTTCTCTCTGATTGGAGGGAGTAAGCTGGCTTTCTACGAAATGCCTATACTTAAAAATCTGATGTGTTACACTCACATGACTTTCTCTACTAGCTTACCAATTGTACTTTCTACAAAATATTTCCATCGCCCTGTCGTCGTGTTTGTTTGGATTGAGAGGCCCGTGGGTAACAAAACCGCCAGATAAAGGAAGGGCGTGAGGTAGGCTATGTTTTGTTTACGTCTGGAAACTAGATCAGATCGCGTGACTTTCCTCGACCTGTTTCCACTGTTGTCGAGTTTACAGCAACATTACATGTGCAAAAAGGCGTTTCAAATATCCTGAAGGTAATTCAGAAATAGGTTACTCTACTCATCTTGCAAGTGATAAACTATTATCCTCATACATTCTTGTTGAATTAAACATCTAATTTGGAACCAAGACTATTTTTTTTTGTTCTTTTTTCGAAAACCGGCGATCAAAGAACAAAATCTTATTATACTTTTTTGTTTGTAATACTTCTATGAAGCACATATTGTAGATTGTAGGGAATGTGAGTTTCCTTCCTAACAGATGTGCTGTACGTTATATTTAGTGTTTTCCTAGAGCTGTCCCAAATAGTTCCTGCTAGTCTTTTAATATTTGAACCTTTTAGTTCCCTATAAAAGACTCTACATGATGTAGACACGTGAGTCTTTTATAAAAGTACACTCCTAAATACTACGGAAATTCTGTAATGTAGATTTATATAACTTTGTGGCTCTGGCTAGCCGTGCCGAGTGATAAATCTAACACCCCGCTTTGTTACAGAACTTGAAGAATCAGATAATGACGACGAACCTGTGGGTGGAGCAGAGTTGGTACGACTACAAGCTGCGATGGGAGCCCAAGGAGTACGGGGGGGTGCACATGCTCCACGTGCCTTCTGACCACATCTGGCGCCCCGACATCGTGCTCTATAACAAGTGAGTAACACCATGTCCTTTAAAATGACGCCGCCTTTGGAAAGAACAGTCTCTCGCTCTCCCTCTTTTGCTTAGATATGTACAGGCAAACCCAGAACCTGCGTCTCCGTGTGGATTAATGGTTTTGAGGTCGCAACAATAAAAAGTATTTGGTGTTTATATCACGAAATTTCCTCATTTAAAGTGTCCATTTCTAGGAAAACATTCATTGATTTATATTATCTCAAGAATGGTCTATAACATTTTTATTAAATAACAGCAGAATCGCAGTATTGTTTATGCTATTCCCTTGAGTAATTAAGTCCCTCTTCTTCTTCTTCTTCTCCTCTCCTTCACACACACACTCACACATACTCTCTCTCTCTCTCTCTGTCACGCACATGGGTTATTCATTCACGTAATGTTGTCAAACTCAAATACCTACATTCTACACTTTTCTAAACTTTAAATATTCGAATTTTATGTAACTATATAAGTACTATGTTTAATAGTCAGTAATACGGAAGTTAAGCTAACAATAAAAAAGCTAGTAGTATTAGAAGCACTTTTATTGCTATCGAAACTTGTAATACAACAATCCTCTCATGGCTGTACTTAATTTTTCAGTCCTTGGAATTTCTCAATTAGAATAGAGTACTAAATATATTATGCACTTGATCATTTCAAACGAAAATTATGTGGACAAAATCTGAGGTATTACATTCCATAATTTTCTCTACCCTCTATCATTTATTTGTGGGTAATTATTCTTACGAAGCTTTATTTTACTTTCTACTTCATTTTCGTCGAGATAAACCTTTGCATAAAAAGCCATAGTACACATTTAGTTAGGATATGATGGAAACACCGATAGTAAAATGTTTAAGAATGCTATCTGCTGACCCTAAATTGCATACTCTGTCCACGCAGTCGCGAGAAACGGCTGAAAATCGACGGGACTTAAAAAAGAATGACGAAATGTTGAACAAATCGCAACATTAATAACGGTATCTCCAAAATGGGATGCCACAAAAAATTTATTTGAAATAAATGGTGTGTTTTAAAGACATCTGTATATTTTGAGGCAGTATTTTAATACCTGAATAATTTCAATTGTAATTTAAAATAGGTAACAATATGTATGTATTAATTATTTTAAATGTATGTAACAGTTATTGCAAATGCTTATTTTTATTGTAAACATATTTTAATAATGTAATGTGAATACTTTACATACTCTAATAATGCAAGAACTGTGAGAATAATAAGTTTTAGGTTGCTAACAATGAGTAATAATGAGGTAATTGTGGCAATAATGTGTTTAGAGTTTGAAATGCACTGGTCATGATTAGAGCGACGATGACTTAGTTTCTCTAACAAGTTTTAAATTAGCCAATCAACAGCAAAGAAAAGTTTTAAGTTAAATGCAGAAATTCTATTGGACTAGAATTAGGCAATCAGACTTGCAATACCGAAGCTTAAGGATTTTTACCACTGAGGTTATTCAGTTGCTGGCGAGACTTGATAGAGTATAGATGGGAAAATGTGTTCTCTACGGGTGATTAGTAAAAACAGATATACGCGTTAAGTGAATGTATAAAAGTTTCTCACAGTTCTTTAAAAAGTGTAGTGGTTTATAAATATGTGCAAGAATTTAAATAAAAGAAGTTAATTTAAAAGTTTTTCTATGATGTCTGAAATAATTGTCATACCGCGCCCAGCCAAGATACATGACTCCAAAATAAGACTGACGCAGCCGAGGCAAATTCAAACAGTAATATTACGTAAACATAAAATACAAACCGACGCTCAATGCAACTATTATTACATAAAACAATTCTTCAAGTTTACGTAATATATTACGTGAACCAAAACTAACAGTTGAAGAACAACACAACTTCAAATTGGCTCCCATACGTAGGGCAGTTAAGCGTAAAGCATCCATCTACCTATAATCACTTCTTCAATTTTGTGTAGTACCTTTTGTCTATCGCTTAACGTTCACCAGTTATACAAGATGAGACAAAATTTCGTCCGAATGAAAAGGACTTCACCAGCTATTCCCAGAAAGTTTAAGATATATATATATATATATTATTTATCATGTAAATATCTTTAATATATAGTATTTTAATCTAAATCGTTAGAACCATTTTTTAGGAAATCAAAACTTTTGAAAAATGTTCCATGTATAGGATAGTTTGGGATGGGGGAAATTTTCTTGAAAATCTTCGTGTCACATCTTTGTAAGATAGTGAACTTAAATACCAAGTTCGGTATTTGTTCAACTTTTGGTGTCTGAGTTATGTTGTTCACAGTCACACACAGGGACCTTTTTCTTAACAATGTTTTTTTTTTAGATTCAACAAGCCTCAAAATATACATTTCCGGTGAAATCTCAGTATCGAATTTTTGTGTGCAATCAATACCTTCTCTAATTAATTTGTATGTGGTAGAGAAAGTAAAAATAGAAATACTGAATACTACAGCAAAAGAAAAAAATAATATGAATTAATTTATTAAATTTAGCATTATCTTATGCAGTTTTCAGAGCTTCGCTGCTATATAACTATTCATTCCATCCTCTATTACAATTAACCTGCTTTGGCCACTCTTTGCTAGAAATGTCCCAAGTGTGACCTCTAGAGAACGGCATTACATACAGGCAGGCTTCCATTTTTCGAACTGGGATCCAGAAACATTAGTGATAAATATTTCTTTCTTAATAACTCTGTTTCTCTGCACTTTACCAGAACAGGATTTCATGTTTTCCCTCATTACATAGTGTATGTCCTGAAATAATGGGGGTATTTTTACGTTTACTGTAGAGAGTATGAATGAAATTTTATCCAACAGTCAAAATCTCTTCAATCAGACCAACTTGCTGTCATTTTAATTGTTAACACTTTTCCTCCTACTATTAGAAAACACCGTTTTCCGTCTAAGAGTAGATCCTTTACTGCAAATCCAGCCTTTACCATTCTTCTGTCTTCCCTACTTTCATCTTAATCTTCGCATATCTTCTTTATTGAACAGTTTCTTTTCATTGAAAGCTTAGCCGAATTCTTTTCCTCTTCCCGATAGGTTTCAACATTCTTCTTCTCCACTCTTTCTAAAACACCTCCATTATTTATTTTGTCTGTATACTTTAGAAGCTCCAGTCTTTCTTATGCATTTCAAAACCTTATAATGTGTACGGTGCACGCCATGCACTTTAAATGTGTGTTTTACCATTATATACAATAACATTATATATGTACAATGAAAAATCCCCATAAAAGTTCTTAATACACATGTATAAAACGCATGGCCTACGAATTTCAAATTATGACAAGTCTTGCATTTTTTTCTAAAATGTATTTTAAATCCCTTTCATTCTTGCAAAAACTGAATATAAGTGAAAAACTTTAAAAATAAAAAACATCTGATGTGTTACACTCACATGAGTTTCTCTGCTCTTGTGCAAAATATATTTACAAACGCTTATTCTCCGTATGCTTCATGTTAATCGAGATATCGAGATGTTAATCTTGTTGCTAATTTTCTTGTAGATGCAAGGGGAATATGGTAGACTTTAAGCTATAGTAAAATATTTTAACAGCCCGGTTGCTATGTGGAGTATTCCATTTTCTTTGCATTACCAGGACAAAAAAAATTAAATAACGAATTTCCATTAGAGAAAAAGCGTAAGTATTGGAAAATTTAAGGGAATAACAAGCAAAATCTCGAAAATGGTTCACTCAAAAAAACAAATGTATATAACATAAATTATGTATTTTAACGCGATCTACATTTTTTGTGTAGTAACATTTTGTCTCTCTCTTATGGTTTACCAGTTATGCAAAAGTCGTTCACAATGAAGAATACTTTTGGAGACATTCCCAGAAAATTCAAGATATAAATTTTATTTATCATAAAAATATCTTAAACATATGATATTTGAATCAAAGTCGTTAAAGCCATTTTGGAGAAAATTAAAATTTTCGAAAAATGTTCCATGTAAAGGGTAATCTGGGGTGGGGGAATTTTCTTGAAAACCTTTGTCTCGCCTCTCTGGAAGATACTGAACCTGAATACCAAGTTTTGTGTTTATCCGACTGTTCGTTTCTGAGTTATGCTGTTCACAGACACACACACAGACATGTTTCCAAAAATACTTCTTTTTTTTTATTCAGGGTGTCTCAAAACATATATTTCCGGTGAACAGTATCGAATTTTTGGGTGGAATACAATACTTCCGCTACTTATTATACGCAGTAGAGAAAGTAAAAACATCTAGTTATAATAAGAATTACAGAGCTCATTAAAATATGTACGTAACTTATATCAAACATATGTTAAGCGCCTTTCTTTTATTTCTCCCCAAAACAACGTCAATGTAACATAAACATATATTTTGTAAATGGTTAACTACTATGTCATGCTTCCGCGTACAGAAAATTGGTGTTAGCGTGGAGTAAACTTTTATTTGATATTCAAAGTTATTTGTTATATACTCAGATTCTAAAAGTGCACTACTTGCAATAAACAATCTGTCATCAACCCATATTCTTACACAAGAAATTCAATCACTACTTCATAGAGCCAATAAGCAAGGAAAGCAAGTGTCTTTAGTTTGGATTCCCTCGCACATTGGAATATAAGGCATCGAATTGACCAATCAGGCAGCAAAAGAAGCCTTTAAACATGCACTAAGTGACCCAACTATAACTATACTAGCCCATGATGCTATCTCAACCATTAAAGAGAAGCTCTACCAACAGTGGATGGCTTGACTCCACGAGAAGCATACTCCGTGATATAATATCGAGGTTTTCGACACATCTTCCCAGTAATTTTCTTTCCAGACAAGATCAGGTTTTAATATCGCGACTGAGAATGGGCCATACCAGAATCACGCACAGTTGTCTTCTTTCAAAGGACCAACCAACCATCTGCCACCAGTGTAACATACTGTTAACGACGAAACACATAATCGTGGATTGTCCACAATACTATCAATGGAGACAACACTACCAGATACCCAACGATTTACAAACAGCGCTCAACTGTTCGATAGTTGAATTTTTTAAAAGGATAAATTTATATAAAATTATACAGTGTTCAATCAGTTTGATTAATTATAGTGTTAGAATTTTATACTAGTTGATTGTAATGGTTCAAAACTGCCAGCATGTTAAATAACCTCATTGTTTTGTTGTTAAATATTTATTTTAAAAGTTGTAAAGTCGCGATATGAATAATACGTTAAAGCGACTATAAACTTTCAAAATAAAAGCACAAAAAAGAGGTCAATGATGAATTATAATTATGCTTCCAGATATGTTGTATAGGCTAAAGTTAGAAATGTAGAATCAGATTTAATGCCATAACTGTGATTTCAACCACGGATCTGCAATTCTTCGAGCTGTTGCTCTAACCAATTTACACTATGGCGACGTGTCGGTATAACTTGTAGTCATATTACCAGTTTAATGTCGTAATTCTTGTGCCCTTTCAGTTTTTAAACCAGTAGCTGGCTGACTGTAAGAAACTAAGTAGTGGTTTATTTACTTTACCAGTGTTCTACTCCAGCGCTGACGGTCCCCAAATATTTGAAGGTCAAATATTGACATCGCTGATGTATTAATTAGGCTGGGTGGACAACTCGCACACTGGCCTAAGTAGATCTATTGTGGCTACTACCCTCAGGAGGAAAGGATAACGTGAAGGATCTCAGGAGGCTACAAGCTGCAGGTAGACAGCCCAGAGAGACGAGCGGAAGTCCTTAAAAGTTCCAAGCTCGAAGACCCGTCCCTCTGCTGGAGCTACCTAGCGGGGGTGGTAAACGACCAAACAACCCTTCAGTGTCCATAGAGAGTACTCTTTCCTTTGTGAACGATCTATGCCATCTCTCCGGAACCGTCATTTACCAGGAAACCTGGAAGCACAGCTGAAAGATTAGAAGGAGACGGGATGAAAGGGAAATATATAGGTACTTAGTCGATTATCAGCTCGTGTGTAGGGCTTACACTCCCTAGGACTTACAACCGTGCCTAAGAGGTCTGTAGAAAAGCAGATGAACATGGAATCAGAGAATGAAGAACCCGGAACAGGGATCGGCCCGAGGTATGAGAGTCAGGGAAGAAGATGATATGAAAAGAAGGCGAAACGTATGAAAGAAATGTGTTGATGCAGCAATTGGTGGAATGAATGGCTGGGGAAACCGGAGAACCCGGAGAAAACCCGTCCAATCGCCACTTCGTCCACCACAAATCCCCATACCGGTCCCTGGGATCGAACCTAGGCCACCTTAGTGAGAGGCAAGCGGTCTAACCACTCGGCCAGCGCCGTCTGAAAGGGAAATAATGTTAAGGAAATCCTAGTAGTTGAGAAACCACCCCAGCATTCTGGGAGACGGGGTCAGTGTGGACGGTCGACGGGAATCGAACCCGGAACCTCCCAATGGCGAACCTGACACGTTAGCCATCTCGCTCTTCGCTGGTGTATAAAAAAAACCACATAAAACATAATGAAAACTTAAAAAGGGTAAATGATATGCTTAGGAAATACAATCAAGCTTTATAAAGCAGCCCATTAGAAAATATTGTGATTTCTATCGTGAGAAATCAGGTTCAGAAAGCTATTTTCTACTATGGCTGAGATTGAGAAGGCTAGATTAGCGACCAGAGTGAACAACAAACTCATCCACGTCGGCATTGGTCAAAGGTCACTGATAAGCCCGTGTTCCATGCACCTTTGATGTTGCGGTTCATTACGATACAGCGGCGTTCTAATAAATGATCAAAGCCTGTAGGAGTAGTTCATGCACACGAGGCACTTGTAGGGAGATAAAAAAAGAAGAACATCGCGGTGCAGCAAAATGTCAGTGATGCATTCTGCTTGAAACTTACGTAAATACCGGCGTTTGACGAATGCAATCGGAATGGTACTAATCACTTTTGCAAGCATCCAACGTCATTTACCCTTTAGCACCGTAGCTTTGGCTTCTTTTGTGTGAGGCTCGTGTAATTTGCTGCCTTTTCTTTGTATTTACACGCTAAAACAGTGTTACCTTTGACTGCTACGTGATAGGATTAAAGCAGGACAAGGAAAATAGCAAGCGACGGTACAACTTTAATGCATTTTGGTTACATCTGAAGTGGAACACAAAAGCAAGGCAAAATGTGAGACATTACCTAATAATGCTCTAAAAGTACAGAATTAAACGGAGTTGATAATTCGACTGCTTCTTCTCCTTGCAACAAATGCTAACAGGCTCTGAAGATTCTGTATAATTAACTCTGATTTATGCTATACAAATTTGATGAGGCAGTATTTTTAACACTTCAATGATTTCAGTTTAGTTATATAAATATAAATTCAATAACAGCCCGCCTTAAAGCAATATGTGTATTTAACAATATATAAAAAACGTATATAACAGTCATTGTATATGTTTGTATTATTGTATCCATGTGTAATAATGTTATGTGAATGTATTACGTAATTTAATAATGTAGGAGCTGTGAGAAAAATAGGTTAAAAGTTGCTAAAAATGAAGTAACTTTGAGGCAATAATGAGTAAGAATGTTTAATAATGATACTAGTCATTATTGGAGCAACAAATATGTAAATTTTGAGAGAGTTTATGAAAATAGCCAATCATCAACCAGAAAAATCTTTAGTTGAATGAAGGTATTCTATTGGATTAGGAATAGCCAATCAAAGACTTGAAATATAGAAATTTACAAGTTTAGGCGGTTGAAATCAGTTCAGTTGGTTGCAGACAGCGTTACTAACCAGTCGCAAAAAGTGACCTCAAGAAATTTAATACGTATTCGTGTGAGACGAAAATAGTTTACGTGTTAAAAAGTGCAAATAATTAATTCAAGAATCTCACAGCTCTCTATATCAGTGAAATGTTATTTAAATCGTATCAAGTATTAATAAAAGGAGTGAAGTAAAATTATAATCTGTGTAAGCCTACATTCTTAGTCGTACCACAACCCTGCCAAGACATCCATCTCTCTAAAAATAATACTGACGTAGGCAAGGCAAATATAAATATATAATATTTAAAGAAATTTTTAAACTTGTGGCAAAGGCCACCTGAAAGTACATTTGGGGCGAAGGCTACCGGAAACTTTTTACTATACGTGCGGCTGCAACTACTACAAGCTCGGCTCCCCAACAGTTGAAATACGATATAACTCCTCAAATACTCCTTTCTCAGTGAGGATAGAATTGCAAGACTCTGTCACTAATTTTGCTTTCTCTGCCGTTTACTTAGTGTAGCAGAGGAACTATTGAATCCCATTCAAAAATCAATATCGAGAATACATGTTTCGAGTGCCTCTGAGCTTAAAGCATATGTTTACGTATGTGTGAATAATTAAAAAATGAACATACCTATAAATACCGAACTTGACATTTAACTTCTTAAATTTTAGGGATGCAATGCAAACATTTTTCAACAAACCCCAACAGCACAAACCCTTTTACTTCAAAATAATTATGTTTATTTCCCCCAAAATTAATTTTATTAACATATCATATGTTTGAGATACTAAAATGAAGTACAAAATGTACCTCTTGAATTTTCTGTCATGCCCCTCACTTCCCTCTTATCCCTAGCCTTGACGACGTTGCATTCTCAATAAAAACAATGGCACCCTCCTCCAAGCGCACTCATATAGTGGTCGACAGCACTCATCCTAATAATGGAGAAGAAAGACCCATCACTACCTCTTTAAAATACGTTTACCAAACCGGATTTGGGTCCAAAGTCCTAACTTCTGAGGCAATAACTTGAAGAAGGTTTGTTGTTTTGTTATTTGCCCCACACTTTGGGAGCCAATTTGAAGAAGATGGTTATGTTATGGTTGTGTTGTATTGTAGTTCAACTGATGGGGATCCGAACTTTAAGTAGTTGCAACCGCACGTACGGTAAAAGTTTCCGGTACTTTCATGTGGCCTTTGCCCCAAATGTTTAAAAAATATTAACTTCGTAATTTGACTGTTTCTTTAAGTATTATCTATTTATGTTTGCCTCGGCTGCGTCAGTATTATTGTTAGAGACATGGATTTCTTTGCAGGGAGTGGTGCGGCTAAGAATGTAGGCTTACACAGATTATAATTTTACTTCACTCCTTTTATTAATGCTTGATAAGATTTAAGTAACACTTCACTGTTATAGAGAGATGTGAGATTCTTTTATTAATTACTTGCAGTTTTTAACACGTAAACTATTTTCGTCCCACACAAATACGTATTACATTTCTCGAGGACGCATCTCGCGTCCGGTTAGGAACACTGTCTATAACCAACGCGTCCAGTTATGAGCGCTGTCTATAAGCAACCGACTTGATTTCTACCAGTTAAATTTTTAAATTTCTGTATTTCAAGTCTCTGATTGGCTATTCGTAATCCAATAGAATACTTTTATTTAACTTAAGCTTTTTCTGGTTGATGATTGGCTATTTTATAAACTGTCACAAAAATTACATTATTGCTTCCAAGAATCACAAGTAGCATTAAACTTTCAAGTTCATTATTGCATCAAGGTTACCTTATTGTTACCTCATTGTTAGCAACTTTTAACCTATTATTCTCACAGCTCTTACATTATTAAATTACATAATACATTCACATAACATTATTACATGTATACAGTAATATAAATATATACAATGACTGTAATATACACTTTTTATATCTTGTTACATACACATGTTGCTTTAAGGTGGGCTGTTATTGAATTTATATATTGTATAATTACACTGAAATCATTCAAGTGTTAAAAATACTAACTCAAACTTTACCAATATCACCATTTTGGCAATAATTACACATCATTAGAGCACAGAATAGAAACTTAATAAGGCTACTAACTCTGGAAACGGAGGTCGCCGGGGATCGAACCCGGACTTCTAGAATGCAAGTCGCACACGTCGCCGTTCTCACTATTAATCATGCCTAATGTATGTATGATCTACAACAATTATCTCAAGGGAACACTCCGGTACCAAATGGACTTTCTTCCCTAATCAACCAATTTAATAACATTTTTAGGTTAAATTGCATCTGCCGTGATTTATTGTTGGTATTAATTCCATTGCTCTGGATTGAATAGTTTTGTAATTATAAATTATTTATTATCTTTTTGTTTTGCAAGCAATTGGATAGTAATAAAGGTATCGTTTTTCAATTTAGAATTAAAATACAGCTCTGAAATTTGGTTGTTCTATTACTTTGCACTAAACTTGTTTTACAAAACATTAATATACTAAATATTTACTAAATATTAATATTTAGTTGTTCATAGACACAAACACATACAAACACATGGATCTTTATCTAATTTTTGGATCCAGCGGGCCTCAAAACATGTATTTCCGGTGAAATCCTGATATCCAATTTTTATACTTGTATGTATGCGGTTAATCAACAAAGCAATGCTCAGTTTCGTTTAACAAGTTATATTCGACATGGTGAAAATTTCAGCCTGGTTCACTAATATTTATGGCAAAAAAAATATACCATAAAGAATACAAATTGATATATGGAGAAAAAGCTTTGTAAAATTTGGGAACACTGTTGTTTGAGTTATTGCTCTTCACTTATTAATTTCGATTAATCCAATTTCCATAAACGCCAAGGGTTTATTTACTGCATTTATAGGAGTTTAACTACAGCACATATAGCTCCAAATAAACCATATTTTAACCTCACTGTAGAGGTGTTAGAACATTGTTCCCGTGCAGGAGTTTTTCTGAAGTCACCTAAAGGAGTATCTGATTTCAATTATCAACCCACTCGGCGATGTAAATACCTTCTTTCACACTTTAAGCAACCCTTTCAGTCCGCTCAGGAGCCGTTTAGAAAATTTAACCTTCGCTTTTTGTTCTTGTTGCAGCTATAGGACCTTGTCAGTTAATTACTCGAAAGCCGATTAAAGTTTTCCGGAGAAGAGCTTGACTGGAGGCGATATACGCGTTTCATTCACCTTTCCGGGGATCAAATACAAAATTACGGGCAACCATTTTAAGACGAGTAGCAAAGAAATACGGTCGGGCCCGTTCATACGAGGTCTCTTTAGTTTTAAACTGCTCCATTTACATAAAGACGGCTGTCATAACACCGCATGCAGCAGGTAGGAATTATGTTAAAGCTGTGGTCTACCCATTGCTTACAATTACATTATAACATTTATATAATACTATAATAATCAGTTATGCTTTAGTTCGTAGTTACTAGGCAACAAAACCTATACTTTATATTCTAAAAAAACACGTTTTCAAAACATAAAATACAGGCTCTACAAAACGTAAAATACACTCTTTAAAAATACCTGTAATTTCCCAAACTTACTGATATCAATATAATCATTAATCAAATCAGTTATCTCACCATGGAATATTCACTCCAAAGACTAGAAGCTTTAATACTTTTCGATTTCTTATAAAAATGTCTTCGCCCCAAGTTTACTTTCCAGTGGCCTTCCCCGCAACGTTTAGGAATCAACTTTGTATTCTTATCTTTCTTTAAATATTATATATATTTAAGTTTGCCTCGGCTGCGTCAGTATTAATTTAAAAACATGTATCTCTTATCTGGGAGTGATGCGGCTAAAGAATGTAGGCTTACACACATTATAATATTTTACTTTACTCCCTTTATTAATCCTTCACACGATTAAATAGCATCTCACTTATATAGAGAGCTGTGAGATTATTTATTAATTACTTGCAACTTTTAACACGTAAACTTTACAATATTCTCGCCGTAATGAATTTATATGTCTCACACTGAATACGTATGGAGCGAACAAACTGCTCAGGTACATTGCCTTCTAGCGACTGGCGTTTACCGCTTAAATTTGTAAATTTTTCTATTTCACGTCTCTGATTGTTTAATTTTACTCCAATAGAATACTTTTATTTAACTTTCAGCTTTTCTAGTATTTGATTGGCTATTTATAAACTGTTTTTAATAATACGTTATTGTTTCCAAGAATTACTAGTAACATTATTAAACTTTCCAATTCATTATTGCCTCAAGGTTTCCTCATTGTTACCTCATTGTTAGCAACTTTCGGCCTCTATTATCACAGCTCCTATATTGTTAAATTACCTAAAACATTCGCATAACAATATTATTCATGTACACAATAATATAAACATAATACAATGGTTACATACATTTTATACTTTATTTATACACTTTAAGGCGGGCTGTTATTATATTTCATATTATATAGTTAGACTGAAATCATTTAAGTGTTAAAAATACTGCCTCAAATTTCATAATCCCCTTGACTTTTCTGGAAGTGTATTAATAGTTACATCTTGGACTGGTTTTAAAATGTTTCATGATGAACCGTGAAAATCACCTTATTCGCTCATTTTTAATTTAGGTTTACATACGAAACTAGCATCCATCATTTTATAAAACAACAAAGTCTTTTATTTTTCAAAGTCCACATTACTCTTACTCTAAACATATGGTTTCATCAATAAATAAATTTCATTAAACATACTGCATATACAACGTATACTAAAATACTCTGAACGTAGATAAACTATTGTAGAAACACTTTCAAAATTAGGTTTAGTAATTAATTCTCTTAATAAATATTAATCAAAAGCTTTTACTCAGGTAGGAAGATATGCTATTTTTTGGTATTCTCTTAGACAAATTATTATCAAACTACACTCTACAATTACAATTCTGGGTATTTTTCTTAAATAATATTATATGTCTAACCATTTTATTGTTAAGGATCTACAATGACTACTGAAAGAATTGTAACAAAACAGAACACCTGTTGGTATTAAACACACTTTGTCACTTAGGTGCTGAGCGTAGCACAAACTTTACACTTGTCACTTTTGACACACACTCAGAACAGTATACAACTAATACATCGATCGAATCAAAACTCGCAACTGAACTACACTCGGCACTGTCGAAACTCTTCCACTTCTAGACTGCACTTAACTTCGTAACTTCTTAACTGAAGTCAACTGTCCGGACAAGAGCATCTTATATATAGGCCCCGCAACAAAGCGGAATGTTCTAGAGGAAGAAGCTACTGGATCAGAAAAAATTGCGGCAAATCTGCACAAATGGATTCGTCGCGCCTGATGGGTCCCTCCAAGTGCCCCTCAAAGGTGCCTGGCCAAGATGGGCTTACCGCGGCCCGCAGTACGCGCGTTCACAATATTGGTCTGCAATTTAAAATTTCTAAACTGTATTCACTTTTAGGTTGGTCCGCGTAAAAATAAACCCACGTGATCAGTGCACCGTAGTACAACACGGTAGCAATGCGCGCAGGAAAGTAGTTCCATGGTAATAAGCTGAATTTTAGAATGAATTTATTCTTAAATGGCGTAATATTCTATACAAACACCTAAGAGTTCAATTAACGCTGATTTATTCCGTTAAAGAGAGCCGCAAGTCCAAACATGCAATTCGTATGAGTAACCTGACATCCGTATATGTGCAGAATATTGTTTACAGACGTAAAGTAACATTTCTGTTTAGTATCATGGCGAACGGTGAATTTGCTCTTCGTCGACTTACGTAAACCATAAGCCAGACAAACTATTGACTAGTGGTGAAAAAAAATATTGTTGAATGTTTATTAAAAGTTACGTGAGAAATATCCAATACTTTCCATGAAAGAAGTGGTGAAATTAACTTCTGAGTTTACTAGTGTTTCAAGTAGAAGTATAAACAGTGTTTGTAAAAGAAAATCTGAAACGGGAAAAGTGGTTACACCCGAGGGGAAAAAAAGGAAAGGTGTGAAAAACGCAATGCAAGAATACAATTCCCGTAACAGTATACAATTTCTTTTTACTTTCTCTACTACGTATAGTAAGCAGGGAAAGTATTGCATTCCATCCAAAAATCCGATAGTGAGATTTCACCGGAAATATATGTTTTGAGGTCCCCTGAATCCAAAAAATACTATTTTTGGAAACATGTCCGTGTGCGTGTCTGTTTGTCTGTGAACAGCATAACTCACAAACGAACAGTCGGATACACACCAAACTTGGTATTTAGGTTCAGTATCTTCCAGAGATGCGACACGAAGGTTTTCAAGAAAATTCCACCACCCCAGATTACCCTTTACATGGAACATTTTTTCGAAAATTTTAATTTTCTCAAAAATGGCTTTAACGATTTTGATTAAAATATCATATGTTTAAGATATTTTCATGACAAATGAAATGTATAACCCGAATTTTCTGGGAATGTCTCCAGAAGTATTCTTCATTGTGAACCACTTTGGCATAATTGTTAAAACATTAGAAATAGACAGACTTTTACTATAAAAAATGTAGATCGCGTTAAAATACACAATTTATGTCACGTACACTTTTTTTGTTGAGTGAACAATTTTCGAGATATTGCTTGTTATTCCCTTAAATTTTCCAATGCTTATAATTTTTCTCAAATGGTATTCGTTATTCATTTTTTTTGTCCTGGTAATGCAAAGAGAATGGAATACGCCACATATCAACCAGCTCTTAAGATATTTGACTATCGCTTAAAGCCTACCAATTCCCCTTGCATCTACAAGAAAATTAGCAATAAGATTAACATCTCGATTAACATGAATCATATGGAGAATAAGCGTTTATAAAAATAGTTTGTACAAGAGTAGAGAAAGTCATGTGAGTGTAACACATCATTTTTTTTTTAAAAATGAGCCGCCAACATTTGATAAAGTGCGGCTTCCAAGGAGCGAATAAATATGTTATCTCATACGTGTTATGTACTTTTTTTTCATTCATTTCTGTTAGAATTAACTATTATCATAGATGCAAAAATTTATATTGTTTTAACTTTCAATCGTATCATCCTTAACCCCTAAACACAATATACTAGTCACCGTTTAAGTTGTTAAAATAAAATCTCTGTTGTTTTTGCATTAGTGCCGTGGTGTGCCTCATGGTCGTGAAAGTACGACAGTATTTCTGGTGCGAATGACAGAAGGATGCATTATAACCATGCACTGATCACCTGTGAGAGAAACAGAGAGAAAATTCTCATTTTTGATTCATATCGGTATATTCATAACGGTATTATAGTTTCCAACCACTTTACAGATTTATTATTATATTATTCCTATAATTTTTTGAAAACCACCAATTTTTTCAAGCCTTTTTTATATGTGCTGCTTTAAAACCATGTCATACGTATGCATCTACTTAAGCAATACTTAAAGTAATATCTGATTGGTGGAGAAATAGATTAGTGAAATAGGTTATATAATATTTCAGTATTCTATTAAAAATTCCTATACCAATTACATATAAAGCAATTTTGTAAACCCACAGGCGAAAAAGCTGACAAATCGGTGCCATTTTTAAAATATCATTAATCCAACAAAATGAAAAATATGAAAAAAGCGTTATAGAACACAAACTGAAATAGTGTTTGTTCTTTCTGAATATTAAAGATGAAACTTTTCTCTCCTTAAATTTAGCTAATAGAGTTTTTCAAGTGGAGAGAATACACACACTTTGAATGACTGACTGGTGTTTGAATCCATAATACTTTCAAGCCGAGATGTGTTTTAATATTTAAATGTGTTAAATATTCAGTATGATGACAAGGATATATAAGAGTATCACATGCGCTCGTGAAATGTTTTACAATCTCGGAATTGTACATAAAACTGATGCATTACATTCACACGACTTTCTCTACCCTCTCACTTATTAGTGAGTATACAAATTAATCCTACAAGGTATATTTTACTATCTACTTCATTTTACTCGAGATAAACCTTCCCGGAAATAGCTGCATTACACATTTCATTATAGATACAGAGAGAATAGTGATGTGTTTCAGAACTGGACGCTAAAAGTTGGCCTTAAAATCCCATACTCTTTCCACGACATCGCGAGAAACAACTGAAAATCGACAGGACCTTTATACAAAATTATACAAAATCCTTCCGAATTAAGAGCAATTCACAGGCTATTCCTAGAGGATTCGTGATACACATTTTGTCATGGTATTTTAATAAAAATAGTTTGAGGCATTCTTCAGAAAATAAAAAAAATCTAATAATGTGGTTAGGGGGGAGGGATTTTTCTTGAAAATCTTAGTATCGCTTCTTTGGAAGGTACTGAACTTAAATGCCAACTTTGATATTTATTCGACATTTCGTTTTTGAATTCTGCTGTTCACATAATTTGTTTAGAACTCTGTTTTTGGTTTAGCGGGTCTCAAAACATATATTCCCGGTGAAATCTCGAGATCGAATTTTTGGTTGTAATATAATACTTCCCCAATACTATAAATAGTAATGAGAGTAACAAGGAAGGTAAGGATGTTTTCCTCAGTTCTGTAAAACCCTATCCCTGACTATTTTTATCGTCCTCTTTGGCTTAGAGGTAGCATGCTAGCCTCTGGTTTTTGAGGTCGCGGGTTCAAACGCGGCGGAGGGCGATGGACTTTTTCAGGCGTAAAAACCGTTAGCATGGAAGTAAAGCCGATGGACCCGCGTCGTAGATTTACGGCACGTAAACGAACCTCAAGACTTATAAAACAGGCCTCTAAGCAAACTTTCCAGCCTATCACGCCCAATATAGAATGGGAGGCTAAGAAACATAAATAAACCCCAATTTCATTTTAGTTTTCTGAGTATTTTAGTATCTATATTATTTGCACGCACATCCGCTTATTGGCCTTACGATGATAGACACGCACACATACATACAGAATGATATTTAAAAGGTATAAATATGGTGCTCTCGAATCACTGTCTAGTTCTTGAATTATTTGCGCAGGGTGGCGGTAATGTTCGTTGGATGTTCAGAGGTGTGGTACAAATTTTAATCTGTTGTGGTTCTGTTCATGCATAAAGTAAACATAAAGTAAACTATGTATTACGAATATAAACTCGGCAGACAGGAGCGGGAACTTCTCGAGCTCGGAACTTCTTCGTTAGAAACTTGCCGCCGTGGCGTTACAACTGGTACACGAAGTACAGCTACGGATATATACAGCTACGGGCGTATTCTTATTAATATCATATAATTATTATACTGGAATGTGTTACCGAATATTAGTATTGTGATGTCCAGTTTTTCAACTGTCACTGTTTTGATCTGGTTCAACTTTCACTGAGACTTCACTTAGTTCACACTGTCACTGCGCTATTGTGAACTAGTTCAATTTCTCCGTCACTTCGCTTTTTTCCTGACGGTTCACTCGCTGAGTAGTCGAATACAAAACTCTACTATCTCTCGCTCCGCATTAGCACTCGGAGAACGGCAGTGCATGTCGCAGCAGAAACGCGCTCATTAACTCGCTTATTCACGCACTGTCCGACTCAACTGAACTACTCTTTTCGCGAGAACGCTCGCTTATATAGCCAATGGAACGTTCCACAGAGCATTCTAGAACTATCTGGACACGTTCTGGAGGCAAGAGAAAAGAAGATTCCAGAAGAATGTGCCTACCTGCCCATTGCGCATCTAGTGTTTACGCCAGGCGAGAGCGTAACTTATCTTTGTTTATCTCTGACTGCCTAGCCCAACCTATCGATAACTTTGAGACATAGCCGCTGCGTCACAGTATTCCCACTATAAACATTATAATACTATACAAAGTATATAATTAATAATACACCAACTGTATGTCGGTTAAATCGATGTAACGATCAATGCTAAAAGTACACCAAATACACTTGCCTTGTCCGCGGTGACAATGTTGGCAACAACAGAATGTTTTCAAATAAAACAAATAAACAGAAGCAAGTGGTTCTGCATAATATAATGATAAAACAGTGGAAATATTTTTATGATGTTGAGTTGAACAAAGTATAGAAATTTAGGACTGTCAACCTATATAAAGATTATTGTTACCTTCTTTACCACGTACATAGTAGATAGAGAAGGTATTGCATTCCACCCAAAAATTCGATGTTTTGAGGACCCCTGAATCCAAGTAATTTTAGAGAAAGGTCCGTGTGTGTGAGCGTGTTTAGTTTGTGTGTCTGTGAACAGCATAACAAAAACGAAATGTTAGATAAATACCAAACTTGGTATTTACGTTCAGTACCTTCCAAAGATGCGACACGACGATTTTCAAGAAAATCCCCCCCGCCCAAACTACGCTTAACATGGAACACTTTTGGAAATTTTTTATTTTCCAAAAATTTGCTCCAACGATTTGATACTTACATTACAAATAAAATGTATATCTTGAATTTTCTGAGAATAGCTTTTGAAGTCTTCATTCGCAAGGAATTTTGTATAAGCGATAGACGAAAACGTACTACACAAGAAATGTTGAGCTCTTCAAAACACACAATTTATTTCAAAGAACATTTTGTAGCACGAGTCATTTCCGAGACACCTATCTGTTATTAATGGTTCGATTTGTTCAATACCTTTTCATTCTTTTTAAGTCCCATGATTTTCAATTGTTTCTGTGGTTTGTATGGAAGCAGTATGGAATTTTAAGACCAGCGTATAGCGTCCAATTCTGCAGCATTTGGCTATCACTGTTCTCTTTATATCCTAAAGAAATGCGTAACGTGGGTATTTTTGCAAAGGATTAAAATGAAGTAGATAGAAAAATAAACTTTCGTAGGAATAACTTGTGTTCTTAATAATAATATTAATAAACGACTGGGAGTAGAGAAAGTTATGTATATGTGAAACATCAGATTTTTATAAAAAGGTGTGTGTGCGTATATGTGAACAGCGTAACTCAAAAACGAAAGATGTACGAAGATTTTCAAGAAAATCATCCCACCCCAAATTACCCTTTTCATGGAACATTTTACCAGAATTTTGATTTTCTCAAAAATGGCTCTTAACGATTTTGATTATTTACGTGACAAATAAAATCTATATCCTGATTTTTTTCTTTATGTTGTAATTAATAACTGTCTTCTATACATACTATGATGCCCTTCTAAATGATTCCTTTAACTAATTTCATCATAGAATACATTCTTTTTTTTCCCAACAGACTTTTCTAGTTATTTAACTATTCGCATTAAGCCAGATTAATTTTGATATTTTCAAACTACACCGACTTTCTAAAAATACTATATTTGGTACACTTGTATTTTGTATCGCCTTATATATTTTGAGGCGTTTATTTATTTATTTTTTAAAACTAATAAGTGGAATTGCTACATGCTTGAGAGAAAAACTATATAATCTATGTTATTACCTGCTACAACATCAATTCGCTTTAAATGGATCAATTGCTTGAAAAGCTAACAAAGGGTCTGCTCAACTGCGTAAAATATTTTACAAATTCCATTAAATTAAAATAGTTGGTTAACTTCGCTAAAATCTGAAACTGTGTTCAAATAATTTTCGTTTCTACTCCTTAGTTAATACCACACATGGGTTTAAAGTACAGTAACATCTAGTGGGTTTGGCCCATTGGGGTGACTTTGGCCGGACTTTCCCACCTATTTGTAAAATTTCACGAAGTCAACTCAGAGAACTATGTAACATGTTTAAGAAGACGTGATGATGCGGATCTTTTATCTTGTAACGTTTTGAAATAGCATAACATGATATAAGTAACCGTAACGTTCCACATCACGGTGTAAACATAATTACTTCAAATGGCTGATGCAAGAATGAAAGTCTACCTGCTGCATTTAAAGGAAATAAATAAATAAATTTAGTTTTATTTACGGACGTCTTTAACTGCGTTGGTCCTTAGCGTCCCATTGAGGTTCCTTTACGTACCATAAATCTACGGCACGGGACTACAGGCTTTGCTTCCCTTCCGAAGGAAGCCATGCTAAGGATTTTTACGCTCGAAAAAAATCCATCGCCCTCCGCCGGGTTTGAACCCGCGACCTCGGGAACTAGAGGTTAGCATGGTAACCACTACACCACAGAGGACGACGCAATCTTACTTCCTTTGTACCCTGTACCTATCATCATAATTAAGTGGTCGTTTTTCATGAGGTTAACGTAGCTTGTGTTGTAACCTATTTATAGTAAAGAAGAGAGGGCGAGCCCAGATGTAAACAACGGGCGCATCCCTGCAGTGCTCCGCAGGTGGTATCAAAGGAATGCGTATACTATGTTGTATATGTCGACTGTTAATGCTTTTATTCCATTATAGAGCACTACATTTTACATATTTGTAAAGTTAATACTGCATAGTATGTACACTGCAGTGGACAATGATGTACGTGCGGACACTGTCGAAAGTGAACGTTCTCCGTCTCTCACTTAAACAAAAGCTATATCGCGAGAAACTCCAAGAGGTAATAGGTACTTACGAATAATACTGCCTGATATATTTCTTACTGTGTTTGCGAGGCGGAGCTACATGTCTAGTACGATATGTTTCTTTACTCGCCGTCTGTAGCCAGGAGACAAGCTCGGACATTATGCTCTTTGCATCGGTAACTTGAAATCACGGAGCAAGTCACTCTAATCCGCCCTTTAATCATCATTACCATCATCATCACAGCAAGGGTTAAGCAATTTCCCGTTCCGGCTTCACAAAACTTCAGCCCAACGCTTCCTAGGACTTCCAACATCTCGTAGTCCTCTTGCTTGATAGTTCTTCGCTAGTAGTGGGTAACTCTTGTCTCTTGTATTGCATTCCACTAAAAAATTCTACATCAAAATTTCACCGGAAATTCATGTTTTGAGGCCCTCTGAATAAAAAAAACCTTTTTAGAAAAAGGTCTGTGTGTCTGTGAACAGCATACTCAAAAACGAAAAATCGCATAAATACCAAACTTATTTAGGTTCAGTATATTTCAAAGATGCGACCCAAACATTCCCCCACCCCAGACTACTGTTTATGTGGAACATTTTTCGAAAATTTTGATTTTCTCAAAAATGGCTCTAAGGATTTTGATTAAAATATATGTTTAAGATACTCTCATGGTAAATAAAATGTATAATATGAATTTTCTGGGAATGTCCCCAAAAATCCTCTTCATTCTGAAAGAATTTTGTATAACTGGTAAACCGTAAGAGATAGACAAAATTTTACTGCACAAAAATTGTAGATCTTGTTAAAACACAAAATTTGTACCATATACATCTATTTTTTTCGAGTGAACCATTTGATTTTTCCAATACTTATACTTTTACTCAAGTGGGAATTCGCTATTCTTTTTTTATGTCCTGGACATATAAACAGAATGCAATATTCCACATAGCAACCAGCTCTTAAAAGATTTGACTATTGCTTAAAGCCTACCATAATCCCCTTGCATCTACAAGAAAATTAGCAATAGAGAAAGTCATGTGTGTGTAACATATCAGATTTTTATCTAGGGTTCACGACTTTATCATATAAAGGTTCTACTTATAGTTACTCCCTTATTTCTTAATTTTTAATCGTATAAACTTTGGTGAAACCCTTTACTTGCCTAAGGAATCCCATCTCCGTCTTCTGAATCCTATTTTTCTGTTTTTTCGTTGGAACCCAAGATTCACAGTCGTACAGCATAGGACTAGGAGTGGAGGGGGGGTGCGGTTTAGCATCTCAACCTATATAATAATTTGTGCCTGTGGCCCTAATGGGGTAACCCCGGGAAGGAGGGTTGGGATAAGAGGTGACAGAAGGGGACGGACCAGTAAGCACGAGGGCAGAGAGCAGGGCTCTACCTTTTACAGACTGAAACTCTCCGGATGCCACCTGGTGAACCGCTTCCCTCCTCCCGTGCAGGCTTGTACATCCCCTGGGGAGCCTGAGACTTGGTAACCGCTCCCACTTCAGGGGACAAAAGGTTACATAGAGCATCCTTTTCCCCTGCCATATAAGGCCAGACTCTTGCCGACACTTTCAACTCTGAAACAGACCAAGCAGGTGATAGGTGAAGTGACATGAGAATTTAGGTAAAATAGAGGGACAGAAAATTCGATAGATGTAATGAACTTTCCCAGCAATTGTCCAGCGACCGGGAAAACCCCGATAAAACATGGTTCAGGAAGGTCGGTCGCGGAAATCGAACACATGACCTCCGGACCACAGACATTACCGCTTGAGCCATCTCGGTTACGCAATGCCATAACTTTGTAGAGCTTTATTTCTATTTCCTTCCTTACTTTGTTCTGTGTATGGTTCCAATGCTGTCTGCGATTTATTTATTTTAGAATCAATATCCCTTTCTACATTAAAGCTGATATCATAACCTAAATGTCTGAAATTCGATACTGACTTTGACCCTCCAGAACAATTTTACATTGCACTGGATTTTTACTTTTAAAAACCAATATGTGTTTCTGTTACTGATTTCCCAAAATGATATAATTTACACAATTTGTTACAACTTATGCAAGGAGTTCTGCAAAATATCTATATCTATAATTTCAAATTATGCCCAGTAAAACTTGTGGTATTTTTCAAGCAATACGATGAACACGGTATACAGATTCCAGGCGAAGGGTTTGTCACGAAGATTTTATACTCCGTTATATGCTGACTGCTACAGATAAATAAAATGTAACAATTAAATAAAAATAGGTTAAACGAGAGCAAAAGTGTTCTTTCCAAAGAAAATTAATATTAAGAATTTTTGAAAAGAAGAACGATTAATGAAAAAGTGCCTAAACGTCTTATACTCGTTTCTGTTGTCTGTACATTTCCTTTTTTCCTTCCATAAATTTCTAATTTTATTGCAACTTTGTTGCAGGATACAGATGAGATGTTATTTTCTCTGCTGGCCTTGAGAAATTTTATCTTACAGATGCATGTAAAACCTCCAGTGATTCCTGTATTTCGTCATGTATCTAATTGCTTTCCTTCTTTTTCAGTAACATCGAATTAATTGTGACAGAACAGGCAAAATAACTAACAGATTTTGTTTCTTAGTCGCAGCTATAATGGAAGCTGTATCTGGTACATTTGGAGCCTATAAAGCATCCTATACTGTAAAAATATAGTCAAGCTGTTTATATCCCATATCGACAAAGTAACGGATCAAAGAAATAGCTGATTAAAACACACATTAATATTTTAAACAACGTTACAATATGCTGCTGACACCTGGAAAAGAACTCTTCGGTTGTAGTGAAGATATTTCTTCTGATTATACCTAGAATTAATATTTAATAAACTAACATAATGTAATGTCATTCGAAGCTTTTATTAATCGAATTCAGTACTTAAGCTTATATAAATAAAATAAACAGAATGCGAATAAATAAAAAGTAAGATGGGACTCTCAACTGGGTGGTATCGTAGTTTGTCTAATAGTTTGAGGTAAACCTTCTAAACTTAGTTTTTAAATTTTGAAGTTTTGGATTATTGAAAGTTATTGCGTTTAACTTAAGGAGAATTTTACAGGAAATAGGAATGGGTAACTTATGGGAGGAGAGAGAGGGGTTAGAAGTGAGGAACAGAGTAGAAGATATAGGTAAACAAGAATTATTTCAAAGTCTAGAAGGAAAGAAAAGTTTTGAACTATACAGACAATTAAAAGTGACTGGGGAAGGGAGAACTATGAGGATGTAGGTAATAGGTTAGTTACAGAAGGGTGGGTCTGGTCTAGATTAAGTGCAGATAGGAGATAGGAAGGGAGCGAATTTGAATAGGTGTCCTCTTTGTGGAGAGGCAGATAATGATTTGCATTATATAATTTAATGTGAAGAAACTAAGTTGTAGAAAGAATGGGAGAATGTTAACAAAGAAGTATTAAAATTTAGGATAATGAAAATACAAAAGGAGAGGGATATAAAAAGAATAGGAGCATATATGGGGAGAGTAAGAGAAAAATGGTTTAGAAAAATAAAGCAATATGAATTTGTTATGACCCACCATGCATAAATAACCACGGTGTTAAAATGCATGATGGACCAAAGAAAGAAAAAATAGCAACTCAAAGCAATGTATTAAAAATTGTAAGAATTTTGTACAGCATTATGGAAATAAAATAAAAATACAAAAATAAGGAATGAAAGGAGTCGAGACTTCGCGTTATTGCCTCGCACATGTCCCTGAAGAGTTTCTGAACTATAGTTCTTGATAGAACTTGACTGCGTTTCCTGTGGGGCGAATCAATGCAACATTCCATCGGCTCTTGTGTCTAAATGAAAACATTCAAAACAATATGGGAAGGAGTGGGGGTACTCCTGTAACATGCAGCGTTTACTGAGTTGTGAATGTAGCTGATTCAGCTGACTTACTAAATCACGTCTGGTTAGGTGATACGCTCAGCTTATTATATTATCTACTCCGTTGATCAAAATCTATGAATCCAGCAGAAACAAATTAGAACTTAAGACGTGAGATAACACAACACACGGAAGTATTTGTTGTTTCCTACCATCCTCTAGTTTATGTTTACGAGAGTCAAACCCGGATCACGAGTGAAGCTTACACATATATCGTACTACTAATTTTCATAATACAGATAGAAAATCCTTTAAAAGAAAGTTTTCGGCCCAAAGTGCTATTACATAAAAAGCGAAACAAAGAAATTATTATTATTATTAACATTAGTAACAATAGCGGATATACCTGAGGTAATATCAAGATAAAAAAGAATGCTGCGAATTCGAGAATGTCAAACACAAACAATTTCGGCACTAGCCCACAATACAAAACTACTAAGAAGAACATAATTCAGTGATCAACTATCGCCTTTATGTTCTTATAAAGTAGGTATCGTGTATTGACATTCGATATATTCGAGTATCGTCCACTCGTCCACTAGTTGTGTTTCACATTTGTGTTTCATTTCAGTAACTAATGTTAGAACATGTTAACTCGATAAACACAAAAAGTGAATAAAATAATACCAGATTTTACACTTTATTTATAATCCCTCTTATAGAAAGATTATATATGAGCTTACAACATTCGTTTAGCTATGAGTTTATCAAAATATTTTCTGACAAAGAGATAAAGAAACATACTGACGTCATCATCAAGTGTAGATTTGTAGGGCATTAAAATCAATTCTTTATTCATCACACATTAAAAATTAATTCTTTTTCTAATTTATTTAATAACCATTATTAGTGTTTTCAGCATATCATAAACCAAAGTAGGCTTTTGCTGTCTGATTCTGTGCGGAATTCATGAAATCGAGAGTTAATAAAAGTATTCCTTATTTTGTAATTTTATCCAACCGTAATTTGAAGTAAGAATGAAAACACCCAAATGTTGTCTCTAAATGCAGACGCAAAATACACATTAAGAGCATAACGTTAACACAATAGCAAATATTTGTTGGTTTTGTATATACAGAATGGAGCATTTAAGTTGAAATTGTGCAATATTTCCAAAACTAAGTATTGTAGAAAGAAATGTGTTTAATAAAAGTTGGGGACCTAATTGTAGGTTCCCATTTAAAGAAATTAAATTCACCCTAAAATGCCCGTCACAACCTTCTCCAAACAAAACACGACTAAAGACATTTATTTTCCCATATGATATCGAGCAACTTTTATTCAAGGCATTTATTTCTACAACGCTTAGTGTTGGAGATAACTTAAATGATCCACCCTTAATATGAGTAAGCTGTCTGCCAATTTATTATGTGCTCCTTTTGAAAGAACCCATAGAATATCCGCATAAGGCAAATACCTTCTGTCTCTTTTGAAGAAGCATATTAGTAATAAGACTGCAGTTTTAAATATTAAACACTATTAATATTTCAGTTTAACTATTTATTAGCCATGTGCCGATACCAGCTTCATGAGTAATGCCCAAATTGTCTGGCATAAAATGTGAAGAAGGTTTGTTGTTGCTACGTATGGAAAGCCAATTTGAAATAGGAGCTGTTTTGTAGTTCAACTATTGGGGAACCGAATTTGAAGTAGTTGCCACCGCACGTATGGTACCCGGTACCCTTTCCCCCAAATTTAAAAATGTTAACTTTGTAATTTGAGTGTTTCCTTAAATATTATATATTTATGTTTGCCTCGGCTGCGTCAGTATTATTGTTAGAGACATGGATTTCTTTGCAAGGCGTGGTGCGGCTGAAGAATGTAGGCTTACACAGATTATAATTTTTACTTCACTACATTTATTAATCCTTGACACAATTTAAATAACACTTTACTGATATAGACTGAGAGATTCTTCAATTAATTACTTGCACTTGTTAACACGTAAACTAGTTTCGTCTCACACGAATACGTATTAAATTTCTCGAGGACACATCTCGCGTCCGGTTAGGAACACTGTCTTCAAGCAACTGACTTGATTTCTACCGCCCAAATTTCTAAATTTCTGTATTTCAAGTCTCTGAATGGCTATTCCTAATCCAATAGAATACTTTTATTTAACTTAAGCTTTTTCTGGTTGTTGATTGGCTATTTTATAAACTGTCTCAGAATTTACATTATTGTTGCTCCAATAATGACTAGTAGCATTATTAAACTTTCTTACTCATTATTACCTCAAAGTTACCTCATTGTTAGCAACTTTTAACATATTATTCTCACAGCTCCTACTTTACTAAATTACGTAATACATTCACATAACATTACTGAACACTTATACAATAATATAAACACATACAATGACTGTAATATACACTTTTATATCTTGTTACATACACATATTGCTTTAAGGTATGCTGTTATTAAATTTATATATTATATAATTAGACTGAAATCATTTAAGTGTTAAAAATACTGCCTCAAATGTTTACTGAACGCACTACTGAAAATAAGTAAATAATAGTGGAATTCTAGCCTGTGTTATAAGCGATATTAAAACATTGTCTCTCAGCACCAATTCATCGATTCCCGTTCACCTCCATTACCTCCTGAAACGTAATTGCAGCAACGTTTTTTTTAAATCTATTTATTTTACGTCGCTCTAACTACATGGTCATATCGGGACGAAGCTGTTAGTAGATAACTCTTGGATGGATGTGTGAACGGAAAGTTAGCCTTCTAGGTCTCATCCCTGTAACCATACCATTTTGCTTCGCCACGTGTCCACAGAGACCTCTGTGCATAGCAAATGGAACTTCTGCTTCGTGCCGTGCAGATGGCATTAGGGTGCCCTCCAGTCTACTCGCGGACAGGCAGACAGGTAGCCTTCTAGGTCTCATCCCTGTAGCCTTCGTCACATGTCCACGGAGACTAGCAACTGGATGTTCTGCTTGGTAACCTGCAGATAGCATTAGGGTGCCGTCCAGTCTAACTGCTTTCATTGTCTGTGTTGGCAAGCATTCGCTATTACCACCTATTTTTCGTGTTTACTATTGTTTTAGACTTAAGGTGGAACTTTGGGTCGTGTATTAAGTATTCAATCCGGTATTTACCTTAAGGGCTGAGGGAAACGACGAGAAAGCCTGTCATATTGGTCAGCCAACGGGATTTGATCCCAGGAGCTCCCAAATGCGGGTCACAGACGTTACGGCCTGAACCATGCCGCTCGGTTGGAGCAATTTGTTGTGTGATATTTGCTTTTAGATCCTGAGTTGTATAGGGGTTGTTCTGATACACCTTGTTCTTTAACTTTCCCCACAAATAAAAATCAAAAGCATCACATTTTTTAAACCACTATTGACAGTGTAAGACATCGAAGAGACACTTTACGGCCTTTCTTTGAACAACTAACAGACATTGAATGTTAGCAGTTATTCTTTCAACAGGATTCAGCTACTTCACACACCACTTATTAAACACTTGGTTGGCGAGATTTTTGAAGGCAGAGTTATCAGTACTGGGTTGTGGACCCTCGTAGTGATTTGACGCCTTGTGATATTTAATTATGGGGAAACTTAAAGAACAATGTGCATAGGAATAACCCACATACAACTGAGGATCTAAAGCAAATATCACACAACAAATTACTGCAATTACGCATCGGGAGCTAATGGAAGTGAATGGGAATTATTTATTCGGATGTCATCGATATAATCCCTACTGAGGGACAACATTTTCAACATACCTTATAACACAGGTTAGTGTTCTATTATTACTATTATTATTATTATTAATAATAATAATAATAATGCGCTCAGTAAACATTTTACGCCCGACGATTCGGAGTCTCTTTCTTGCGTAACTTACCTCACTCTGACGGCCTTTCAGCCGCCGCTCCGCCGGTCATTAGTTGGGATATCAACCCTGTATAAGAGTTATACGCATTTCTACTAATATTTTTTTTTTTGCGTTATTTGTCTGCAGTTAGCGTTTATTGCAAGTGCCAACTTATCATGACAACCGAATTCATTTTATTCTCCCCGATGTCAGATGGTATTTGAAGAAGGTTTGTTGCTGCTACGTATTGAAAGCCAGTTTGAAGGTGTTTGTATTTCGACTGATGGGGAGCCGAACTTGAAGAGTTGCAACCGCACGTATGGTAAATAGTTTCCGGTAGCCTTCGCCCCAAATGTAGTTTCCGGTGGCCTTTGCCCCAAATGTTTAAAAAAAACATTAAATTTGTAATTATTTACTGTTTCTTTAAATATTACATATTTATGTTTGCCTCGGCTGCGTCAGTATTTATAATTTTTTTAGAGACATGAACGCCTTATCAGGGAGTGATGCAACTGAACAATGTACGCTTACACAGATTATAATTTTATTTCACTCCTTTTATTAATGTTTGATAAGATTTAAATAACGCTTCGCTGATATAGAGAGCCGTGAGATTCTATTATTAATTACCTGCACTTTTTAACAAGTAAACTATTTTCGTCTCACACTGAATACGTATTAAATTTCTCGAGGATGCATCTCGCGTCCGGTTAGTAACGCTGTCTGCAAGCAACTGACTTCTGAATTTGTAAATTTTGCTCCATTTTAGTTTCTGATTGGCTAATCCTAGTCCAAGAGTATACCTTCATTTAACTAAAGCTTTTTCTGTTTGTTGATTGGCTATTTTATAAACTGTCAGCAAAATTACATTATTGTTTCCAAGAATGACTAGTAGCATTATTAAACCTTCTAATTCATTATTTCCTCAAGGCTACCCCATTGTTACCTCATTGTTAGCAACTTTTGACCTATTCTCACAGCTCTTAAATTATTAAATTACGTAATACATCCACATAAGATTATTACACATGTGTACAATAATATAAACATATATAATGACTGTAATATACACTTTTTATATATTGTTACATGCACATATTGCTCTAAGGCGGGCTGTTATTGAATTTATATATCATATAATTGGACTGAAATCATTTAAATGTTAAAAATACTGCCTCATATTCCAAAATCAAAATGGGCATTTAAGAGGAGCCGAGTTTCAGTGGCACTGTTTACTGGTATCTCCTTTATAGAAAAACCAATACCACGACAGTGCCATTAATTAACGTCATAGCCTGTTTGTTGGAAGATCCTTCACCACTGCTGCCAACTGCTCCGTAGCGCGATGGCAACCCCTGTGGTTAAATAACATTAGTTAAATTAGAAAGATGATTGGGCTGTTCATCATTGCACACTGAAGTTGAGAATATATCGGTGCGCTTGTTGCTGTGATACGTATAGAGGTTCCAAGTTACAGCGGCTCTCTGGAGCGTATGTAATAATTCACAATGGAGCAGACCACCTTCTCTGCCAGGTCAGTTAACTTAATTGCGGAGCATGGAGCTTGGGCAAATGTGGATTAATCTCAACGGTTACCAACCCTCCCTTGTCATAGTAGCGGCTTTGTAAGAAGCGAAACTCGGTTTCCCCTTCGATACACGTAAGAAAACTAGACTGTATGTACGAAACTGATAGAAAATCTGATATAAGCAGCTATACTTTTCTCTTCGATACAACTAGAAAACTAATCGGATATCTGAAACTAATTGAAAACCAAATATAAGCTGCTTTGTTTTTCTTTTCGATACAACAAAAAAAAATCTGATGTGTTACATTCAGATGACTTTCTCTACTGTTGTACAAACTATTTTTACAAACGCTTATTCTCCATATGCTTCATGTTAATCGAGATGTTAATCTTATTGCTAATAGTCAAATATTTTAAGAGTTGGTTGCTATGTGGAGTATTCCATTCTCGTTGCATTACAAAAAATGGATAACGAATTTGAGAAAAAGTATAAGTATTGGAAAATTTAAGGGAATAAAAGCAATATCTCGAATATGGTTCACTCAACAAAAAAATGTATATGACATAAATTGTGTATTTTAACGCGATCTACATGTTTTGTAGCAAAATTTTGTCTATGCAAAAGTCGTTCACAATGAAGAATACTTTTGGAGACATTCCCAGAAAATTCGAGACATACATTTCATTTGTCATGAAAATATCTTAAACATATGGTATTTTAATCAAAATCGTTAGAGCCATTTTTGAGAAAATTGAAATTGTCGAAAAATGTTTCCTGTAAAGGGTAATCTGGGGTGGGGGATTTTCTTGAAAACCTTCGTGTCGCAGCTCTGGAAGATACTGAACCCAAATACCAAGTTTGAGTTTATCCAACTGTTCGTTTCTGAGTTAAGCTGTTCACAGACACACACAGACAGACAGACGGACAGACACACACACGGACATGTTTCCAAAAATGCTTTTTTTGGATCCGGGGGGTCTCAAAACATATATTTCCGGTGCAATCTTGATATCGAATTTCTGGGTGGAATACAATACTTCCCTACTTACTATACGCAGTAGAGCAATTAAAAACTAATTTTGAATTACGAAACTGATTGAAAACGTGATATAAATTGGTTATCTTTCCTCTTCAATACAAATAAGAAAACTAAAGTGCATGTACGCAACTACTGAGAACCTGATATAAGCTGATTTGCTTTTCTCTTCGATACAAATAAAAACTAAAATGCATTTACGAAACTGATTAATAACTTGATATAATCTGTTTTCTTTTCTCTTCGATACAAGTGAAACTCTAATATGTATGTACGCAACAATTGAGAACCTGATATAAGCTGGTTATCTTTCTCTTCGAACCAAATAAGTAAACTATATACGAATCTCATTGAAAACCTGACATAAGGTGGCTTGCTTTTCTCTTCAATACAAGTAAAAAACTCTGATATGTTACACTCACATGGCTTTCTCTGCTCTTGTACAAACTATTTTTACAAACGCATATTCTCCATATGGTTCATGTTAATCGAGATATCAAGATGTTTGTGGGGGTGTCCGGATACTTTTGAGCACAAAGTGTATATATTTCTAATGAACAACAATACATAGCGACTCATACGACACATCGTTGAATACAGGAAAGTTCAAAGTTTTAAGCCCCACCTATTAGTTCCATTCTGTGCCATTTTTTATTTACGAGAAAATGGCGACGCCACAGGAAAAGTCGTTTTGTGTGTTGCATTGTGCAAAGAGTGAATCCATTGTTTCAGTGCAATGTGCATTTCGTTGTAAGTTCAACAGCGAGCCGCCTCGTTATAAAAAAATTACAATTGTTGTGATAAATTCGTTCAAGATGGTTGCTTATGCAAATGGTCGTCCTCGCATAACAAACGGTGCTCATTTGGAACACAAAAAATAAAATTTGAACTTTTCCCAATTCACTGAAGTATCGCATGTGTCCTTATCTATTGTCGTTAATTATAAATAAATATGTAAATTCCTTTCCTTCTTTTTGAGTAATCTTGTATTATGAATTCATATTTTGGTCCTAAAGTATATTTCCCTAGGAAGGACATTATTTTTGGTTTATCATCAACATTTTAAAATTATAATTCTCGCATAATTTCCGCAACATATATCTGCTCTTCAGTTTTACTTATATTTAGGGTGTTTAGATTGGATAGGAAAACGAAAGTGTGTGAGTTTTAATTGCAATAAGGTCAGAATTAATTTACCCTACTATGTTGTCCACTTAGCCAAATCTCGTTTAGGGAATATTTAGTTCTTGTGATTAATGCTAGGTTGGAAATGTTGAAGTTGGAAGCAACAGTAAATCCAATTGCGTATGTGGTGGGATGCTGGCTACCACAGTATCTCTTGACACGGCGTGGGCAATCAATATCGCCAGCCTGAGTCTCAGAGAAAGTGGGTCGACCTAAGAACGAAAACACTTTGCTAGGAATGCGATGATGCTACACCTAGGGGACTGCCGTTTTGTTTCGCTCAATTGCCCTTGCAAATTATTCCCTAGCGACAAAATCACTGTTGCATTCCAAAGAAGATTCACTTCAGGATTTAGCAATCCAGATACACAGAGACCAGTGTCGAATTGAGTTTCTCTTTTAGGATTCTAGCTACATCTCCTAGTAGATGATGGTTGTTTAGAAATCTTCATGCTCACCCTAATGAAAAAAATTGTATGTAATACATTCACATTACTTTCTCTACCCTCTATCGTCTATTGCTAAATACACAAATTATTCTTACAAAAGCTTATTACTTTCTCTACTACGTATAATAAGTAGGAGAAGTATTGTATTCCACCCAAAAATTCGATACGGAGATTTCACTGGAAATATATGTTTTGAGGCCACCTGAATCCAAAAAAAAGCATTTTTAGAAACATATCCGTGTGTGTGTCTGTGAACAGCATAACTCAGAAACGAACAGTCGGATAAACACCAAACTTGGTATTTAGGTTCAGTATCTTCCAGAGCTGCGACACGAAGGTTTTTAAGAAAATCCCTCCACCTCAGATTACCCTTTACATGAAACATTTTCGAAAATTTTAATTTTCTCAATAATGGCTCTAATGATTTTGATTACAATCTCATATATTTAAGATAATTTCATGACAAATAAAATGTATATCTTGAATTTTCTGGTAAGGTCTCCAAAAGTATTCTTCATTGTGAACGACTTTTGCATAATTCGTAAACCATAAGAGATACACAAAACTTTACTACACTAGATCGCGTTAAAATACACAACTTATGTCATATACATTTTTTGTTGAGTGAACCATTTCCGAGATATTGCTTGTTATTCCCTTAAATTTTACAATACGTTTTTTCTCAAACGGGAATTCGTTCTTTTTTGTCCTGATAATGCAAAGAGAATGGAATGCTCCACATAGCAACCAGCTCTTAAAATATTTGACTATCGCTTAAAGCCTACCAATTCCCCTTGCACCTACAAGAAAATTAGCAATAAGATTAACATCTCGATTTACATGAAGTAGATGGAGAATAAGCGTTTGTAAAAATAGTTTTTACAAGAGTAGAGAAAGTCATGTGAGTGTAACACATCAGATTTTTTTCTATGTATTACATTTTAATCCAAGTAAACCGTCGCAGAAACAGCTACATTACACATTTCGTTATAGATACAAAGGGAACAGCGATAGTCAAATGTTTAAGAACTGGACGCTCTATGTTTATCTTAAAGTTCCACACTGTTTCCATGCAATGCCGAAAAACAGCTGGATGTTGAAAGGACTTTAAAGAATGACTAAGAAATGAGTAATTCGAACCTTTAATAACGGACATCTAAGAAATGGCTTATGCCACAACAAAATTATTTCAAATAAGTTGTGTTTTAAAGACATCTACATTTTTTGTGTAGTACGTTTTCATCTATCGCTTAAGTTTATCAGTTATAAAAGATTATACAAAATTCCTTCTGAATGAAAAAGACTTCACGGACTATTTGCAGAAAATTCAACATATACATTTCATTTGTCAGGTAAATAACTTTAATACATGGCATTTTAATCAAAACCGTTAAAGCCACTTTTTAAAAAATCAACATTTTCGAAAAATGTTCGTATGAAGGGTAGTTGGGGGAATTTTAATTAACATCTTCGTGTCTCATCCTTCAAAGGTACTGAAACCTAAATACTTATCGAACTTTTGTTTTTGACTTATACTGTTCACAGGCACACAGACACACTGACATAAAGACACATACAGGGACCTTCTAAAAATGATTTTGGATTCAGGAGGTCTCAAAACATATATTTCGGTGAATTCTCGGTATCGACTTTTTAGGTGGAATGCAACACTTCCCCTACTTACTCTAAGTAGTATATATAATTTTTTTCCGGTTTTACAATGCACAAAAGTTTTTCCGGCAACCAAGACTACCGCTTTTAATGTCTTATCACTTTTACTTTCTCTACTACGTATAGTAAGTAGGGGAAGTATTGCATTCCACCCAAAAATTCGATACCGAGATTTCACCGGAAATATATGTTTTGAGACCTCCTGAAACCCCAAAAAAATCATTTTTGGAAACATGTCCGTGCGTGTATCTATGTGTGTGTGTGTGTGTATGTTCAGTATCTTCCAGAGATGCGTTACGAAGATTTTCAAGAAAATCCCCCACCCCAGATTACCCTTTACATGGAACATTTTAATTTTTTCAAAAATGGCTTTAACGATTTTGATTAAAATGTCATATGTTTAAGATATTTTCATGACAAATAAAATATTTATCTTGAATTTTCTAGAAATGTCTCCAAAACTATTCTTCATTCTGAACGACTTTTGTATAACTGGTAAACCATAAGAGATAGACAACATTTTACTACACAAAAAATGTAGATCGCGTTAAAATACACAATTTATGGCATATACAATTTTTTTGTTGAGTGAACCATTTTCGAGATATTACTTGTTATTCCCTTAAGTTTTTAAATACTTATTTTCTCAAATGGTAATTCCTTATTCATTGTTTTGTCTTGGATATGCAAAGAGTATTAATCTGTGGCAAAGAGAATGGTGCTGCACATAGCAAACAGCTATCAAGAGATATGTATGTGCTTAAAGGCTACTGTAGTTGTATATTGCCCTTGTAAATACAAAACAAGGGGAACATAGTACGCCTTAAGCGATAGTCAAATATTTTTAGAACTGTCGCTATGTGTAAAATGTAATTCTCTTTGCTTGTCAAAAGATCGTTTCTGCAAATGTTTATCTCGATTAATATGAAATAAATGGAGAATAAGAGTTTGTAAAAATAGTTTGTACCAGAGTAGAGAAAGTCATGTGAGTGTAACACATCAGATTTTCCCCCATTCTTGCCTGTTGGAGCATATACCTTCCTCAATTTCTCTACTACATCTATGTAGTAGAGAAAGTAAAACTCTGGGGTGTTGTACTTACATGATCTTCTTTACTCAATATCTTGAAGCAATGTTTAATAATAGAAGAAAAATCCAGTGATGGGATGAACGGGCTCAAGGAATAAGCAGAGTTTTACAGGAAATAGGAATGGGTAACTTATGGGAAGAGAGAGAGAGTGGTTAGTTAAAGTTTTATGGAAAGAAGTGAGGAACAGAGTAGAAGATATAGAGAAACAAGAATTATCTCAAAGTCTGGAAGGAAAGAAAAGTTTGGAACTATATAGGCAATTAAAGGTGGACTGGGGAAGGGAGAAGTATGTTGATGTAGGTAATAGGTTAGTGAGAGAGGGGTGGGCCTGGTCCAGATTAAGTGCACATAGGCTAAGGGGAGATAGGAAGGGAGCGAATTTGAATAGGTGTCCTCTTTGTGGAGAGGCAGAAAATGATTTGCATTATATAATTGAATGTGAAGAAACTAAGTTGTGGAGAGATCAGTGTTTACCTAAAGAATGGGAGAATATTAACAAAGAAGTATTAAAAGATAGGATAATGAAAATACAAAAGAAGAGGGATATAAAAAGAATAGGTGAATATATGGAGAGAGTAAGAGAAAAATGGTATAGAAAAATAAAGCAATATGAATTTGTTATGACCCACCATGCATAAATAACCACGGCGTTAAAATGCATGATGGATCAAAGAAAGAAAACATAGCAACTCAAAGTAATGTATTAAAATTGTAAGAATTTTGTATATCATTATGGAAATAAAATACAAACTCAATATTGTACAACATATTCTTGGAAGCCCTTATCCTTTTATGTACTTCACATTAACTGAAATAAACTTAGGCAGAAATTATCTTGTTGCATATTTCCTTGTAGGTTCTCACATCTTATTTTAAAATTTCAGCTGAACTCTAAACAAATAAAGGCATCCGACAAGGGTGTAGTATATCACCCACTTTATTTAATTTATATATTGACGATATGGTTTTGAAGTGGAGAGATGCAATACAGTTCGGGATCAAAATAGAATTAAACACGCCTTTAAGTACTTTACTATGTGCTAATGATCAAATAGTTATACAAGAGACAGAAGACAATCTACAAAGAGCAGTATATAGACTAAGCCAAAATGAAATGCATTACAACTTAACTATGTCTATAAATAAAACAAAGACAATGGCTTTTAAAGAGAAGAACCCCGTTAGATCAAAGATACTAATACACGGTAAAATATTAGAACGGGTATCCCACTTCGATTATCTAAGATGCGACATTAGTTTTAAATTTGACAAAGACATCGAGACGAAAGTCAATAGGTTTAAAACCATTTGTGGAACGATTAGAAGAACTCGAGAAAGAAAAACTAGAAAATAAACAGAAATTAAGTGCTATAAGATTATGGCTTTACCTACTGTATTATATGGTTCCGAGTCGTGGACAATAACAAAGAGAGAGAGAGAGAGAGAGAGAGAGAGATCACGCATTCAGTCCGCCGAAATAAAATGTTTGAGGTATGTAAGAGGATGCACTAGAGCTGACAAAATAAGAAATGACTTGAATATTGTATCAGTAAACGACAAGATTGTTGAAAATAAAAGAAATTGGAAAGAACATGTTGATAGAATGCCAAATAATAGAATACCAAAAAATATAATGAATTACCAACAGATAGGAAGGAGAAGTTTAAGAAGACCACGCAAGAGATGGCTAGAGAACGGAACAGGTGACATCACCTAATCCTTGAATGCAGAAGAAGGTTCTCACACAGACACGAACCTTTTTCTAAAAATACTTTTTCTCAGTTCAGGAGCCTCTAAACGTGTATTTCTGGTGAAATCTCGACATCGAATTTTTGGATGAAATACAATACACCTCCGCTACTTACTATGCGTAGTAGAATTTGTATTGCATTCCACCCACAAATTCTATACCGAGAAGTTGTAGCACAGTGTGCGAGGTTCCCCCTCCGTGGTATAATCTATACTAGTGAACCTCTCGGCGAACTGGGACATGGTGCCGTCCCTAGTAATAAGTTAAAAAGGCTACATAATACATTTTTATTATTTTTCACGAGTTTTCAACCATTGATCCCCTTAAATGTACGTAAACCCGTGTAACCTAATTTAAAATCGTTTCTATGAAAACGTGTTTGTTGAGATTAAGGTAACTGGATAATGTAAGTTTTATTCCATATATCCACCTTATATTTATAGCAATAATACAGCTGATAAATAATACTGTGACAGTATTAGGAGTATGTGACATTACATTTTATTATAGTTACAAATACCTTCATCAGCTCTTCGTTTCGTTGTGCTATAGCTTTCTACGCTGCCGGTGAAAGAAATTCGTTTGGCGGTTACAGCTTCCACAATACTATAAAGACTTCCAGTCTTTATCGAGAAATTCTGCAATAATGTTTATTCATTAGACAATCCTTTCGTACTGTAAAATAAGCTTTGCCACGGTTCAGATCTGCACACGATTTGCATTTAAATTTACGATCTGGAATTATTCCAACCGGATTCACGGTCAGTTTTCCTCCTCTGGTCGGGTTTTAAAACGGTTTCTTGCAAACAAACGCTTTCTCACTTGTGTGTGCACTAGCTCCCTATTCTGCGCACTTTTCTGTGGGGCAATTCTCCAAGCTACTTATTACCTCCCCCCCCCCGACAAAAAAGACACTTTACAAAAAGGTACGCGCGAGCGAGTTTGCGAATCTGCTTCTGAACTGCATTAACTCATATTTGAGCCAGAGACCGGCTCTCATAACGGGCGAAGATTTAAGAAAATTTAAGAAAGGTCATCCATCCCAAAGCATACTTTATATAGAAAAATCTGATGTGTTACACTCACATGACTTACTCTACTCTTGTACAAACTATTTTTACAAACGCTTATTCTCCATATGTTTCATGTTAATCGAGATGGTAATCTTATTGCCAATTTTCTTGTAGATACAAGGCGAATATGGTAGGCTTTAAGCGATAGTCAAATATTTTAAGAGCTGGGGACTATGTGGAGTATTCCATTCTCTTTCATTACCAGGATAAAAAAAATGAATAACGAATTCCCATTTGAGAAAAAGTATAAGTATTAGAAAATTTAAGGGTATAACAAGCAATATCTCGAAAATGGTTCACTCAACAAAAAAAGTATATGACATGAATTGTGTAATTTAAAGCGATCCACATTTTTTGTGTAGTAAAATTTTGTCTATCTCTTATGGTTTACCAGTTATGCAAAAGTCGTTCACAATGAAGAATACTTTTGGAGACATTCCCAGAAAATTCTAGATATGCATTTCATTTATCATGAAAATATCTTAAACATATGATATTTTAATCAAAATCGTTAGAGCCATTTTTGAGAAAATTAAAATTTTCAAAAAATGTTCCATGTAAAGGGTAATCAGGGGTCGGGGAATATTTTGAGTTATGCTGTTCACAGACACACACACACACGGACATGTTTCCAAAAATGTTTTTTTTTAGATTCAGGGGGTCTCAAAACATATATTTCCGGTGAAATCTCGGTATCGAATTTTTGGGTGGAATACAATACTTCCCCTACTTACTATACGTAGTAGAGAAAGTAAAAATGGTATGTGATATATCCACATGCTTTACCCTACCCTCTATCTTTATTAGTGGTATATAAACTATGCTTACTAAAGCTTATTTTTTTCTTACTACATTTTAATCCAAATAAGTCTTTGCAGAAATAGATACAGTAAACATTTCGTTATAAATACAAAGATAACAGCGATAGTCAAATGTTTAAGAACTGGATGCTATACGCTGCCTTAAAATTCCATACTGCATCCATGCAATCGCGACGAGTTGAAAGAACTTATGAGAATCACCAAAAAATGAACAATTTGAACCTTTAATAACGGATATCTCAGAAACGACTAATACCACAAAAAGTTTATTTTAAATAAATTACCTATTTTAAAGAGATCTACATTTTTTGTGTAGTTCATTTTGTGTGTCGCTTAACGTTTACCGGTTATAGAAGATTATACAAAAGGGCTTCCCAGGCTATCCTCAGAAAATGATTCAAATATTTGTTTTTGAGTTACATTGTTCACAGACACACACACATACACATGAACCTTTTTTAAAAATGATTTTTTTGGATTCCGGGGGCCTCAAAATATGTCTTGGACATACAAAGGGTATGGAATGCTCCACATAGCAGCCAGCTCTTAAAAGATTTGACTATCGCTTAAAGCCTACCACATTCCCCTTGCACCTACAAGAAAATTAGCAATAAGACAGTTTTTGCAAATGTTTCTCTTGATTAACATAAAGTAGGTGGAGAATAAGCGTCTGTAAAAACTTTTGTACAAAAGTAGAGAAAGTCATGCGAATGCAACACATCAGATTCTTCTATAGCGCAACCCGTTTTAGAAATGATGCTTTTAAGTTTCAAGTCCTTTTCAAGGTGATTGCTACGATTTCTGAATTTATTCTTCTATATTTCCGACGAACATTTTAATATCGTTTCAGCACGTCGTACATAACTATCTACTTATTGCTTAATTTGAAATCATGTGCATATCACAACGTGGATAGAGGAATCACGTTTTAATGGATGTTGTTATATGTATATACAGGGTGAACCATTTAAGTTGAGACTGTACAGTATCTCCAAAACTAAGCGTTGTAGAAAGAAATGTCTGTAATAAACGTTGTTTGATATTATGGGGGAAAGTAAATGCCATTAGTCGTTTTTTATTTGAAGGATATTGTGATCGTCGTTTTAGGGTTAATTTAATTTTTATAAATGGGAACCTAACATTTTTATGTTGTTTTCTCATTCCTCAGAAGAAAAATCAAACATTGAAGAAGTAATTATTATTGCGTTATTTGCCCCACGCTTTGGGCGTCACCTTGAAGTAGGTTGTATTGAAGGATGAGTTGCATTATATTTCGATGATGTGGAGCCGAACCTGAAGTAGTTGCAACTGCACGTATGGTAAAAAGCTTCCGGTAGCCTTTGCCCCAAGTTTAAAACATATTAACTTTGTAATTTTGAGAGTTTCTTTAAATATTATAGATTTATGTTTGCCTCAGCTGCATCAGTATTTATTTTTAGAGACATGAATGTCTAACCAGGGAGTGGTGCGACTAAGAATGTAGGCTTACACAAATTATAATTTTACTTCACTCCTTTTATTAATGCTTGACACTATTTAAATAACACTTCACTCATAAATAGAGAGAGAGAGAGCTGTAAGATTTTTTGTATTAATTACTTGCACTTTTTAACATGTAAACTACGTAAACGTCTCACACAAAATACGTATTAAATTTCTCGAGGACATATATCGCGACCGGTTAGGAACACTGTCTACAAGCAACTCGTCCAGTTATGAGCACTTTCTACAAACAACTGACTTCTGAATTTGTAAATTTTTTTGTATTTCAGTTTCTGATTGGCTAATCCTAGTCCAATAGAATACCTTGATTTAACTAAAGCTTTTTCTGGTTGTTGATTGGCTATTTTATAAACTGTCACTAAAATTACATTATTGTTGCTCCAAGAATGACCACTAGCATTATTAAACCTTATAATTCATTATTGCCTCAATGTTACCTCATTGTTAGCAATTTTAAACCTATTATTCTCACAGCTCCTACATTATTAAATTACGTAATACATTCACATATCATTATTACACGTGTATACAATAATATAAACATATACAATGACTGTAATATAAACTTTTTATATATTGTTACATACACATATTGCTTTAAGGCGGGCTGTTATTGAATTTATATATTATATAATTAGAATTAAATCATTTAAATGTTAAAAATACTGCCTCAACATTTGTATAAAGTTGTATTTGTACCACTTTGCAATTGCTTTTACCCAACGCGAATAACAACGAAAATTCTACATTTCCGAAACCCTGCATAAGATATGCCAGTGAATTTGTAAAGTTAGGTATATGACTGTACCACCTCTGAATTTGATCCCTTACACTGCGTTATAAAACAGGTAAAACGGCGTTGTAAACAAGAGTTTCTATTCCGTTAACATAGACTTCCAAGGAAATCCGAACATCCAATGGTTATGAAGCACGCATGAGAACCTGTCGACCTCTACAAGCCAAGTTTCAAAAACATCTTATTTGACTTCGGCAACCGGCAATGGAAAAACGCAATTTGTGAAGACGCCCGATCCGATTTTATTGCAAATGGGAATGGGAAAGGACCGTAAAATTCTCTCCAACATCGATCGCTGTCATATCAAGAAGGTAGGGATCGTACATAACACCAGAGTGGCATTCTCACCTCTCCAGGCAACGGGGCCGTCTTTGTTGTCTCTTTGCAACATGCATGAAGTAGGTCGTCCGAGGAGGCTCTGCCCCATGAATTAGGAAACGACTTCTGTCGAGCTCATTCTGCACTTTCTTTCAGCCGTTAAATGCAACGCAGGATAACGTTTGTGCATGGAGTAGGTACTACTGTAATAACTTTCAAGGATGCAGCCCCAAGCTGCACGTGTTTTGCATCATTAAGAATACCATGAAAGCTTTGCGTACTATTAGAAAAGTGTTTTCATATATAAAAAATCTGATGTATTACACTCACATGACTTTCTCTACTCGTGTACAAACTATTTTTACAAACGCTTATTCTCCATATGCTTCATGTTAATCGAGATGTTAATCCTATTGCTAATTTTCTTGTAGATGCAAGGAGAACTGGTAGGTTTTAAGCTATAGTCAAATATTTTAAGAGCTGGTTGCTATGTGGAGTAATCCATTCTCTTTGCATTACCAGGACAAAAAAAATGAATAACAAAAATTCCATTTGAGAAAAAGTATAAGTAGTGGAAAATTTAAGGAAATAACAAGCAATATCTCGAAAATGGTTCATTCAACAACAAAAATGTATATGACATAAATTGTGTATTTTAACGCGATCTACATTTATTGTGTTGTAAAGTTTTGTCTATCTCTTATGGTTTAGCAGTTATGCAAAAGTCGTTTACAATGAAGAATACTTTTGGAGACATTCCCAGAGTATTCCAGATATACATTTCATTTCTCATGAAAATATTTTAAACATATGATATTTTAATTAAAATCGTTAGAGCCATTTTTAAGAAAATTAAAATTTTCGAAAAATGTACCATGTAAAGGGTAATCTGGGGTGGGGCGATTTTCTTGAAAACCTTTGTGTCGCATCTCTGGAAGATACTGAACCTAAATACCAAGTTTGGTGTTTATCCGACTGTTCGTTTCTGAGTTATGCTGTTCACAATCACTCTCACACACGGACATGTTTCCAAAAATGCTTTTTTTTGGATTCAGGGGGTCTCAAAACATATATTTCCGGTGAAATCTCGGTATCGAATTTTTGGGTGGAATACAATACTTCCCCTACTTCTATACGTAGTAGAGAAAGTAAAGATCAGGTCAATTTTTATTAATCAGCCCTCGTAGCTTCACCTTCTTATAACCAAATTGGTAAATAAGTCATATCATACGTCGATGTTAATGACAATCTGATTTATAAATAAGCCGGTTTTAGTTACAGTTTTATAATCTGCATTAACGAAAACTAACCTTATATGAACTGTGACAGGGAGGGCAGACCGATCCATCATTTGACATAGCTAGCGAGACTAAGAACGCTTAAACACGACGTCGCTGTTTTGACATGAACCCGACAGCTTTTAGTGTTCCTTTCAGAGACACTCACCCCTTGCTCGCGAATACCTCTGATGTAGACGGTACATATCGACTATCGATACTTGACAGCGCTCGCTGCAGTCTTCAGATGAGTCTCGTTCTTGCTTCGCTTGAGTGTCTTCCCCAAAATTATGACTGGCTGAAGCGATATCCCCACAACTATTTATAGACTCTAGGTATATAGAAATGTATTGTGGTCAGCAGGTTACCGTCATAGAATCATGTATAGAGTTTTGGTACTGTGATAAAAACTAGAAAACTGCCTTCTGAATTTTTAAAAATCTAATGTGTTACATTCACATGACTTTCTCTACTATCTATCGTTTATTGCTGGGTATACAAGACAAGTTATTCTTAGGAAAGTTTACTTTTCTCCATTTCATTTTAATTGAGACAAACCTTTCCGGAAATAGCTGCATTACGCATTTCGTTATGGTTACAAGGGGAATAGCGATAATCAAACGTTTTAGAACTGGACACTACACGCTTGTCTCAAAATTCCTTACTCTTTCAAAGACATAGCCAGAAGGAACTGAAAATCAACAGGGTCTTAAAATAATGGCTAAGTATTAAATAATTTGAACCATCAATGACGGATAGCTTGGAAATGGCTTATGGTATAAATAGATTATTTGAAATAAATTTGTATTTTAAAAAGATCTACCTTTTAACTATCTCTATTACTTATAGTAATAAAGAAAATCCAATACCGAGATTTCACCGGAAATACAAGTCTTGAGACCCCCTAAATCCAAAAAAGTATTTTTGGAAAAGGGCCCGCGTGTGTGTGCCTGTGAACAGCGTTTACTCAAAAATGAAAAGGATAGTTTGGCAGATTTTCTGTAAAATCTTCGCGTCGCATCTTTGACAGCTACTGCACATAAATACCAACTTCGGTAGCTATCCGAATTTCGTTTTTGAGTTGTGCTGTTCAAAGAAATACTCATAGACGTAACACTCGGACCTTTTTCTAAACATGCTTTTTTGGACTCATTGGGCCTCAAAACATGTATTTCCAGTGAAATCTCGGTATGGATTTTTTGGGTGGAATGCAATACCTTCTCCACCTATTATATACGCGGTAGAGAAAGTAAAAAGCATAGCAATTGAAAATTAACTCACATTATGATGCATTTATATTCATCTATTGAATTAATTTTAAAATATCTAATGATTAATAACTACACGACTTTTGGTGTTCACTATTATATCTCGCATTCACACAGACACCTGTATGCATGTTTCTAGTCAAAGAAATCTTCTTCTTTTAGACATACTCATAGGTGAAATTTCTAAACCTTGCATCTTTTATTTAATGTTTTCAAAATTTTGAAACGTGCTGCTATACCACAATTATATGTTTCAAAGTTCATGCGGATATCCTCAGAAGCTTTTTTACTTTTATTATTCTAATCAATCAGGTGTTACATACGATGCAAAAAGAGTAATTTAAAAGAAAATTAAAATATTAGATTGCCTCATAAGTAATGTCGGTTTTTAATGGATTTATATCGTGCATATACAGGGTGTATAATTTAAATTGAGACTGTACAATATCTCCAAAACTAAGTGTTGTAGAAATAAATGTCTTAAATAAACTTTGCTCGATATTATGGGGGGAAACTAAATGTTATTAGTGGTGTTTTGTTTGGAGGACATTGTGATAGTCATTTTAGGAACAATTTAACTTGATCTAATTGCAAGTTCCAATTTAAAAGAGATTAAATTGACCCTAAAATGACCATCATAACGACCTCCAAACAAAAAAACACGACTAATGACATTTAATTTCCTCCATAATATCAAGCCACGTTTATTTAGGACATTTCTTTCTACAACGCTTAGTTTTGGAGATATTGTACAGTCTCAAATAAAATAGTCCAGCAGTATATGCTTTTATTTTTGTCAATACTATCAGAGATTTGGGGAAGTAAAAAGAATGGGAGATGTTTGATAAAGTACATAGATCGTTCTGTAAATGTATGTTAGGTTTACCTACTTCATCACCTAATGGAGCAGCATAGTTTGAGTCGGGAAGAGTAGGTAGAAAGGGATGATAGTAGAAATGATACTTAAATATTGGCATAGATTGAAATCATTGGACGAGCATAATATCTTGAGGCAATGTTTAATAATCCAAGAAAAATCCAGTGCTGGAATGAACTGGGCTGAAAAAATAAGGAGAATTTTACAAGAAATAGGAATTGGTAAATGGGGAGGAGAGAGAGAGAGAGAGAGAGAGAGAGAGGAGTTAGTGAGGAACAGAGTGTAAGATATAGAAAAACAAAAATTATTTTAAAGTCTGGAATACAAAAAAAATTGGAACTATATCGACAATTAAAGATGGACTGGGGAAGGGAGAAGTATGTGGATATAGGTAATAGGTTAGTGAGAGAAGCGTGGGCCTGGTCTAGGTTAAGTGCAAATAGGCTATAGGAAGGGAGCGAATTTGGATAGGTGTCCTCTTTGTGGAAAGGCAGATAATGATTTGCGTTATATAATTGAATGTGAAAAAACTAAGTTTTGGAGAGACCAGTTTTTTTCCTAAACAATCGGGGAAGAAGTATTAAAAGTTAGGATAATGAAAATAGAATAGGAGAATATATGGGGAGAGTCAGAGGAAAATGGTTTAGAAAAAAAATCTGATGTGTTACACTCACATGACTTTCCCTACTCTTGTACAAACTATTTTTACAAACGCTTATTCTCCATATGCTTCATGTTAACCTTATTGCCAATTTTCTTGTAAATGCAAGGGGAATCGGTAGGCTTTAAGCGATAGTCAAATATTTTAAGAGCTGGTTGCTATGTGGAGTATTCCATTCTCTTTGCATTACCAGGACAACAAAAATGAATAACGAATTCCCATTTGAGTATAAGTATTGGAAAATTTAAGGGAATAACAAGCAATATCTCGAAAATGGTTCACTCAACAACAAAAAATGACATAAATTGCGTATTTTAACTCGATCTACATTTTTTTGTGTAGTAAAATTTTGTCTATCTCCTATGGTTTACTAATTATGCAAAAGTCGTTCACAATGAAGAACACTTTTGGAGACATTCGCAGAAAATTCGAGATCTACATTTCATTTGTCATGGAAATATCTTACACATATGATATTTTAATCAAAATCGATAGCCATTTTTGAGAAAATTAAAATTTTCGAAAAATGCTCCATGTAAAGGGTAATCTGGGGTGGGGGGATTTTCATGAAAACTTTCGTGTCGCATCTCTGGAAGATACTGAACCTAAATGCCCAGTTTGGTGTTTATTTGACTGTTCGTTTCTGAGTTATGCTGTTCACAGATACACAGACAGACAGACAGACAGACACACACACACACACACACACACGGACACGTTTCCAAAAATACTTTGTTTGGATTCAGGGGGCATCAAAACATGTATTTCCGGTGAAAGCTCGGTATCGAATTTTTGGGTGGAATACAATACTTCCCCTACTTACTATACGTAGTAGAGAAAGTAATAAAGCAATATGAATTTGTTATGACCCACCATACATAAATAACTACGGTGTTAAAATGTATGATGGACTAAAGAAGTAAATAACAACTCAAAGTAACTTATTAAAAATTGTAAGAATTTTGTACACCATTGTGGAAATAAATACATACACTATGTAATCAGAAGTATCCGGACCCCCCACAAACATACGTTTTTCATTTTAGTTGCATTGTGCTGCCACCCACTGTCTGGTACTAATTATCCGCTACCTCAGTAGTCATTAGACATCGTGAAACAACAGAATGAGACGCTCCGTGGAAGTCTCGGACTTTGAACGTGGTCAGATGATTCGGTGTCACTTGTGTCAGAAGTCTGTACGCGAGATTTTTACACTCCTAAACCTAGGTCCACTGTTTCTGATGTGATAGTGAAGTGTAAACGTGAGGGGACATGTACAGCACAAAAGCGTACAGGCCGACCTCGTCTGTTGACTGACAGAGACCACCGGCATTTGAAGAGGGTCGTAAAGAGTTATAGGCAGATATCTATCCGGACCATCACACAGGAATTCCAAACTGCATCAGGATCCACTCCAAGTACTATGACAGTTAGACGTGAGGTGAGAAACCTTAGATTCTATGGTAGAGTGGCTGCTCATAAGCCACAAATCACGCAGGAAAATCATGAAAAAACCTCAGTCAGACTGGTCGGCCCATGAACATTTAAATGTCCGATTTTGTGTATATATGTGGGGACTGAGGAAAAACACCCATATATACATACATTAGTCTCGCTCAGTCTCTAACATTTTGCACAGAAACTTGTTAACTCAAGTAGTTCTTGAGTTAACAACGAATTAATTTTTCCACTTTTATCTCATTATTCGTTTGTACCGGTTTTTGGCGCGACAGTGCTTCTGCAAAGGCTATGTTATTGCTGCATAACTTCCGCTAACTTCACTGAGCAAACATATCATATTTTATTACGCTTCAGCGTGAGAATCAAAAACTGAGAGATCATTTTCTCGCGATTGTATCTATTATTATTTGAAAGACCGCTTTCAGCAGCTTAATTTTCAATATCTGCACCACTAAAGCTGATCGCATTTGTATGTATGAGGAGCGGAACATTTGCCATCTGGCGGCAATACTCGGACCCTGGAGGATAACATCGCTGTGTTGTGTTCTACAGCTTTCTATGCATTTCTACGTCGTGTGTACTTTTTCCTTCCTCTGTCCCAAGCAAATGTACTGTTTAGTTTCTTTCTTAGCCAATGTTTTCAGGCTTTACTTTCATATACATATTTTTTAAAAAATTAAGTGTTACATTCACACGACCTTCTCTGTCCCATATCCTTTATTATTGAGTATACAAATTATTCTTACGAAATGTTATTTTCTATTTACATTTAACCTTTCCGGAAGTAGCTATATTACACATTTCGTTATAGATACTATGGAATAGCAATAGTCAAATGTTTAAGAACTGGAGGCTATACGCTGACCTTAAAATTCCACACTGTTTCCATGACACCGCGAGAAACAACTGAAAATCGACAAGACTTCAAAAGAATGGGCAAGTATCGAACAATTCGAACCATTAATAACGGATATCTAGGAAACGTGTTCAAAATAAAACAAAATTCAAGATATGCATTTTATTTGTCGTGTAAATATCTCTAATATGTTGTATTCTAATCAAAATCATTACAACCTTTTTCGTATAGAATGAAAAACGTTCATACAAAGGGTAGTTTAAGGGGTATATTCTTGAAAATCATTGTGCCACATCTTTAAAAGATACTGAGCTTAAATACCAAATTTCCTATTTATCTGACTTTTCTTTTTCTAGTTATGCTGTTCACAGACACACACGGACGTTTTTCAAAAACTCTGATTTGTTGCACTCACATGACTTTCCCTGCTCTCATACAAACTATTTTTATACACGCTTATTTTCCATCTAGTTCATGCTACTCGCGTAAACATTTGCAGAGAATATCTTATTGCTAATTTTCTTGTAGCTGCAAGGGGGATATGTTAGGCTTTAAGCGATAGTCAAATCTTTTAAGAGCTGGTTACACTCTTTGCAAATCCAAGACAAAAAAACGAATAACGAATCCCCATTTGAGAAAAAGTATAAGTATAACAAAATTCAAACAAATAACAAGGAATATCTGGGATACGTTTCACTCGACAAAAAATGTTATTGACAAATTATGTCCTTTAAGAAATCCAACTTTTTTCGGTATCTCTTACGGTTTAGCAGTTGTACAAAAGTCATTCAGAATGAAGAGGACTTTTGGTGACATTCCCAGAAAATTCAAAGTTTACATTTTATTTGTCATGAAAATAGCTTAAACATGTAATGTTTTAATAAAAATTGTTAGAGCCATTTTTGAGAAAATGAATAAGTAGGAGAAGTATTGTATTCCACCCAAAAATTCGATACCGAGATTTCACCGAAAACACATATTTTGAGGCCTACTGAATTCAAAAAACAGTATTTCTGGAAACATGTCCATGTGTGTGTCTGTCTGTCTGTCCGTCCGTCCGTGAACAGCATAACTCAGAAACGAACATTCGGATAAACACCAAACTTGGTGTTTAGGTTCTGTATCTTCCAGAGATGCGACACGAAGGTTTTCAAGAAAATTCTCTCACCCCAGATTACCCTTTACATGGAACATTTTTCGAAAATTTTAATTTTCTCAAAAATGGCTCTAACGATTTTGTATAAAATATCATATATTTAAGATATTTTCATGACAAATAAAATGTATATCTTGAATTTTCTGGGAATGTCTCCAAAAGTGTTGTTCATTGTGAACGACTGGTAAAGCATAAGAAATAGACAAAATGTTACTATACAAAAATGTAGATCGAGTTAAAATACACAAGTTATGTCATGTACATTTTTGTTGTTGAGTGAATCATTTTCGAGGTATTGCTTGTTATTCCCTTAAATTTTCCAATACTTATACTTTTTCTCAAATAGAAATTTGTTATACATTTTTTTGTCACGGTGATGCAAAGAGAATGGAATACTCCACATAGCAACCAGCTCTTAAAATATTTGACTGTCGCTTAAAACCTACCAATTTCCCTTGCATCTACAAGAAGAATAGCAATAAGATTGACATCTCGATATCTCGATTAACATGAAGCATATGGAGAATAAGCGTTTGTAAAAATAGTTTGTACAAGAGTAGAGAAGGTCATGTGAGTGTAACACTCAGATATTTTTTTTTCGGAAGAAGGAGCCTTTGAACATGTATTTACAGTAAAATCTCGGATCAAGTTTTTGAGTGGAATGCAATGCCATCTCTACCTAGTATATACGTTGTAGAGAAAGTAAAAATAGAATCATTCATGCTGGAAAATCCTGGAAATTGCCTCCCTCTCCCGTCAGGGATGTATTTTTGTTTTACCATCCCTAAAACGAATAAAGAGAATAGGCTCATTTGTACTGCAAACCCGGCAAATTACTTCCCTCTCTCGTTTGCGGTGTTTTATTTTATTAACACTCCAAAAAGTATAAAGAGAACAACATGATATTTTTAAAGGTATTTAGAAAGGCAAGCCCATTCATTCAGAAAACCTCAACATTGCCTCCGTCATAACATATTTAAATCCTCTACCTTTGCGGGTGGTTTTTTGCCACATTACCCTTGCAATATTTTTACTCCTGTTATAAAGAGTGTGTGTTTTAAATTTGGTCGAAGCGTATAGGAGTCTATAGCAAAGACGCATATGAGACTTCCATATATTTAGTTATCACGTGGTATCAAAATGAAGCATCATTTAAGTCTAACATAATGTTGAGCTGCTTTTCAAAAGTTAGCTGAAGTCTCAGCCTCCTATATGCGATTTTTACCTTCTCTACTACATACCAGGGCTGATCAATAAAGACTGAGACTAATTTTTTTCACAGATATTTATTACTACATTTCAATGTTGACATGGTATTTTTCAAAGCAGTCCCCTCCTACTTGAATGCACTTTTTATAGCGTCTCTGCCAGTCCTCGAACACATGGTACAGGCCATTCTTTGTCAGGTCTTTGAGAATCGCCTCACTTTTCTTCAGCACTGCTTCAGTGCTCTCAAATCGAATGCCCCGGAGCTTTGCCTTTAGTAATGGGAATAAAACGAAATCACAGGTGACAAGATTGGGGCTATAAGGTTGATGCGGCACACAGGTAATGTTGAATTTAGCCAAAAATTCCTGGACTTGATTTGCAACGTGAGGCCCCACGTTGTGATAAGTTCTGGATGTTTCCTTGCAATGTGCTTCCTCAGTGTAGCCAATACTGGCGTGTAGTACGCTACTATAACAGTGGTGTGAGTGGGAACAACAATTACAGCAGCTGTGTTGATGTTGACTTCAATCATAGCAGAAGCCGAAGCACCAAGTCCACCTTCCTTAGCACAGAGGACTCGCTCTACTTTGAAGTCTTTGAACCACCTAAACACTGTTGCACGAGGTAGTGCATCTTCACCGTATGCTTGCTTCAGCTTTTCCAAAGTTTCAGAGGCTGTATGATTTAAACGAAAACAAAATTTTATAGCTCCTCTTGTGTCACCTTCATTTTGTGGTATGAAATTCAACTAGGGTCAACAATATACAGCATTACTACCAACCTACCGATATGAGAGTGCTGCCGCCTATGGACATTATACATGAAACCCCGCTCTTTTCAAATATTTATGGTAGAGACAGGAAACTCTCAAGAAAGCTACAGGAAAAAATCAATCTCAGTCTTTATCGATCAACCCTCGTACTTACTTCTTGCTTGGCTCAACCGGGATCATGGCAAGTGATCAAATTCTTTAACGAAGAAGGCTTAAGAATCTGTCTCTGGTATAGAAAGGAAGAAACTTGGATACATACTATGTCGCATTGTACTAAGACAGAACAGTTGAGGAAAGAGTATTTGCCAGGTTCCTTTGTTAACTCAAGGAGAGGATTACAAGCTTGTAGGACCTTGCTGGTTGGGAGGGGGATGCAATTGTTACATTTTAACCAAAGTTATGCAACTCAGATTGAAGTGTAAGGAAGAGGGTCAAGGGTGGAAGGGGAAGGGTTAGTGGCGGGTGCTTGACAAAAAAATGTTCTCTTCTTCTGATTTGTTTGTATGATTTTTGTTGTTAGTTTTTTCAATTTCTTCTAAATATCGTCAGTTTTAAAGTATAGTGTGATGAATATTGTCCGAAAAATATGAACTAAGGTGTATTATATAAGTACGTAAGGTCTATCTGATGTAGGAGTTTGAGGGTGTAAAATGCTTAAGACCAATAAATACACCACTCTACAACAAGTAGAGGATGTATTATAATCCCGCCTACAAATTCGAAGCAGAGTTTAAACCGTAAATACATGTTTTGTGGCCCTAAACCTGAAAAAGGCATTTTTAGAAAATGTGTGTGTCGCGGATCTGGAAACAGCATAACACCAAAATTAAAAGTACAAAACTTGGTATTTAAGTTCAATATTTTACAAATATGCGGCACAAAGATTTTCAACAAAATTCTTCTACCTCAAACTACCCTTTATTTGGAATATTTTCCTTTTTTCTCATGGATTTTTTGGAAATAGCCTGTGAAGTTCTCTTTTTCTGAATTACTTTTGTATAACTGGTAAACTCTAAGAGATAGACAAAAATCTTACTACACAAAAAATGTAAATATCGTTAAGGCACACAATTTAAGTCAAGTAAAAGTTGTGAAGTTAACTATTTTCAAGACACTCCTTGTTATTAGTTTAAATGTTAGATACCCATCCCTCACTCCCGGGGCACCCCCTCATGTGGCGTCGTTACAATATCCTCATTCTTGGATCGGTGCTGAATCCCATAGGCTTCAAAATCCAAGTGCTTCGGTATCATGTATTCTTTTATCTACCTAAAAGTGTGCAATGAAAGTATTTCTGTAAATGTTTATCTAGTAGATAGACTAATAGTTGTAAAAATGGTTTGCAGAGAAATGGTTTCAGAAAGTCATGTATATGTCAAAGGTAAAAGGTACATATCACAGAGGGGTTCCTGGAACCGGGGCAGAGCACCGCACACAGACCAGTCGCCCATTGTGCTTCTAATATGACGCCTATGAGGGAGGGGTGAGTGCAGATACCCGAAGTGCGACGAGATCTGCATGCCGACGGGCGTAAGAATGGACGGGGTCCCTAACTTTTCCAGATTGAATTAGGTATGTGCCCCACGTATGGGAGTCAACTTGAGAAGGTGTTTTGTTTACGTAATTTATTATTGAATTAGGTATGTGCCCCACGTATGGGAGTCAACTTGAGAAGGTGTTTTGTTTACGTAATTTATTAGCCTCACGCTTGGAAAGTCAACTTGAAGTAGATATTCTCTTTACGTTGGAGTTGTTTATTTATTTAGCTCCACATGTGGACGTCAATTTGAAGAAAGTGTTCTGTTGTTGAAGTTTGCACTACGCTTTGGGCGTTAATTTGAAGTTGTTGATTACGTAATATACCGCTACGTATGAGAAGCCGAATTTTGAAGATGTATTTTTGTTGTTACGCTCCAAGTTTAAAAATATTATATTATTTACTTTGTTATTATACTGCTTCTATAGGTAGTATTTATGTTTATGTTTGCCTCGGCTGCGTCAGTACTGTTTTAGAGACACATTTCTCTTAATCAGGGCGTGGTGCGACAGGAATGTAGGCTTACACAGATTTTAAGTTTAAATTCACTTCTTTTTATTAATCCTTGGCACAAATTAAATAGCACTACACTGATATCAAGAGCTGTGAGATTCTTTAATTTAAAACTTGCACTTTGTTAACGCGTATACTTAATTTTCGTTACACACGAATACGTAATATTTCTTTAGAGAACACACTTTTCTTCCGGTCACTACCAAGGTCTGCCAGCAACTGAGCATATTTCAACCGTCCAAACCCGTAAGCTTCTGTATTTTAAGTCTCTGATTGGCTAATCCTAGTCCAATAAAATACCTGCATTTAATTAATGCTTTTTTTGGCTGTTGATTGGCTATTTTAAAAACTGTCACAAAACTTACATTATCGTTGCTCTAATCATGATTATAACATTTAAACTCTCAAACTAATTATTGCCTTAAGCTTACCTCATTGTTACCTCATTGTTAGCAACGTTAAACTACTTATTCTCACAGGTCTTATATTATTAAAGTATGTAATGTATTTACATAACATTATAAACATGTTTACAATAATATAAGCATTTGCAATGACTGTTACATACATTTTAAAAATTATTACATACATATTGCTTTTATTGAATTTACATATTATATAATTTAATTGAAATAATTCAAGTGTTAAAAATGCTGCCTCAAGATATAACACATCCGATGCCACACGGTCCCTGTCCAGAAGCCACAAACCTCCAGGGTCCCCTGGAATGGAGTCCTGCCTGAGGAGAGACCTAACTGAGCGGTATAGCCATCACTGAGACACCGCTCAGCCGCAACCCGCCGAAAACAGTAGCCTGGTCCTACAACCCTGAAACAGATGACAAGGAAGATGATGGGTACAGGAAATGAGAGGAAGGAGAGTCGTAGTAGATGATGAAACAATCCAGCATTCGCCTGGCTACCCGGTGAAACGACGAAAATCCCATGGGTCAGAGAGTGCGCTCGCTGGGGATCGATCCCGGGACCTCCCGAATGCGGGCCAGAGACGTAACCGCCTTAGCCGTCCCATTTGGTCCATGTACATGCAACACACCATTTTTATCTTTGTCTGCGTGCGTTTAATATAAAGCTAAAGCTTCTGAGGAATTTTGAAGGCACGCGATGCCATACCGCAATCGAGTGGTTGTATGCAGCGGACAGTGTGGTTTCTGAGTGGTTTATCTTCGTAGCTCCAGTTTTAAAACCAGACACACGCCACTTTAATTAAAACGTAACATCAGTAAATTACAAACATCTCTCTCATCGCCGAAAGTATTCGTGACTGCTGGTTGTTCTCTATTTTCGTCCTTCAGAGGAACCCAAAAGCACATACGATTCAGACGTCCGGCAAGCTGCCCACGAAGAAGGAACTATAATATATTAAATATCTGTATCTGAAGCGATGTGGAGAAGAATTATGAATGTAGCTTGAGGCAGTATTTTTAACACTTGAATAATTTCAATTAAATTATATAATATATAAATTCAATAACAGCCCGCCTTGAAGCAATATCTATGTAATAATTTATAAAAAATGTATGTAACAGTCATTGCAAATGCTTATATTATTGTAAACATGTTCAATAATGTTATGTGAATGCATTACGTAATTTAATAATTTAAGAGCTGTGAGAATAATAAGTTTAAAGTTGCTAACAATGAGGTAACAATGTGGTGACCTTGAGGCAATAATGAGTTAGAGAGTTTAAATGCTACTAGTCATGATTAGGGCAGCAATAATGTAAATTTTGTGACAGTTTAAAATTAGCCAATCAACAGCCAGAAAAAGCTTTAGTAAAATGCAGGTATTCTATTGGACTAGGATTAGCCAATCAGAGATTTTGAAATACAAAGATTTAAAAGTTTATACGGTTGAAATCTGTTCAGTTGCCTGCAGACCTTGATAACAACCGGATGGAAAATGTGTTCTCTAGAGAAATATTACGTATTCTTGTGAAACGAAATTTAAGTATACGTGTTAACAAAGTAAAAGTATTAAATAAAAGAATCTCACAGCTCTTGATATCAGTGTAGTGCTATTTAATTTTTGCCAAGGATTAATAAAAAGAAGTGAATTTAAACTTAAAATCTGTGTAAGCCTACATTCTTGTCGCACCACACCCTACCTAAGAGAAACGTGTCTCTAAAACAATACTGACGCAGCCGAGGCAAACATAAACATAAATAATATCTATAGAAGCAGTTTAATAACAAAGTTAATATATTTTTGTTAAACTTGGAGTGTAACAACAAAAATACATCTTCAAATCGGCTTTATATACGTAGCAGCATATTACGTAACAAACAATCTTCTTTAAAATTGACGTCCATACGTGGAGCTAAATAAACTCCAACGTAAAGACAATAACTTCTTCAAATTAACGCCCAAACCGTGGTGTATAACTCCAATAACAAATTCCTAAGGACAATAACATCTTCAAACTCCTATGCAAATTGGAAGGCTATGATGTTAAAGCAAACCCATGTTTATATGCCTATATTTATATGGTTTTATCGCCAATTCGAAGAAGCGTTGAGTTCTAACTCAAATATTCAAAGATAAACGCGTTTATACATGAGGTATAGCAACAGAAATGATAACAGGCAGAAGAAGAACATATTTCGGTTATCCACATTAACTTATTTCACTAATTACGAAAGATGAAAATCTACGTTCCCTGTTTATAACGTCATACACTTTGGGATTAAAGAGTTAAAGCTACGGTCGACATCGTTGTCTTAAACGTACAATCATGTACTGTACTTCTAGAAACCTCCAGAAGAATGGGACACGGAGGGCGACTAGAACCGTTGCGGCAGGTTCGGATGTAGGCGGGGTACTTAATGTCTTCAGATATTACATCCTGACTGCGACAAACTCACAGGCTTACCTCTCCCTACAGAAGATTCTCTTTAAGGGCGTGTCACAAACCGAACGCCAGGTCAGTTAGTTCCACAACCAAATTCCCCGCCGTCCACTGGCCTGATCATTCAACCCTGAAACATGGTAGGGAAATGAATTGGGAGAAAATGTGGTACAGAAGAATTCACGGCATTATACAAACAACAGCTATCGCCTACCAACCAGGGAAAACCGCGAAAAAACAATATCACGTGACCCGTGGGCGGCCCAACGGGCATAGAAGCCTGAACCTTGGAATTCGAGCCTCACACATTACCACGAAGCCATCTCGCTCGGTCAACACTGATTATAGTGCACCAGTTAATTCATTAAACCAACGAACGAGGTGGCGCAGGCGGTAGCGAGTGTGACTCGCATTCAGGGGATCGTGGGTTGGTTTTCCGCGGTGACTCGGTTAATGCTGGGAAGGTTCATTACATCTCCCGAATTTCCTGTCCCTCTATTTAATTTCCTTTTTCATTTGCACTTCACCTTTCATCTGTTTGGTTGTTTCAGGGTTTCAAGTATCGGGGATAGTCTCGGCGTTGCATGACAAGGGAAAAGGATGCTCCCTATAACCCTCGGTCCGGTCCCCGGAGTCTGGGCCCCCCAGTGGGATTTGCGAGCCAGCAGGGAGGAGGAGAGTCGGTTGTACCACCTGTCACCGGGGAGTTTCAATCTGGAAAGTGTAGGGACCCTGCCCTCTGCTGTTGTGCTTCTGATGCGGCCGCCTTCTGTAGCCTCTCAAATAACACCTCCCTAGAGGCATAGGCACAAAACATCTCCTTAGGTCGAGGCATTAAGTCCCCCCCCCCCCGCTCACTAGAAAATTAAATCCACAGTTGCATCTCCTTGACATTATCAAACCAGCCTTGCAGAAAACAAGTCCAATATTTGTTTCCAATCGAAGAGAAACGTTATTAAAATTGATATCCATTAACATGATATTCCCTTGATAAAACGCTTCGTTTCATTTGTTTTATGTAGCATTGTTTTACGTGTGAGGCCATATCGCGTATATTCAAGCTCTTGCTCCTTCTCCAAAGATGCCCTTACCACACTGTTATGTAAAAAAAATCTGATGTGTTACACTCACATGCCTTTCTCTACACTTGTACAAACTACTTTTACAAACGCTTATTCTCCATATGCTTCATGTTAATCGAGATATCGAGATGTTAATCTTATTATTAATTTTCTTGTAGATGCAAGGGGAATTGGTAGGCTTTAAGCGATAGTCAAATATTTTAAGAGCTAGTTGCTATGTGGAGTATTCCATTCTCTTTGCATTACCAGGACAAAAAAATGAATAACGAATTTGAGAAAAAGTATAAGTATTGGAAAATTTAAGGGAATAGCAAGCAATATATGAAAATGGTTCACTCAACAACAAAAAATGTATATGACATAAATTGTGTATTTTAACGCAATCTACTTTTTTGTGTAGTAAAATTTTGCCTATCTCTTGTGGTTTACCAGTTATGCAAAAGTTGTTCACAATGAAGAATACTTTTAGAGACATTCCCAAAAAATTCAAGATATACATTTCATTAGTCATGAAAATATCTTAAACATATGATATTTTAATCAAAATCGTTAGAGCCATTTTTGAGAAAATTAAAATTTTCGAAAAATGTTCCATGAAAAGGGTAATCTGGGGTGGGGGAATTTTCTTGAAAACCTTCGTGTCGCATCTCTGGAAGATACTGAACCTATATACCAAGTTTGGAGTTTATCCGACTGTTCGTTTCCGAGTTATGCTGTTCACAGACACACACACGGACATGTTTCCAAAATGCTTTTTTTGAATTCAGGGGGTCTGAAAACATGTATTTCCGGGGAAATCTCGGTATCGAATTGTTGGGTGGAATACAATACTTCCCCTACTTACTATACGTAGAGAGAAAGTAGTAAATGTTGTTTCAGGTTGTTTTCTCTCTTTCTCTGTCTGGTTGCTTGTCATACGAAGAGGAAGTTCAACAGTTGTTTGTTTGCTCTAAATAAATAAAGAGATCTAAGCTTTTCTTCTAGTAAATTGTCTATATTTCGTCGCTTACCGTTTATATACAGTTAAATAAGAATTAAAATATCTTATTGGACATCTATAGCAATTTCAAATTCTCTGTTGCTTATTAGTGGTTATACACATTATTATTCCAAAAGTGTATTTTCTTACCTACATCATTTTAGTCCAGATAAATATATTCGGAAATAGCTACATTACACATTTGATTATAGGCGCAAAGAGACAGCGATAGTCAAATGTTTTAGAACTGGACGTTATATGCTGGCCTTAAAATTCCACATTGTTTCCATGCATCGCGAGAAACAACTGAAAATTGAAAGGAATTGAAAAGCGTATTTGAACCATTAATAACGGATATTTCGGAAATAGCTGTTAACGCAAAAGATGTTATTTAAATAAATTGTGTGCTTTAAAGAGATCCACATTTTTTGTGTAGTACGTTTTCGTCTATCGCTTAACGTTAACCAGTTATACAAGATTTTAGAAAATTCTTTCCGAATAAAGTAGACTTCAGAGGCTCTTCATAGAAAATTCAGGATATACTTTGTATTTGTAATGTAAATAACTTTAATATATGATATTTTAAACAAAATCTTTAGAGCCATTGTTTAGATAATAAAAAATTTCGAAAAATGTTCCATGTAAAAAGTAATTTGATGTGGGGAATTTTCTTGAAAATCATTGTGTCCCATCTTTGGAAGAATGCCCTAAATACCAAGATTTTAATATCCAACTTTTCGTTTTTGAGATGTATGTTTTCACAGACACATACCACACACACGCACACACTCACAGACAGACAGACAGACAGACAGACCGACCGACCTTCAAATCGTTTTTATTCAGGGATCTCGAAACTTATATTTCCGGTGAAATCTCGATATCGAATTTTTGGGTGGAATGCAATACCTTCTCTACTATCCATGTACGTGGTAGAGAAACTAAAAATGACGGATAAGAATTTTGGAAATAAACAGTAGATTGGAACGTTAGGAAGCAACCCGAAAATATTCGTCTTGTATTTTCAAGTATAAATTTGGTATTTGTAGGACCTCTATCCACAGACTGACACACATTCAGGGGACTTTAAAGCGTATTTTAGTGGTGAAATCTATGCAATACTCAGGGGAAATTAAATACTTTCTTTACTTTAAGTAATTTGTAGGGGACTTCCAGAGGTTCGCCTACTTTATGGGTAGTATCGGGCGCCGCCGGATCTGTTCAGTCTGGAAATGTTAGAGATCCCGTCCGTGCTTGCTCCCTCGGCATCCGGATCTGCCGCCTTTCGAGTCTCTCCCCTCACCCTCCATCCCAGAAGTCACGTTGGAAGCAAAAAGGGCCGTTACGGTCTACTTGCGGTGCCCTGACCCGGTTCCGGGGGCCCCTCCATACAGAGCGCCAAAGAAAATCTCACTGCACCTCGCGTCTACGTCACATTATTTATCGTTGTACGTAGCCTTGCGAAGCTATGGCCATTTCATAGTTGCTTTAGGTCACGGTGCAGGCTGCGCTACTCCTTCTGCTAAATAGTTACACCAAAACCACAACAAAGGTTACAAAATGGTGTAGAAACGAAATACACGTTTACGCTCTCGACTGTATTAGCTAAAAGAGAAAGAGGTAGAGTGAGTGCATTCAGTTTAACATACAGACTACTTATCGTGATTGGTAGCCCATACCCTATCGACTAGTGTAGGACACGCCTTTGAAAGGGTTAAAAGCTAAGGGGAAAACTTGATGAGCGCAGAGGTTAGCGAAATATAGAATGTGTAGTGTGAGAAGATTTTCAGGGGGTTCAAATTAAAGCTTAAATGGTATTCATTAAATACATAGCAAGGCATCAATTTATAAAAATAATAAACAGAACTGTACTCTCACAGTGATATCAATGCTTGTTGCTGCATAGAAACAAAATAACTAAATAACAAATAAATACAGCAGCACGTTTTCCCTCTAATTCAAACTATAACTGGTTAATATGCCTTTACTAACATAATGCTGATCATAGGAATACAACAGGATTATAGATAAAAATATAACCAATTTTATTGCCATAATATGTATGTCATATTCGATAAACCATATACATATAATATTTATCTCTAGTTTTTAAACATGATCAGTCAATTATAACAAAGGAGTAATTGGCATTTAGTAAACGAATATCATCATTTGCGGATGTTTTACGGGGAGTGCCCACTTTCTGACGAGTATGTAAACCTTCCCCATTTTTATGCACTGTCGTTGCAATTGCTGTAACAGTGCGACCAGCCTCTCATATACCCACTGAAGAAGGTTGTTTGTTGTTGCTACGTATGGAAAGCCAATTTGAGAAGATGGTTTGTTACGTTATTTTTTAACATTATTTGCAATTTAAAGTAGGTTGTATTGAAGGAGTAGTATTATATTTCAACTGTTTGGAAGCCGAACTTTTAGTAGTTGCAACCGCACGTATAGTAAACAGTTTCCGGTAGCCTTCGCCCCAAATGTACTTTGAGGTGGCCTTTGCCCCAAGTTTAAAAAAATATTAACTTTGTAATTTGACTGTTTCTTTAAATATTATATATTTATGTTTGGCTCGGCTGCGTCAATATTATTGTTAGAGACACGTTTCTCTTAGCAGGGTTATGGTGCGACAAGAATGTAGGCCTACACAGATTATAATTTTACTTCACTCCTTTTATTAATTCTTGACACGATTTAAATATCACTTCACTGACATAGAGAGAGAGAGAGAGCTGTGAGATGTTTTTATTAATTACATGCACTTTTTAACATGTAAACTATTTTCGTCTCACACGAATACGTATTAAATTTCTTGAGGACATTTTTTGCGTCTGTTAGTAACGCTGTCTGCAACCAACTGAACTCTAAATTTGTAACATTTTCTCCCTTTCAGTTTCTGATCGGCTAATCCTACTCCAATTGAATACCTTCATTTAGCTAAAGCTTTTTCTGGTTGTTGATTGGCTATTTTATAAACTGTCACTATAATTACATCATTGCTTCCAAGAATCACAACTAACACTATTAAACTCTCAAACTCATTATTGCCTCAAGGTTACCTCATTGTTAGCAACGTTTAACCTATTATTCTCACAGCTCCTACATTATTAAATTACGTAATACATTCACATAACATTATTAAACATGGATACAATGGTATAAACATTTACAATGACTGTAATTTACACTTTTTATATATAGTTACATACACATATTGCTTTAAGGCGGGCTGTTATTGAATTATATATTATGTAATTAGACTGAAATCATTTAAATGTTAAAAATACTGCCTCTCCACGATACGTCCACGAGTAATTTCGCTAGTATACGGCATGACTGGTTCTGAGACAATAAACATGTTTTGATTTCAATAACACCAGAAAAAGCAAAGGCATCAGCCTCCCCTCTTTTTCTCCTTTTGCTGTGTTATCAGCCCACTACGCCCGATAGGCAAGGTGGAGACGCCTCAAAAGGCCCCGAAACACGATACAAAATCCGCCAAAGATTTTCCTGACGCTCTGTGTACCTTAAGTAACGGGTAAGAAGGGTAGATATAACTTTTACTGCATGAATTATTAATAACTTGTTAGTCGTCTCTCGGCTTTAGTGCTTTGTTTTCTTCTACTATGTTCGTTTTCTATGGATCTTTGTGGCATAATTACTATTACTTTTACACAGTTTGAAGAGGAAACGGAAAATGCAGCGAAGAAACAAGAGTTTCTTGTACAAAGTGCAGAAATTTTGGATCCTTCTCTCCAATATGAAAGAGGAAACTTCTGGAAGTATTGGTACTCTACTGCATCTGGCGTCAGCAAACATTACAGCACCTTACTCTTGACCTACTTGGGATATTTGCCTCCAATAATATCCATAACGCTGTATCAGTAAAGCCCCGTTTTCAGACACGCTGCAACTTCGGACCTCTCAAATATCTATTGGAGGCGACACTTGCGATCGCTTCTTAGTCACTGACACGTTTTATAAGGGAAGGATAACTTCTTCTGACAAGGGTGGCACGCACCCTTTTCATGCCGAAACCCATCTTAAACTTTTAATATTTTTGGATATTTAAACGATAAATTTATCCTACAGTATTATAATATCAGAAGCCCCTAATTAAATTCAGTAAAATGTATACCTGATTATGCATTGGACATTACAGATATTCCCAGGTACATTTATCCAAAAACCAGCACACCATCTGTGATTATTGAAAAGTAGTATTGGGGAATTCATTGTCATAAAGGGATGTTGTCACAGTAGCTCAATGGTTAGAGCAACCGCCCTGAGAGCGGGAATAGTGTTCCAATCCCGGGTGTGGCATTGAGATTTTCGATTGACTCTATATTAAAAAGCATTTATAGCATATACAGGATGGACCATTTAAGTTGAGACTGTAAAATATTTCCAAAACGAAGCGTTGTAGAAAGAAATGTCTTTAATAAAAGTTGCTTGATATTATAGGGGAAAGTAAATATCATTAGTCGTGTTTTAGTTGGATGATGTTGTGATGGACATTTTAGGGTCAATTTAATTTTTTTAAACGGGAACCTACTTTTTATGTAGTCTTCTCACTGCTCATAAAAAAACTAAATATTTGTATAAAGCACTTTGCAATTGTTCTGCCACCAAGGTAAATAACAACGAAAATTCTGAATAGCTGTATAAGAAGAGTTCAATGAAAAGCTGGATCATCCATGGATGGTCAGTTGAAGTTCAAGTTAAGTTTCATAATTGGGAACCAACATTTTTTTATTTTGTTTCCTTATTTCTCATCACAAAAAGCAGCTTTTTATAAACCATTTTCTAATGAGAAAACAACATACAAAAAAATATATGTATATATTTATATACGTATATATATGTATATATACACGATGTCATTAAAGAAGGTAGAATATTTTAAAATAGGACCGCCGGATTTTATCATGCTTCCTTTTACAGATGATCAAATATATTAACAGCAGATATAAACAGTCTACAAAGAATTTTATTTAATTTAAATCAAATTACTACAAAATATAATCTAGAAATATCAGAAAGAAAAACGTTATGGCTCTCTATAGTATATAACCAATAAGGATTAAAATAATTATAAATTATAAAACATTGGAGCAAGTAATGAATTTTAATTATTTGGGGATATCAGTTGGACTTAATACAACAAATAGCATTAATAAAAATTCAGTTTATTTCAACAGATATTTGGGTAAATTAAGAGATTAACAAGAAAAGTGAGAAGAGAAACTATGCTGAAATTTTACAAACTCTTAGTGGCACCAATGCTGTTATATTGTCGGAATGCTGGATAATAAACTAAACTCTAGAAATTAGATTTTTAAGATGTGTAGCAGGGTATATTTTATGGATAAAAAGAAAACAAATCTGATGATCCATTCACATGATTTTCTCTACCTTCTATCATTTATTAGTGGGTATACAAACTATTCTTAGAAAGCTTTTGCAGAGATAACTACATTGCACTTTTCATTATAAATACAAAGGGAACAGTGATAGTAAAATGTTTAAGAACTGGACGCTATACGCTGCCTTAAAATGATATACTATTTCCATGCAATCGTGAGGATGCTGAAAGGGCTTTAGAAAATGACCAAGAAATGAACAATTCGAACCTTAATAATGAATATTTCAGAAATGGCTTATGCCACAAAAATACTCATTTGAAATAAATTGTGTGTTTTAAAGAGCTCTATATTTTCTGTGTAGTACGTTTTCGTCTATCGCTTAATGTTTACCAGTTATACAAGTCAGTTGTCTGCAGACAGAGTTACTAACCAGACGCAAAAGGTGTCCTCAAGAAATATATGTTTTCGTGTGAGTCAAAAAGTAAGTTTTTACGTATTAAAAATTCTAATTAAATAATAAAAAGGATCTCACAGCTGTCTATATCAGTGAAGTGTTGTTTAAATCGGGTCAAGCACTATTAAAAGGAGTGAAGTAAAATTATAATCTTTGTAAGCCTACATTCTTTAGTCACACCACAACCCTGCTAAGAGAAACGTGTCTCTAACAATAATACTGACGCAAACCTAAATATTTAATACTTAGGAAACAGTCAAATTACAAACTTAATATTTTTTTAAACTTGAGGCAAAGGCACCTGAAAGTACATTTGGGGATAGGTCTACCGGAGGCTGTTTACTATACGTGCGGTTGCAACTACTACAAGTTCGGCTCCCCAACAGTTGAAATATAATACATCATCTTCAAACTGACTTTCCATACGTAGCAGCAACAAACATTTCTCAAATTGGCGCCCATACGTGGGGCAAACAACGCAAAGAAAACTCCTACTTTAAATCGGCTTTACCATACGTGAAGCAAACCACCTACTTCAAATTTATAGGATTACCTCAATATATATCAGGTGTTAAAAAAGTATTCCATATTTTGAGAGATGGTAGTATGGACAAAAACAAAGAAAACAAACGTCCAGTAAACATGGGCTCTAAACTGCACACCTTGAGAGCTTTGAGTATTTGGTCATCTTTGTTACTGTGAAACACCTCTTACACTGCAAGCTCTTTGCTATTACCTTCGTAAACCCTGAACCAGGCAGTAAATAAATGAGGACACATTACTCTGTTATTGGCAATGCATACAGCATGCAGTAAACATCCGTTAGTAAACACCCATATTTTATTAGTTCTAATGGAATAAGTTTGTGTATTGATAAGTTTTGTTACACGATTTTACATTGCAGTCTTATTTTTAAATCTTTGGTGTATGCAACTCCCATTAATGACGTAGAAACACTACGGAAGGCGTCATCAATGGTTGCCAGAGCATCCGTGACCAACCTGGATTCTTTCAGAGAGAGCGTGATTTCCTAAAGACGTCGGACAGAAGCATGCCTTACTATGAATTCGCACTATAATCGCAAGCAGATTACATTAGAAGCTATGCTGTTTCACAGTAACAGGGGAATATGTCCCCATACATTGGAAGAACTAACTAATTTCGGATATTGAACTCTCCAGTGTGAATGCACATTTCTTGAAAGGATACCAGAGCTTGTGATAAGATATGTACTTATTGTCATTGCACTTGTATTTATAATTGTAACTATGAGAACGTAAGGCGGTTGCGGGGAAATTATAACTATTTCAGCAGGGGTCCGGGCTCCGACGGCCTGCGCGCGAGCCGCCAAGCGATGGCCACTTTGTGAGAGAAAATCACTGTACGTAACCTACATGATTTTATGAAATGATAATGGATAGAGAAACTAGTGTGAATGCTGCATATCAGATATTTTACGACGTCGTGACGCTGGATACCATCAATTGAAAAGAAATATCTCTGACAGCGGATGAGAACTGATCTCTCAAACAATCTAAGAGAGTCAGTTTATGTCTGTATAACACCGAACCTACATAAGAGCTTCGTTGAATGTTGTAAAACACAGCAGTTATTGAAATTCATGAACCTATAACCATTTACGTCTGCATCCCCATAGTGGATTTGCATACGGGTGTGTATATAGCTGCATAGATGTGCAGATGTGTTTGTTCTGCTTGGTCTTCCGGTAGATTTGAGAGTTTAACATCACATAATATGCACGAGGGGGGTAATACATAACGGCAGTTTGTCTTACGAGATCTAGCAGTATCTCATCCGATTATAGAACAATAAAAACCTCGTAAATGTGTAGAATAAGATAAATGTCGACTGTTCTCAGAAAAGAATGAAACCCGGCCAAGTAAGGTTCTTCAGATATGTGAGAACTATGTCTTATCTTTCCGGTGGAGCCTTTTATGGCTTAGAGAGGCAGCTCATAATCGTGAATAATAGCTACGTTGATGACAAGTGGCTATTTACCAACTAAATAAGCTAGGGTTAACATGAAAAATGGCAGTGGCGTATAAATGAAAATACAGGGTTATTCAAAATGAAGGAACGGACTTTAAATATTCATTTTTAATTAATGACAATAGATAGCGACACAAACGACACATCACTGAATAGAGAAAAGTTCAAACTTTTAATCCCCACCTATTAGTTCTATTCAGTGCTACATCAACGCTGTGTTTATTTACGAGAAAATGGTGGCGCCACAGAAAAAGTCGGTTTGTGTGCTGCATTATGCAAAATGTGAATCCATTGTTTCATTGCAGTGTACATTTCGTTCTTGGTTCAACAAAGAGCCGCCTCATCATAAACAATTTACAATGGATGCAATAAATTCGTAGAAGATGGTTGCGTATGCAAACGGAAAAGCACTGGTTGTCCTCGCATAACAAATGGTGCTCATTTTGAACACCAAAATAAAATTTTGAACTTTTCTCTATTCAGTGATGTATCGTTTGTGTCGCTATCTATTGTCGTTAATTAGAAATAAATATTTAAATTTCGTTCCTTCTTTTTGAGTAACCCCCGTATAGCATTTTCCGCGCCATAAGCAAAAGAGGTTTTATGATAGTTTTGAAGAAATTGCGACGGAAACATGTGTCATCCTGAAAGTTCTGTTTTACTTCCTCTATATGTCTCAGAATAGAAACATTAGGATATCAGAAAAGGTGTAGGTTGTGCAACGGAGGGTGATACCTCGAGTACAGCGATCTATGGATACCTATTGTGCTAGCACCCCACCAGGAGGAAGGGATGAAGTGAAGGAACTACAGGAGACTATAGGCTGCAGGCAGATAGGCCAAAGCGACGAGCGTAAGTTCCTAACAGTTCCAGCTCAAAGATCCATTTCATTGAAATAAATAAAATCTGAATATACCATCCCGGCACCTTGGTTACTACACCGGTACATACATGCAAACTTTACATTTTTTCTCACAGGACGATTACGTTTTGTATTACATAAAATAACTACAAACTACACAGTATCTACAAAATAGTAAATAAGAATAAACAAAGCAAAGAAGAATAGAAAGAAAAATATAAATTATTAGATTAGGGTAAAGGCGCAAAAACTTAGTCACAATTCTAAATAACACTATTGATCAAAAGTATCCGGACACCACCACAAACATACCTTTTTCATCTTAGGTGCATTGTGCTGCCACCTACCGCCTGGAACTCATTATCCGCGACCTCAGTAGTCATTAGACATCGTGAAACAGCAGAATGGGACGCTCCGTGGAACTCACGGACTTCTAACGTGGCCAGGTGATTGAGTGTCACTTGTCTCAGAAGTCTGGACGCAAGATTTCCACACTCCTAAACATCCCTAGGTCCACTGTTTCTGATGTGATAGTGAAGTGGAAACGTGAAGGGACATGTACAGCACAAAAGCGTACAGGTCGATCTCGTTTGTTGACTAACAATGACCGCCGACATTTGAAGAGGGTCGTAAAGAGTAATAGGCAGACATCTATCCAGACCATCACACAGGAATTCCAAACTGCAACAGGATCCACTCAAAGTACTATGACAGGCATGAGGTGAGAAACTTGGATTCCATGGACGAGCGTCTGCTCATAAGCCACACGTCATGCAGGCAAATGCCAAACGACGCCTCGCTTGGTGTAAGGAGCGTCAACATTACAAGATTGAAAGTAGCAAAACGTTGTGAGGAGTGACGAATCACAATGTGACGATCCGATGGTAGGGTGTGGGTATGGCGAATGCCCGGTGAACGTCATCTACCAGCGTGTGTAGTGCCAATAGTGAAATTCGGAGGTGGTACTGTTATGGTGTAGTCGTGTTTTTCGTGGAGGAGGCTTGAACCCCTTGTTTTTTGCCTGACACGATCACAGCGCAGACCTACATTGATATTTTAAGCACCTTCTTGCTTCCCACTGTTGAAGAGCAATTCGGGGATGGCGATTGCATCTTTGAACACGATCGAGCACATACTGCACGGGCTGTGGCGGAGTGGCTATACGACAATAACATCCCTGTAATGGACTGGTCTGCACAGAGCCCTGACTTGAATCCTATAGAACACCTTTGGGAGGTTTGGAACGCCGACTTCGTGCCAGGCCTCACCGACCTACATCGATACCTCTCCTCAGTTCCGCACTCCGTGAAGTATGGACTGCCATTCCCCAAGAAACCTTCCAGCACCTCATTGAAAGTATGCCTGCGAGAGTGAACGCTGTCATCAAGGCTAAGGGTGGGCCATTACCATACTGACTTCCTGCATAACCGATGGAGGGCGCCACGAACTGGTACGTCATTTTCAGCCAGGTGTCCGGATACTTTTGATCACGTAGTGTATCTATTATCCACACTTGTTGAAAACGAATACACTTAGCAACTGGTAACCAGCTATTATCTACTCCTATTTAACTATATTCACTGGAAACCAGCGAAAATGTAGTAGTAGCCAGCACAAAACCTTCTACCTTCAATTTCAATGCTCTAAGTACCAACTTAAACCTTATTGCTTGTTTTCATCCCTTACTTTTTGTTTACTTGCTGTAACAGTTATTGCTTTCAATAAGTTACAAGAATACATTAATAACAATGAAATAATTATTCAAGTTTTTTGGATGAGGTGAAGGAAACATAGGAGGCTACAGGCCACAGAGACGCGCGGAAATCCCTAACATTTCCAAGTTCACAGAACTGCCGAGACGAACCACCCATCAATCATGCAGCCTTCTGGTCTCCATGATGAATACTCTTTCCATTGAGCATGCATCCGCGCCATCTCTCCAGCATCGCCATACACCACGAAAGCTAGAAGCACACCTGAAAGATAGAAGAAAGGGGAATCATGGTAGAGAAGAAACCACGCCAGTATTCGCCTGTCGACTCCAGGAAACCACGAAAAACACATGGGTCAGAGTGGGCGTTCGCCGGGGAGCGAACCCGGGAGCTCCAGAATGTGAGTACCACACTTTACTGCGGCGCCACCTTGCTCAGTTAATTACATTTTTATATACAATAGGCTTAAGCTTTCTAAAATTAACTCCTGTTTCAGCTCTAGAGATCTAAGGCCAACTTTGGCTGCTATGTATCTGTGCGCACCGCATATGGTGTTAGTACAAACTGTTTTTGATGAACATAATTAGTTGGTCTGTACTCTCCCAGAACTAACTGCATGTGTTTATTGTCTGTGATAAACGTTCAGAACAAGGTTTATGCAGCAATACCCACTCGCACGAAGAATTAAAACAGAACATTCGCCCGACGATCTGCAGTCGTTCTGCTGTACAAATTTCGTCGAATGTTCAAATAACGCATTTGCGTCTAGAAGCACACAGTCTTCCATTTGTAACAACGTTTAAAACTAAAGCTAAACCTTACACTTTTGAAAGGATTAGTACTTGCAATGTTTATCTATGTACGAGGCGTGATATTAAAGTAAATACCGACAACTTTTTTTTTAAAAAACCTGATGTGTTACACTCACATGACTTTCTCTACTCTTGTACAAACTATTTTTACAAACGCTTATTCTCCATATGCTTCATGTTAATCGAGATATCGAGATGTCAATCTTATTGCTAATTTTCTTGTAGATGCAAGGGGAATATGGTAGATTTTAAGCGATAGTCAAATCTTTTAAGCGTTGGTTGCTATGTGGCACATTCCAATCTCTTTGCATGTACAGGACATAAAAAACTGAATAACGTATTTGAGAAAAAGTGTAAGTATTGGAAAACCTAAAGGAATAACTAGCAATATCTCTAAAATGGTTCACTCAACAACAAAACTGTATATGACATAAATTGTGTATTTTAACATGATCTACACCAAACTTGGTATTTAGGTTCAATATCTTCCAGAGATGCGACACGAAGGTTTTCAAGAAAATCCCCCACCCCAGTTTACCCTTTACATGGAACATTTTTCGAAAATTTTAATTTTCTCAAAAATGGCTCTAACGATTTTGATTAAAGTATCATACGTTTTAGATATTTTCATGACAAATGAAATGTATATCATGTCTCCAAAAGTATTCTTCATTATGAACGACTTTTACATAACTGGTAAACCATAAGAGATAGACAAAGTTTTACTACACAAAAAATGTAGATCGTGTTAAAGTACACAATTTATGTCATATACATTTCTTTTGTTGGGCGAACCATTTTCGATATATTGCTTGTTATTTCCTTAAATTTTTCAACAGTTACACTTCTTCTCAAATTAGTTATTCATTTTTTTGGTCCCGGTAATGCAAAGAGAATGGAATACTCCACATAGCAATAAGCTCTTAAAATATTTGACTATGGCTTAAAGCCTAGCAATTCCGCTTGCATCTACAAGAAAATTAGCAATAAGATTAACATCTCGATTAAGATGAAGCGTATGGAGAATAAGCGTTTGTAAAAATAGTTTGTACAAAAGTAGAGAAAGTCATGTGAGTGTAACACATCAGATTTTTTGGATTCAGGGGGTCTCAAAACATATATTTCCGGTGAAATCTCGGTATCGAATTTTTGGGTGGAATACAATACTTCCCCTACTTAATATACGTAGTAAAGAAAGCACTAACACACTATTAGTTTTCAAATTCTTTTTATCATGCATTAGCTTATATCTTACACTACTTCTCCACATAGTATCGCCGTTAATCAGGCAATCATCGTAACTGGAAACCAGTTTTTGTATGCTTTCGTCAAAGAATGATTCCACCTGTGATGAAAGCCAAGTCTGCAGTTCTTGTTTCACATGTTTTCCATGGAGGAATTTCTTCAGATGAAAATCTCTTGGTGCCAAATCCGGACTGTAAGAAGGATGGTCGAATTATTGCCAAATAAATGAAGTGATCAGACCTTGAGTTTCTTTGGCTGTGTATGGCCGGACATTGTTATTCATTTATTGGCGATGATGTTTTTCTGGCGTAATTTGAACATTAAAAACTCCCTAACAACAATAAAGCACAAAGCGACGATGGCCCACATTTACGTCTGGCTTCCTAATGAACGGAGGAAGTGATCGCGCATGCTCAAAATCGCGACTGCAGCGCTGTTGCGGAAAAACATTAAAACGGTACTTACTTTAAAAGTACGCCTCGATTGTACGTAAGACCATCTGTGTAATTGCAACTCTTCAAGAATTACTTATATGCTATCTGTATTTGAAATGTACGTTCAATACTGAAATTTATCCAATTCTTACCGTCGCTGTTTTGATCTGGAAAAGTTTTCACTGGAACTTCACTTAGTTCATACCGTCATTTCAGTAATATGTACTAGCTCAATTTCCCCGTCACTTCACATTTTCGTGACATAGCCTCTTCTTTCGGACGGTTCACTCATTGGGAGTAAAACACAAGACTTCTACAATCTCTTGCTCCGCAGTAACAATCATCGCACATCACAGCCGGTGTCACCAACTCGCTCGGAGAACCGCACCTGATGTCGGAGCAGAAACACGCTCATCAACTCGCTTACTCACCCACTGACCGACTCAATTAATTAACACCTCACGCAGAAACGCTCGCTTATAATTATAGCCATTGGAATCCTACTAAGGACGTTCCAGAACTATCTGGACACGCATTCTGGAGGCGGGGGAAAGAAACTTCCAGAAGATTCCGCTTATCTGCCGATAGCGTTTCTGACATTTACGCCGACTATCTCCGGATAACCTTGGACTATAGCCGCTGGGTCACAATATTTTTATTGCAAATAACTCCTAGCATTACGAATAACCGCAATATTTATTCAAGCACTGTCAGATATTTCAGTCTGACCTTACTAAAAACCCTTTTGATCCAGGGCTCTCAAAACGGGTATTTCCGGTGAAATAACGGTATCGAATTTTGGGTGGATTACAATACTTCCTCTACTTGCTATACGTAAGTAGTAGGGAAAGTAAAAAGACATAATACGCTGTTGGAGATAATTTCGCAGAATGCAGCGCCAATCACGCAACATCACCTTACCTAACCGCGGATGTCTAAGGCGGTAACGTCTGTGGTCAGCATTCGCGAGGTCCCAAGTTCAATCCCTGGCAACCACTGGGGGTATTCCCGGGTCGTCAGGTGAATGCTGAAGTCGTTTCTCTCAGCACCCGAATGTCCTTCTATTTTGTTCCCTTCATCATTTCGTTCATCCTTCATTCCGTTTACCTCTTTCAGGATAGGAACTGGCGATGGTGTTTCGGTACAACATGGTAGGGGAAAAGGATTACATCTCTCCGTCTGGGCTTTCGAACCCCATTGAGAGTCTCTGGACTCCCTCTATATGGGTCGGAGACCACGGTCTGCCTATCAGTCTGCCGGGGTGTCTACTTCTGGAAACTTAAGCAGAATGTCACTGCTGTACCATCACTCCTGGATCCGGTCACCCGGTGGCTCTACTCACCTCATCCTTACTCCCGGGACAGAGATACAATATCCCCTCCGGATCGGTGCCGAGTCTCCTGCCCAGTAGGTTCCTGGGCAAGCTAGGGTCTAAATGAGGTCGAAACGAACCAAAATTCTTAGGTTGGGCCCGATCTGAACAGAGCTCAAGCGGCCCGAGTCCGAGAATAGGTTATACTGTGCCACCCTGACCGGTCCCGATTGTTTTAAATAAAATTATTTTGCTGTTATTGATTATTATATCATCATCTCTTCGTGAATTAGAAGATATCTCATATCTCCTTCCATCTTCTCATCGGTGTTTCATTATCTTTTTTCCCATATGATTGGTATTCGTTTGGGATATCGGGTTTTGTCCATCCTCTGCAAAAGTTTTCTCCATCTTTCTCTATATTGCTTTATTTTGTCATTTATAGGACCAGTATCTAATACCGCTCTGATTTCATATTTTTTTATTTTATTCATTACTGCAAAACGTTTAATACCCTAAAGTATTTCAATTTCTGTATTTATTTTAACCCATTCTTTTTTCTTCATAGTCCATAGCTCACGACCATACATTATGGTTGGAATCACCACTGTCTTATAAACTTTTAAGCTATTTTCTTTTCCTGTTCTTCTTTTTAATGTTCTTATTAATATTCCACATTTATTTTGGAATTTACTTTATTATTTAAATCTTGATTGTCTAGATACGTTCTATCAATTTTAAATAAATAATTTTTTTAGTTGTTCTAGTACCTTATTATCTATTACTATTATCGATTTTAGAGGTTGCTTTCCTTGAAAGGCCATTAATTTTGTTTTATCAATTGATATCTAGACTGCATATTTTGCTAGCTCAACATTTTTCTGCAAGTCATTTTCTGTTTCTTTTCCAGTTTGATACAATTTATTTCTCTAAGAATTTTGCCCATATGCATTGTCATGATACACACCATGCTTTTAGAAAGCCACAGCTTCAGTTCACTCGTCCTCGTGGGCATGATTAGGGACATAGCTCAAAGGAGGGAAAACATGAACAAAGGATCTACGTTACACCAGAGCTCGACCCAAAGGAACACTTGAGGTTTTCCATTGATATAACCAAATGTTATTAACAAATCAGACATTACAAATTCATCACAGTTTTACATACCTGAGAATAAATACAGAATTTATTGTATTACTTGCCGGAAAGGATAACAGTCACGTGCTGTCGCTTCACTAGCCCATTACTATTCTGCTTGCAAACGGACGCGTTCCTTGTTACCCAGCTCTTACCCCCACCCTTACTACCATAGCTAATACCGCGTGACCTATTCAAATAAGCCTATAGAGTTTGAATATCTTCCTAACCATTTCACGAGTGCTTCCCCAGGTTTTAAAGTTATTACCTAATTTACATTACTGCAATAAAAGTGCTATGATTAATGTAAAACAATGCAACTGTCATATATAAAAAAAACTAATATGTTACACTCACATGACTTTCTCTACTCTTGTACAAACTATTTTTACAAAATCATATTCTCCATATGCTTCATGTTAATCGAGATATCGAGATATTAATCTTATTGCTAGTTTTCTTGTAGATGCAAGGGGAATTGGTAGGCTTTAAGCGATAGTCAAATATTTTAAGAGCTGGTTGCTATGTGGAGTATTCCATTCTCTCTGCATTACCAGGAAAAAAAATGAATAACGAATTCCCATTTGAGAAAAAGTATTAAGTATTGGAAAATTTAAGGGAATGACAAGAAGGTTCACTCAACAAAAAAAAAAAATGTATATGACATAAATTGTGTATTTTAACGCGATCTACATTTTTTGTGTAGTAAAATTTTGTCTATCTCTTATGGTTTACCAGATATGCAAAAGTCGTTCACAATGAAGAATACTTTTGGAGACATTCCCAGAAAATTCGAGATATACATTTCATTTCTCATGAAAATATCTTAAACATTCCGTCATACATTCATTCACTGTTTATCCTCATCTTATATGGGACTTACACTCCCAGGACTACAGGCGAGTGCCTAGGGCCAGAGGCCCATCGAAAAGCAGACACTCTCATGAAGCAGACAGAATGACCAGGATGCCCGATGCCTGGTATGGGATGAAACGAAATGACGGCAAAATGGATGAAAGGAAATGAATCAGTTGTCATGGAATGAATGGAGGGGGAAACCAGAGAACCCGGAGAAAACCCGCCCAGACGCCGCTTTGTCAACCGCAAATACCACATGCGGGTACCTGGGATTGAACCCGGGCCGCCTCAGTGAGAGGTGTAACCATTCGGCCACGGCGCCGGCTATCTTAAACATATGGTATTTTAATCAAAATGGTTAGAGCCATTTTTGAGAAAATTAAAATTTTCGAAAAATGTTCATGTAAAGGGTAATCTGGGGTGGGGGATTTTGTTGAAAACCTTCGTGTCGCATCTCTGGAAGATACTGAACCTAAATACCAAGTTTAGTGTTTATCCGACTGTTCGTTTCTGAGTTATGCTGTTCACAGACACACACACTGACACGCACACGGACATGTTTCCAAAAATGCTTTTTTGGATTCAGGGGGTCTCAAAACATGTATTTCCGGTGAAATCTCGGTATTGAATCTTTGGGTGGAATATAATATTTCCCCTACTTACTATACGTAGTAGAGAAAGTAACATTGCGGCAACAAACTGCACCCTTGTGTACATAATAATAATAATAATAATAATAATAATAATAATAATAATAATAATAATAATAATAATAATAATAATAATATAATAATAATAATAATATTATTATTATTATTATTATTATTATTATTATTATTATTATTATTAGTCCAGGAAGTATTGCTATATTTGGGTGCGGAGAGACACGGGTTCTTTGGGGAAAAATTGAGTGGCGGTTGAGATACTGCATTTCGCATGTATTCAGCGTCATCTTGACGACATACTGCTTCTTGACCAGATGCTGCCCCTATTACTGCTCTGTAGCCAAGATGTTTTAGCTACGGGTGGGACGGGGAGGCAGAGTTTGCAGCTGTCGTGCGGTCGTAACGTTATCTGCAAATAGCCGATACGAACATGTATTTATAGATATGTGTTTGCTGCGATAACTGCACTATTTCGGACACCTCAATATCGCGGACCAAAAAATGCTATAAATTAATGTTTTTGTCTTGATTTTCCTTTTATACCTATAGAAAAGCCTTTTTTATTTTTCATTTTATTAAAAATCTTACTAATGTTAAAAATGATAAATCAATTTTTACCTGTTTATTTTCAACTCCGAGCCGACAAACATTTTTCCCATTAAACCCGAACGTGGCCCGGGGACCGGACCTAGACCCGCGGATTTGGCCCAAGCTCTAGCAGACCTATGATAGCCTAGTTTAGAGATGTCGGGCCTGTCTTCAGGCAGAACACTCACCATATCGCGGTGAAAGTGCCCAGCGGAATGCTGAATTGCCAATCCCTAATCTGAATTACCATCAGAGCCATGTTTTAAAATAGACTTGGCAGCATCTTTAGAGGCTGACTATATTTGGGATTTCCTAAACAATGTAAAGCTATTGATGAAGCGCTACAGAAAATTAATAAAATAAATGTAACAAATGAAAACACAGCAAGTTGCCGCAGAAATTTCAAGGCCGAAGTTCTTTGTTACACAATTCAGACGATGAACGCTCTCCATATTTCGAGTGCCTGACAGATATAAGTTGGTTAGGTGGTATCGATATATTAGCTGTCAGTGTTATCGACACGGGAGACTGTGCCCGCATTCTCGTGACGTCAACGTAAACATAGGAAGGACGGAGCCCGTATGCAGGAACCGACGCTACTTCCGCTACCAGAGCCTCAACTTGCCGCATTTCATCTTCTCCATTATACATGATGTCAAGTCCCCAGGAAAATACTCCGTTGGTCGCTCGATGTGTTAAGGAAGCAGGGTACTCGATCGTTGAGGGACTATAAATAACCGCAGCCGCTGCTGCAGGGGTAGCTCCTGCAGTATTGTGGGCAATCATGATAGTTTCCTTTTTCAACGATGATCCACGACCTAGCCATTTCAAAGAAAATATCTCTTTCTGGTCAGAAGTACAACTTCTGACCAGAAAGAGATATTTGCATTGTTTGCCAACTTGTCGTGTAGCCAGCCATAATATTTTAATGCAAAGATGATGATGCCGCACTTATGGACGGGAATATATAAAGAGATAATAGTAAGATAGAGAAATAATTTCTGTATATTAAATCAGTGTATAATGTAAAAAGTGTGTGTTGAAATATTTGTCCGGCAAGAAGAAGGTAATTACTAAGTCAGGTTAGCGAAAATCATTAACGACAGCCGAAGTAGCGAACGCATTAACTTAAGGATTTCTGGGAACGCAGTTAGGTTATAACTTCAGTACGCGACAGAAACGCGCATGAAGAGAGTTGAATAATAGTCCGGACGTGAAAAAATTTTATTGCGAGTTATTCAAACAAAAGGATCGAAGAAATTATGTCCTTCAAGAATGTAGCACAGCAGCCTGTAAGAATCAAATAGAAATGGGCGGGACACGTCGCAAGCCTCCGCCAAGACATATGGGCCCAGTTGACCACCATATGGGATCCATACACTGGAAGCAGAAACTGAGGAAGAACAAGATGGGCAGACGACTTCAACAACTAGTGTGGCCACAGTGGTCCAGTACTGCAAGGTGAGAAGAACTGTTTGGAAAACTATGAAGGAGAATTAATAAGAAATAATAGACTATTAACACACAATATGCACCTTGGTTAGGTTAGTTTCAAGAATTATATTGGAAGTCTAAGTGAAATCAAATGTGTGAATTCGTAGTGCTAACTCTCTACTCACGTGAAATAGCTCACCACGTGAATCTTTATAAAAGAGCTTTCCCTCTCCCAGGAGGCATTTGCCCTTTGCGGAACACTTTAGGCTCCATCCATTCACACATTAATTCAGTCAATTCTAATGCAGGTGTGGTTTAAGTAATAAGAAGGCGTGTAATTAAATCGGAGTGTAACTCTTCTCTGGTACCATCAGCGATACTTGCTCGAGTGATATTTTAAGCGCCCAGTGACGCGCTTGTGTGAGTAGGGCTATTGCGAGGGGTCCTGCTTGTAAACATTTTAGCGACTCACGGCAGGTTACGCTTCCAGTTGCATTTATTGCGGAAACAGTTATTTCTAACCGTAACTTTGATACTGCAGAAGTTAGCAGGCATAATAATTTAGTTGTTACAATTGTGAGTGCTACGATTCATAATCAGTTTATTTATTCATATCAAACGGTCGGCAACTCTCTTCAATACCTCAAAAATTAGTTCATGATAAATTTCACAGTCAATTTAAACTGGTGTTACCATTAACAATACGCCCACGCTACCCTGACGGAAAATAAACATAGCTGAACCACTGGAGCAGCCGGTAGCAGAATCAACAGCAGATATTGGAAACTGCATTCCTGCTTCAAACCCGCACCAACATCGCGGCATCTCTGATACAGTTCATGTCATGTAAATACTATTTATGTGTGGTATTTTAATCCAGATAGTAATAACCATTTTTAGAACATCAAAAAATTAAAAAATGTTGCATGTGAGGAATTTTCGTGAAAATTAGTGATGGAATCTCGATACTGTCGTTAACTCGATGGAAATATGTCTAGTACTTTGAGATAAACCTTCTGTACTTTTAAATTTTTGAGTTTGAATTATTTAAAATTTGCTACTAGAAGGACTGAAAGGAGTCGAAACTTCAAGTTATTGCCTCGCACATGTCCCCGAGGAATTGCTGGACTATAGTACTTGATAGACCTTGACTGCGTTTCCTGTGGGTGAATCAATGCAACATTTCATAGACCCTTGTGTCTAAATGGAAACATGCAAAACAATAGGGGCAGGAGTAGAAGTACCCATGTAACATATAGCGTTGAGTTGTATATGAAGCTAATTTAGCTTATGCACCTTTCATTACATTTACCCATAATACAGCATATGGAAATATTTATTATTTCCTTCCATCTGTTTCTTTGTGTTTACGGAAGTCAAACTCGGGTCTCGAGCGTAGCTTACAGGTATACTGTACGACTTATTTCCATAATATGAACAGAAAATCGCTTAAAAGAACATTTTTGGTACAAAATATAGTTATATAAAAAGGAAAATATTATTTATTATTATTATTGGCTTGACTAACAATAGATTATACAGGGTTATTCAAAAAGAAGGAAGAGACTTTACATATTTATTTCTAATAAACGACAATAGATAGCGACACATAGACACATCATTGAATACAGGACACATCAATGTTTACGAGAAAATGGCCACGCTGCATTATGCTAAGAGTGAATCCATTGTTTCATTGCAGCCTGGATTTTTTTTTTGTAAGTTCTACAAAGAGCCACCTCGTTATAAAACATTTACAATTGATACAATAAATTCGTAGAAGATGGTTCCGTATGCACAGGTGTCCTCGCATAACAAATGGTGCTCATTTTGAACACACAAAATAAAACTTTGAACCTTTCTCTATACAGTGATGTATCGCATGTGTCGCCATCTGTTGTCGTTCATTAGAAATAAATATGAAAAGTCCGTTCCTTCTTTTTGAATAACTCTGTATGTAACCTGTGGCATTATCAAGATAAAATATTGCTGCCAATTGGAGAATGTCAAACAGGAGCAATTTCGGAATTAGCGTAGAATATAAAACTGGTTACATGCGTTTATTCACAGAAAGCTACTGTTAAGAATATAATTCAGTGAACAAGCTATCACTTTATTCTTTAAGTGAATATCGACTATCGAGTATCGACGCCCAAAAATCAGTATCGGTATCGAAAAATAATGATATCGTTTCATCACTAGTGAAAATCTTCGTGTCTCATCTTTGAAAGGTACTGAACCTAAATATGAAGAAGTTATTTGCTGTTACATATGGAAAGATAGTTTGAAGTAGGATTGTATTATATATCATCTGTTGAGGAACCGAACTTGTAGTAATTGCAACTGCACGTATAGTAAACAGTTTCCGGTAGCCTTCGCCCCAAATGTACTTTCAGGTGGCCTTTGCCCCAAGTTTAAAAATAATAGCTGCGTAATTTGACTGTTTCTTTAGATATTATATATTTATGTTTGCCTCGGCTGCGTCAGTATTATTGTTAGAGACATGGGTGTCTTGGCAGGGCGTGATGCGACAAGAATGTAGGCTTACGCAGATTTTAAGTTTTAATTCACTCCTTTTTATTAATCCTTGACACAAATTAAATAGCACTTCACTGATATAGAGAGCTGTGAGATTCTTTTTATTGATTAATTAATTTCACTTTTTACCACGTAAAACTATTTTTCGTCTCACACGAATACATATTAAATCTCTCGAGGACGCACCTTGATTCCGGTTACTATCACTGTCTGCAGGCAACTGACTAGATTTCAACCGTCTAAACTTGTAAATTTCTGTATTTCAAGTCTCACAAATAACATTTAAACTCTCAAACTCATTATTGCCTCAAGGTTACTTCATTGTTACCTCATTGTTAGCAACGCTTAACTTATTATTCTCACAACTCCTACATTATTAAATTACGTAATATATTCACATAACATTATTACACATGGATACAATAATATGAGCATATGCAATGACTGTTACATACGTTTTACAAATTATTACTTATACATACTGCTTCAAGGCAAGCCGTTATTGAATTTACACATTATATAACCAGACTGAAATCATTCAAGTGATAAAAATACTGCCTCAATGCCAAGATTACTTTTTATGTAACTTTTCGTGAGCCATAATGTTTTTCACAGAAACACGCACAGACAGACGCACACTCATGAACAGTTTTCTAAAAATGCTTTTTCTCTTATTCAGGGAGCCTCAAATGATGTACTTCTTGTGAAATCTCAGTATCGAATTTTCAGGTGGAATGCAATACCTTCTCTACCTTCTAGATAGGTAGTAGAGAAGGAAATATTAGGGTCGTTATTCTGACGTAATATACCAACTCTGGTTGGAGCTATAGGTTTTAAGATCCGGGCGATCGCAACCGAATATCCTTTGATTCGGTAACTCCTACATATCCTGTCATAAACTGACGCTTTCAGTGCTCACATAAGTGGAGTTTTCTTGGAGAAGTTTCAAACCCTGAGAACATAAAATCTCTCATACTCCATGTAGATGAGGTTTTTATTATTCTATAATCGGATGAAATACTCCTAGTCATTGCAAGACGAATTGCCGTTTTATATTGCGTCCTTCCTATATGTATGATGATAAACTTTCAACTTTACAGAAATCATGAGCAGAGAAAATATGTAGTAGACGAGTATGCAAATACACTATGCTGTTGAATACACAGCGAACATTTCTGTAACGAGATGGTTGTTGGTGCACTGTTTTCACGAAAGTGAAGTACAGACAAGTACTCGTAAATGCAAAACATGTAGGGTTGTAAGAAAGTTTATTTCTAACACCCAGTTACTTCTTTTTACTGTCTCTACCGCGTATTTTGGCGTGCGTAAAGCGTGGCCCAGAATGGAACGCAGCTGTTTATTGGTTGGTACCGGAAACTCTAGCCCTACCCTCTGTCAGAGTGACCTCCTGCTGAAGGTTAATATTCTCACTAGCGAAGTACGTAAAGGCTTCAGTGAATTTTGGTTCAAAAATAAAATATAATCTAATATAAAGTGTAAAAATAAAGACAAAAGTTATGAATTTTTTTCCTTTTAATACACAGAAATCTTTTATTTTTATGCTACACATTCTCTTATTATTGTTCGATGGCAACAATGACTTCAACCTTCATCTCTGATGAGAGCTATCACACACATGTAGTAGCTATTGTCCAGTTTAACTTCATATTAAATAATTCTTTACCCCCTTATCTACTGTATTGCTTTAACCTTTGCATGAAACCCGATTATGTATAGGGAAAAACATTTATACAAGCGGTATTCGAACCACCCCTTCATTTCAAATCGATCATAACACCGTTCATTGGTTCGTATAATGTACCTGAATTGTTTTTCAGGCCAGTTATATAGAGAATCATACCGACTGAAAGGTTGGTTACACGGTGAAAATCCCATTACAATCTAGGGGAATACGCCACATTTTATGCACGTCAATGTACTTAGTAGATAAATGTATTACACCCAAAAATACGATAAAAAGTTAAATTGAGTTTTATTTATGGATGCATTTTAACTGATGTGGCCCTTAGCGTCCTATTCTATAGTGATAACTATAAATTTTCGTCAGAGGCCACTTTAAGGTTCTTTTTAAGTGCCGTAAAGATACTGACACGGGACCATCGACTTTACTTCCCTTACGAAGAAAGCCATGCTAAGGATTTTTCGCCCGAAAAAAATCCATCGCCCTTCGCCGGGTTTAAACCCACGACATCGGGAACTAGGGGCTAGCATGATAACCAATATACCACGGAGGACAACCCAAAAATTTGATATCAAGAATTTATTGAAAACACAGGTTTTGGGACCCCTTAAATAAGAGCAAAACAAGCATTTTTATAAAAAGGTTAGCGAGCGTGTGTGTATGCGAGTACATAAGTCAAAATAAGATAAGTCAAAAAAGAAAAGTCAGTATCTATCAAAGACGGTACACAAATCCCTCAACATCAATTACCCTCGACATACAATTTTGTCTAACGGGTAAACCATAAGAGATAGACAAAAACCTATTATACAAAAAAATCTGATGTGTTACGCTCACATGACTTTCTCTACTCCTGTACAAACTATTTTTACAAACGCTTATTCTCCATATGCTTCATGTTAATCGAGATGTTAATCTTATTACTAATTTTCTTGTAGATATGGTAGGCTTTAAGCGATAGTCAAATGTTTTAAGAGCTGGTTGCTATGTGGCGCATTCCATTCTCTTTGTATGTCCAGGACATAAAAAATGAATAACGAATTCCCATTTGAGAAAAGTATAACTATTGGAAAATTTAGGGGAATAACAAGCAATATCTCTATAAATGGTTTACTCAATAAGAAAAATGTAACTGACATAAATTGTGTACTTTAACGCGATCTACATTTTTTGTGTAGTAAAATTTTGTCTATCTCTTACGGTTTACCAGTTATGCAAAAGTCGTTCACAATGAAGAATACTTTTGGTGACATTCCCAGAAAATTCGAGATATACATTTCGTTTGTCATAAAAGTATCTTAAACATATGATATTTTAATCAAAATCATTAGTCATTTCTGAGAAAATTAAAATTTTCCAAGAATGTTCCATGTAAAGGGTAATCTGGGGTAGGAGGATTTTCTTGAAAACCTTCGTGTCGCATTTCTGGAAGATACTGAACCTGAATACCATGTTTGGTGTTTATCCGACTGTTCGTTTCTGAGTTATGCTGTTCACAGGCAGACACACAGACAGACACAGACACACACACACGGACATGTTTCCAAAAATGCTTGTTTAGGATTTAGGGGGCCTCAAAATATATATTTCCGGTGAAATCTTGGTATGGAATTTTGGGTGGAATACAGTACTTGCCCTACTTACTATACGTAGTAGAGAAAGTAAAAATGTAGATTTCTTTAAATATTACAAGGACACGTACAATCGATAGGGATCGATATGTGTGTTTTTACTTTCTCTACCACGTACATAGTAGCTAGAGAAGGTATTGCATTCCACCCAAAAATTCATATCGAGATTTCACCGGAAGTGCATGTTTTTAGGCCCCTTGAATCCAAAAAAGGCATTTTCGAAAGAGATCTGTGTGTGTGTGTGTGTCTGAACAGCATAACTCAAAAAAAGTCGGATAAATACCAAAATTGGTATTTATGTTCAGCACTGTCCAAAGATGCGACACGTAGATTTTAAAGAAATAACCCATGGCCCAAACTTACATGGAATATTTTGTTTTCAAGTTTAAAATTTCCTAAAATGTGGTTCTAACGATTTTTATAAAAATACCATATATTAAAAATATTTACATGGCAAATAAAATGTATATCTCGATATCTCTGGGAATAGCCTGTAAAGTTCTCTTCATCCGGAAGGAATTTTGTATAACTATAAACGTTAAGTGATAAACAAAAACGTACTGTACAAAAAAGGTAATTCTCTAACACACAATTTATTTCATATAACTTTTTTGTGAAATCAGCCTTTTCCAAGATATCCGTTATTAATGGTTCGAATTTTTCAATGCTTTGTCATTATTTTCAAGTCCAATCTATATTCAGTTGTTTCTCGCGATGTTTTGGAAACAGTATGGAACTTTAAGACCTGCATATAGCGTCCAGAGTATTTGCGGTGAAACCTCGATATCGAAATTTTTAATAAAATGGAATACTTCCTCTACTTAATAAAGTTAAACCAAGCAAGATGCCTCTACGGTAACTTGGGAGGCTCACAGTAGGGAGGTCTTGGGTTCGATTCTCGTCAACCGCTCACTCTGACACTTTCGATGTTTCGTGGTTTTCCCTACTCTGTAGGTGAATGTTGGGCTGGTTTCTCATTTACCACATTTCCTTTCTATCAGTTCCCTTTCGTTCCATTTCCTTCTCCTCCTTTAAATATGCTTCTAAAGCCCAGATGCTTGCTGGAAGGAAAGTTTGGTGGACACCAGAAGGCTGCTTGGTCGATGGGTCGTTCATCGCCGTCTCTAGGCAGCTCAAGCGGCATCTCCGTGGCCTGTTTGCCTGCAACTTGTAATCCGCTGTGGTTCCTTCCTCCCGGGGGGTGGTAGACGAGATACTATATTTTTTTAAATATATAAAGATTATTTTTTAAAGCTTAACAGAACATTGCTTTATAAATACTTTATTATAAATCATTACTTTACACCTTACACTATTTCACCACATGTCAGCGCCCTTTTCAGGCACGTATAACGGGAAATCAGTTTTGGTATGCCTTCGTCAAAGAATGATGCCGCTTGGGGTGAAAGACAAGTCTGAACTTCTTGCTTCACAACATCATCATCGTTGAAATGTTGAATTCCTTCAAATAAACAAACATGAAAATATCTTGGTGCCAAATCCGGACTGTGGAGAGGGTGGTGGAATTGTTCCCAACCAAATGATGCGATGAGATCTTGAGTTTGTTGGGCTGTGCGTAGCTGGTCACTCATTATTGTTTCCCCATAAACCTCAATTGGTGATGAATGTTTGCTGGCATATCATTTCTTACATTTAGAAAATGAATCACTGATCTGATATCACAGTCGGGAGCCGTTCGATTGATTCGAACATTTCGAAACGTTTTAACAACAGGAGAACACAAAGTGATGATCGCTCACAGCTGCGTTTCGCTTGCTAATGCATGGAGGATGAGACAGTATTTTTAACACTTAAATGATTTCAGTCAAATTATATAATATATAAATTCAATAACAGCCCGCCTTAAAGCAATATATGTATGTAACAATATATAAAAAGTGTATATTATAGTCACTGTATATGTTTAAATGATTGTATACATGTGTAATAATGTTATGTGAATATATTACGTAATTTAATAATGTAGGAACTGTGAGAATAATAGGTTAAATGTTGCTAACAATGAGGTAACCTTGAGGCAATAAAGAGTAAGAACATTAATAATGCTACTAGTCATTACTGGAGCCAATCAACAACCAGAAAAAGCTTTAGTTAAATGAAGGTATTCTATTGGACTAGGATTAGCCAATCAAAGACTTGAAATACAGAAATTTACAAATTTAAGCGCTAGAAATCAAGTCAGTTGCTGGTATACAGCGCTAATAACTCGACGCGTTGCTAGTAGACAGTGTTCCTAACTGGACGCGAGATGTGTCCTCGAGAAATTTAATACGTATTCGTGTGAGACAAAAATAGTTTATGTGTTAAAAAGTGCAAGCAATTAACGGAAGAATCTCACAGCTGTCTATATCAGTGAAGTGTTATTTAAATCGTGTTAAGTATTAATAAATGGAGTGAAGAAAAACTTAAAATCTTGAAAGCCTACATTCTTCAGTCGCCCCGCTCACTGCTAAGGCATTTATGTCTCTAAAAATAAATACTGACGCAGCCGAGGCGAACCTAAATATATAATATTTAAAGAAACAGTAAAAATTACAAAGTTAATATTTTTATAAACCCTTTCATTTGGACGAAGGCTACCGGAAACATTTTACCATACGTGCTGTTGCAACTATTTCACGTTCCGCTCCCCAACAGTCGAAATATAATACAGCTTCAAACTGACTTTCCATACGTAGCAGCAACAAACATTCTTCAAATTGGCTCCCAAAACGTGGGGAAATGATCGTGCATGCTTAAAATCGCGACTGCAACGCTGCACCGGCAAAATATTAACATTTTCCTTGTTTTAAAAGCATGCCTCGTATATAGGTCTGAGTGTGCGAGGTGTCCCTTTCCGTTGTATACCCTATACTCTATACCAGTGGTGGCGACAACGGGACTCGCGAGGCAGTGTGACTCGCAGGCGCCACTCCTTTTCTGTCTATTCGTGTTTTCCATATGATGTTGAGTGCTGTAGTGCGTGTTGTATATTTGATGACTCGAGGGAGAAAGGCATTTTCACCCCCTTGCTCTATACTATAGTTAACTAATAGAAAAAGCAAAAAGCGAATATGCTGAAAATATTTAGAACATCTCATAAAAAGTTCAGCAAGTTCATTCAAAACTTGACGATTAATGAGAAATTTAAGAGAAAGACCGTAACAGCATACAGTCCACAGTACTTTGTCCTCTTAAATTTTATGAGCTGTCAGGTTTTTCTCCGCAGTCTGTTGAATAATCTGCAGAGAGGTTTCTTTTTAATCGATAACACCGAGCGCCGCGTCGTCGTAAAATCTGATGTGTAACAGTAACACGACGCTCTCCATCTTTTATCATTTCACAACGTTTTTACCGACCACTCATATAATAGTTTATTACCTTCATACCACGTACCTGGTACGTAGAGGAGGTATTACACTCCATCCGGAAATTTGACATCGAGATTTCAACTTAAATATGCCTTTGACGACCCCTGAATTAAAAAATCTGATGTGTTACACTCACATGACTTTCTCTACTCTTGTACAAACTATTTTTACAAACGCTTATTCTCCATGCGCTTCATGTTAATCGAGATATTGAGATGTTAAACTTATTGCTAATTTTCTTGTAGATGCAAGGGGATTATGGTAGGCTTTAAGCGATAGTCAAATATTTTAACAGCTGGTTGCTATGTGGAGTATTCCAATCTCTTTGCATGTCCAGGGCATAAAAAAATGAATAACGAATTTGAGAAAAAGTATAAGTATTGCAAAATTTAAAGGAATAACAAGCAATATCTCGAAAATGGTTCACTCAGAAAAAAAATGTATATGACATAAGTTGTATATTGCAACGCGATCTACATTTTTTGTGTAGTAAAATTTTGTCTATCTCTTATGGTTTACCAGTTATGCAAAAGTCCTTCACAATGAAGAATACTTTTGGAGACATTCCCAGAAAATTCGAGATATACATTTCATTTTGTCATGAAAATATCTTAAACATATGATATTTTAATCAAAATCCCTAGAGGCGTTTTTGAGAAAATTAAAATTTTCGAAAAAATGTTCCATGTAAAGGGTAATCTGGGGTGGGGGATTTTCTTGAAAACCTTCGTGTTGCATCTCTGGAAGATACTGAACTTAAATACCAAGTTTGGTGTTTATCCGACTGTTCGTTTCCGAGTTATGCTGTTCACAGGCACACACACAGACATGTTTCCAAAACTGCTTCTCAAAACATGTATTTCCGGTATCGAATTTTTGGGTGGAATATAATACTTCCCCTACTTACTATACGTAGTAGAGAAAGTAAAAAAAAGGACAGATAAATACCAAGCTTTATATTTAGGTCTAATATTTTTCAAGAAAAAGACTAAATAGAAGAACTTTGTCCACTAATAATTGAAGATCCTACAAGAATGTACTAAGCTGACATAAAACACTGATCAGATCCAAATTACACTATGTCTCAATTATATATAATTGTACAACTCTACCTTGATCGTATAAAATCTACAGCCACGAGAATTATATTGGGAGCCTATTGCACAAGTCCAATTGAAAGTCTACAAATGGAACTAGGTGAGGCACCACTTGGGAAACGAAGGGAATGTTTAAGTACTAAATATGCAATTAAAATAGCTATTTCACCTAAAACTATGCACCCAAATATGTATTCCCTATAAAATCCCAAGCAAACTAACTTAAATCTCATTTAATTCACTTCCATTTCATGGTTCTATTGAATATTACATAAAGAAAATACAAATAAATTTACCCAAGATAACAACAATTGAAATAATGAAACGCTTCCTTGGAACTTAAACAAAACCTGCTTGGATCTACAGATGGAACAATATAAGAAAAGTGGAAGCGCTTGTGACTTTGCAGTGTTCTCTGTAAACAAATATAATGTAGAAGACAGAATTAAGGAGTATTTGAAGGAAAACAAAACAGCGTGCACTATGTGATCAAAAGTATGCGGATACCCCCACAAACATACGTTTTTTATCTGAGGTACATTGTGCTCCAACCTACTGCCTGGTACTCATTATCCGCGAACTCAGTAGTCATTAGACGTCGTGAAACAGCAGAATGGGACGCTCCGTGGAACTCACGGACTTCGAACGTGGTCAGGTGATTGTGTGTCACTTGTATCAGAAGTCTGTACGCGAGATTTCCACACTCCTAAACGTCCCTAGGTCCACTGTTTCTGATGTGATAGTGAAGTAGAAACGTGAAGGCACATGTGCAGCACAAAAGCGTACAGGCTGACCTCGTCTATTGACTGACAGGGACCGCCGATATTTGAAGAGGGTCGTAAAGAGTAATAGGCAGACATCTATCCAGACCATCACACAGGAATTCCAAACTGCATCAGGATCTACTCCAAGTACTATGACAGTTAGGCGTGAGGTGAGAAACCTTGGATTTCATGGTCGAGCGGCTGCTCATAAGCCACACATTACGCAGGAAAATGACAAACGACGCCTCGCTTGGTGTAAGGAGCATCAACATTACACGATTGAACAGTGGCAAAATTTATGTGGAGTGACGAATCACGGTACACAATGTGGCGATCCGATGGCAGGGTGTGGGTATGGCAAATGAATGTCATGTCAGCGTGTGTAGTTCCAACAGTGAAATTCGGAGGTGGTGGTGTTATGATGTGGTCGTGTTTTTCCTGGAGGGGGCTTGTACCCCTTGTTGATTTGCGTGGCACGATCACAGCACAGGCCTACATTGATATTTTAAGCACTTCCTTGCTTCCCATTGTTGAAGAGTAATTCGGGGATGGCGATTGCATCTTTCAACGCGATTGAGCATCTGTTCATACTGCACGGGCAGTGGAGGAGTGGTTACACGACAATAACATCCCTGTAATGTACTGGCCTGCACAGAGTCCTGACTTGAATTCTATACAACACCTTTGGGATGTTTTGAAACGCCGACTTCGTGCCATGCCTCACCGTCCTACATCGACACCTCTCCTCAGTTCCGCACTCCGTGAAGAGTGGGCTGCCATTCCCCAAGAAACTTTCCAGCACCTGATTGAAAGTATGCCTGCGAGAGTGAACGCTGACATCAAGGCTAAGGGTAGGCCAACACCATATTGACTTCCAACATTACTGACGGAGGGCGCTACGAACCTGTACGTGATTTTCAGCCAGGTGTCCGGATACTTTTGATCACGTAGTGTATGTTCAGTTAGTGATAGTGTGCAATATAGATAAATCATGATTTAGTTAAGGCATCAGTATACAGATAACCGAGTTACATTGCTTTCTCTTTTATATCGAAAACTACATTTTTAAAGCAATATCCTCTATTATTAGCTATGTTACAGACCCTGAAAAATTCTGATCCATAGTTTGAGGCTGACGATGTTGAAAGTCCACTTTCGGCATTGTTCCTTTCTAATAGTGTCACACGTCCCTTATTTCTCATTGAATTACAAGTGAACATGATGCTTAAACGCCCATTGATCTCTAAAGTTACTACCAATATTTTCGTCATTTGTATTGAGGTTGTCCATGCCAAATTCCTGTATAGACAATGTTTATTGTGATGTTTTAATGTGTAACTCTTCTTTATTTTAGACATATTGCCACAGTTCTCCATCGATCTATATATGAGCGGGTAAATCGAAGAGTTGAATTGTAACCGTATGTTGGGTTGGGGATGAGAGTATCCGTCACAGTACCTGACGTTATTACTCGCGCAAAACTTCTGGAATCGTGAACATAAACCATTCCTAGGCTCGGCAGCTGGGGTAGCAATGAAGGTCACGATTCCAGAAGTTTTGCGCGAGTAATACCTAATATGCCTGCTGGGTCTGTTCTGGTCATCGACAATGCTTAACAATGCGTCAACACTCAATTGACAAACCACCTACCTCAAATTCCTTGAAACAAGAAGTGAGAGCTTGATTACTTAGACATAATATAGCTTTAGATGAAAGCATGAGTAAAACAAAGCTATATAACTTAATTAAAGCCAACAAACAGCTTCAGACGTCATAATACGTGACCAGATAGTAATACAACATAGCCATAATGTACTTAGACTGCCATCGTATCGCCCAGATCTAAACCCAATCGAATTAATCTGGGCTGATATCAAAAAATGGGTGGCAATGCAGAAATATCACTTTTAAATTAAAATATGTGGAGCAGTTATAACGCCAGCAATTTGCTGAAATTGGAAGGCCAGAATGGGAAAATGTATATCGACATGTTGAATAAATTAAGAATCATTATTTCGAAAAATACGGAAAATCAAATAGAAAGAATTCTCATCCAAGATAATGGTGCAGAAAGTAGTGGCAGCAGCGATGACGGCAATAATGGGAGTGATTTCGCAGAAGAGGAAGGGTTGTTAGGTGTGGAAGAATTGGAGGCAATGATTGACAGCGTTTTTTATATTAAGCGCTTTTTACAGCGTAGATTTTAATATACTGTATATAACTAAGTTTATCATTGCAGCGCATAACCGATGTGCGGATATTTGACAATGACTGTCCCACGCACTCCTGCAGCATTCAGACGACCGGTCACCTCCTGATCTGGTAAGCAACTCGCTTCTTAGCTCTCATTAAGATTTTCACGTGTCTAGAACTGTTGCGCCGATTATACCTATAGTGTGTGCGGTAACATAAATGCTCTGTTTACTTACTAAAACCCCCTCAGCTCGTTATCGAAAACGGATCGCGGAAATTACGAGCAGGGAGTCATGGTATAAGATGAACCATCCTAGCATTATCCGTGGAGTAGTGGTCGCCGGGGATCGAACCCGGAGCCTTCTGGATGCAAGTCGCTCACGCTACCGCGGCGCCATCTCACCTAGTTATTTGTTTGAGTATTCTTGTTGGTTAAACCTGCAAGTTGGATACTCCATAGCCACTGCATTAGTGGTAATAGAAGTAACAGTCCATAAGACACTGGACGATGCTCGACTGGCGGTAGTAAACACACACTGCACCACCTGAGTCACACTATAGCAGTGAATTTAGCAAGAAAGGAATGTTCACCTGACTGAGGAGTCCATTCACTTCGTGTTCTGCAAGAAAGCAATGAACCAGCGAGAATTTGTTAATGGAAAAACCTTGTCTTCGCTCGGGTCTGGCGTGACAGAGCATTGTACTTCCCCTTTCTTCCCTAGCAGACAAAGAAGATGGCTGGCAAGAAATATTACTCTCAACTTTATTGGATGTATAGATGAAACAAGTTTAAAACAACTGTTAGGTAAATTGAATAAGAAATGGCCGCTACGTACTGTACGACCAGCTTGTTTCCAGAGGAAACTTTCTTTTTCCTTTGTTGCGTACATACATGGAACTATCTCAAGTCAAAACTTCACCAGAACTTGTTTAAACCTCATTCCTAAAGTCGATTTCTTGTATCTGAGACTTCCACTTGTATCACAGCCAGGACAGATTTGGAAACAAAGCGATTTGATGCATTTAACTAGCAGGATAACCAACTTAGCCACTTATTTAGTTCCACTCACATGACTTTCTCTACTCTTGTACAAACTATTTTTACAAACGCTTATTCTCCATATGCTTCAAGTTAATGGAGATGTTAAACTTATTGCTAATTTTCTTGTAGATGCAAGGGGAATTGGTAGGCTTAAGCTGACTGCTATGTGGAGTATTCCATTCTCTTTGCATTGCCAGGACAAAAAAAATGAATAACGAATTTCAGAAGAAGAACAAGTATTGGAAAATTTAAGGGAATAACAAGCAATATGGTTCACTCAACAACAAAAATATATGACATAAATTGTAATTTTAACGCAATCTACATTTTTTGTGTAGTAAATTTTTGTCTTTCTCTTATGATTTACCCGTTATGCAAAAGTCCTTCACAATGGTAAACACTTTTGGAGACATTCCCAGAAAATCCAAGATATACATTTTATTTGTCATGAATATATCTTAAACATATGATTTTTTAATCAAAATCGTTAGAGCCATTTTTGATAAAATTGAAATTTTCGAAAAATGTTTCATGTAAAGGGTAATCTAGGGTGGGAGGATTTTCTTCAAAACCTTCGTGTCGCATCTCTGGAAGATACTGAACCTAAATACCAAGTTTGGTGTTTATCTGACTGTTCGTTTCTGAGTTATGCTGTGCACAGACACACACACGGACATGTTTCCAAAAATGCTTTTTTGGATTCAGGGGGTCTCAAAACATGTATTTCCGGTGAATGTTTGAGTGGAATACAATACTTCCCCTACTTAACTATACGTAGTAAGAAAGTAAAAATTCCATAACGAAATTTCACTGAAAATACACGTTTTGAGATCCCCGAATAAGAAAACCTTTTTAGAAAAAGCTCATATCTATTCGAAGATTTTCAATAAAATCCCCTAACTCAGAATTACCCTTTACATAGAAATGTTTAAAAAAATTTTGACTTTCCTAAAAATGGCTATAGGTATTTTGATTAAAATAACATATGTTTAAGATGTTTTCATGACAAATGAAACGTATATCTTGAATTTTCTGGGAATTGCCTCTGAAAGCCTGTTCATTCGAATGACTTCTGCATAACTGGTAAAGGGTAACAGGTAGACAATCGTTTTACAAAAAAAAATGTAGATTTTGTTAACGCACACAATTTACGTCAACTACTTTTTTTTCGAAGTTGACCATTTCCGAGGTATTCCTTGTTATTGATTTGACTTATCAAATTCCTATACTTTCTCAAAGGAGAAGTCAGTATTCGTTTTTTATATTTTCTCTACCACGTACATGGTAGTTGGTAAAGGTACTGCATTCCACCCAAAAACTATACCGACAGTTTACTAGAAATACATGTTTTGAGACACCTTGAATAAAAAAACACATTTTTAGAAAAAAACCCTTGTGTGTGTCTGTGAACAGCACAACTCAAAAACGAAAAGTCAGATAAACTTGGGAATATTCTTTGAAGTACTCTTCATTACGAACGAAATGTATATAATCTGGCATAACTGGTAAACGTTAAACGATAGACCAAAACATACTACACAAGAAATGTGTGGGAATACAATACTTCCCCTGCTTACTATACGTAGTAGAGAAAGTAATTAAATTGGATGAATAAACACTACAAATTATGTAATATAATGCAACAAATGAAATAATGATTATTCTTTAAAGTCCAGAAGAACACTCACTTCCTATTGTTTACACTAATGAAACTCTGGCCAAAGCCATGCTAAAAGTTTTACTGGCAGGATTATAAATGAAACAGTGGTCAAAAGATTCCTTAGGTAAAAGAACATATCTAACAATCTGATATGCCAGATTGACCAAATATAGTTTTATAGAAGGGTCAGTAAAAAAAAGATGGTGATTATCATAAATAGATGAGTAATGTAGTGTTTAGGGAATGGTTTACCGATCTCCAAACAAACTGGAAGGGTATATCACAGTAATGGAGAATGGGAACTATCACATGCTTAAAGAAAAAATCCCCAATATGAATTCTAGGAAACTTAACATTTTGTCATAGCTTAAAACCCAAAATATACCTCATGATCTACAAACACAGTAGCCGAATAGTGTTACATACCGGGGAGAGGCCAAAAGGTTTTGCAGCTAAAATATTAATTAGTTATTAGTTACCCCGGCATAAACATTGGGGAGCGTAACTGCAGTGGCAACGAGAAGACCAGGAACTTCGCTGCACATTTTAAAGCATAAGTGGGATATTCATAACAAAATACACACAATTTCACATTCACTGTGGTTTATTATACATTTACCTTGGTGCTACTACATCATTCACAAAAGACTACAAAACAGGCATTGGAGGGAGATGTCACACACACACACACGATCCACGCACTCTACATACACAACCACTCGCCTTGAAGACACACACACGGCTACTGACGTCACTAGACAAAGAAGTCCGTACATCTACTTGCCTTCATCCCACTTTCCTCCCTCCACCCCTGACATGGAGGTCGCCCCGGACGAAATTCAAACTCCCAAACGAAATAATTATGCCCAACAATGTCATGCTAAAAAGCAATAATGTGTCCGACGCGACAAAGCACACACATACCGCTACAATAGTACGCTAACTGTAAAACAACCGACAAATCTTATTATTGTTAGTAATTCCTTGTTGCCGCTACACTACGCTTGCATTATAGTTGTAACATTCAACTCCATTATCACTCGAACTTGAGCTACGTATGTGGAAGACAACAACTCTAATGAAGGAAACAGACTGCGCCTTCCTTTGGTTCTGGTCACAGAGACATACCCGTTCGTTATACCAAACGGATTGTCTGAGAGAGGAACACCACTCAGAATCAACTACACTAATTCGTCCGTATGAGCCGTGTTCGAAGGCATGAAGGGTACAAAATGAAGGTGTTTTGTTTACGTAATTTATTATTACGTAAGTTATTAGCCTTACGCTTGGGAAGCCAACTTGAAGATGTATTATTCCTCAACTGTTGTAGTTTATTGTTGTTGAAGGTTTTGCCGTTGTTGGAGTTTTTGCATCACGCTTTGGGCATTAATTTGAAGTTGTTGATTACGTAATAGTTACTATTGTTACGTAATATGCTGCTACGTATGAGAAGCTAATTTGAAGATGTATTTTTGTTGTTACACTCCAAGTTTAAAATAAATATTATTTAACTTTGTTATTAAACTGCTTCTATAGATAGTATTTATGTTTATGTTTGCCTCGGCTGCTTCAGTATTGTTTTAGAGACACGTTTCTCTTAATCAGGGTGCGGTGCGACAAGCCCGTACGCTTACACAGATATTAAGTTTAAATTCACTTCTTTTTATTAATCCTTGACACAAATTATATAGCACAACACTGATATTAAGAGCTGCGAGATTCTTTAATTTAATATTTGCACTTTGTTAACGGTATATGTAATTTTCGTTACACACGAATACGTAATATTTATTTAGAGAAAACATCTTCCATCCGATCACTACCAAGGTCTGCAGGCAACTGAACATATTTCAACCGTCAAAATCGGTAAGCTTCTGTATTTCAAGTCCCTGATTGGCTAATCCAAGTCCAATAGAATACCTGCATTTAATTAAAGCTTTTTCTGGCTGTTGTTTGGTTAATTTTAAACTGTCACAGAATTTACATTATTGTTGCTCTAATAATGATTAGTAGCATTCAAACTCTCAAAATCATTATTGCCTCAAGGTTACCTCATTGTTACCTCATTGTTAGCAGCGTTAGACTTATTATTCTCACAGCTCTTACATTATTAAATTACCCAATGCATTCACATAGCATTATTAAACATGTTTACAATAATATAAGCATTTGCAATGACTTTTACATACATTTTTACCAATTATTACATATATATTGCTTTAAGGCGGTCTGTTATTGAATTTGCATATTATATAATTTAATTTAAATTATTCAAGTATTAAAATAGTGACCAAAACTCGTTCCATGGATAGCTCTAACCCATACCTATACATGTTAAATTTATAACAAAACACACACAGACTTCTTTTTCAGGAAAGCACTTTTTGGCTCCATGGAGCTTCAGAATGGGAATTTTGAATAAGTGGTAGAGCAAAATAATAACAGATGATATAAAAGTAGAGAAGAGTGTTCAAGTTTATTATAAAAACTTTAGCAATAAAAAAACCTTTGTTTGAAAAATGGTTTGAGAAATATTAATTTCAGCTTTTAAAGGCATTCCTTTGCAGCATCAAAAGTAGGAAAAATTTCCAAAGCCCAGGGAATTAAAATACGGTTCTAGAATGCTAACAGATAAAATTCCTTATGTCTCACGTGGAATGTACCTACGTTTTGCACAAGCCATTCCGAACATTTCCTGTTTGCAAAGGAAAGAAAAATAAAGGTATTTCCCGCAAGATGCGATAACGGAGGTACTGGAAAAAGAAAAAGTTTAAGGCAACTTTTCCCCAGGTTAAGTGGATGAAAAATGAGTGTCCAATGGTTGGCATGTAAGTAAAGCAGAGGAAGAAAGTCCTTATCTTCTGCTCTGGTAAAAATCTCGCACAGAACGAGAGGAGGAGAGAGAGCAAAGAGAATAAGGACAGCTGGAAAGAAGTTCTACTAACACAAAAAGAGGGTTGGAGGAGAACAGAGTTCGCGTAGTGGTTGCAGGTTTGGGCTAAAACACAGAGGAAAATAAAAGTTTTTTGTTTGTTTCTTACCTTACTAAAACAGATGAAAATCGCAATTTCCTGCGAATACAACTCGTATACAATTACTAAGACTTTGTAGAGGTTTTCATGGACTACTTGAAGAACGGGGTAGGTATTTCCGTTATAGTATTATTTTTATACTACTGAAGGGCTTTGAAGTGCTTTCGACTTCAAGAGCTATCTTTCAAGCCACTTATTTTTATTGCAAGAGACAGTTTTAATGAGCTCATTTTACTTTATCTTCTGCTTACCTAAGGTAGTGGAGGAACTATTGCATTCGACTCAAAATCCCAATATAGAGATTGCATCCAAAATACGGATTTTAAGATTCTCAAAGTCAAAAAAAAGAAAAAAAATATCTGATGTCTTACATTCACACGACTTTCTTTACCCTCTAACGGTTATTAGTGGGAATACAAATTATTCTTACGAAGGTTTATTTTCCTGTATAATTCATTTTAATTCAGGTAAACCTTTAAAGAAATAGCTGCATTACACATTCTGTTTTAGATATGAATAGAATGTTTTATAACTGGACCTAAAAATTCCATACCCTCTTCATGACATTGAGGCAGTGTTTTTAACACTTAAATGATTTCAGTCAAATTATATAATATATAAATTCAATAATGTGTATGTAACAAGATATAAAAATGTATATTACAGTCATTGTATGTGTTTATATTATTGTATACATGTGTAATAATGTTATGTGAACGTATTACGTAATTTAATAATGTGGGAGCTGTGAGAATAATAGGTTAAAAGTTGCTAACAATGAGCTAACAATAAGGTAACCTTGAGGCAATAATGAATTTGAAAGTTTAATAACTTGTGATTCTTGGAAGCAATAATGTAATCTTTGGAACAGTTCATAAAATAGCCAATCAACAACCAGAAAAAACTTTAGTTAAATGAAGGTATTCTATTGGACTAGGATTAGCCAATTAGAAAATAAAGTGGGCAAAATTTACAAATTCAGAAGTCAGTAGCTTGCAGACAGTGTTCCTAACCGGACGCGAGATGCGTCCTCGAGAAATTTAATATCTATTTTGTGAGAGACAGAAATAGTTTACGTGTTAAAAAGAGCAAGTAATTAACAAAAGAATCTCACAGCTCTCTATATCAGTGAAGTGTTATTTAAATCGTGTCAAACATTAATAAATGGAGTGAAGAAAAACTTAAAATCTGTTTAAGCCTACATTCTTCAGTCGCACCACCTCCTGCTAAGACATTCATGTCTCTAAAAAAATATAAATACTGACGCAGCCGAGGCAAAAATAAATATATAATATTTAAATAAACAGTAAAAATTACAAAGTTAATATTTTTTAAACATTGGGGCGAAGGCCACCGGGTACCATACGTGGTTACAACTACATCAAGATCGACTCCCCAACAGTCGAAATACAATACAACTCCATCGATACAACACCTACTTAAAATTGTCTTTTCATACGTGGGCAGAAACGTTCAACATAGCGAAAAACAGCTGAAAATCGATAGGACTTGAAAAGAATAGCTAAGTATTTCATAGTTCGAACCATTAATAACAGATATCCAGAAACTACCGGATTCCACAGAAGTGTTATTTGTAATAAATTGTGTGTATTTAAGAGATATACATTTTTTGGGGGTAGTACGTTTTTGTCTATCACTTAAAGTTTACTAGATATACTTTATTCCATCTGAATGAAGAGAACTTCACAGGCTATTCTCAGAAAATTCAAGATATAGATTTTATCTGTCATGTGAATACTCTTAATATATGGTGTTTTAACCAAAATCGTTAGAGCCACTTTTTAGAAAATCAAAATTTTAAAAAGTCTTTCGTGTAAAGCATAGTTTGGGGTAGAGGAATTTCTTGAAAATCTTTGTTTCCCAAGTTTGGATGCCCTTTCATTTTCAGTTAAGCTGTTCACAGACACACACACAAGCACATTTTCCTAAAAATCACTATTTTTGGATTTGGGGATCTCAAAACTGTATTTCCAGTAAAATCTCGGTATCGTAGTGGTAGAGAAAGTAACTAGCATGTGAGTGGGTCTTATGGATGTGCTTTTGTCTGTGTGTATAAGAGACAGAATGTATAAGAACAGCTTAGCTCCGAAACAAGAGCCATATGAATATCAAATCTCATACTCAAATTAAATCAACCCATGATAGCCAAAAGTTAGAGCTCGCACGTCCTTATTTAACACAGAGTAACCCCCAATTTGTAAAACTAAGCACATATATCTTTTCCTACCTTAGAGCCATTTACTAATCGACACGTTCCTCAAATTTAAAATGTACTCTGAACAGCTATCTGATGATTTAACGTATAATAGCTCCTAAATTTATTACTATATTTAAACAATTGAATGCGTCAATTTACATAATTTTCTCTACCCTCTATTGTTTAATAATGAGCATACAAACCATTCTTCTGAAGGATTATTACTTTCTCTACTACGTATAGTAAGTAGGGGATATATTGCATTCTACCCAAACATTCATACGGAGATTTTACCGGAAATACACGTTTGAGTTACCTGAATTCAAATATAGCATTTTTGGAAACGTGTCCGTGTATGTGTGTCTGTGTGTGAACAGCATAACTCAAAAACTAAAAGTTGGATAAATACCAAACTCGGTATTTGAGTTTAGTATCATCTAAGGATGCGATACAAAGATTTTCAAGAAAATCCCTCAATCCCAGACTACCCTTTATGTGGAAAATCTTTAGAAATTTTTTATTTTCTCAAAAATGGTTCTAACGATTTTGATTAAAATATCATATGTTTAAGATATTTTTATGGTAAATGAAATGTATATTTTGAATTCTCTGGGAATGTCCTCGAAAGCCCTCTTCAATCAGAATGACTTTTGCATAACTGGTAAACTGTAAGACATAGACAAAATTTTACTTCACAAAAAATATAGATCTCGTTAAAGCACACAATTTGTCATATAAATTTCTTTGTTGAATGACCCATTTCCGAGATATTCCTTATTTGTTTTGATTTTCTAATTCTTATAGTTTTTTCTGAAATGGAAATTCACTATTCGTTTTTTTATGTCCTGGAATGCAAAGAGAATAGAATACTCCACATAGCAACCAGTTCTTAAAATATTTGACTATCACTTAAAGCCTCCCATATTCCCCTTTAATCTACAAGAAAATTAGCAATAAGAAGTTTCTGCAAGCGTTTATCTCAATTAATATAAATAGATGGAGAACAAGTGCTTGTAAAAATAGTTTGTATAAGAGTAGTACTGTATGTGCAACATATTAAATGACTTTTTATGTATTTTATTTTAAATAAGATAAACATTTCGTAATAGATATAACGGAAATAACGATAGTCAAACCGGAAGCTCTTAGAATTCCAAACCCCTTCTATGCAACCGCAACAAAGTACTGAATAGCGACTGGACCTAATGATAAAGTATTGAACATCTGAACCATTAATAACGGATATATCGGAAATTACTCATGCCACAAAAAGTGTTTGAAATAAATTGTGTTTTAAACTATTCTAGATTTTTTGTGTAGTACGTTTTCGTCTATCGCTTAACGTTAAACAGTTATATAATTTTTTTCCGAATGAAGTTTTCTTAATAGGCTGCTCTCAGAAAACTAAAGATAGATATTTCAATTTTAATATAAATGTCTAAACATAGACATCGTTAGAGCTATTTTCATAAAATCAAACTTTTGATAAATGTTCCATACAAAGCATAGTTCGGTGTGGAGAATACTTCTTTAAAATCTTTGTATGGAATAGACTGGATTTAAATACCAAGTTTAGTAGTTATCCAACTTTTCGTTTTTGAGTTATGCTATTCAGACATACGCACATACTCGGTCCTTTTTCTAAAACATTTTTTCGGGTACCTCAAAACATGTATTTACATTAAAATCACTATATCGAATTTTTGGGGGGAATGCAATATCTTCTCTCCCTACTACTTACATGTCGACAAAGTAAAAATTAACTTACAAAACAAATGTTATGAAGTTGATTTATTGTTGCTTCACGTATGGAAAGCCAGTTTGAAGAAGATGTATTATATTTCGACTGTTGGGGAGCCGAACTTGAAGTAGTTGCAACCGCACGTATACTAAAAAGTTTCCAGTAGCCTTCGCCCCAAATGTGCTTTCCGGCGGCCTTTTCCCCCAAAATGTTTATGTTTCTTTAAATATTATATTTATGTTTGCCTCGGCTGCGTCAGTATTTATATTCTTTTAGAGACATGAATGTCTTAGCAGGGAGTGGTGCGACTGAAGAATGTAGGCTTACACAGATTATAATTTTACTTCACTCCTTTCATTAATGCTTGACACGATTTAAATAACACTTCACTGATATAGAGAGAGACCTGTAAGATTTTATATTAATTACTTGCACTTTTTAACACGTAAACTATTTTTGTATCACATTGAATACGTATTAAATTTCTCGAGGACACATCTCGCGTCCGGTTAGGAACACTGTCTACAAGCAACTGACTTCTGAATTAGTATATTTTGCTATATTTCAGTTTCTGATTGGCTAATCCTAGTCCAATAGAATACCTTCATTTAACTAAAGCTTTTTCTGGTTGTTGGTTGGCTATTTTATAAACTGTCACAAAAATTACACTATTGCTTCCAAGAATTACAAGTAGTATTGTTAAACTTTCAAATTCATTACTGCCTCAAGGCAACCTCATTGTTAGCAACTTTTAACCTATTATTCTCACAACTCCTACATTATTAAATTACGTAATACATTCGTATAACATTATTACACATGTATACAATAATATAAACATATACAATGACTGCAATATACACTATTTTATATCTTGTTACATACACATATTGCTTTAAGGCGGGCTGTTATTGAATTTATATATTATATAATTGACTGAAATCATTTAAGTGTTAAAAATACTGCCTCAGTTATTTATGTAAATTTACAATCCATTCTCGTCTACAATGATAATGTTTCTGAAACGTTTATTTATAATATATAAATATTGTTGACGAGTTAACAGGTACACAACTTTCTCTAAATATCACCAGTTACTACGTTTATACGATATCATAAGAGGCTATATTACACCTACGCTATACTATTCTGGCTATATGCTCTTTAGAACATAATAATGAACAAGAAAACACACACATACTGTCTATATAACGGATGTAAAAAAAACTTTTACCACACCTTCGAAATGTACTAACATTATGTTTACAGAAAATGATGTTTACATGAAAAGCGAGGGATATTTGCACACAGTCTGATGCACAAGAATTCTCCCGTCTGAGGATGCACCTACACTTTTGTGAAGAAATATGACAGAGAAGGTATTCCGGTTGAACTAATACTCAAAGTAAATTCTCATGGGAGATAGCAAATTCTGCCACCTGGACGGGTATATCAGCAGCACGGTAGAATGCCCATCACTTATGTATACCTCTGTACTTACACATTCCATGCAGACATGACTGCAGGTCTCGCCTCCTCAAGGAATCCGGTCTGCATTCCAATTCGTCCTGCATAGCTCCCTCCCAAGGACATAGGCACCTCCTGTACATAGAGTGCATTTTAAATATCATGATCTTAATGCCAGACAACAACTTGCACATAAGTTACGGTACAAAAGGAGTATAGCATAAAAAATCTGATGTGTTACACTCACATGATTTTCTCTACTCTTGTACAAACTATTTTTACAAACGCTTATACTCCATATGTTTCATGTTAATCGAGATGTTAATCTTATTACTAATTTTCTTGTAGATGCAAGCGGAATATGATAGGCTTTAAGCAAAGTCAAATATTTTAAGAGCTGGTTGCTATGTGGAGTATTCAATTCTCTTTGCATGACCAGGACAAAAAAAATGAATAATGAATTCCCATTTGAGAAAAAACATAAGTATTGGAAAATTTAAGGGAATAACAAGCAACATCTCGAAAACGGTTCACTCAACAAAAAAGTATATGACTTAAATTGTGTATTTTAACGCGATCTACATTTTTTGTTCAAAATGAAGAATACTTTTGGAGACATTCCCAGAAAATTCGAGATATACAATTCATTTGTCATAAAATATCTTAAACATATGATATTTTAATCAAAATCGTTGAAGCGATTTTTGAGAAAATTAAAATTGTCGAAAAATATTCCATATAAAGGGTAATCTGGGGTAGGGGGATTTTCTTGAAAACCTTCGTGTCGCATCTCTGGAAGATACTGAACCTAAATACCAAGTTTGGTGTTTATCCAATGTTCGTTTCTGAGTTATGCTGTTCACATACACAGACACACACACAGACACAGACACAAACACAGACATGTTTCCAAAAATGCTTTTTTTTTAATTCAGGGGTCTCAAAACCTATATTTTCGGTGAAATCTCGGTATCGAATTTTTGGGTGGAGAGAAAGTAAAAATCACATACTAAATTCTTGCTAAAGCTTACTTTTATATCTACTACGTTTTAATCGAAATAAACCCTTACAGAAATAGCTACATTACACATTAAGTCAAATGTTAAGAACTGGATGCTATACGCTAACCTTAAAATGCCATACTGCTTCCACGCAATCGCGAGAAACAACTGAATTTCAAAAGTACTTCAAAGAACGGCCCAGAAATGGAAAATTCGAACCATTAATAAATGGATATCTCAGAAATGATTTATGCCACAAAAAGCTCATTTTAAATATATTGTGTATTCTAAAGAGATCTACATTCTTTGTTAAGTACGATTTCGTCTATCGCTTAACGTTTACCAGTTATACAATTTTATAAAAAATTCCTGTGGAATGAAGAGGACTTCAAGGCTATTCTTAGAAAATTCAATATATACATTTTATTAGTAATATAAATATCTTTTATCTGTTGTATTTTAATCAAAATGTTTAGAGCCATCTTTTAGAAGATCAAAATTTGCGAGAAATGTTCCTCGTAAAGGTTAGTTGGGGTGGGGATATTTTCTTGAAAATCTTCCTGTCGTATCCTTGGAAGATACTGAACTTAAATACCAAGTTTGGTACTTATCCGACCTTTCGTTTTTGAGTTATGTTGTTAACAGACATAGGCTGACACATACACGTACCTTTTTCTAAAAATGTTTTCTTTGGATTCAGGGAGCATCAAAACTTATTTTTCCGGTGGAATCTCGACATTGCATTTTTAAGTGTAATACAGTACTTCCCCTACTTACTCTACGTAGTAGAGAAAGTAAACCAATATGATTTGTTGCACTTTCATATCTTTCTCTATTTCTTGTACACACTATTTTTACAAACGCTTATTCTCCATATGCTTATGTTAATCGAGATATCGAGGTGTTAATCTTATTGCTAATTTTCTTGTAGGTGCAAGGAGAATTGGTAGACTTTAAGAGATAGTCAAATATTATAACAGTTGCTACTTCTAGGGAGCGTTCCATTCCCTTTACATGTCCAGTACATAAAAAATGAATAACGAATTGCCATTTGAGAAACGTATAAGCATTGGAAAGTTCAAAAAATAACAAGGAATATCTCCAACAGGGTTCTCTCGATACAAAAAAGGTTTATAGCATAAATTGTGTGTTTAATGAGATCTACAGTTTTGTGTAGTAAAATTTTGTCAATCTCTTACGGTTTATCAGTTATGTGAAAGTCATTCCGATTGAAGGGGATTTTTTGGGACATTCCCATAAAATAAAAATATACATTTCATTTGCCATAAAAATATTTTATACATATGATATTTTAATCAAAATTGTTAGAACTATTTTTGAGAAAATAAAAATTTCGAAAAATATTCCATGTACAGGGCTTTCTGTGTTGGGGAGATTTTCTTGAAAATTTACATGTCGCATCCTTAGAAGATACTAAATCCATATACAAAGTTTGGTATTTCTCCGACTTTTCATTTTTAGTTATGCTGTCCAGAGACAGACACAGGGCATGTTCCCAAAAATGATTTATTTGTATTTAGAGCAGCTCAAAACATGTATTTCCGGTGAAATCTGGGTATCAAATTTTTGGATGGAATGGAATACTTCCCCTACTTAGCTTTCGTGATCTGAAGTGCAAAGCCACGTTGTATTTGAGGAAGCTTCTTTTGGCTTCATTTTTTATTCAACACATGATGGTAGGCAGAAACGTAGGACAGTGCCATTGGTTCCGCTATTCTAGGATAGTAGGCAAGGCTTCTGAGTGGATGACCCAAGTAGGTCATTGCCACATTTAATATATAAAAAATTCTGATGGGTTTCACTCGCATGACTTTCTCTACTTTTATACAAACTATTTTTACAAACGCTTATTCTCCGTATGCTTAATGTTAATCGAGATATCGAGATGTTAATCTTATTGCTAATTTTCTTGTAGATGCAAGGGGAATTGGTAGGCTTTAAGCGATAGTCAAATATTTTAAGAGCTGGTTACTATGTGGAGTATTCTATTCTCTTTGCATTACCAGGACAAACAAGATGAATAACGCATTCCCATTTGAGAAAAGGTATAAGTATTGGAAAATTTAAGGGAATGACAAGTAATATCTCGAAAATGGTTCACTCAACAAAAAAAATGTATATGACATAAATTGTGCATTTTAACGCCATCTACAGTTTTTGTGCAGTAAAATTTTGTCTATCTCTTATAGTTTACCAGTTTATTTTGGAGCGATTCCCAGAAAATTCGAGATACACATTTCATTTGTCATGAAAATATCCTAAACATATTATATTTTAATCAAAATTGTTAATGCCATTTTTGAGAAAATTAAAATTTTTGAAAAATGTTTCATGTAAAGCGTAATTTGGAGTGGGGGGATTTTCTTGACAACCTTTGTGTCGCATCTCTGCAAGATACTGAGCCTAAATACCAAGTATGGTGTTTATCCGACTGTTCATTTCTGAATTATGCTGTTCACTGGCACACAGACACACAAACGGACATGTTTCCAAAAATGTTTTTGGATTCAGGGGGTCTCAAAACATATATTTCCGGTGAAATCTCGGTATCGAATTTTTGGGTGGAATACAATACTTCCCCTACTTACTATACGTAGTAGAGAAAGTAATAAATATATGTTGACTATGCAGTACTTATTAAGCGGGAGATAGTGATTAAATACATTTGTTTTTTGACGTTACTATTACTTCCGAAATGTTTACAACACTGATCAGTAGAATTTAATAAGAGACTAATGTAGCATATCCAAATGTTAGTGCAGCACTTATTATTGGGACGTGCCTTCATCACTACTGATTAAAAGAGTAGCAAAAGCCTCTGTATATCATTAACAAGACTTCTCTGTAACATAATGTACATACATTCATGGAAGTGTCAATAATACGTTTTATATTTTGCTGAGAACAGATCCATTTGGTTGTAAGTTATTTCTTGAGAAAAATTTTCCTGACTTAATATGTTCCAAATGGAGGAACTAGAGCAAAAGACTCGTGGGCAGATGGACGACACTCCTCCCTAAAGCCACAACAACCGAAGAGATATAAGACGAGAAAACTGATTAGTAATTCCACAATAGACTAAAAAGGAATTGAGAAGACTTTGTGGTAAAGTAATACAATCTAAGTTTCAATTTCATAGCTGTAGTGTAAACGCAGGGCATTCAGTAGAGATTGCAAAGCTAAGCTACAACTCGAACAATAATTAGATTACAGAGCAGGGCAGTCTTTCCTCTCAGGTTAACACATAATTCCCCACAAAAAGCTCATTCTCGCCTCCAGCACTTTTAGAGTATCTCTGTTAGAGCCATCTCTGAGAAAATAAGAATAAGGAAAGTAAATTACAGAGGTGTGAAAATTATTAGACCCAAGTTTACCTTTACGTTAAAATGATTGTAGTTTCAGAGTTTGAAAGTAGCTTTAAAACGTCAAAAATCAAATCAAAGCATTATATGAAACCTGCCAGCCATTTATCACTGTGAATATTTTATTCCTCCAACATCACCTTGCATTAGTAAATTTTCTTAGTAAAAGATCAGGTTTCTAACCTATGACCCCAAAAATCTACAAAGAAATTAAGTACACGTCATAGAACCATTTAATTTCCAGATATGGTCTTGAAGCGATGTCATCTAAAATTAATTTTTTGTAAACTGTTCGTATTTCATAGAAGAAAAAGCATTTTCTTCTGCCTAAAAGTATAGGATTAAAAATTAACTCTGTAGCTTTGTTCCACGTTTTCGCATATAATTCTGATTGGTATGAAATTATATGAGCATTTATTACATTAAAGCGTCAATATTTTGGAGACATAAGCTCGGTTAGTAAATACCCAAAACTTGAAGTAGATAGTTTATTTCTGTCCCACGTATGGAAGTCAATTTGAAGATGTTTTGTTGTATTGTTATTTGCCACAAATTTATAAAGATAGTATTACTGCTTCTATAAATATTTAATATTTATGTTTGCCTCGGCTGCGCCAGTATTTGTTAGAGACACGTTTCTCTTGGGCAGGGTTGTGATGCGACCAGGAATGTAGGCTTACACAGATTATAATTTTTACTTCACTCCTTTTATTAATACTTGATACGATTTAAATAAAACTTCACTGATATAGAGAGCTGTGCGATTCTTTAATTAATTAATTACGCTTTTTAACACGTAAACTTATTTTTCGTCTCACACGAATACATATTAATTCTCTCCAGTTATGAGTACTGTCTGCAGGCAACTGAATTGATTTCAACCGTCTAAACTTGTGAATGTCTGTATTTCAAGTCTGTGATTGGCTAATCCTACTCCAATAGAATACCTGCGTTTAACTAAAGCTTTTTCTAGTTGACGATTGGCTATTTTTAAACTGTCACTAAAATTACATTATTGTTGCTCCAATAATGACTAGTAGCATTATTACACTTTCTAATTCATTATTTCCTCAAGGTTACCTCATTGTTACCTCATTGTTAGCAACGTTTGACCTATTTCTCACAGCTCCTACATTATTAAATTACGTAATACATCCATATAACATTGTTGAACATGTATACAATAATATAAGCATATGCAATGGCATATACATTTTACAAATTATTATATACCCATATTGCTTCAAGGCGGGTTGTTATTGAATTTACATATTATATAATTAGACTGAAATTATTTAAGTGTTAAAAATACTGCCTCAAATTTTGCTTTGAGTTTAATAATTTTCGCACCCCTGTAATTACTCTTCCACACCAGCCTTGGGACACAGTTGGAAGATAGAATCAAGCGAGTGAAAAATGTAATGTCTTAGCCGGGATTTGAATCGCGATCTCCTGGTTTTACATGGATCTCAAATGCGGAGATCCGTGGTTCAAATTCCGGCTGTAGCAGTGTATTTTTTACGCGCCTGAGTCTATGTTTACAATAACGAAAGCATTTTACCTACATAAAATGCTTGCTTTGATTGAAGATAATTTTATGCAAATTTTCACCTTGAATTCTCAAAAGGTGCCGCCTTTAAATTCAACATTTGGTATTTATTCGACTCTCCTTTTTCGAGTCAGACATTTAGCGTGCAGGTAAATGTTTTTCCAAAAATGTTTGTCAGAGGGTGAGGCAAGAGGCTCCTCAAAACATGTCTTGCAGTAAATTTCAGTATAACTTTTTTTTTCTTTTTGTAGAATGCTGCACTTCGTCCGGGTAAATAATGAGTTTGGTTGCTTATTCTAGCTTCCGTAATGTCAGCGTGACACAATTGTCGCCTCCCACATCTTTTTATAGGGCTCCAACTGAAGACGACGCTGGCTCGCTTCTGCAACACTTAACTGGTTGGCATGCGTTACAGTCACAGGCTTTATCGCTTCTCGGAACTGATCATCATCACTCTCTCTCTCTCTCTCTTTCTCTCTCTATCTCTAGTGATCGTTAGCTCATGAATGAATTGTTCAATATTCTCGGTAAATTTATACCAGCAATGAACAAAACAGGCTTTATAAATAAATTAATATTTCAAACATTTCTTAGTTCTCAGTTTTGAACATTTTGACATCTCCGCGGTGTAGTGGTTACCATTCTAGCCTCTAGTTTCCGATATCGCGAGTTCAAACCCGCGAAGGGCGATGGATGTTTTCGGGCGTAAAATTCCTTAGCATGGCTTCTTTCGTTGGTCCAGTGTCGTAGATTTACGACACGTATAAGAACGTGATAAAGAGGCCTCTGAGTAAAATTACCGGTTTTTCACGCCCAATATAGAATTGAACGCTAAGGGCCATAGTAGTTCAAGAGCGTCCATAAATAAAACTCAATTTAATTAAATTTTCTGTTGTATCTTTCACTTCGTATACTTCTCGTTAAACAGGAACCACGGGTCCGATAGTTTACTGATCATTCTGGAGTGTAAGGTTTTTATAGCTATATCTCAAAAGTTTTGTAGGTCTTCAACTACTTTTCTGAAAGCCTCAGAATAAAATCGGTGAGTGAACAGTTCATAGGAATGAATTTATTGGACCCATCGCTATTCGCTACGTTAGTACTGACTGACACTAACCACCACACAGACCAGTTGCCCCTTTAATGTAACGATTTCCAGGAATTTCCTTTTGTAGAACTTGTGGTACTACATAGAATGTTCCTACGCAACCAACCTCCGGCTTGCAGTTTGGAACCTCTTGTGCTTTATCCGACTTCTTTCCTCTCTGCCTGCAATGGCATCATTGTCGCCGACTTTTTACTTTCTCTACTACGTAGAGTAAGTAGGGGAAGTATTGTATTCCACCCAAAAATTCGATACCGAGAATTCACCGGAAATATATGTTTTGAGACACCCTGAATCCAAAAAAGGCATTTTTTGGAAACATGTCCGCGCGCGCGCGTGTGTGTGTGTGTGTCTGTGAACAGCTTAACTCAGAAACGAACAGTCGGATAAACACCAAACTTGGTATTTAGGTTCAGTATCTTCCAGAGATGCGACACGAAGGTTTTCAAAAAAATCTCCCACCCTAGATTACACTTTACATGGAATATTTTTCGAAAAGTTTAATTTTCTCAAAAATGGCTAACGATTTTGATTAAAATATCATATGTTTAAGATATTGTCATGAGAAATGAAATGTATATTTTGAATTTTCTCCAAAAGTATTCTTCATTGTGAACGACTGTTGCATAACTGGTTAACCATAAGAGATAGACAAAAGTTTACTACACAAAAAATGTAGATCGCGTTAAAATACACAATTTATGTCATATACTTTTTTGTTGAGTGAACCATTTTCGAGATATTGCTTGTTATTCCCTTAAATTTTCCAATACTTATACTTTTTCTCAAATGGGAATTCATTATTCATTTTTTTTGTCCTAGCAATGCAAAGACATAGCAACCAGCTCTTAAAATATTTGACTATCGCTTAAAGCCTACCAATTCCCCTTGCATCTACAAGAAAATTAGCAATAAGTTTAACATCTCGATTAACATGAAGCTAATGGAGAATAAGCGTTTGTAAAAATAGTTTGTACAAGAGTAGAGAAAGTCATGTGAGTGTAACACATCAGAGTTTATTTAATTTCTCTATCACGTACGTAATAGATACGTTTTGTGGATCCCTGAATCAAAACAATAAAAAAATTAAAATATTAGAAAAATGTACGGGCGTGTCGTGTCCGTGAACAGCAGATAACACAAAAACCAAAAATCGGATAAATACCAAACTTGGTATTTATATTCAGTACCTTCCAAATATGCAACACGGATATCACCCCAACTACCCTTTACATGAAACATTATTCCAAAGTTTTTATTCTCTAAAAATAGCTTTAACAATTTTGATTAAAATGCCATACATTAAAGATATTTACATGACAAAAACGTGTATATGTTGAATTTTCTGGAAATAGCCTGTAAAGTCCTCCTCATTTGGAAGGAGTTTTGTATAATTTTGTTTAACAGATAAACGTTAAGCGATAGACGAAGACGTACTACACAAAACATGTGGATCTTTTTAAAACACACACTTTATTTCCAATTTTTTTTAACATAAGCCATTTCTGATACCCGTTATTAAAGGTTCGGTTTGTTCATTTCTTGGTCATTCTTTTAAAGTTATGTAAACATTCAGTTGTTTTTCGCAATTGCATGGAAACAGAATGTAATTTTAAGGCAGCGTATAGCGTCCACTTCTCAAACATTTGACTATCGCTGTTCTCTTTGTATCAATAACGAAATGTGTAATGTAGCTATTTCTGCATAGCTTTCTTTGGATTGAAATGTAATGTGAAGGTAATGTGAATGTAAGACATATTTGTTATACTATGCTGTACAAGTATGAATTGCATTTATATGCAAGTGGATATAAAGTTTAGTGAGGCTTTTATAACTGATTCAGGAATGTCTGTGGAGTATATATACGGAACCCATGGATAGCAGTAACATAGAACCGGCCCGTCTTATCTGCGCAATAAAAGAAACCGTGTAAAAAATAAGGGGTATAGATGTTATTTTCAAACCGGAAATACGAGGGCCGTCCAGAAAGTAACAGACGTTTTGGCCTATCGCGGGGATGGGCTGGGCTAGAGCCTCCATCTTGGTGTCAGAACGTTCCTACACACAATTACGGATCCAGCTGTGGTAGCACGTGGATTGTGCCTCCTTTACTTTGCTCTCTGTGACGTGTTAAAATTCTATACCAATTTCACCGGAAATACATGTTTTGAGACCCTCTGGAACCAAATAAAGCATTTTAGGAAACATGGCCAGGTGTGTGTGTGTGTGTGTGTGTGTGCAACATAACTCAAAAACGAAAATTCGAATAAACACCAAACTAGGCATTCAAGTTCAGTATCTTACAAGGATTCGACATGAATATCTTCAAGAAAATATCTCCACCCCGAACTACCCTTTATGTAGAACATCTATAGAAAATTGTGATTTTCCAAAAAATAGCAATAACGATTTTGACTAAAATTCATATGAAAGCTATTAACTTCACCAATAAAATATATAACTTGAATTTTCTGGGAATAGCCTTGGAACTCCTCTTCATTCGGAAGAAATTTTGTATAATTTTGTATAATTGGTAAACGTTAAGCGATAGGTGAATATGTACTATAAAAAATATAGAGCTGTTTAAAACACACCATTTATTTCAAATACGTTTTTTGTAGCATAAACCATTTCTGAGATATCAGTTATTGAAAGTTGGAAGTGCTCTTCTTTGGATTGTTTTGAAATCCTGTCAACATTCATTTATTTTTTGCGATTGCATGAGTACAGTTTGGAATTTTAAGGCCGGAATATACACTATGTGATCAAAAGTATCCGGACACTTCTCAAACATATGTTTTTCATCTTAGGTGCATTGTGCTGCCACCTACTACCTGGTACTCATTATCCGCGACCTCAGTAGTCAGACATCGTGAAACACCAGAATGAGACGCTCCGTGGAACTCACGGACTTCTAACGTGGTCAGGTGATTGAGTGTCACTTGTGTCAGAAGTCTGTACGCGAGATTTCCACACTCCTAAACATTCCTAGATTCACTGTTTCTGATGTGATAGTGAAGTGGAAACGTGAAGGGACGTGTACAGCACAAAAGCGTACAGGTCGACCTCGTCTGTTGACTGACAGAGACCACGGACATTTGAAGAGCCTCTTAAAGAGTAATAGGCAGACATCTATCCAGACCATCACACAGGAATTCCAAACTGCATCAGGATCCACTCCAAGCACTATGACAGTTAGGCGAGAGGTGAGAAACCTCAATGGTCGAGCGGCTGCTCATAAGCCACACATCACGCAGGAAAATGCCAAACGAAGCCTCGCTTGGTGTAAGGAGCGTCAACATTACACGATTGCACAGTGGCAAAACATTCTGTGGAGTGACGAATCACGGTACACAATGTGGCGATCCGATGGCAGCAGGGTGTGGGTATGGCAAATGCTCGGTGAACGTCATCTGCCAGCGTGTGTAGTGCCAACAGTGAAATTCGGAGGTGGTGGTATTATGTTATGGTCGTGTTTTTCCTGGAGGGGGCTTGCACCCCTTGTTGTTTTGCGTGGCACGATCACAGCGCAGACCTACCTTCTTGCTTCCCAGGGATGTAAGCAATTCGGGGATGGCGATTGCATCTTTCAACACGATCAAGCATCTGTTCATACTGCACGGGCTGTGGCAGAGTGGTTACACGACAATAACGTCCCTGTAATGGACTGGCCTGCACAGAGTCCTGACTTGAATCCTATAGAACACCTTTGGGATGTTTTGGAACTCCGACTTCGTGCCAGGCCTCACCGATCTACATCGATACCTCTCCTCAGTTCCGCACTCCGTGAAGAATGGGCTGCCATTCCCCAAGGAACCTTCAAGCACCTGATTGAAAGTATATCTGCGAGAGTGAATGCTGTCATCAAGGCTAAGGGTGGGCCAACACCATATTGACTTACAGCATTACCGATGGAGGGCGCCACGAACTTGTACGTCATTTTCAACGCGGTCCGGATACTTTTGATTACGTAGTGTAGCATCCAGTTCCTAAACATTTGACTATCGTTGTTCTCTATGTATCCTAACGAAATGTGTAATGTTTTTGCAAAGGTTTACTTGAATTAAAATGTAGTAGATAGAAAAATAAGCTTTAATAAGAATAGTTTGTATACCCACTAGTAAAGATAGAGGGCAGGGAAAGTCATGTTAATGTATCATATCAGATTTAATACTAATGTGACACTGATCTGTGTGCTTTCTTATTCTATCTGTATTGGATAGACTGTGTACTCGGTTCTTTTTGGGGAGCGGTTGATTCGTGCTTTGGGTATTTAAATTATTGACCAGAGCTTTTGAAACGCACGGTACACGCGTTTTTGTTCCGCTAATGATGCTTCCGATCCACGAAGCATAGTTTAGCGTGCCAATTATTAGCATGCTGCGTGCTATTGTCTTTGTATTCACTACGTTTTTGGTCAAAACGGGTTTGTTTTTATGTCGTCCATAACGAGGTCAAACGGATCAATGCCTTCTCTTTTAATTCCACTCGTAATATTTAGCCATAGATAGACTGCAAGTGCGGTTTGGATCATTTCCAGTCAATGGCGACCCTCGTGAAGGAGAGGTGAGGAATAGAGAGGTAGTTTTCTCGGGAATTATAGGTCTTTTGGGTAATTCCAAGAACGTTGATCGAATTGGAACGAATTCAGTCACTCGTGAAGTTATTAGTTTATCTGTAATGGTTTTTCTGTGTTTGAGAGAGAGGGAGGGATGGAGAGGGAGAGACAGAACAATAAATGACACAATGCAAGCAAGCTCATGGAGTTTTCTGCATTTCAAATACTTTAAAGGTTTCAAATATTTGAAAAAAATATTATGTACTGCATTCACATTACCTTTTCTACTCACCCTTCTACAAACTATGCTTACAAGGGTAAGCTTTTCCTATAAATGGATTATTTTATTCAGTAGAATTAAACTACAAGTTCCCTAATTTAGGGACTGCAAAACCGACAAAGCTTACCAATAAAATTAACAATATTAAGAATTTAAGTACTGTAAATAAATGAATAAAAATTAAAATAAGAAATAAAACACGAAAAAAGAACCGTTTGCTGTATACAAGGCGTGTTTTAAAGTAAGTACCGATATTTTGTTAAAAAATAACAGAACTTTATTTTCCAGATACTTTACTATCATTCATTACATTACACCTTACACTAATTCTCCAGTCATCGCCATTATTCAGACATTTGTCGTATTGGGAAACCACTTTTTCTATGCTTCGTTAAAGAATGATGCCGCCTGTGATGATAGCCAAGTATGCACTTCTTGTTTCACAACAGTCCGGATTTGGCACCAAGCGATTTTCATCGGTTTCTCTATCTGAAGAAATTCCTTGGTGGAAAACATTTCAACGACGATGATGTTATGAAAAAAGAATTGCAGACTTGTCTATCATCACAAGCGGCTTCATTCTTTGACGAAGGCACACGAAAACTGTTTTGCCGTTACAACTGCCTTAATAACGGCTGTGACTATGTGGAGAAGTAGTGAAAGGTATAAGGTAACGAATGATAATGAAGTATTTAAAAATACTGTTGTTTTTACTTTCTCTACTACGTATAGTAAGTAGGGAAAGTATTGCATTCCACCCAAAAATTCGACACCCTAGATTTCAATGTAAATACGTGTTTTGAAGCTTTTTAAAACCATATCCGTGTGTGCGTCTGTGTGTCTGCGAGTCTGTCTGTGAGTAGCATAACTCAAAAATGAAAAATCGGATAAATACTTAACCTGGTATTCGAGTTTTGTATCTTCCAAGAATGCGACACGAGGAGTTTAAAGAAAATCCTCCTACTCCAGACTACCCTTTACATGGAAAATTTCTCGAACATTTGGATTTTCTCAAAAAAGACTCTAACGATTTTGATTAAAATATCACATGTTTAAAATATTTCCATGGCAAATGAAATGTATATCTTCAACTTTCTGAGAATATCCACAAAAGTCCTCTTCATTCGAATGATTTTCGCATAACTGTTAAACCGTAAGACATAAGACAAATGTTTACTACACAAAAAATGCACATGTCGTTGAAAGGCATAATTTATATCGCACACGTTTTTTTGTCGAGTGAACCATTTCCGAGATATTCCTTGTTATTTATTTGAATTTTCAGTACTTTCTCAAATGGGAATTCGTTATTAGCTTTCTGTTTGTTTTTTTACTTTCTCTACTGCGTATAGTAAGTAGGGGAAGTATTGTATTACACCCAAAAATTCGATATAGAGATTTCACCAGAAATATATGTTTTGAGACCCCCTGAATCCAAAAAAGCATTTTTGGAAACATATCCGCGTGTTTGTGACTGTGAAGAGCATAAAAACGAACAGTCAAATAAACACCAAACTTGGTATTTAGGTACGGTATCTTTCAGAGATGCGACACGAAGGTTTTCAAGAAAATCCCCCCACCCCAGATTACCCTTTACATGGAAAATTTTTCGAAAATTTTAATTTTCTCAAAAATGGCTCTAACGATTTTGATTAAAATATCATATGTTTAAGATATTTTCATGACAAATGAAATGTATATCTCGAATTTTCTGGGAATATCTCCAAAAGTATTCTTCATTGTGAACGACTTTTGCATAACTGGTAAACCATAAGACATAGACAAAATTTTACTACACAAAAAATGTATATCTGGTTAAAATTCACAATTTATGTCAAATACATTTGTTTGTTGAGTGAACCATTTTCGATATATTGCTTGTTATTACCTTAAATTTTCCAATACTTATACTTTTTTATCAAATGCAGTTCGTTATTCATTTTTTATGTCCTGGACATGCAAAGAGAATGGAATACTGCACATATCAACCAGCTCGTAAAATATTTTACTTTCGGTTAAAGTATACCGTATTCCACTTGCACCTACAAGAAAATTAGAAAATTAGTTACTGCAAACGTTTATCTTGATTAACATTTACATCTTTACACATTACACATTTCGTTGTAGATACAATGGGAACAGCGATAGTCAAATGTTTATAACTGGGCGCTATATACTGGCCTTAAAATTCCATACTGTTTCCACGCAACAACAGAAAGTCGATGGGACTTAAAAGCAATGTTAATTATTGATCAATTCGAACCTTTAATAAAATATATCTCAGAAACGGCTTATGCTACAAATAAGTATCTGAAATAAACTCCGTGTTTTAAAGAAACTTACAGATTTAGTCTATCGCTTAACGTTTGCCAGTTATATAAGATTATACGGCATTCCTTCAGAAGGAAGTGGGCTTCACAAGCTATTCCTATAAGATTCAAGATATAATTTTTATTTGTAATTAAACTCTTTAGTTTACGGAATTTTAATCCAAATCGTAAGGGACATTTTTTATATAATTAGAAATTCCGAATAATGATCCGTGTTTGAGGTGGGGGATTTTCTTGAAAATCTTCGCGTTGCTTCTTTGAAAGGTACTGAACCCAAATACCAAGTTTGGCATTTATCTAACTTTTCGTTTTTGAGTTATGCTGTACACAGACACACACACGGACCTTTTGTTAAAAATGCTTCAAATGCTGTTTAGTTCTCAGAAATCCTTACACATGAAGAAGATTGTTGCTTCAAGTATGGTAAGCCTTTGAAGTAGGAGTTGTATTGTAGTTCAGCTGTTGGGGAGCCGAACTTGAAGTAGTTGCAACCGCACGTAAGGTAAACGTTTTCCGGTAGCCTTCGCCCCAAATGTACTTTCCGGTGGCCTTTGCCCCCCAAAAATGTTCAAAAATATTAACTTTGTAATTTGACTGTTTCTTTAAATATTAATATTTATGTTTGCCTCGGCTGCGTCAGTATTATTGTTAGAGATATGTTTCCCTTTGCAGGGTTGTTGTGCGACTGAAGAATGTAGGCTTACACAGATTATAATTTTAGTTCACTCCCTTTAGTAATGCTTGACACGATTTAAATAACACTTCACTGATAGAGAGAGAGAGCTGTGAGATTTTTTTATTAATTACTTGCACATTTTAACACGTAAAACTATTTTTGTCCCACACGAAGACGTATTAAATTTCTCGAGGACGCATCTCACGTCCGGTTAGGAACACTGTCTGCAACCAACCTGTCCAGTTATGAGCGCTGTCTACAAGCAACTGACTTGTTTTCTACCGCCCAAATTTGCAAATTTCTATATTTCAATTCTCTGATTGGCTATTCCTAATCCAATAGAATACTTATATTTAACTTAACCTTTTAGCAACTTTTAACCTAATATTCTCACAGCTCTTACCATTATTAAATTACGCAATACATTCACATAACATTATTACACATGTATGCAATAATATAAACATATATAATGACTGTAATATACACTTTTATATGTTGTTACATACACATATTGCTTTAAGGCGGGCTGTTATATTTTTTACTATATAATTTGACTGAAACCATTTAAGTGTTAAAAATACTGCCTCGTACAACAGGGGAGATATCTAGAAAAGTAAATTACATACCAAAACAAACAGTACATTTTAAAGAGTAATAAAATGCATATGGCTTCATTTTGTATTATTACAGTCCTTTTCACGCACTAAAATAAGTTTTCATTTATTCTCACAAGAGATAATACGCATGAATGCACATTTAGAACGAAATTCATGCTTGGTTTTGGCAAAAATTGTTTTAGGGATTTGTAACAGTCATAAAAAAGAAATCTATTTCACTCTCCAGTTAAGTTTCCATGTTGTTCTGGATTGAATGTGTGCGCATATTGTGAACTGCCTGCAAGAATTCGATATCCCTTGCGGCTTAAAATATTTTGTTTAAAGCATATCCTTCACGAAGAATCCCACTCCGTTGCTGTAAATTTGGCAGATTTTAAGGCGCATAACCCATTTCGCTTTATAAAACAGGGCTACATTTTCTAATATTTAAATAACAATGAATATCCTACATACGTATGGAAAATCGGGTTCAGTGAATTTCTACAAGGTTTTAATTAGTAGGAATACTGATATACTAGTTCCTGCAACTTTATATGTGGATTCTTGTCCCTCCCACTTAGTACATACTTGGAACTGAGCAACATTTATACAGGCTGATTTAATTAATTTTTTTTATCTTTGTTCATAGTTGTCAAACAGCCAGGCATTAAGACCTTAGCCAAAACATTATTTAAAATAAACATGTCAGGTTCTTCGTATTTTATTTCTTAACGTAATCAAATCTTATGACGCGCTTTAGCCAAAATTCATCCTCTCTTGAATACATTTTTCTTTCTGAATATTGTCTTATTTTTACTTTCACTACCATCTACATAGTAGGCAGAGAAGGTATTGCATTCCACCCAAAAATTCGATATCAAGATTTAACCGGAAACACATGTTTTGAGGCGTTTAAAGAAAAGGTCTATGTCTGGGTGTCTAACGAAAGGTCGGATAAATACCAAACTTGATATTTAGGTTCAGCACCTTCCAAAGATGCACATGAAGATTCTCAAAAATTCCCCCACCCAAGATTACTATTTACATGGAACATTTTTTCAAAAATTTGTAATTTTATAAAAAAATGGCTCTAGTGATTTTTGTTTAACCGTATATTAAACACATTTACATGTAAAATAAATTGTATATCCCGAATTTTCTGAGAAGCCTGTGAAGTCCTCTTCATTCGGAAGGAACTTTATATAATCTTGTGTAACTGGTAAACGTACGACAAAAACGTACTACACAAAAGTGTAGATCTGTTTAAGACACACAATTTATTTCAAATTACATTTTTTGTGGCTTCAGCAATTTCGGAGATATCCGTTATTAATGGTTCGAACTGCCCAATATTTAATAATTTAAGTCCTGTCGATTTTCATCTATTTTTCATGATCCCAGCTAGAGTATGGAATTTAAAGGCCAGCATATAGCGTCCAGTTTTAAAACATTTGATTATGATCAAATAGGCACCATTCCACTTGTAGCTACCTATAACAAAAAGTGTAATGCAGATATTTCCGTAAAGGTTTATCTCGATTATAATGTAGTAGATAGGAAAATAAATTTTCTCAAGAACAATTTGTGCCTAAACACATTAATAGTGATAGAGGGTAGAGAAAGTCATGTGAATGTAATATAACATTTTTAGTGGCGTGTACACGTTTTTATACTTCAAATCTGAACCTGTAGGTAATCACAAGGTATTTTACACTGGGGTCTCTATTTGAAATTATTTCCTAGAACTAGTATATAGAGTAACTGTGCTTCTTACTTTTTATAAACATTTCTTATACCGGTAAGATATAAAGCATATGCTAGACCTACTACACAGTAGCCGAGTTCGTTAAGGTAGGGACTCATGAATGGGAGGTCTACTGTTCGAATCTCCTTGACTGAGGCCTTTTCTGGACTTTCCTTAGTCTCACAACTGCCGGGGAGGCATCCTGACGCTTGGAACGTTTCCTTAAAAAATTTCATTTTCCAATTATCATTTTACTTCATGTATCATCAGTGCCTACCGCCTGTGGTGCCATATGTAGCAAGAACGGGTGTTAAAACGATACTAAAAAGTGTAAAATATGCTTTCAAATGAGTGACCGTTCTTGATAAGTTCATACTTAGCATAAATGACTGGCTTTATGAAATAGTGTCAGTAGTTTAAGATTTCTGGAAATGAAATGAGCAGATACTTAATTAGAAGTGTGTAAAGACTCTAAGTTCTGCCTCTATCGTGCCTTTTCTTGGCATTGCAGAATACGCTAGTGCACCGTGGAAGTGTAGTTTACAAATTCAATAGAGATCTCGGGATTTCCGAAAGATACTAGTGTCATAGTATCGATTTCCGTTCGTAATAACGAGGCCTATCGCTCTCGCAAGGCCAAGCTTATTTCATTCTAGGAAAATCTATAAATTCAAAATGTAACACTGTGCAATAAAAATCCATGTACGATGCATATAGATATCCAAATATCTATGATATTTTAGAGTATCTTGGAAACAGAAGCTCAATTCATACTTGATTATGTATGACTGTATATAGTCTGACTTTGTCCAGTTTTTCAAATGTCACTTCTCACTGTCATTGTTTTGAACTGATTCAACTTGCACTAGGGCTTCAATTCGTTCACATTGTCACTTCTCTAATGTGAACTAGTTAAATTTCCCCGTCACTTCACTTTCTTTGTGACGTTCCTCTTCTTCCGGACGATTCACTCCCTGGGGAATCTAACCAATACTTCTACAATCTTTCGCTCAGTAGTAGCATTTACCGCACGTTGCAGCAATCGTCACCTACTCGCTCGGAGAACCGCACTTGATGGCGCAGCAGAAACGCGCTCCTAACTCACTCGCTCACTCACTCACTGGCTGCCTGACTCAATTGACTCATTGTTCTTGCGAGAACGCTCGCTTACATAGCCAATGGAATTTTCTTCAGAATACACTATAACTATATATAACTACTCTAGGCACATGTCTAGAAGGGGGGAAGAAGAAACTTCCAAAATATTCTGTTTGTTTGCCAATAGCGCTTCTGGCGCAATTTATCTTTGTTTATCTCCGACTGCCTGGCGCCGACCTCCAGATACGTTGGGTCATAGCCAGTGCATCACACTATATATACAAGCACACACTAGCAGATATATTTGCCTTATCTTATTACTGCTACGTTATTTTTGCAGTTCTCTGCCTGTATGTGCCTGTTAAAATAGGTATCAAAAATGAACAACAATATTCATTTTTGTGGCATACTTTCAACAATCAAATATAAGTCGGCATGCAAAGTTTGAACAGCTACAAATAAAAACAGGGCGCAAACGTAACATACAATATAACAAACCCTCCAAATAATGCAACAGATGCGTGTCTGCGGAAGATTTGCTGGTTATAAATGGAACCTAACAACTAGAATATGAAATAGTTGTATTGTTATTTGCAACACGTATGGAGGCCAATTTGAGAAACGTTTTGTTGCTGCTACGTATGGAAAGTCAGTTTGAAGTTGATGTATTATATTTCAACTGTTGGGGAGCCGAACTTGTAGTAGTTGCAACCGCACGTATAGTAAACAGTTTCCGGTAGCCTTCGCCCAAAATGTAATTTCAGGTGGCCTTTTCCCCAAGTTTAAAAAAATATTAACTTGGTAATTTGACTGTTTCTTTAAATATTATATGTTTATGTTTGCCTCGGCTGCGTCAGTATTATTGTTAGAGACACGTTTCTCTTAGCAGGGTTGTGATGCGACAAGAATGTAGGCTTACACAGATTATAATTTATTTCACTACATCTATTAATCCTTGACACAATTTAAGTAACACTTCACTGATATAGAGCTGTGAGATTCTTTTTATTAATTAATTACACTTTTAACACGTAAAACTATTTTCGTCTCACACGAATACGTATTAAATCTCTCGAGGATGAGTCTCGCGTCCGATTAGGAACACTGTTTGCAGGCAACTGACAAGATTTATAGCGCCTAAACTTGTAAATTTCTGTATTTCAAGTCTCTGATTGGCTATTTTATAAAATTTCACTAAATTTACATTATTGTTGCTCCAATAATGACTAGTAGCATTATTAAACATTCTTATTCATTATTGCCTCAAAGTTACCTTATTATTAGCAACTTTTAACTTATTACTCTCACAGCTCCTACATTATTAAATTACGTAATACATTCACATAACATTATTACACATGTATACAATAATATAAACATATACAATGACTGTAATATAGACCTTTTATATATTGTTACATCAAAATATTGGTTTAAGGCGGGCTGTTATTGAATTTATAATTATATAATTAGACTGAAGTCATTTAACTGTTAAAAACACTGCCTCAAATATTACCAGTTCTAAAGACTTGACCAATAACGGTGGGAAAATGTCAAAGTTGCGTTTAGTAACCTCTATATTATTTCCTCTAAAATAAACGCAAAAGAAACTTGCTAATTTTGGATTCTATTCCTCTTCTAATGTTCTTAAAATATTCTTATAAAACTTATCCCTAAAATCATCAAAGGAGAGAGCATCTGAAAGAAATTGATCTCCTATGTTAAATCCCTGTGTCCAACGATTCGATTTCCACCCTGTATAACAATCTCTAAAAAGCGGTACACCATTCTTCTTCTAGAAAATATATTTATAGACGCGGTTATACACGTACATAGGAAAAGTTTAAAAATATGGTTTTTAGCACCAAGGTAACCCACTTTAATATCGATTAACCCAAAATCGAAACATTCCGCGTTTAAGTTTTATGGCTAGTACAAATACTTTGTAGAATCGGTCATGTGACATAAGATGCTGCACGTTTGTCAAAGAATCATCAAGATGCATATCCTATCGAGCACCTGCAACAAAACAAATGAGCATAGCCGTGTTAAACAGCACGTACGTCCTTATACAAACACTTCTCTGTAGAGTCAAGATTTGCTTGCACAAATGTGTGTTTAATTGCCTTGGCGACCTGAATGCCTAAACACATCTGACAAGCGACATCCCGTGTGACGAGAGTCGCCTAATGACCGTATCACCGAACAGCAATTAGCCTACCAGGCATCACAGAGTCAATGAGTGTTACATGCTTCCAATTGATCAATGTTTTCCAAATTCATTAGAGACTCGTACATTGTCATAGCCGATTAAACACTGCACATCTGAACTTAGTGGAGAATCGCAAATAATTTAGTCGGACTTAAAACAACTTCACAATGAATTATGTGACACGCAAAATTGCAAGAGACACATTAAAACTTAATGTGCGTTAGGGACGTGACAAACAGTTATTTTCGAGTAACGGTATAACTGTCGCAGTTACAATGCGTTAACGGTTATATGTAACGGCTACCAGTAACGATTAGATGCAACTACGTTTTAGTATGAACGATGTCGTTGTTTGGGGTTAGTGGCCCGCGCATATTTTACTACTAAAGAATATTAATTCTTTATTCATACCCATCTATCCGTGAAGTATAAAGATCCATGCACCTATAATCGTATGTAAATCACCATCTTAATGCAATGCATGCAGCTCTTCTGCCTGAATACTGACTGACTTGACCTCTGTGGCCTGTGACCTATATTAGAAGCGATAAGCAACATGCTGTAATAAACAAACATATTCGCGCAACTCCGTGCGAGGATGACTCAAGTTGTAAACGAATATTGAGATAACTAGTAAGCGATACCAAAGTCACGCACACGCATGAATGATGTCACACAAGCTCGGTAACGGTCTCGTTCCTAAGTAACCTTAATTTATAACTAGTTATTTTGTATTCGTTACTTCGGTAACGGTTACATTAAGGTAACGTTACAAAGTAACCGTTACGCTATTTTCTGCCCATCTATAATGTGCATGATGGAAAGAAAGAACGCTGTTACAATTCGGTGGCGTAATTACATTCTAATGATGCTTTGGCAGAACGAGGTGGTGCCGCGGTAACGCATTCGGGAGGTTCCGGCGAACGCCCGCTCTGACTCATGGATTTTTCACGGTTTCCCCGGGTCGATAGGTGAATGCTAGGATAGTTAATCTTTTACTACATTCTCCTGCACCCATCATATTCCTTAGCACGGTTTTCGGCGGGTTGTGGCTATTCGCTCTGTGGAGGTTTCTTCCTGACGTCGTCCAGGGACTGTTGGATACCCGCCTCTGGGTGCTTTCGGGCAGGCGCTGCTTTGGGGACCACCCGGAACCCGATGGGTGGCCTCGAGCGGTTCAATCTGGAAACATTCGAGATCCCGTCTGTGTTTGCGCCCGTCGTCATCCGGATTGATCGCTCTCGGTTTCTCTCCTCATCCCTTCCTCCCAGGGTTTACAGTAGAAAGTACAAGGGCTCGGAGAGTCTGCGTGCAGTGCTCTGCCCCGTTTTTGGGGCCCGTCTGTTCGCCAGTACCCTTATCTTTACCTTTGTGACACTTTGCCTACTGACTTATAAATCAGTAAAAGTATTTCTGAGTTCATAATCATACATTCCAGTTATACTGATGATTACCAAGGATTATCTTAGATAGATAGGATCTTAGATAGGAAGTAGATAGAAAAACCAAATGTTAATGTTCATTTATAAGATAGGTATGAAAGAAAAACTAACTGATGCAGAACACCACGGAATTATTACTCATTCTGAGATATATACACAGGGCTATTCACAAATGATGCTTCGCTTCGGTACTTTAAAACTTTTAGCAAATTACAACAGTGTGTGCTTGTTATAAATTCACGTGTAGTTTGAAGAGTTAACCTATATTTTCTGCCATTAGTTTGCAACCCTGACCCTCTGCTTATTGATTACGTAGTTCAGAACCCGTTTCATTTCCATACGTCGTTCCAATATTCCCAAGTGCTAGCTTGTCAACCAGCCGTTACAAGTTCGATCTCCGATAATCTTTGGTTTGTCTGGGTTAGTGCTCAGTTTTTCCTCATCCCATAAACAGAATGAAAGTTTATAACTTCATGCCCTGTGGACGTATGAAATAGTGATGGGTGGAACTAGTTCATTCATAAAAACTATTTCGCAATGTTTATTTTGAGTAGTAGGTACTCGTGAAGCAGTCGTTTTGTAAAAAAAACATGTGATACATGCACATTATTTTCTCCACTCTCTAACGTTTATTGGTGTGTATACAAGCTAGTCATACTAAAGCTTATTTCTCTATCTACTATATTTTAATCCAAATAACCCTTTGCAGAAATAGCTACATTACACATTTCGTTATAACAAAGCAAACAATGAACAATTCAAAATTTTAATAACGGTTATCTTGGAAATGGCTTAAGCTACAAAAAAGTTATTTGAAATAAATTGTGTGATTTAAACAGATCTACATTTTTTGTCTCACATTTTCGTCTATCGCTTAACGTTTACCAGTAATACAAGATTAAACAAAATTCCTTCCGAATGAAGTGGACTTTATGTCTATTCCTAAAAAATTCAGTATATACATTTCATTTGCAATGTAAATGTGTTTAGTGCATATTTTAATCAAAAGCATTTGAGCCAATTTTTATAAAATAAAAAATTTCGAAAAACGTTCTATATTGGGCGTGAAAGACCAGAAATTTTCCTCAGAAGTCTCTTTATCAGACTTGAGATTCTTTTACGTGCCGTAAATCTAGACACGGGAGCACCGGCTATACTTCCCTTCCGAAGGAAGCCATGCTAAGGATTTTTAGGCCCGAAAAACTCCATCACCCTCCGCCGGGGTTGAACCCGCGACCTTGGGAACTACAGAATGGTAAAACATTAAAATAAAAGGTAGCTTGGCGAAGGAGTATTTTCTTTAAAATCTTCGTGTCGCTTCTCTGGAAGATACTGTACATAAACAAAAAGTTTGGTTTATCCGACTTTTCGTTCTTGAGGTCTGCTGTTCACATACACACAATTTTTTTCTATAGATACTTTATTTGGATTCAGGGCGTATCAACACATGTATTTCCGGTGAAAACTCGATATTGAATTTCTGGGTGGAATGTAATACCTTCTCAACTTACCAAATACGTGATAGAGAAAGTAAAAATCTTATGTGTTACACTCACACGACTTTCTCTACTCTTGTACAAACTATTTTTACAAACTCTTATTCTCCATATGCTTCATGTTAATCGAAATATCGAGAATTGCTAATTTTCTTGTAGATGCAAGGAGAATTGGTAGGCTTTAAGCTATAGTCAAGTATTTTAAGAGCTGGTTGCTATGTGGAGTATTCCATTCCCTTTGAATTACCAGGACAAAAAAATTGAATAACGAATTTGAGAAGAAGTATAAGTATTGGAAAATTTAAGGGAATAACAAGCAATATCTCGAAAATAGTTCACTCAACAACAAAAAATGTATATGGCATAAATATTTCAACGCGATCTACATTTTTTGTGTAGTAAACTTTTGTCTATCTCTTATGGTTTACCAGTTATGCAAAAGTCGTTCACAATGAAGAATACTTTTGGAGAAATTCCCAAAAATTCGAGATATACATTTCATTTGGCATGAAAATATCTTAAAACATCTGATATTTTAATCAAAATCGTTAGAGCCATTTTTGAGAAAATTAAATTATAATTCCATTATTCTCATAGTAATTATTTAATTTATAATAATGCAATATCTTATTTAATTCATTTATATCTTTATTTATACATTTGTGTTTATTTGTTTATTTATTTACCTTACAACATTTTATTTAATCTCAATATTAACTTTCCATTATCTCCCTTTTAAATTACTTCTTATACATCAACTTTTTTGAATTTTATCACTATATATTAAACCTTAACCTCTTTTAACCAAACACTAAACCTACTTTCTTCTTGGACTATGCATCTATACGAGTATGTATTGTAGATTTAAAACAAAACATTACAGCACTGTAAACCATGGAAACTTGAGAAAATGTGGACAGTGTAAGGACCCCGTTATTGCTGTGCCGTCACTCCTGGTTCCGGCAACCCGGTGTCTCCTTTCACCTCATTCCTCCCCCCTCTCCCGGGGATGTACCCTACTCTGTATTCACTCTTAGGTTGATCCGCGGCAAAACAAACCCACGTGGCCAGTGCACCGTGGTGCAACACGGTAGCAATGCGCCCAGGAAAGTAGTCCCATGCTAATCTCTGAATTTTAGAATGAATTTATCCTTAAATAGTATAATATTCTATACAAATACCTAAGGATTTATTTAACGCGGATTTATATCGTAAAACAGAGCTACAAGTCCCATGATGCAATTCGTATGAGTCACCTGACTTCCGGGTAGGCGCAGAATATTTTTTACAGGCAGAAGCCAGCAGTTGTGTTCAGTATCATGGAGGGCGGTGAATTCGCTCTTGTGTTTTCGTCGAATTACGTAAAGCATTATCCGCGCAAACCATTGACTAGTGGTGAAAAAACAATAGTGTTGAATCTTTATTATTAGTTATGTGAGAAATGTCCAACATTTTCCGCGAAAGAAATGGTGAAATTAACTTCTAAGTTCAGGTGTTTCGAGTACAGGTATAAACAGTGCTTGTGCAGAAAAATCTGAAACGGCAAAAGTGGTCACACCCGGGAAAAAAAATGAAATACACGATGCAAGAATGTAGTGATTTTTCGAAGAACGCAATTCGCGTAACAGTGCATAATTTCTTTTTAAAAATGAGCCGCCAACAGTTAATAAAGTGCCGCTTCCAGAGAGCGAATAAATTAGGTTATCGCATACCTGTTACTTTATTTTTCGCTTATTTATTTTAGAATTAACTATTATTATATGTGCAAAAGTTTATTTTGTTGCAAGTATCAATCTTATCACCTTTATCCCTTAACAGAGTATGCTCGTCACCGTTGCAGTTGTCGAAATAAAGACTCTGTTTTTTATGCACTACGTGACGCTTGCACTGGCCACATGGTCTGAAAGTGTGACAGTATTTCTAGTGCGAATGGCGGAAGGATACATTATAGCGGTGCACTGGTCACCTGGGGTTTGTTTTGACGCGGATCAACCTAAGAGTGAATACAGAGTAGGAAGGCGTCGGTACAATATCGTCATTGCTGGATCGGTGCCGAATCCCCTCCGTTTCAGAATCCAATCCAATTCTATGGAAAATTTTAATCAACCTTAGATTAATTGAGTAATTATATTTTTATGCATACCGTTATATGCAATTTAAACGCAAATATTCACCGCAAAAGGCCAAGCAAAACGAGCAGCGTATATTAAATGTTATAGTAAGTAGGTACATAAACCTGGAGATGTATGTATGTCAAGTTTCGTTTGGCGCCTGTCTGCGAATCGAGCGCTCCCTCGGTTAAGAACTTGTCTCCAGGGAAGCATAAGCTGGAAGAGGAAATGACATCCCCGTGCTACATGACATTTGCTACCAATCTGCTGAATGTCGCCTCATTAGGGGGCCATGTTTACTCTGAAGTCGCTACCGTGTTTTAACGTTCACCAACTTGGCTGTAATCGTGTAATAATTTCACCTTATTCCACACTTCGTATTTCAGTTCAAAAGAAACAAGTCACCCGGATTTTCCTGCAGAGATATGACCCACTCCAAAAACTGAGATTCTGTAGCTTTTGCCCCTTGGTGACCAGTAATTTAAGGAGAGCTTTAAAATTCTGGAAATGCCACTTTTCTGAAATATAGTTCATAAAATTATTTTGGGCTTTATATCATTAAAAAATCATTTCAAGAGAAGATTAATGTTTAGTCTTTTATGCGGTCTACAAAATTGGAATTGTCTCTTTAATTTTAATGTGGTGCGTACAGTATTTTTAGTAAAAATTCTCTTAATTATATTAAATAAATGAAATGTAATATAAGTGCTTATAAATATAAACGGCACAGTCATTTGTTGACGTATCCTCACATCCGTTTGAATCCTACGCTATGAATCGTACCAACGCCTTCTAGGGAGCGTTGACTTTACCAATATTCATTCATTATCTGTTTACCCTCCTCTTATGTAGGACTTACACCCCCCAGGACTTAAGGCGGGTGCCTGGGGTCAGAGGCCCGTCGAGGAGCAGACACTCATGGATCAGACAGAACATCCAGGATGGGTGATCAACCCGATGCCTGGTATGGGATGAAGGAAGTGGATGAAGCGAAATGTTGGTGAAATGGATGAAAGGAAAGGTGATGATGGAGCAGTTGGTGGAATGAGTGGCGGGGGAAACCGGAGAACCCGGAGAAAACCCGCCAAGCCGCTTCGTCCACCACAAATCCCACATGCAGGTCCCTGGGATTGAACCCGGTCCGCCTCGGTGGGAGGCGAGCGTTCTAACCACTCGGTCACGGCGCCGCCTGACTTTAACAATAAACAGTGCTTATTCTGAGCGCTCGTTCCTAAACAAGTTGTGAATGAAAATATGGGTGAGAATCCTGAGGAAATTTCAATCCGAACCAGAAACATTGAATTGGAACTCTGTCAGCAAAATCTTGTCAGCAGTGGACTGGTGCAAGGTAAGCAGTGTTTCTTTTGTGAAGGCCTTCTGATAAACAATAAAATTATGTTAATATATAACAAGGAAATTGGCACATCGACAATAGGATGTTGTGGAGAGAAATGCTAGGGTTACCGAATACACTTGTAAAACAGAGAGTTCAAATTGAAATGGGCAGGGTGCCAAATAAGGGAAAGAGCTCTAATGTATTGGTTTAGAATCTTGAACTTAGACAAAAGAAATATGATAAGTCAATGCTTAGAATATCAAGAAAAAAGCTCAAAGAATAGTGGATGGGTAAACATATACGAGTAATTTGGAGAATAATGGGCTAGAAGATATTTGAAGAAGGGAAAATAAAATGAAAATGGCAAGATATAGAAGTACGAAACCTATTTAGCGAGTTAGCTGAAAAGAGATCTCTGGTGTTTTACACACCGATGAAAAGCACACGGGGAAGGGAAAAGTATATAGACATAGTAAATAAAGAAGAGAGAGCATTGCATGGGTAAGAACAGCTGTATAGAGATTAAAAGGTTTAAGGAAAGGTATTCCACAAAATCTTGCACCATATGTGGAGGAGAAGATGTTGAAATATAATATTTAAGTGCAATGGAACAGAAGTTTGGAGAAATGTGTATACCACAAAGAAATGGTTTAAGATATATAGAAATTTTGATCTAATGCTTTATAACGATAGTAGGAGATTAGGGAAATTTTTAAGTAAAGCTAAAATAAATGAATTTGGAGTGAATACAGATAAATAAATTAAGAAATTAAGAATTAAAGAAAGTTGACTAAGGAAAATATTGTAAATTATGAATATGATCCTAAAGAACCAGGGCTGAATGTCAACCGTATTTTCTTTTTCTGTTTTGTATATGGCTTAGTGCAATGAATTAAATTAAAGAAATAAAACTACAAGGAAATTGAAAATAGGAGATGAGGGAATGTTTTAAGTAAAGCTAAAAATAAATGGATTTGGAGTGAATACAGATAAATAAAATAAGAAATTAAGAATTAAAGGAAGTTGACTAAGGAAAATATTGTAAATTATGAATATTATCGTAAAGAACCAGGACTGAATGGTGGCCTTATCTTCTGTTTCTCTATTCCATATAGCTTAGTACCATAAATTAAATTAAACAAAACAACAAGGAAATTGCAAGAAAAAGATAAATATTTACTGCAGAAGAATTGGTAGCTCATAACAAAAAGCTGTTTTGCACCTTTTGCCATTTCCCAAATATTTGCTGTTTAGTTAAAACTTTTCCAGACTGAAAGTTAATTGCTGCTAACGTGTTTAAAAATTTTTACGCATTATCTTATATATACAGGTTGGCAGAATTTCTGCAACTTAAGAAAGGGTTTTGTTATTTTACTCATTACTTCCTTATAATTTACTAAAGTCTTTCATAGGAACCCATCACAGTGAATAGAGAATAGACACTCTTTGGCATTTAAGGGTTCGCGTTACTGAGCTTTGTTGATGAACCACTAGTCTGCCACGATATTAATGCGCCAGGAGAAGCATGCCAGTGTTTTTGTTGACTATTCTAACGCCACTAAGGTTGGTGATCAGGGGAACTGTAGGCGACAAGGGAAAGTATAGTTACACAATGAAAAATACTATATTTCTCAGGCCTCGCCTAGTAAACACAACTCAGAATTGCGAAAGTTTTCTTTACTTGACTGTCCTTCCAATGCCCCGCCCACTTGTTCCGTCATGGTTTAGTTACTTTTCCCAACGCACGCACTCATATCGTTGCCGATTAGTAAATTTTACTGCGATTTTCCAGCCATGCACTCACGTACCGGCGTCATCCGTCTGGCCTGCAGCGAACGTCTGCCTGAGCAGGCGGTTCCGATATAGATTGTTCACCCAATGTTCTCTCCCCTTGAAAAGCACTAAGTACTTGTACACCACAGGTACGTTAAATTCTTAATGTGGTATTTTTTGTGCTTTTTAAGATCGCTGTTGTATTTTGTGTATCACACATTTGCATTAGTAAAACCATAAAATCGTTTACAATTTACACAATATTTTAATGGCGTTTACGAGGGGAAGGTTTATATATTCTAGCGCTATGAGGATAGCCTCGCTGCACTGGCCCAGCTTTGAGCGCATTATTGACATTTTATCGGGTCTCATGGAATGCTGTTAATGTACATCGTCTAATGATTCTTGTTATCGTTGCATATTAGGTCCACTTTAGGTACAATAGAATGAATTTAGTGTTAATGCCTGCACTACAGCACTTCATTACTGCACAAGATTCACGGACAATGGTTTCAATCCCAGTTCGTTAGTCCAAGAAATTTATTCCGGTTCCCCAACATCGCTTGTTAATGTGTTCATTTACGAGAGATAGGTGCTCTAATGTTTCCAGCAGGGATATTAAGCTTCGTGGTTAGGCATTATATAAGCGGCTTTATGACACTCTCTTGCCCTTATGGATGATAATAAAGGGATATCACATGTTGATAAATACACATCTGGCAGCTGCTTTCATTCGGGAGGTCCTAGGTTCGATTCCCGTCGACCGTCCACTCTAACCTTGGGGTTTTTGTGGTTTTCCCTGGTCAGCAGGGGATTGCTGGAGCATTTTCTCATCTTCACGATTTCCTTTCAATCTGTTTCCTTCTCATCTTTCAGGTGTGCTCTAGTTTCGTGGTGTATGGCGGTGCCTGACAGATGGCGTGGTTGCTTCACTTCATTCCTTCTCCCTGGTGGGTACGAGGGGTACTATTTATATTTTGAGCCTAATAATGAAAACAAATTAATTTCTGATTGAAAACTGCTTTATTGTTTTTTTTAAAATATCCTCCTTTATGATCAATACACTATTGCATCCGTTTGAACCATTTGTCAAAGCATTTATTCCAGTCTTCTTGAGACACATCCAAAACATGGTTTTTGAAGGCATCAACGGCTTCTTCTACCAACGAAAATCGTTGTCCACGCTATTTATTCATGATGTTCGGGAACAAAAAGAAGTCATTGGGTGCCAAATCAGGTCTGTATTGCGGATGACCCATCAATTCGATTCTTTGAGCCTTCAAATACTCTGTTGTTAGACGAGATGTGTGTGCGCTCGCATTGTCTTGATGAAGAACGATCCTAAGGTTCTTGTTGGTTTTCCTTACTTCACTGAAGACTTCCGGCAAACAAATGGTTGTATACCATTCGGCATTGACCGTTTTACGTTCCTCTAAAGGCACTGTTGCCACATGGCCAGTTTTGCTGAAAAAGCAAGCGATCATTTGCTTCCAAGTGCTTCGGGTGCAAACAACTTTTGTTGGATTTGCTTCATCTTGAAACACCCATACAGTCGACTGCTGTTTACGTTCCGGTTCATACGCATAGTTCCATGATTCCTCATCTGTTACAATCTTATATGCGTCTTTTGAGAACCCGCCGTTGTATTTCTTGAGCATTTTTGTACAGCAATCGACACGAGCATCTTTTTAAGATTGCGTCAAATTATGTGGGATCCAACGAGAGAAAACCTTTTTTCACGGCTAAATAATTATACAATATTTTATATATGCTGGTGGAACTAATACCTAGGGTTGCCTCAATCTCACTATGTCGCATGACGATCTTTCATTATTAGCTTTTGCACAGAATCAATGTTTTCTGGCACAACAACTGATTTTGGACGACCTCCACGAACTTCATCATTGAGCGAACGGCGGTCACGATTAAATTCGTTATACCAGCGTTTTACAGTGGCAAAGCATGGAGCTTCGTTGTCAAATGTGGAATTTGGTTGATCGATGCACTCCTGTGTTGATAATCCACGTCTAAGGTTGTAATAAATCATTGCACGAACATTTTCACGAGTAAATTCCATGTTTTTGTTGAGACACAATTTTCAAGTTAGTGTAAACAAAACAAATGAAGCTCTATTGACAAAATGTTTGAAGTAGATTATGGTCAAAAATGTAAAACTTTCCATTGGAAACGTCAGATGGCACCTACAAAATTCAGGGTTGCCAAGGCTCAAAATATAAATAGTGACCCTCGTAGTAGTCACAATAGATCTACGCAAGTCTAAGTGTGGGAGGTGTCCCCTTTCACTGTATAACATACAACCTATCGGGGAAACATAAAAGGGTAATTGAGGCAGTGGAAATGGACTTGGTAAAGAGAACATTAGTATCTCTAAATGACATTAACAAGTGCTAAGAGACTAGAAACTAAGCACTTATTATGGTATCCCCGGGAGGAAACATGAGGCGAGAGGAGAAACCGGGCGGCCGGAACCAGGAGTGACGGTACAGGAATTACAGGGTCCCTAAGTTTCCAAATAGACTCCCGGGCAGAGGGACAGAGGGGGGTGGTCTAACGCCCCTCAAGGGGTTCGGATACCCCGGAGACAGTCACAAAGAGCATCTTTTTTCCTGCCACACTTCACCGAAACACCATAGCCGAAGCTTCCAAGCGTGAAAGAGACCAAGGATTGAGAGATGAAGTGAAATGAGAAAGGAGATGAGATGGAGGGGCAGGAAATTCGGGGATGTGACAATCCTTCCCAGTATTTGCTTGGCAAACTGAAAAAAAACCGAAAAACCCCATGGATGCGGACCACCGACGAAACCGCCTGAGCCATCCCGCACGGTGAAAAGAATGGAAGAAGAAAGATGGCCAAAACGAGCTCTGAACAGCTCCAGGGAGCGGAAGCAGAAGAGGAAGAAATGCAAAGCAATGGTGAGAAGGTTCTAAACGAATATACTAGGGCTATGCTAAGGCTATATTGGAGAAAATGAATGGAGACTGTGGGACCCCCGCCTAATAACCATAACAATAATAATATATTTAGTCAATTGACCTACGTTATCAAACCAACATAACAGAGTTATGGTTTCCGCAAGTAAAAATCTTATTTTGGGCTTACATGACTTTCTCTACTCTTGTACAAATCATTTTTATAAACGTTTATTTTCAAGCTACTTCATGTTAATCGAGATAAACATTTGCAGCAACTTATTGCTAATTTTCTTGTAGGTGCAAGGGGAATATGGTAGGCTTTAAGCGATAGTCAAATCTTTTAAGAGTTGGCTGCTATATGGCGTATTCCATTCTCTTTGCTTCTCCAGTACATAAAAAACAATAACGAAATCCCATTTGAGATAAAATATAAGTATTAGAAAATTTAAACACATAACAAGGAATTTTTCGGAACTAACTCACTCGAAAACAATGTATATAACATAAATTATGTGTTTTAACGAATCTACATTTTTTGTGTAGTGAAATTTTGTCTCTCTCTCTCTCTCTTATGGTTTACCAGTTATGCAATAGCCATTCAGAATGAAGAGAACTTTTGGAGACATTCCCAAAAAAATCAAGATCTATATTTCATTTGTCATAAAAATATCTTAAACATATGATAATTTAATCAAAATCGTTAGAGCCACTTATGAGAAAATCAAAACTTTAGAATAATATTCCATGTAAATGGTAGTCTGGGGGGGAATTTATTGATAATCTTCGGGTCGCATATTTGAAAGATACTGAACCTAAATACCGAAGTTGGTATTGAGGCAGTATTATTAACACTTAAATGATTTCAGTCAAATTATATAATATGTAAATTCAATAACAGCCCGCCTTGAAGCAATATGTGTATGTAACAATTTGTAAAATATGTGTAACAGCCATTGTATATGCTTATATTATTGTATACATGTTCAATAATGTTACGTGAATGCATTACGTAATTTAATAATGTAGGAGATGTGAGAAATAGGTCAAAAGTTGCTAACAAAGAGGTAACAATGAGGTAACCTTGAGACAATAATGAGTAAGAATGTTTAATAATGCTACTAGCCATTATTGGAGCAACAATAATATAATTTTAGTGACAGTTAATAAAATATCCAATAATGACCAGAAAGAGCTTTAGTTAAATGAAGGTATTCTATTGGAGTAGAAATAGCCCATCAGAGACTTGAAATACAGAAATTTACAAGTTTAGGAGGTTGCAATCAGTGTTTGCCTGCAAACAGTCTTCCTAATCAGACGCAAAAAGAGTCCTCGGGAGATATAATATGTATTCGTGTGAGACGAAAAATAAGTTTACGTGTTAAAAAGTGTAATTGTAATTAATTAATAAAATGAATCTCACAGCTCTCTATATCACTGAAGTGTTACTTAAATCGTGTCAAGCGTTAATAAAAGGAGTAAAGTAAAATTATCATCTATGTAAGCCTACATTTTTGTCGCATCAAAACCCTGCTAAGAGAAACGTGTCTCTAATAATAATACTGACGCAGCGGAGGCAAACATATAATATTTAAAGAAACAGTCAAATTACAAAGTTAATTTTTTTTAAACTTGAGGCAAATGCCACCTGAAAGTACATTTGGGGCGAAGTCTACCGGAAACTGTTTACTATACGTGCGGTTGCAACTACTACAAGTTCGGCTCCCCAACAGTTGAATATAATACAACTTCTTCAATACAAACTTTTTCAAATTGACGCCCAAAGCGTAGTAAAAAATAACGTAACAAACCATCTTCTTCAGTATTTATGAGACATTTCGTCTATGGTTTATGCTATTCACAGACAGACACAGACTCGCACACACGAACCTTTTTCTAAAAATACGTTTTTTTTTATTCAGGGGCCCCGGAGTATTCAGGGTATAAAGCTGTGCAGTTATAACGAAATGTACAGCCAAGTGCTCATGGTTCTGCCGAAGCACTGAACAGTGATTTATGGAGTGATTAATGGAGTGTTGAAGTACCTTAGTTACATCCATCTCCTTATCTGCTTCTAGCAATTCCCTTGCGTTCAATGTCTGCCTATGCTATCCTTTGCTCACGGTAGGTGGATATATTGGATTGGATTGTAAAGCGGAGGAGATTAGGCACCGATCCAGGAATAAAGATATTGTACCGACACCCCACAAGGGAGCGCTCTGGGAGGGAGAGATGATGTGAAGGGAGACACCGGGCGGCCGGAACCAGGAGTCACGGCACAGCAATATCAGGTTTCAGATTGAGACGTCCCGGTAGTCGGACAGCACACCGAGGATCCCACCCCCATAGGACAATGCCTCCCTCCCAAAAGTCGGTCCTTATACCCCAGAACCAACCGAAAGCCGAGGGACTGAGTGTCCACAGAGAACATCTTTTTTCCCCTGTCACGCTGCACCGAAACACTTCCAACAATAAAACATACCAATCGGAGTGAAGAATGAATGAAATTATTAAATAAAAAATGGAGGGACAGGAACAAAGGGTGGATGAAAGAAACCACATGACGATCAAAGAAAACTCCGAGAAAAGCCCATGGGTCAGAGAGAACTGTCACCGAGGATCGAACACGGTACCTTCCGAATGCGGACCAGACGTTGTCTGCTGAGCCATCCCGCTCGGTATGTGGATAGAAATTGTACATATAAAGGGTCTTTCAACAAGAGTGTCTTACCTTTAACAACTGTGGTTGTTATTGAGTTACAGCAGTCATTTTTTTCATGTGGCTACAGTTGCTATTGACAAATAGCTATGAAACGATACAGCATTCAGCAATCTGTAGAAATTGTGAAAATTTATTATCAAAATGGATCATCTATTCGCCAAACCTTCCGTATATTGCGTGAAGTTTACGGTGTGCATAATCGTCCCTGCGAGAGAACGATTCAGCGTTTGATCGATAATTTTAAAGTGTTGGTTCTGTCAGCGATCAAAGAACACCTGTACGTAATCGACGTAAGCGCTACAACGAAAACATAGGCGCCGTTCGTGAGAGTGTACGCGAGAACCACAAATTGGCGAATTCTGCATCTGAACTTGAAGTTTCACGCTTACAAAATGGTGTTAACTCAAGAACTAAAGCACAACGACCATAGGTTGCTCCGAGTATTCGCTGACTGGGCTATGGAGCAATTGGAAGCTGACCCGGATTTCTGTCGAAAAATCATCTTCAGCAACGAAGACCACTTTTGGATGGATGGTTGTGTTAGCAAACAAAATTTCCTATATTGGAGCAATCACAATCCAATTCAGATTCAAGAAGGAACACTTCATCCCCAAAAGGTTACTGTGTGGTGTGGAGTTCGGTATGGTGGAATCATTGGTCCATATTTTTTCCAAGATCAAGCTGGAGAAAGGTACCGGGCACTTATAAGGGACTATATTGGCCTCAATTGGATGGTATGGATCTCAGAAGTATCTGGTTCCAGCAAGATAGTGCCACCTGTCATACTGCTCTCGAATCAATCGATCTTTTGAAGGAGAAGTTCAGAGGTTTCATTATTTCCCGTGGTGGTGATGTTAACTGGCGCCCGAGGTCCTGTGAATTAACGCCGTTGGATTACTTCTTGTAGGGTTATGTTAAATCTCGAGGTTATCTCAACAAGCCAGAGACAGTAAATAATCTTATGAATAACATCACGCGTGTTATTCGTGAAGTTGACATAATTTACGTTCTTTTGTCATTGAAAATTGGATCAACCGTATACGAGCAAACCAACGAAGTCGCGGCGGTCACTTAACTGATGTTCTCTTCCACACGTAATGACATTAATTATGTTCCAAAATAAAAAAAACAAATAAACCTCCATCATTTATAGAACGTGTTTTATTTAAGTTCAAAGATAGGACACTCTTGTTTAAAGACCCTATGTTATCTATGTCAAAGCTATAAAACAGAGAGATTTCAAATCTGATAGGCTTAGAAATCAAACAATATTAATCAATTGCTTAAACTTCGTTATATAGACAATGATTTGCTAGAAAGTGGGTGAACGTAATTATAACGTCGCTTCTTATTCGTATAAAACGAATGAATTTTAGACTGTAAAATTAACAATAACGGCTCATTAAACTTCTACTTTTAGGGCAGCCTATTGCTAATTCTAGAATTAAGCACATAATACACAAAGAGTATTATGAAAATAAGGTTATGGAAACCGAACGACATGGCTCCGCGGCAACGTGAGTGACTCACAGTTCTTAAACATTTGACTATCGCTGTCATCTTTGTACACTACGTGATCAAAAGTATCCGAACACCTGGCTGAAAATTATGTACAAGTTCGTGGCGCCCTCCATCGGTAATGCTGGAAGTCAATATGGTGTTCGCCCAACCTTAGCCTTGATGATAGCGTTCGCTCTTGCAGGCATACTTTCAATCAGGTGCTGGAAGGTTTCTTGGGGAATAGCAGCCCATTCTCCACGCAGTGCGGAACTGAGGAGAGGTATCAATGTAGGTCGGTGAGGCCTGGCACAAAGTAGGCGTTCCAAACATCCCATAGGTGTTCTATAAGATTCAAATCAGACTCTGAGCAGGCCAGTCCATTAAAGGGATATCATTGTCGTGTAACCACCCCGCCACAGCCCATGCAGTATGAACAGGTGCTCGATCGTGTTGAAAGATACAATCACCATCCCCGAATTGCTCTTCAACAGTGGGAAGCACGAAGATGCGTAAAATATCAATTTAGGTATGCGCTGTGAATGTGCCACGCAAACAAAGGAGTGCAAGCCCCCTCCAGGAAAAACATGACCACACCATAACACCACCACCTCCGAATTTCACTGTTGGCACTACACATGCTGGCAGATGACGTTCACCGGGCATTAGTCATACCCACACCCTGCCACCGGATCGCCACATTGTGTACCGTGATTCGTCACTCCACATAACGTTTTGCCACTGTTCAATCGTGTAATGTTGACGCCTCTTACACCAAGCTAGGCGTCGTTTGGCATTTTCCTGCGTGATGTGTGGCTTATGAGCAGCCGCTCGACCATGGAATCCAATGTTTCTCACCTCACGCCGGTCATGGTACTTGGAGTGGATCCTGATGCAGTTTGGAATTCCTGTATGATGGTCTGGATAGATGTCTGCCTATTACTCTTTACGAGCCTGTCTGTCGGTCTCTGTCAGTCAACAGACGAGGTCTGCCTGTACGCTTGTGTGCTGTACATGTACCTTCATGTTTGCACTTCACTATCACATCAGAAACAGTGGACTTAGGGATGTTTAGGAGTGTGGATAGACTTCTGACACAAGTGACACCCAATCACCTGACCACGTTCGAAGTCCGTGAATTCCACGGAGCGTCCCATTCTGCTGACTCCTGAGGACGCGGATAAAGAGTACCAGGCAGTAGGTGGCAGCACAATGCACCTAAGATGAAAAACGTATGTTTGTGGGGATGTCCGGATACTTTTGATCACAGTGTATCCATTACGAAATGTGTAATGTAGCTATTTCTGCAAAGGTTTATATCGACTAAAGTAAAGTAGGTAGAAAATAAGCTTTAGTAAGCACACCCACTAACAAAGGATAGATGGTGGAGAAAGTCATGTAGATGTATTACATCAGATTCTTAAGTTTATCTAATACGTATAGTAAGTAGGGGAAGTTATTCCACCCAAAATTCTATACCGAGATTTCACCGGAAATACATGTTTTGAAGCTGCCGAATCTAAAAAGGGCATTTTTGTAAACATGTCCGTGTTTGTGTGTGTCTGTCTGTCTGTGAACAGCATAACTCAAAAACGAAAAACTTGGTATTTACCTTCCAAGGATGCGACGCGAAGATATTAAAGAAAATCCCCCGCCTCAAACTACACTTTACATGTAACATTTTTTAAATGTCTGTTTTACTAAACAATGATTAACGATTTTGATTAAAATGCAGTATATTATAGATATTTACATTAATGAAATGCATATGTTGAATTTTCTGGGTATAGCCTGTGAAGTACACATCATTTGGAAGATATTTTGTACAGGGTGATTTATGAAGAACTGACATATTTCTTTCTTTAGTTATTCTGTTCGAAAATCACTCAATGCCCCAATTTTAGCACCAAAATAAGCATAATGTTCTGGCGTTTCGATTGCCTGTCACTATATGCACAGATGTTCATGTTTTATTCGTAATTGTAGTTTTATTGTCAGCAAATGTTTTTGAGATTTTGTTCTAGTCAACGTGAAAATGGAGTAAGTACACATTAAATGAACGACTCTTTCTTGTAAAGCAATACTCGATTACGAATTCAATTACAGTTACTCAAAGGGCATACCCGAGATAATTTGGTGTTCGGAATCCTCCCCAAAGAAACACAATACTGATACAATAAACAAATTGGAAACAACAGGATCTCTGGTGAGTGAAAAAGGCAAAACTCTTTCATCTATGCTTCCCATGATTGTTGTTGATGTAACAGCACGATTGGATCAGTCACCCAAAAAATCATTAAGACGTTTGTCGCAGGAGACAGGGTACAGCTACTCAATGTTTCAGAGAGCTGTGAAAAGTGCAGGCCAAAAACCGTATAGGATTACGGTTGTCCATCAGTTACAGGAACCAGATAAGGATAGACAACTGAACTAGTGTCGTTGGTTTCAGGCGTTCATTGTGCAAAATCCTGCCATATTGTCTGTAACATGGTTCACAGATGAAGCATGGTTCCATTTATCCGGCTATGTGAACTCAAATAACTCACGCTATTGGGCCAGCGAAAATCCACATGTCATGCATGAAGCACCTGAGTGTGGTGCGCAGTATCCGGACAGAGAATAGTGGGACCAACTTTTGTTATAAACAATGTGAACACTGCAGAGCACCGACGGATTTTCATGGAGTTTGCTGAGCAACCAGATGATGTAGAGCTGAATCAAGGATATTTTTAGCAGGACGGCGCTGCATGCCAAACATCAAATGAATCCATGGCACTAATTGTAAGTTTCTTTGATTACCGAATAATTTCCAAGAACCTGTGGCCACCGAGATCTCCGGATTTAACATCGTCGGACTTCTTTCTATGGGGTTACTTAAAAGACAAAGTTTATGCCACGCGTCCCCAGACATTGGACGATCTAAAGCACAACATTACACAGCAGATTCAAGCTATTGACAACAGTCTTTCAACGAGTGGCCAGTAACATGGAGCGACGTGTTGATTTCTGCCTTATGCAGGATGGAGGACATTTTCAACATTTGCTATAGAGGTAAATAATCTCCCAAAATTCCTCTGCATTTCAGGTATAATAAGTTAACGCCAGCATAACTAGTTTTGAAACAATTAAAGAAATAAGTGTGTCAGTTCTTCATAAATCACCCTGTATAGTCTTGGACAGTTAAGCGACAGACGAAAACGAACTATACACAAAAAAATGTAGATTTCATTAACATATACAATTTTCTTTATATACGTTTTGGTGGCATAAGCCATTTCTAACATATCCATTATTAAAATCTTCAATTGTTCATTACTTGATCATTCTTTAAAGTCCTTTCAGCATGCAGTTGCTTATCGCGATTGCATTGAAACAATATGGAATTTTAAGATTAGCATATGCGTGCAGTTCTTAAGCATTTGACTATCGCTGTTCCCATTGAATCTGTAACGAATTGTGTAATGTAGGTATTTCTGAAAAGGTTTATTTTGGATTAAAATGTTGCAAATACAAAATTAAGCTTCAGAAAAATATCTTAAATACCTGCTAATAAATGATAGAGGTAGAGAAAGTCTTGAGAATATAACACATCATATTTTTTCTATTAATAATTCATTCCAAGCAATGTAACACAAAATCGCGGCATCGTCTAGTCTTTTCAAGATATTCCTCGAGTCTAGAAATGATAAAATTCTCATACTCAAATTGCAATATACCATTTCGCACCGTCGCTCCAAATTTACCTATGGTAAGTAAATTATTTTACATCCTGAGAATTCTCCACGATATTGCGCGTCATAGGAAACTCTCAAAAGTGACTTGTGTTGAAACGTCGTCAGCGATTCCGCGTGAATCTCTTCAAGGCTGTCAAAATGACGTTTCTTCAGATGGAGTTTCATCTTAAATAAGAAAAAGCAGTGTCAGAAGGCAAGATAAACGGGATAGGGGAGTTGGAATGCCTGTCGTGTACGCAGAAGCCAGATATTGTTGACAAAAATGAGCGATGTGAGATGCGGCACAGTGAAAAAGCGAGTCATTTCATTTTACGTGCGTCCATTTCTGTCGTCTGTCCGTCTATAGGTACAACACAAACGTATATGCCGAGTTGAAGCTTGGTATATGTGAAATGTTTTGAAGAAAATACGTGGACAAATTTCAGCTATGATTGAAATTGATAGTCCAGATCAGACCGGCTATAAAAATGTATGATTCTTATTATTATTTTAAAAAATCATAACTCTACCAAAGATCCCGTTACGGATCTTAATTTCTTATTTTACTGTTGTAGGTGATACTAATCGCTTAAACAATTGTCAAGGTCCAATTATACGATAAAACAAAATCGAATCGGTAACACGGACTTCATACGTAATTATTGACAGGAAAATATGAATAATTTAATATGGAAATCATAGTAAGATATAAAAATGTTGCAGTGAATAGTTTCCGTATATTAAATCAATGTATAATGCTGAGTTAAAACATTTGTCTGGAGAAAAAGGTCATTAGCGTGTCAAGTTAAGGAAAGTCATTAGTATCAGTCGAGCAGAGAACGCATTAGCGTCAAGATTCTTGGAATGTCGTTAGGTCTTTGTTCACTACGTTTGCAAAGTCACGTAAAAAGGAATCCTGTAAATTAGAAAGGGAAATGAAGTTTATAGGTTTTAGCAAGGCACAGCATAGAAACAGTGTCAAATAAGCATACGCAGATATTTGGAATTGGACCGCGTAAGTAGTAACTTTGTAAGAGTAGTGATAGGTAGTGGAGCTTAAGTTAGAAAAGCGTGCATTCTAAATCAGACTGATTTTTACTTAGACTTGCTTAATCTTCTGACTATTCATATGATTTTTAGTTTCATTTTTAAGTTGTGTAGCCTCCAGTGACGCGCTTGAGTTATAAATTTAGCGACTTTTATGAGGGATACTTTCCAGAAAAATTTCTGTGACTCACGGCAACTAACGCTTTGCCTCATTACTATAAACAGAAATAATTTAATCTTTAACTCAACATTCGGCGACTTCTTAAAGAGAATATTTTAACCAATTTTTACATTTATCAGCCGAATAAACTGGTTCTACCCTTTCACACTACATTCACGCATACCGTGAAACAAAGAACTCATAGCTAACCACCGAAGCAGCTGGCAGACAAGACAACACAGAACGAGTGGGAGATGGCATCGAAGAACTCAACAACAAAGCAGGTATAAACTTTATCAAATTTGATGCAGTATTGAGATAATAGCATCAAAATTTTTAAGCTACACGGGAGAGCTTTCAAACCTCAAAGTAGCATTATTGTGATGAAATATAATATATACCGAAGGTTCGTTAAGTTACTCAATAGTCTGGTAACGACCAGTCTAACTTTTTACTTTCTCTACTACGTATAGTAAATAGGGGAAGTATTGTATTCCACCCAAAAATTCGATACCGAGATGTTTTGAGACCACCTGAATCCAAAAAAAAACATTTTTTGGAAACATGTCGGTGTGTGTGTGTGTGTGTCTGTCTGTCTGTCAGTCTGTCTGTCTGTGAACAGCATAACTCAGAAACGAATAGTCGGATAAACATCGAACTTGGTATTTAGGTTCGGTATCTTTCAGAGTTTCGACACGTAGGTTTTCAAGAAAATCCCCCCACCCCAGGTTACCCTTTACATGGAACATTTTTCGAAACTTCTAATTTTCTCAAACATGGCTCTAACGATTTTGATTAAAATAGCATATGTTTAAGATATTTTCATGAGAAATGAAATGTATATCTCGAATTTTCTGGGAATGTCTCTAAAAGTGTTCTTCATTGTGAATGACTTTTGCATAACTGGTAAACCATAAGAAATAGACAAAATTTTACCACACAAAAATGTAGATCGCGTTAAAATACACAATTTATTTAATATACATTTTTTTGGTTGGGTGAACCATTTTCGAGATATTGTTTGTTATTTCCTTAAATTTTCCAATACTTATACTTTTTCTCAAATTCGTTATTCTTTTTTTTTTGTCCTGGTAAGGCAAAGAGAATGGAATACTCCACATGGCAACCAGCTTTTAAAATATTTGACTATAGGTTAAAGCCTACCAATTCTCCTTGCATCTCCAAGAAAATTAACATCTCTATTAACATGAAACATATGGAGAATAAGCTTTAGTAAAAATAGTTTGTACAAGAGTAGAGAAAGTCACGTGAGTGTAACATATCAGATATTTTTTATTTATATAGGTACACAAGATACTTAGATTTTGCCATGCCCATTTTAAGATGCCGATGTATTCTTTCTATACATTCATTTTGAATACATCACTGAGAAATGCTGTTGTATTTATTGTGAAAATGCTCCATGATTATGGTTATCAGGGAGCGGAGATTGATTTTGCGCACATGAATATCTATTGTACTCTAGTAAACCTCCAGGAGGGAGTAAAGCGATGGTCACAGAGGGTGATCAGATCCGGGGGACAGTCTCGAATGCAGGCGGTGTCCCTAACGTCACCGGATATTATTCTGATTCGGAACTTCCCAAAGCAAACTACCAACATACGCCTCGCCAGATCTAATTGCCTGAACCTTCGACCCTAAAACACAAGGAAATGGAATCATAGGAAAATGGGAACATATAGTAAGAAGGTCTACCCAGCCGAAGCTCCCTTCAGCCGTCCAGGGGAAGGGTCCTTCCCTCCGGTAGTTTTTCCATTAGGACAATATCTGAAAATCTTTCGCAGGGACGGAAGTGAGTATGCACTTACGCGAGCTAACCTCATAGGAGTACTGCTGAACCACCTTGGTGGGGCCGAGTGTTTACCCACCGTCTACCAGCTCTCCAGGTTGGTGCCGGAGAACATTGGACGTCTCACAACCCTGCCTTGGTTTAGCACAGACGCACCGAATCTCCCACGGGTTTCGGAAACCACTGTCCTGCCGAGTCCAACACAATCCGAAAGACTCCCTTCGGGGAGGGGCTCAGATTTTCGATTTTCGGTCCAGCGTAGTTTTAGTATCTTCAGAAGTGCTCGTACACAGCAACTGAAGGGGATAGATCCACCTTACGAGGAGGAAATAGGGACAGTAAAATTTGCGGCATTATATAATCAGCATTCCCCTATCAAGCAGCGAAAACCGCATAAGAAACCCGAGGTCAGACTGACCGGCCAAACTGTAATCGAACCGAGATCTTCTGAATGTAAGACGTTACTGCTAGAACAAGATTCGGACAAAAAGGTACAAAAGTTCCAAATTTTACCCAATGATAGGTTGTTTGTGTGTGCAATGTTCACGATAGTTGCTTGTTCCAGAGTTTATTTCGAACTTATAGGTCATTACTTTAAATAATTAATACTACGTAATGCTGAAAAAATTATGTCAAAATTGAAATAGGACAATATTAACAGTAAAGAGTCAATTGATGAAATAAATGAGTCGAACGATATTAAAAGCTTCACTTCCATCATGGTGGTAAAAGATGGACGATCGTTTCGAGACTTCAAGGTCTCATCATCGGCACAGAAGACGACTGAATCTTGCTTCACAACACAAAATGTACCTAACAAGAGATGTCGGGACAGCTGCCTTCAGTTATAAATACTACTAGCTGAGGCCCTTGCAATCGTCCACATGGGTTAGATACATTTTGTGTTCTGGAGCAAGGTTCATTGCGAAAGTTTGTTTTCCCATATACTTCATTTTAATCCAGTTAAAAATTTCCAAAAATTGCTACATTACACATTTCGTTATAGGTGCAAAGGGAACAGCGATATCGATAAAACATTAAAATCTTCCGGGCTGGAAGGCCGTGGTCTAAGGGTAAAACTACTATAACCCGACGTTTCGGTCAACTCTGTGGTTGCCATCTTCAGGAGTGTAACACCCAGGACAGCTTGATAACGACTGCCGACTAGGCAAGAGATGTTCCGCAATTTATAGCTCACGTCAAGGTCAAAACTGCCGCAGTGGGTCTGCAGTGACGTGTCATCGCTGGTATCCACGTACGATTAAGCTTAAATTTTTCTTCCTTTTTATTAAAGTTATTGGAGTGTTTATAAATTTCAATAGCTTCTCTATGAAGTCTAGCGTGATAATATTTTGTAGAGGATAGTACTTGCGTGTCTTCATATAGGATACGATGACCCATGGTAACAAAGTGTTCAGCAACTGCAGACTTATCTGTTTGAGCAAGGCGACAATGTCGTTTATGCTCTGTTATTCGGGTATTTATGCTACGTTTTGTTGTTCCGATATAAACAGAGTCGCATGTACAAGGTATTCTATATACCCCTGAAACACATAAGGGGTCTTTAGCAGATTTTAAAGTTTGTTGAATTTTTCTGGTTGGTTTATATATTGTATTTATTTTGTGCTTTTTAAGTATTTTTCCAATGCGATCTGTGACGTTTTTAACATAAGGTAAGAAGACTTTTCCCTTATATGTAGACGATTCGTGGCCTTGACGTGATATCTTCTTAGGGTGAACAGCGATAGTCAAACGTTTAAGAACTGGATACTATATGCTGGTATTAAAATTACATACTCTTTCCGTGCAATTGCGATGAATACAAGGGATTTGAAAAGAATAAAAAGGTACCGAAAAATTCGAAACATTAATAATGAATAGCTGGGAAATGTCTTTTGTCCCAAAAAAGTTTATTTAAATTAAATTGTGTGTTTTAAAGAGATCTACATACCTTTTTGTGAAGTAGGTTCTCATCTATCGCTTAATGTTTACCAGTTATACAAGATTATAGAAAATTCCCTCCGAATGCAGAGGACTTCACAGGCTGTTTCCAGAAAAAGCTAGATGTACATTTTAATTGTCATATAAATTTCTTTAAAATATGGTATTTTAATCAAAATAGTTAGAGCCTTGTTTTAGAATTTTGAAAAAGTTTCCATGTAATTGGATAGTTTGGTGAGGGGGATTTTTAAAAATCTTCGTGTTGCATTTTTGGGAGATACTAAGCTTAATACCAAATTTGGTGTTTATCCGACTTTTTGTTTTTGAGTTATGCTGTTCAAAGACACACTGAACTTTTTCTAAAAATGCTTTTTTTCAGAGTGCCTATAAACATGTATTTCCTGTGAAATATTGGTATTCAATTTTTGGCTGGAATGCAATACCTTCTCTACCTATGTGTACGTGGTAGAGAAAGCAAACATTGCGATAGATATATATATATATATATACACTATGTGATCAAAAGTATCCGGACACCCCACAAACATACGTTTTTCATCTTAGGTGCATTGTGCTGCCACCTCTTGCCTGGTAGTCATTATCCACAACCTCAGTAGTCATTATAAATCGTGAAACAGCAGAATGGGACGCTCCGTGGAACTCACGAACTTCGAACGTGGTCAGGTGATTGGGTGTCACTTGTGTCAGAAGTCTGTACGCGAGATTTCCACACTCCCAAACATCCCTAGGTCCACTGTTTCTGATGTGATAGTAAAGTAGAAACGTGAAGGGGCATGTATAGCACAAAAGCGTACAGGCCGACTTCGTCTGTTGACTGACAGAGACCGCCGACCTTTAAAGAGGGTCGTAAAGAGGACTAGACAGACATCTATCCAAACCATCACCAGGAATTCGAAACTCCATCAGGATCCACCCTAAGTACTAGGACAATTAGGTGTAAGGTGAGAAACCTTGGATTCCATGTTCGAGCAGCTGCTTATAAGCCACACATCACGCAGGAAAATGCCAAACGACGCCTCGCTTGGTTAAGGAGCGTTAAAATTACACGATTGAACAGTGGCAAAACGTTGTGTGGAGTGACGAATCACGGTACACAATGTGGCGATCCCATGGCAGGGTTTGGGTATGGCGAATGCCCGGTGAACGTCATCTTCCAGTGTGTGTAGTGCCAACAGTGAAATTCGGAGGTGGTGGTATTATGGTGTGGTCGTGTTTTTCCTGAAGGGGGCTTGCACCCCTTGTTGTTTTGCGTAGCACGATGACAGCGCAGACCTAAATTGATATTTTAAGCACCTTCTTGCTTCCCACTGTTGAAGAGCAATTCGGGGATGGCGATTGCATCTTTCAACACGATCGAACACCTCTTGATACTGCACGGGCTGTGGCGGAGTGGTCACACGACAATATCATCCGTAATGAAACGGCCTGCACAGAGTCCTGACTTGAATCCTATAGAACACCTTTGGGATGGTTTGGAACTCCGACTTCGTGCCAGGCCTCACCGACCTACATCGATACCTCTCCTCAGTTCCGCATTCCGAGAAGAATGGGCTACCATTCCCCAAGAAACCTTCCAGCACCTGATTGAAAGTATGCCTGCGAGAGTGAACGCTGTCATCAAGGCAAAGTGTGGTCGAACGCCATATTGACTTCCAGCATTACCAATGGAGGGCGCCACGAACTTGTACATCATTTTCAGCCAGGTGTCCGGATACTTTTGACCAGTGATATAGCACTCCGCGTCGGTATTTAATCCAAATAATGCAACTTCTATGTGCTGTTATTAATAATTTCTAACAAATTTGTTTCTTCATATCGAAATTATAATCTCGGCTAGTCTCGTAAGCATTTGACTATGGAAATCAATCTCTTTCACAGTTGCGTTAAATTATTTAGTGGATGAATTGTTAAATGTCAAAGAATATCCTAAATCACATTTAGCAGTTCCTTAGAAGCTAACGTTTTTCTTTTCCACTCTGTACCTGAGTGGAGTTTTGAATACTCTTGAGCTTAAGGGGTAACATACTAACAAATCCATTCAAGATAATAATTTAGCTTGCATGTGTAGCCTCAGTTAAGTACAAAAACCTTGAAGGCTGAACAGTTTTTATCAGGCTTAAATAATTTCTTCGTATTTTGCAGCAAACTAGGTTATATTTTAAAGATATTCATATATATGAATGCTCACACCCAAGCACGAATGGCGTGTTGCAAGGCAGTAAAGAAAAAGCAAAGCAGTATTACTTAAGTAGCCAACATCATACTGTAGAAAAATAAATCTCTACACTTTTGTAACAAGGAACCACGACTCCTGCACGGCATTTTAAAGCTGTTGAATGTTTCATTTAGAAATATATCGGTTTTACGAGGCTGTTTTAAAGCTAGTGCTGCTCTAATATTTTGCTGCCGCTTCCTCTATTCATTAGGAAGTCGGATGCAACGTAAACGACCGTCACGTTGTGTTTTCCTGATGTTAGAACGTTTGAAAATAATGTTCAAAACAATCGAATAACTCGAGGACTGTAAAGTCAGATCAGTGATTCGTTTTTTGAATGCGAAAAATGTTACGCCAGCAAACATCCATCGCCAATTGTGTGAGGTTTATGCGGAAACAATAACGAATGACAAACAAACTCGAGATCTGATCGCTTCATTTCTTACGGAACAATTCCACCACCCTCCCTAAAGTCTGGATATGGCACCAAGCGATTTCCATCTGAAGAAATTCCTTGGTGGAAAACATTTCAACGACGACGATGTTGCAAAACAAAAAGTGTAGGCTTGCTTTCATCATATTCGGCATCATTCTTTGACGAAGACATACAAAAAGTGGTTTCCCGTTACAACTGCCTGAATAACGGCGGTGACTATATGGAGAAGTACTGTAAGGTAAGGAATGATAAAGTATTTGTAAAATAATGTTCTGTTATGCTTTAAGAAACGAAAACTTACTTTGAAAACATGCCTCGTAAGTTAAATAAGCACTGTTAGACCCTAAGCAGAAAGCTACACTTTTTTCAAACCAGAAGGTATGCAGTAAGGCACTTCAGACTTCGATGGCTATTTACACACTACATGTTTATAAACATATACATGGAAATAAAATCTACTGGAGGAATATTTCAGACTGAAGGATGATACCTCAAAATCATATAATAAGAAAACCTAAGAAAAAGAACTTATTTCATGTCTATCACACTGAAGTATTTATTTATTTTGGTTGACCACATTATAATACGATGATTACATGTTACTTAACCAATGATTATGACACCCTAATACTGCAGTGAATCATTATGATGTTACGCGGCGGTCAAAGCAGCAGTCCATTGGAATCCATTTCCCAAATAAAACAATAAAATAAATTCTCTTCACTCTAATTTTAATATTTGAACATATTTGAGTCCATTTCCTTTGCTTCAATGTGTGTTGCTTTCACGTTGCCTACAAACAATCAATAAATACGGCGTAGACCCAATATCTATTACTCTACTCGCAATTACGCTCAAGGTCTTGTTAATTGTACAGGATTAACAAGGTAAGATCTTTTTGTAAAAACTCAAAGTTTGAAATTATGTTGAATTCATAATAAGATTATAATTATAGAATTACACGACCAAAATCAGTGGTATGCAGGTTGATTATAATGGTAATTAGACGCTCGTTTCATAAAATTCCGGTATCTTAATTACTACCATTATAGTCTTGCTATATAATATGTTATTATTTACGTACCATATTTATCTGTTTTTTATCATTTAAAGAAAAATAAAGGATAAACGTTTTAATTTATCATACGTAACTAATTCCAAAAACAGTTTAGATTCTGAAGGGCATAGAGGAACTGACAGGGGTAAAATGTTTACCGCCTAAAATCAAAGTCCAGGGGCATATTGGGCAAGCAGGGAAGGAGGAGGATCTAATAGAAACATTTCTGTTTAACATTCACTCCTTCGCTGTGTTAATAAGCAGTGCTGTATAATGAGACAGTTGTAATGTACACTATGTACATTATCTGATCTAAAGGCAGATTGCGTCACCAATGTTAAATCGGTTAAACCCATGTTCCAATTATTCAGAAACTATTTAAGATGTCATATTGAAAGTGTTAATGAATGTAGATGTATGATACGTAAATTTACTGATCTACTTTTGAATAAACGCTTTGTTTATTAAAGAAGACAGGATTATTTTACTGATTAGACTGTTCTTTGAACACAATTTATCAGGAATTATTTTTTAAAATAACCTACCATATTAACACTAAACTAAATCCACAATAGCACTTTTAACACCTTTAGCAATATTTGTATAGTTTCTGAGAAAACGAATCATTTATACTAGAAAATGTCATTCGCTGAAAAACTGTTCAAAGGAAAAAAAACTTACGTGATACACTCACATGACCTCCTCTGCCCTCTATCGTTTATTTGTGAGTATACAAAATATTCTTACGAAGCTTACTTTTATGTTTTAATCCAAATAAACCTTCGCAGAAATAGCTACATTACACATTTCGTTATACAGGGTGATTTATGAAGAAGTGACTCATTTATTTCTTTAATTATTCTGCTCGGAATTCACTCAATGCCCCAATGTTAACACTAAATTAAACAGAGTGTTCTGGAGCTTCAATTGCCTGTCACTAGATGCGCAGATGTTCATGTTTTATTCGTAATTGTTAGTTTTATTGTCGGCAACTGTTTTTGATATTTTGTTACAGTCAACGTGAAAATGGAGTACCATTATGTGAACGACTCTTCCTTGTAAAGCAATACTGGATTATGAATTCAATTATAGCTATTCAAAGGGCATACCGGAGAGAATTTGGTGTTCGGAATTCTCCCCAAAGAAAAACAACACTGGGACTGGTAAACAAATTGGAAACAACTGGATCTCTGGTGAGTGAAAAAGGCAAAACTCGTTCATCTAGGCTTCCCACGGTTGTTGTTGACGTGAGAGCATGACTGGATCCGTCACCCAAAAAATTATTAAGACGTTTGTCACAGGAGACAGGTACAGCTACTCAATGTGTCAGAGAGCTGTGAAAACTGAAGCCGTGTAGGATTACGGTTGTCCATCAGTTACAGGAACCAGATAAGGATAGATGACTGAATTATTGTCGTTGATTTCAGGCGTTCTTTGTGCAAAATCCTGCCATATTGACCATCACATGGTTCACAGATGAAGCATGGTTCCATTTATCCGGTTATATGAACTATGAAAATCTATATGAAATCTATATATTATTCATGAAGCACCTATGCACCTGGTTAAAATCAGAGTTGGTGCCCAATATCCGCAAAGAGAATAGTGGGACCAATGTTGTTTTAAACAATATGAACCCTTAGAATACCGACGGATTTTCATGGAGTTTGCTGAGGAACTAGACGATGTCAAGGATATTTTCAGCAGGACGGCGCTACATGCCATACATTAAATGAATCCATAGCACTGATTGCACGTTTCTTTGATGACTGCCTAATTTGCAAGAACCTGTGGCACCAAGATGTCCGGATTTGACATCGCCGGACTTCCTTCTATGGGGTCACTTAAAAGACGGTTTATGCCACACGTCCCCAGACATCGGACGATCTGAAACACAGGAGATTCAAGCTATTGACAACAGAGTCTTCCAACGAATGGCCAGTAACATGGAACGACGTGTTGAGTTGTGCCTTATGCAGGGTGGAGGACATTTTCAACATTTGTTACAGAGGTAAATAATTTCCCAAAATTGCTCTGCATTTCAGGAATAATAAGTTATCGCTAGCTAATCGTTTAGAAACAATTAAAGAAAGAAATTTGTCAGTTCTTCATAAATCACCCTATAGGTACAAGGAGAACAGCGATAGTCAAATGTTTAGGAACTGGACGCTATACGCTGGCCTTAAAGCTCCATATTGTTTCCATGCAGTCGCGAGAAACAAATGAATGTTAACAGGAACTTTAAGAGAATGACCAAGAAATAAACAATTCGAACCATTAATAATGGACATCTCAGAAATGACTTATGCCACAAAAAAAGTTATTTGAAATAAATTGTGTGTTTTAGACATCTACATTTTTTGCGTAGTACGTTTTCGTCTATCGCTTACCAATTAAACAAGATTATACAAAATTGCTTCCGAGTAAAGAAGGATTTAAAGGCTTTACGCAGAAAATTCACGATACACATGTTATTGTCATGTAAATACCTATAATATATGGTATTTTAATCAAAATCGATTGAGCCATTATATAGAAAATACAAAATCTTCGAAAAATGTTCCACACAGGAGGTAGCTGGTGATGGCAGGGTTTTCCTGAAAATCTTCATTGCGCATTCTTGAAAGATACTATACTTAAATACCAAGTTTGGTACTTACCTCACTTTTCGTTTTTGAGTTATGATATTCACACACACGGACATGCTTCCAAAAAATGCTTTGTTTAGATTCAGGGGGCCTCAAAACACGTGTTTCTGCTAACGTCTTGGTATCGAATGCTTGGGTGGAATACAATACTTCCCCTACTTACTATACGTAGAAGAGAAAGTAAAAATGGCATAAACAAAATTGCATATGTTTGCCAAGAAAGAAACTACATACTTTGAGCACAAAGAAGCTACCATACTTAACATTAGTACAAATTTGCAGAACAAAACTTCCCCCAAAATATGGGATAAAGTTTACCTATCTACTTTCTGGGAGTAGGATTATTTTTCTGTAAAATGACACGGTATTCATTACAAAACGGCAGAAGCAATGCTATTTTTAAAATTATAAATTTAAAATTTAAGTGTTGTGCCTAAAATGATAACATTTATATGAAATAAAAAAAGAAACTCCAACATTTAAGGCTGCACAATGAAGAACGTATTTTGTTGTCTCACGTATGAAAACCTATTTGAAGAACGTGTTTTCTTATAACTTGTTTGCAACACGCTTTGGGTTCAATTTGAGGTAGTTTGTATTGAAGGAGTTGTATTATATTTCAACTGTTGAGGAGCCGAACACTTGAAGTAGTTGCAACCGCACGTATAGTAAACAGTTTCCGATACCCTTTGCCCCAAAATGTACCTTCAGGTGGCCTTTGCCCCATGTAGTTTGACTGTTTCTTTAAATATTATATATTTATCTTTGCCTCGGCTGCGTCAGTATTACTGTTAGAGACACGTTTCTCTTGGCAGGGTTGTGATGCGACAAGAATGTAGGCTTACACAGATACTATAATTTTACTTCACTCCTTTTATTAATGCTTGACACGATTTAAGAAACACTTCACTGATATAGAGAGCTGTGAGATTCTTTTATTAATTAATTACACTTCTTAACACGTAAACTTATTTTTCGTCTCACACGAATACATATTATATTTCTTGAGGACACCTTCTGCGTCTGGTTAGTAACGCTGTCTGCAGACAACTGAACTTATTTGTAAAATTTTCTCCTTTTCAATTTCTGATTGGCTAATCCTACTCCAATAGAATACCTTCATTTAACTAAAGCTTTTTCTGGTTGCTGATTGGCTATTTTATAAACTGTCACTAAAATTACATTATTGCTTCCAAGAATCGGAAGTAGTATTATTAAACTCTCAAACTTCATTATTGCCTCAAGGTTATCTCATTGTTACCTCATTGTTAGCAACTTTGGACCTATTTTTCACAGCTCCTACTTAATTAAATTACGTAATGCATTCACATAACATTATTGAATATGTTTACTATAATATAAGCATAAGCAATGACTGTTACATACATTCTACAAATTATTACATACAGATATTGCTTCAAGGCTGGTTGTTATTGAATTTACATATTATATAATTTGACTGAAATCATTTAAGTGTTAAAAATACTGCCTCAACAAAGAACTACAATTCTATTTTGGGGAAATTTACGGAGGGTTGTTCACAACCTATAGTAACAATATCAGACGAGCACAATAGCTCCACCCTGAAACATGTGGAACCGAATGAAAGTTCAGCAGTATGAGTGTATCACTGTGTTTGCTCAGTTGTGTGCTCTTGTTCTTGCTGCTGTTCTAGTCCCTAAAATGACCATCACAACGTCCTCCAAATAAAACACTTTACTTTCACCAAAATATCAAGAAACCTTTATTAAAAGACATTTCTTTCTGCTACGTTTAGTTTTGGAGATATTGTAGTCTTAACTTAAGTGGTCCACCCTGTATGCTAATATTTAATAAGAGTAATGTGGTTTGGACAATAACGAGGAACAAAGTATCCTAGGCAATAGCTAAGAGAGAGTATTTGCTTCTTATTCGTATAGAAAATTGGATCTCGTCTTGATGAAATGTATGAACATTTTACTTTCTCTACTACGTATAGTAAGTAGGCGAAATATTGTATTCCACCCAAAAATTTGATACCGAGATTTCACCAGAAATATATGTTTAGAGACCCCTGAATCCAAAAAAAGCATTTTTGGAAACATGTCCGTGTGTGTGTCTGTGAACAGTATAACTCAGAAACGAACAGTCGGATATGCACCAAACTTGATATTTAGGTTCAGTATCTTCCAGAGATGCGACACGAAGGCTTCCAAGAAAATCCCCCAACCCCAGATTACCCTTTACATGGAACATTTTTCGAAAATTTTAATTTTTCAAAAATGACTAACGATTTTGATTGAAATATCATATGTTTAAGATATTTTCATGACAAATGAAATGTGTATCTCGAATTTTCTGGGAATGTTTCCAAAAGTATTCTTCATTGTGAACGACTTCTGCATAACTGGTAAACCATAAGAGATAGACAAAATTTTACTACACAAAAAATGTAGATCGCGTTAAAATTCACAATTTATGTCACATACATTTTTTTTTTGAGTGAACCATTTTCGAGATATTGCTTTTTATTCCCTTAAATCTTCCAATAATTTTTCTCAAATGGCAATTCGTTATTCATTTTTATGGCCTAGACATATAAAGAATATGGTATGCGCCACATAGCAAGCAGCTCTTAAAATATTTGACTATCGCTTAAAGTCTACCATATTCCCCTTGCCTCTACAAGAAAATTAGCAATAAGATTAACATCTCGATATCTCGATTAACATGAAGCATATGGAGAATAAGTGTTTGTAAAAATAGTTTGTACAGGAGTAGAGAAAGTCATGTGAGTGTAATACATCAGATTTTTAATAACTATTTTAGCACTATACATATTTACAGCGTAACTTTTAGCACATATAGGTATAGTGTGCTGCTTTTTGCGCTGAAAAGTCCAGTTATATCTACGTTTTGATTGATGTTTCAATTCTAGAACGTGGTGGTTAGTACCCTACACACCAAATCAACTCTGTGGCTGTTAAAATGTCCTATAAAGTTACGAAATAACTTTTAGTTTGGATTTATTGCCAGCAGCGCAGCACTAACTGTTGATATAACCAAAAGCAGTTTCCAAGTTCTATAGGGAGAGCTGAAATGTTATACCGACACTAGTAGCCGAGGTCATTATGTTATGGGCTAGTGATCGGGAGGTACATGGTTCATATCCTATCAGGACCGTCCTCTCTGACTGATGTTTTTCTAAGTTTTTCTGAGCCTTCATAACTGACACATGCCGAGGAGGTACCCTAATTTTATTGATATTCGGTATCGATCCAGTGATCGACGAGGGGGTGCCCCCGGGAGGGAGGCATAAGGTGAAGGGAGGCGTCGGCACAGCAATGACAGAGTCCCTACAGTTTCCCCGATAGTGGAACTGGCAGAACGAGGATACGCCCCACAGAGGCTTCAACGCCGCCCAGGGGGCGGCCCTTACACCCTGGGATACAGCTGAAGGCCGAGGGACACAGAGCAGCCTTTTTCCTTGCCACGCTGCACCGAAACACCACCGTCGACGCTTTCAACTATGAAATAGACCAAACGGTGTGAAAGTGGAATGATTAATGGAACGAAATGGAGGGACAAGAAGCGGTACACTAAACTTACAACGTTTCCTTCCCAATTTTCCTTTCCCAAATATAATTTCGTTGCATGTGTACCTGTGACCACCGCCTGTGGTGCTATATGTACTAAGAACCACCTTAAACACTACTACAATATGAACCGTTTATCAGTCTGGCCATGCTTTGTCTTGTCCAGTTGCTGGAAGTTTTAGTTCCCGAACATCACACTACACTGTTTCTACGGTTATTTTATGAGCTTGGACTAAGTCCACGCTTCCTTGCTTAGACAACTTCTAAATATTGTGTTCACAATTTTAACAACTATCGCCATGAATGCCAATCGGCTGTTTATCACATCATTTGGGATGGGTACAGCGAAGTGGATACACCACTTACACGCTTCAATCCAGAGAGAAGAAGTAGTTTTGGACGACAGTGAACTAGCACAGCGTCTCCCACTCTCCAGCCTGGTACCGGAAGTCATTGAAGTCTCTCACAACCCCCCCTTGGCATCACCGTCCAGACGTACACAATCTCCAATGTATTTCGGGAACCTCTTCCCCGTCGAGACCAACCCAATCAGAATAACTCCCCTTCGATGAAGCTCAGATATTCCGCCCGATGTACTTCGGGAATCGTTTGGGATGCCACTCGTACTTCTCCAGGAGCTACGATGTTATATATGTATAAAAATTCCTGGACAATTCGGTTCCAGTAATTTTGGGACTTAAAATTCCGTTAAATATTCACCAACCTTTTCCCTTGCCTATCAAATAACATCGACAGCATACCCGATAATGCGACAGTCCCTTTTACATTATGCAATGAGGCGTGTAATAAACAGCACCTTTAAAATGTGTAAAAATGCATGCATCTCAGTCCAAGATCACAACACCTTATTATATCCATCTCTTCAGTGAATTATTCTAAGAACAAAAGAATAGTATACAATAACATTTTAGAACGGATATAATTATTTTATTACCTAGGCTGCAGTGTTTCATATGTGAGATCAGGATCTATATAATTAACTCAAGAGATTCCAACAGATGAATCACTCTCAAAAATAAAGCTCAACAAACAACACAAAAGTCTTTGAAACAATGGTTGTAGTCTGTTGAAATATGGCTGTGAGAATTGTTGCTAGCCTCTGGTTCCTGAGGTTGTGGGATCAAACCCGGTGGAGAATGATAGATTTTTTTTTTCGGCGTAAAACTTCTTAGCCTGGCTTCCTTTGGAAGGGAAGTAAAGCCGGTGGTCACGCGTTGTAGATTTACGGCGCGTAAAAGAACCTCAAGCCTAATAAGAGGTATCTGTGCAAAAATACCCGTCTTTTACGCCCAATATGGAATGGAACGCTAAGAACTGCAGCAGTTAGAGTGCGTCCAAAGTAAAACTGGATTTTAATTTGGTTGCGAGTTTTTTATTTTAACTAGAAGAGATCGTAGAGGCAACTGAAATGAGATTTTTGGAAAGAGTGGCAAGCAGTACACTCTTGGATGAAAGACAAAATTTATATATTAGAAATGAGTTACAGTTTTTAAGCTAACAAATAAAATAAATCAATTTGGAAAGAACTGAAAAGAACATGTCCAAAGAATTAAAGAACACCGCACATCAAATTTTATGCTAGAATGTAAGCCGAAAGCCGAAAGCTGAAAGGAACTTTGGTATCCGAAAAAGAGATGTGTTCAACTTTTGAAATAAGTCTTAAAAACCCTGAAGCGTGAATAATGTTTTTGGTAATGATGATTCATTTTCTTGTGCTGTTATTTCCAATGTTCCCTATATGATCTACTAAGACCTTCGGGGAAACCTTGTTCCAGCAAGCTCTGATTGGACTCACTTATAGCGATGGGACGAAGTCATCTATAACTTTTATCGTGGATTCCGAATTTTTTTGAGCCTTGACGATTTTTGATATGTGCTAGTCAGCTAGGGACGGCTTAAAATCGCCACTCCATAGCGAAACCATGGACTCCGACTGTTTTATTTTATTATTGATGTCTGTTTTGTTATTGTTTATCTCACACAAAAGTAAGTTCAATTGTACCCCCTCTTCTATGGGTTTACTTTATAGAATTACTGTGCCATTGATGTTTGCTTTTCTGTTAAAATTTCCACATTATATTGTTTTGTCAGCATATTCAGTATATTACATATATAAATAATTCAATATCGTGGAGAACTAAGCCTAAGACTTTGGTGTAAATTTCCTTTGGTATTAAATCGTCTTTTATAAAGAATGTATTAGTGAAAAATGTTAACTTTACGCATAACACATCCGCTTTAAAATTATTTGAAATAATAACGTATGGACGGAAAACAGAATTATCTCGCAATAGAATGGCTACATAAGTTTGGATGCACACTATATCTACAGAAATAGGAGTTACTTTGAGACCACTTTGTTCAAACGAGAAATTAGAGCAAACGATGAAGTGTATTTACTCGCGATGCTCTCGTGAACTTTACTCCGCTTTAGGGATTTCACCAGAATGTAATCCTATAATGGAGGCTTAATTTGATATTGCAATACTGACCTGGAGGTTTCTTTCTTTTATATCTCCTTTATTCCCTCCACTTTTGTTGCAAATGTAGGCAATAATAAAATTAAAAACTAAAGTAAACTGAGACCTAACCGAGCAAGTTGGCGCCACATGTGCGATCATCAGCGACCGTCCAGTCTGACCCATGGGTATTTCGTGGCTTCCCTTGGTCGACAGGCAAATGCTAGGATGGTTTCTCTTCTACCACGACATTCCTGCCCCTCGTTTCCTGTACCCATCGTCTCCTTCATCGTTATCAGTTTCAAGGTTGAGGGACCAAAAGACGGTGTTCGGCGGGTTGCGGCTGGGCGGTGAACTCTGTAGAGATTTCTTCCCTGACGTCGTTGCGGGATGCTGAGTTAGGACCCGCCTCCGAGGGTCCTAACCAGGGGTTAGGAGGCCTGTGGGTGGACCGGGCGGTGTCGAATGTGTTCTAATTCGAAACGTTGGGACCGCGTTCATGCTTGCGTCCGTGTTCATCTGGATCTGGTCGCCCTTCGAGTGTCTCCCCTGGTCCCTCCCATTGAGACCTACTTGCGGTGCGTACCCCGAGTGAGAGGGGGGGGCTCCGTTAGCCTAGCTTTACCCTTTCAAAGGGCACCTAAACCACACTTCTGCGTACAAATTGAACTGTACTGCAGCCTAATATTCAATGCCTTCTTGCAGTGGAAAACTGCTTAAGGAAACTAAATTACCTGATAACCTAAATTTTCTTACAGATTCATTTAAAAAAGCGGATGTGTTGCACTCACATAACCTTCTCTACTCTGCTACCAACTATTTTTACAAACACTTATTCTACATCCACTTCATGTTAATCAAGATAAAGATATGCAGAAAAATTGCAGAAATTGTTGCTAATTTTCTTGTAGTTACAAGGGGAATATGATAGGCTTAAAGTAATAGTGAAATCTTTTAAGAGCTGGCTGGTATGTGGAGCATTTCATTCTCTTTGCATGTCCTGGACATAAAAAACGAATAACGAATTGAGAAAAAGGATTAAGTATTGGTAAATTCATACAAATAACAAGGAATATCTCGGAAATGGTTCACTCGGCAAAAAATGTATATAGCAAAAAAGTGTGTTTAACGAGATATGCATTTTTTGTGTACTAAAATTTTGTCTATCTCTTACAGTTTACCAGTTATGCGCAAATCATTCAGAATGAACAGGACTTTTGGGGATATTCCCAGAAAATATAAGATATACATTTCATTTGCCATGAAAATATCTTAAACATATGATATTTTAATCAAAATCGTTTCAGCAATTTTTGGGAAAATCAAAATGTTTGAAAAATATTCCATGTAAAGGGTAGTTTGGGGTGGGGGGTTTCTTGAATATCTTCGTGTCCATCCTTGGAAGATACTAAATTCAAATACCAAGTTTAGTATCTTTCCGAGTTATACTGTTCACAGACAAAAATGCTTTATTGGGATTCAGGACACTTCACTATTGGGAGGGGTTGGTAGCCACAACAGATCTATTAGGTATCCCCCTCCATTGAATAAATTATAACTTATATGTTGTTCGTAAGCAGACAATTAGACAGACACCCAAACAGACCTTTTTTTAAATGACAAATTGTGTATTTCCCGCGAAATCTAAATATCAAAATTTTATGTAGACTACAATATAAAAATTTTAGGTAGACTACAATACTTCCTCTACTTATCATAGATAGTTGGTAGAGAAGTCAATAAGAGAGACAAATTCTAAATAACGAAATAAAGAAAACTGCAGGTTTTAGAAGAGTATGTATAGCTTCTAACTGAAATATCTCTTAAACATATTATCCAACCAGATTAGTGTTAAAGAGAGAAGGTTGTGTCTCTCAAATAATGTTCGCCTATGATCGCAATAAGTTTTCAGTATATGGATTAATATCCAGCACATTCTAAAACGCGATTGGTTCGTATTAATTATAAGAGTTGAAAACGTTGTGAAGATGCTTTCACAATTCCATAGAAAGTTTTATTTGGCGACTTGCTTGAGACAAACAACACTGGAGCGAAACTTTCTCAAGTGCTTGCGCGAGAGGAAATTTATCTGAGGATTATTGGTCGAGAACAATTTGGAATAAGGAATTCAGATATTGTCTTCGTCTGAAATGAATATTTGAAGAAATATACTCTTGTGTTAGAAAACTATTCTAATGGCTGTACTTTGTGTTATTGCAATATGTGATATAAACACAAGATAAGTGTTCATTAAAAATTGCATTAAATTTGTAACATGTAGGTATTTTGAACAATGTTCAAACCATTCTACTAACACTACCACCGTTACTACTATAATACTGTCACGAACGTAACTGAGGAGCTCCGTATTGTAATTATTATTTGATATTAATTGACATTCTTCTATTATCCAGTCACAAGTTTCTAAAGTTTCTAATTTCACAGAGAATCACATTTTACATTGTTTTTAACTTTTCTTAAGCCTTAGTGAGTGTTTATACGACAGGAAATAGCGGCCTGCTACTTCCCTTGACATTTACAAGGGATGTCGCTATGCCATTATTTCCTGAGGAGTACGTTCTTTCTGCAGGCTCTTAGCTGCACCTTAAATCGCATTACGTCATATAGAATGTTCTAGAACATTGACGTAACGAGTTATGATTGGCTGCTATATTTCAAACCCAGGGCGGTGGCAGACCATATGTGGTAATAGCTGCCACGTATTAGAATGAACCCCTCTAGGGTATTCAACTCTATATAACCAAGCGCTCAAGCTCTGCTCGGGGGACTTTGTGTTGTAACTTGGCCGGGACCGCTATGGTACCCGTCAAGGGCCGCTCCGGATGATTTCATTTAGCACCACTAGCGGCTTGACAAAGTCGTGTTGAGTATTGGCCCTCCTCATCCACGACGAGACGTTTCTCAAGATAAGCATTATAAAATAAATTGTTAATAATAATGTTAAACAGTACCATTATCATCCCTGATCTTGTAAACCCAACTATCGCACGGTAGAATATAGTCAGATTGCTCTAGCCAAGCGTTTGAATAATTGTCTTTACCTCTGCACTCCCTCATTTAGCTATTCCCCCAATGTCACAACTTAGCACGAGATAATACTGCACGCAGCGATTTGGCTCCGCGGTAAGTTCTGAGGCTTACATTCTGGAGGTTCCGGGTTAGATTCTGGTCGACCGCTCGCTCCGACCCTGGACTTTCATGGTTTTCTGGGGGTTGGTAGACAAATGCCGGAGTGGTTTCTCTTGTTCCACGACTTCCTCTCCTCATTTTCCTTTCATTGCGTTTCCTTCTCATGTTTTAGGGATGTTCCAGGTTTTTTGGCGTGAGGCGGTGCAGAAAGATGGTGCGTATGCTTCCTATCAAGTATTCTCGTGATCACTAGAGAGCCGGTTGGTTGTAAGGGTTGATAATCACCCTTTCTGGGCAGCTCTAGTAGAGGGCTGGATCTTCGAGCCAGGAATTGTCTCGATGGCCTATCTTCCTGAGGCCTGTAGCCTCCTGTGGAGGTCGCTGTGCGCGAGGTAACCCCCCCGCGTTGTATACCCTTTACTGCTGTCGTAGTTATCATATAAATACTCATAGGCTGTAGCAAAAATATTGCTTGTTAAACAGTTATGCACCCTCGATTTCCTGATTTAACCCCTTGTGATTTTTATCTCTGAGGGAGGTACTAAAAGGGAAAGTAACAACAAATTCACACTCCTTAGATGAACTTAAAAATAAAATTCGTCAAGAAATTTCTTCCATTTCTCAGAGGGAACTGTACAGTGTAATGTGTAATTTCCTAAGCAAAACTACGTGCTAGAACAACGAGGAGAGGCAGATCCAATATCTCCTTGCTTGATATACATGAATAATTTACTTTCTTTTAAGTAATTATGTTATGTATGTTAGAAATAACTTACGCGACAAACCGTACTATATTTACAGCGAAATTCTTGTTACCCACAACGCCGACACAGCAACCAGCCTACCCGGCTGACCGCAAGCCGCGAAACCGGTCCCGCCAAGCATTGTTCAACACGTACAATTTGTAATTGTTGTGGCAGTTGATGGTTCAATTGATGTTATATTAGACTGTGAAATAGAAATGTAACTTGTGGATGTACGTAAATGATGATGACTATGCGAAAACAAACGATGACCACAGTGCTAGTTTTGTAGTACCGTAATGAATTTGTAGTTTGAAATGTGGAAAAACAAAGAAATAAATGCTAGAGAGGTGATAACTATTGTGCAGATAAGAAACCATAGTTGGTTGAAACAAGTCTTTCCGTACCGTTTTAATGGTAAAAGGTAATATGATGTAAAAGGTAGGCTGAAATAGTCAATCTAAAAGGATTGTACATGGTATTTTCACTCTGAGCATCAACTTATACGTTTAAACTTAAAACAGGAAGATCTGTTGATTGGCTTACATATTGTAAAATGAAATAATCAATATATGATAACGTTAATCGTAAGAGGGTAAGTAATTCTGAACCCTAAGCTCGGAAGAAGGGTTTCAAAGATATCAGAATTATACAAATCGAACTATATTACCCTAAACATGTAACCATATAAACACCAAAATTCTCAGCCTTCATAGTAATAGTAAAGATGCTTACAGTTCCATTTTTTCAACAAGATAAAATATTAAAATTTATGGTTATTGTAAATATGTATATCCCCTAAAACTCGGCACTATCTTTTCTCGGTTTTGTAGCTCAGAAACTAGGATTCTAGGTCAAAGTTGGATAACACCGAACCCTCGCTGTGATGTTAGCAAATCTAATAAGCGAAGGAGTGAGCCCAAGTAGAGTAAAAGTTTGCTGGCGTGAGTGGGATTGTTAGGTATTCGGTAGTGAAGCGCTAATTTAAATCTGAATTTAAGAACCATCCATATTATTTATTTTCACTTTCTGTACCACGTATCTAGTAGATAGAGAAAGTATGCATTCCACTTAAATATTCGATATCAAGATTTCATGAGAAATACGAGGATGTCCAGAAAGTAAGAGACGTTTTGAAATAAAAAACTAACAAAATAAAAAAAACAAAGTTTATTATAGACATTTGAAATTACACTCTTTAGATATTTTTCCACATAATTGCCAAATTAAGGCACTTATCATACCGAGGCACAAGAAGGGGCAAAAGAGGGGAAGTTGGAGGTTAATGGCTTTGCTTTTTCTGGTGTTATTGAAATCAAATCATGTTTATTGTCTCAGAACCAGTCATGCCGTATACTAGCGAAATTACTCGTGGACGTATCGTGGGTATGTAGGAGGCTTGTCGCACTGTTACAGCAATTGCAACGGTGGTGCATAAAAGTGTTTTTATAGTAAATTACTGGATAAAAATATTCCAGGAAGGTGGGGAAGACGGTCTAGATACTCGTCACAAAGTGGGCACTCCCCGTAAAACATCCGCAGAGGATGATATTCGTTTACTAAATTCAAATTACTCCTTTGTTATAATTGACTGATCATGTTTAGAAACATATATATATATATATATATATATATATATATATATATATACTTTACCGAATATGACATACATACATATTATGGCAATAAAATTGGGTTACATTTTTGTCTATAATCCTGTTGTATTCCTATGATCACCAATATATTAGTAACGGTATACTAACCAATTGTGGTTTGAATTAGAGGGGAAAACATGCTGCTTTATTTGTTATTTAGTTATGTTTGTTTCTATGCAGCAACAAGCATTGATACCACTGTGAGAATACATTTCTGTTTATTTTTTGTTATAAAGCGTTGCCTTGCTGTGTATTTAATGAATAACATTCAAGCTTTAATTTGCACCCCTTGGAAATCTAAACATTCTATATTTCGCTAACCTGGGCGCTCATCAAGTTTTCCCCTTAGCTTTTAACCCTTTCAAAGGCGTGCCCTGCACTAGCCGATAAGGTATGGGCTACCTATCACGATAAGAAGTCTGTATGACAAACAGTCGCTCTACCTCTTTCTCTTTTAGCCAATACGATCGAGAGCGTAACGTATATTTCGTTTCTATGCCATTTTGTAACCGTTGTTGTGTTTAATGGTGTAACTATTTAGCAGGAGTGGCGCACCCTTGCACCGTGGCCTAAAGCAACAGCTGAAATGGCCTTGGCTTCGCAAGACCACGTACAGCGATAAATAATGTAACACAGACACAAGATGCATGATATTTCATTTGGCGCTCTTTGTACACAGGATTGGCCGTATGTGGACGTGCGGTGTCGTGATAAAACAATATATCACAAAGTTGGGATACATTTCAATTGGTTTGTGGTTTTTTGGCAACAAAAACCTAGAATGCATCTCACAAGTGATGGGATTTTCTATTGCAGCACACATTTTAACACGTCACAAAGAGCATAGTAAGGTAGGGAAGACCACGCGCCATCACAGCATGATACTTAATGTGTGTAGAAACGTTTGACACCAATATGGCGGCTCTAGCCACGCCCACCGCCGCGATAGCCCAAAACGTTTACCATCTGGATGGCCCTAGTACATGTTTTTGAGGCGCCTTCAACATAAATAACAATGAAGCATGTTTAGAAAATAGGCGTAAATGTTTTTCTGTGTGCGTGAAAAGCATAACTCAAATTGTGGATGTTGTATGCCCCATTGTTCATTTTCCGGTGGCCTTCGCCCCAAGTTTAGGACTCAACTTTGTATTTTATGTTGCTTTAAATATTATATATGTTTAGGTTTGCATCGGCTACGTCAGTATTAATTTGTAGAAACATGTGTCTCTTTGCAGGGGGTGATGCGGCTAGCGAATATAGGTTTACACAAATTATTTTTTTTTTACTTAACTCCATTCATTAATCCTTCACACGATTAAATAACACTTCACTTATATAGAGAGCTCTGAGATTCTTTTATTAATTACTTGAACTTTTTTTAAACATATAGACTTTATAATATTCTCGCCGTTATGAATTTTATACGTCTCACACTGAATACGTATTTAAATGCTCGGGAACGAGTCTCGCGTCCGGTTAGGAACACTGTCTACAAGCAACTGGCTTCTGAATTTGTACAATTTGCAAATTGCATCTATTTCCAGTCTCTGATTGACTAATCCTACTCCAATAGACTACCTTTATTTAACTTTTAGCCTTTCTAGTTGCTGATTGGCGATTTATAAACTGTTTTAAAAATATTACGTTATTGTTTCCAACACTTACTAGTAGCGTTATTAAACTTCCCAATTTCTTATTGCCTCAAGGTTAACAATTGTTAACAATTGTTAGCAACTTTTCACCTATATTCTCAAGCTCCTACATTATTAAATTACTTAACACATTCACATATCATTATTAAACATGTACATAATAATATAAACATAATACAATGACAGTTACATACATTTCATATATTATATTATACACATATTGCTTTAAGGCGGGCTGTTATTGAATATTCCCATGAAATTTAGATATACATTTTATTTGTCATGTAAATATATTTAATATATGGTATTTTAATCAAAATCGTAAGAGCCGTTTTTCAGAAAATAAAAAATTTCGAACAATGTTCCATGTAAATGATAGTTGGGGTGCGGGGATTTTATTGAAAATCTTCGTCTCGCATCCTTGGAAGATACTGAACTTAAATGCCAAGCTAGGTATACTTATCCGACTTTTCGTTTTTGAGTTAAGCTGTTCACACACATACGGATATTTTTCTAAAAGTGCTTTATTTTTATTTAGGGGCCTCAAAATATGTATTTCCGGTGAAATCTCTGTATCAAATGTTTGGGTACAATACAATACCTTCTCTACCTATGTCTTTGGTAGTATAAATAAGCCCACTTAAGATTAGTTTGTAGAAGCCGTTTAAAATAAACGATAGTGGACAGCAAAAGGCATGTGAATGTAATGCATTCTAAATTGTTTTCTATGTAGGTAATGAAGGTGGAGAAAGGGCCACAAACTGTTAAGTGTATGCTTGTATAAAGGATTTAGTAGCTTTAAAGAAAGGGACAGTAAACTTTTTAAAATGTGTAGTGTGGGACATCCGCTTAAAAGCAATCATGACGGCAGTTTTATTTGCTAGGCGTGCGGGAGGGGGTGCAGAACGACCCCACCCAGCTTTATATGTGAGCTACCGGGTTAGAACTGACCGCTGACGCGGATGTTAAATCGCTCTCAAAGTCCAACAAGCCACCGTTGGGGTCTGGAAATATGACCTTGATTACGGTAGCGCTGTCCACTGGGACCCCCAGAGCTCCGTTTATAATGACGTTTCATATTCCAGAATAATTTAATTAAACTAAAATGTGTACATCACCAGGCTAATGTGCCTCGGTTTATACACACGTCTCTCTAACACGCACTGCAATTGCTAGAACCACAAACGCTGTCAAAAGTTGTAAAAATCAATTTTTTACTTCCATCCTTTTTTGTTAGTAGAGAATATAGAAAGTGGCTTGTATGCGTTGAAATATATGTATATTTAAAATTACTATTGAAGAAGATATTGTTTTTTTCCTACGTACGGAAGCCAATTTGAAGAAGTTATTTTGTTGTAGGAGTTTGCACCACGCTTTGGGAGCCAATTTGAAGTAGTTTGTATTGAAGGAGTTGTATTATATTTCAACTGTTGGGGAGCCGACCTAATAGTAGTTGCAACCGCACGTATGGTAAACAGTTTCCGGTAGTCTTCACCCCAAATGTACTTTCAGGTGACCTTTGCCCCAAGTTTAAAAAAAATTAACTTTGTAATTTGACTGTTTCTTTAAGCATTATATATTTATGTTTGCCTTCGGCTGCGACAGTATTATTGTTAGAAGCACGTATCTCTTGGCATGGCTGATATGTGACAAGAATGTAGGCTTACACAGAGTATAATTTTACTTCACTCCTTTTATTAATGCTTGATGCGATTTAAATAACACTTCACTGATATACAGAGCTGTGAGATTCTTTTTATTAATTAATTACACTTTTTAACACGTAAACTTATTTTTCGCCTCACACGAATACGTATTAAATTTCTTGAGGACACTTTTTTGCGTCTAATTAGGACCACTGTTTACAGACAACTGAACTGATTTCAACCTACTAAACCTGTAAATCTCCACACTTCAAGTCTGATTGGCCATTCCTAATCCAACCAAATACCTTCCCTTAACCAAAGCTTCCTCTGGTTGTCGATTGGCCATCTTATAAGCTGTCACTAAAATTACATTAATTGTTACTCCAATAATCAGAAGTAGTATTATTAAACTCTTAAACTCATTATTGCCTCAAGGTTACCTCATTGTTACCTCATTGTTAGCAACTTTTAACTTATTATTCTCACAGCTCCTACATTATTAAATTACGTAATGCATTCACATAACATTATTGAACATGTTTACAATAATATAAGCATATGCAATGGCATTTTACAAATTATTACATACACATATTGCTTCAAGGCGGGCTGTTATTGAATTTACATATTATATAATTAGACTGAAATTATTTAAGTGTTAAAAATACTGCCTCACTATTATTATAATTATTATTATTATTATTTAATTCGAAAACTCAATAAGGATTTAACATCTAAATTTTCAATGAAAATGGCCGTATTAAGAAAGCCAACAAGGCATTCAGGATTAGAAAAAAATTAGGAACATTGTTATTAAGGAAAACTACTGGGAAAATACCGGGTGTCATGTTGCCGATGATAGCCCAGTCGGTTAGAGCAAACGGACGCTGTGGTTCAAATCCCGGCTATGGTATTGAATTTTTTGTAATCGTCTGATTCTACCTTTCCAGCCTTGTTCTCTCATGGCTTGCGTGGAATAACTGAAGCAACGTACAGTACTAGCCAAGGACAAGATATATAAATCACAGCTTCTCAGCATCAACACAATAATTTCTTCCTTTAATATTTTGTTCCAAGTTTTACGTGTTATGTATTTTCTTTAATAATATTGTACGTATAATAATTAAGAGGTTATTAAAAAGACATATATTCATAATGTACACATGGTGAAGTATAAGAATATAACGTTATAACATAAAATATAAGAGATAAAGGCCATTGTGAGTTATATAACCAGTAATATAAAGTAACGAGAAGTGCAGTAGTATCTACCAAAGCATGTAACGAACCTTGGATTCATAATTAAGACGAATGGAAGTCTGTAAATATATATATATATATATATATATATATATATGTAACATAAACTGTTATTGGACAGTAGCACCAATCAGTAGTAGCGTCAATACATGCTTATAATTCAAATACGTACGTTAAGAAAACGATTGGAAGGAACACTAACAGAAACTTGTCAGTCTTCAAGCAGGAAGGACGTGTATAAGCTCATCTCTGAATAGACGCTAAAACCACGTATTTAAAGCCTACCTGTTATACATATTTTTATATGATTAAGGTGATAGCGAATTGTGAAAATGTGCATGTGTTTATCTAAAATAAAAGTGAAATAGTTAACAGATTTGAAGTAGTTAATATTATTACGTTGTTTGCACCACGTTTTGGGTGCCAATTTGAAGATGATGTTTGCTTCACGTATGGAAAGCCAATTTGAAGTAGGAGATGTATTGTAGTTCAACTGTTGGGGAGCCGAACTTGAAGTAGTAGCAACCGCACGTATGGTACCCGGTAGCCTTCGTCCAAAATTTAAAAATATTAACTTTGTAATTTAACTGTTTCTTTATATACTATATATTATGTTTGCTTCGGCTGCGTCAGTAGTATTGTTAGAGACGTGTTTCTCTTTGCAGGGTTGTGGTGCGACTGAAGAATGTAGGCTTAGGCTTACACAGATTTAAAATTTATCTTCACTCCATTTTTTAATGCTTGACACGATTTAAATAGCCCTTCACAGATACAGAGAGCTGCGAGATTCTTTTGTTAATCACTTGCACTTTTTTAACACGTAAACTATTTTCTACACAAAATACGTATTAAATTTCTCGAGGACGCATCTCGCGTCTGATTAGTAATACTGTCTGCTAGCAACTGAGTGGATTTCTAGCGCCTAAATTTGTAAATTTCTGTATTTCAAGTCTCTGATTGGCTAATCCTAGTCCAATAGAATACCTTCATTTAACTAAAGCTTTTTCTAGTTGTTGATTGGCTATTTTATAAACTGTCACAAAATAGTTCCTCCAATAATGACAAGTAGCATTATTAACTTTTTTAATCTTTATTGCCTCAAGGTTACCTCATTGTTAGCAACTTTTAACCTATTATTCTCACAGATCCTACATTATTAAATTACGTAATACATTCACATAATATTATTACACATGTATACAATAATATAAACATTTACAATGACTGTAATATACAATGTTTATATATTGTTACATACACATATTGCTTCAAGGCGGGCTGTTATTGACTTTATATTACATAATTAGACTGAAATCATTGAAGTGTTAAAAATACTGCCTCAGAATGCGAGGGTGCAGAAGTATTTTAACATTCTCCATACCCATCCCTGACAAGACACAATTGCTCACCTACACAAAATACAGCAGCCGTGGTACAATTATAAAATAACAATTACAACATACTAACACACACACAAGAATACACATTACAATCATCAGATTCCAGTCTGCGATAACGTCGTGATACATCACAAGAGTATGGGCATCAAGACGACCTACAGGTACATAATATAGCATGTGTCTTCATCAACGTAGTGGGATCCTACCAAGATCCTACCGCTACAGAACAGTTCATTACCCTTAATTGGCCTAATAGTTGGTTAAACTATAAGATCCAGATCTTAATAATTTGAGATATCTCCTTGTGGTTTACCGGGAAGAATGCGGTAACCTGAGTTAGGCTACGTCCCCTATAGTATAAGTATATTCCAACGGTCATACAGAGAAATTAATGGTAAATGTTGCATCTACTGCTAGTAAATATCATAGCTTGGATACAATGTTCGTTTGCATAGTGCTACCAAATACCCAACAATTTGAACACGGTACAGGTTGCTGCTTTCTAGGTTCTGCGGTGCGGTGTAACATGTGAAACGAGTTGTAAATATGCTTCTGTGTTCACAATGCCTTGTGCTGAATTAATGTTCACTTAGTATAACAAGTGTAATATGCGCAGTGTTTAACTGTTATAATTATGACATTACAAATTTCTCCATGTCTAATTTTAAATGTCCAAAGGATTAAACCACGTAAGCAAATGAAGCAAACAAGTTTGTTTGTGATTTTCTGCTGTATTCTAACTTTCCTTAAAATGCAGCACAAGGTTAAAAGTAACGAGAAAACATCATAAATTGTAATGAATGCGATTAAAATTTAAAGTTAGGTTACCACGGATGTTATTCAAGTTGGCAGCTCTCAACAACAGGCTTTAAAACGTTTGTCATAGTTACTAGAGCAAAAACTACCGAGTATATTCTAAGCATTTTCTGAGGACAAGTTTTAAAAATCCAAACTTAACATGTCAAGGGCGTGTCTATTGTTATACCACGTGGCCCACACAAGCCGTCCTTAGTTGAAGTTAGTTTATACCGGATAGCGCGGTTGCCAAAATGCTTGCCTAAGCAGAACTGCAAATGGAACTCCATACCGACAGAGAGGAGACCGCTAAATGAAAGACCAATGCTCGAAAACGAACATTTTAGCTGGTTCCTTCAATAGAGAAACTGCCTGCTATACAAGATTCCCGGCTGGTTTCCAAAAATTTGTTTTTAGACCAAAACACTTCACGGTATGCCCAGGGTGTGGTGATTGAATGTCAGAGTACCTATGTGTGTTATAAGTTATTTAATAACCAATTCGGCCGTTAAAAAGAATTCAGGATTGCCGTTTGATGCAAACCTGAGCGCACGTGTTAAGTCATTTAGAGAGAGATGTGGTAGGGATCGAACCTATGTCGATGTTGAATGCGCACTACACTTGCCTGACTTACGCCACTTCCAAGTGTGATTGTGTGGGAACTAGTTTGCGGATCTACTGCAACGGTAGCCAAAACATTAATTTCTGCCTCTTCTCCCGTCACTTGTTTGTTTCCGTTACGTTTTCTAGGTGTTGAGTACCACTTTCAGGTAATTGGTTGAAGAGGTTGATAAATAATTGCCGAGATGGTTGACGTCTATTGGGATACGTTTCCGCATACACCGTACAGGAACGAAGTGCATTCTTCCTACACTCTCCAGACACCATGAGCATGTCGGCTTTTTCTGCATTAGTAAACCCCATCTTCCACTCACGACTTACTGCTTGAACTGACACAAACTAACTGGCCAGAAAGTCGCAATGCAAACAAACATAACAACATCGTACCTAGCAACTAAGCAGGTTGAATGGGACAAACAATTGTCGGGGTGGAAACTTTTCAAAATACGATTTCTCGTAAACCACTTGCACTAGAATTCTGCAACAAAGACCATTGACACTCTAATTTACCCTACCGGTATTCTGTTGATGTAACTGGGCATTGTTCTATTTAAAATGTTGTATGTTTGCTCAAAAATACACTTTCTCAGCATTATTAAAATCTGTTTATAGGCTAAATGTACGAGCCCCTGATAAATAATCAATGCTTTGAAAACTGCACATTAATAGCACTTTCCATTTCCGAAATATTTGCGGTGCAAGTTGTAGGTGTGTTTGTGTGTGTGTTCGTTATTGGTGAACACTACCTTTTTGTATGAATGACCTGGCTCGAACTGCAAGAAAGCGACCATGCCAGGCTTATCAGTACGAAACTACCAAGTAAACACATGCAGACAGCACTACTATCTTAGTGACTTTCGCTTTGTATCTTCACTACCCCTTTAAACATCGTGATACGGCAAATCCTTTTGCATCTACGTATGCGGGAAATATAAAATTGTAAAGGATGTCTTGTTTGGGCCACCTGGTATAATATGCTATGGGGTGTTTGCTGGAAGTTCTGATCTTTTCCGGGTGCTATAGCATAAGTGTTCTAAGTTTTGTCCAGAAATGGCATATTTATCACAGTTGTAAGATGCCCTGCAGCTTTCATCGTCGCCTACAGTTTTAATTTTAAATGCTTTATTCCGTATGACACTGAAACTATTCTCTCATATATCAATATTTAATGAAATCTTAGGTAAATTATTAATATTCACTGAGAGCGGAACCAACTAAGCGAGATGGTTCGGCGGTAACGTGTGATGCTTGCATTCGGGAGGTCCTTCGAATCCGTTGGGGTGGCCCAAACAACCTTGTTTTTGTGGGTTTCCCAGGTCGGTAGAGAAATGCTGGGGTAGTTCCTCTTCTACACAAACGTACTTCCACCGTTTCCTTTCATACGATTCACGTTTCTATGCTTCAGTTGCTGGACCAGGCGACGGCAATTTGTGCATGCCGGCCGGATAATGGAGTGTAAAGCATTTTCTTCCTGGTCCTTGGATGGCTGATTATTCCTAGCGGGGTGCGTCGGTACAGGATTGGTGGAAATATGGAATCGTTAGAGCTACCGACCTTGCTGTCACACATCGTCGTCCGAATTTGGTAGCTCTTATTGTCTCCCGTTTGTCCGTTCCTTCTAGGGATCCTGTAAGAGCACAATGGGCCTACTGAGATGACCTAAGTGCGAAGCTGAGCTCCAGGCTGGGGGCCCCCTCCGTCTGATTATCCTTTCCTATTCTGAGAGTGGATAATCATATCAAACGTGATTATAAATGACCCTCCAAATTCTCCAATTTTTGTTTTCTTGTACTTTTACACTTCAAGCATTTCACTTTTTTCTGTTTCCACATTCAAATGCTTCAAGCTGTTTTCGTCACTTCGTCGCAATGCACACATTGCCGCACTATAACAGAGAAGGTACTTCCTTATTTTCTTCCTTAGCTTTTTGTGCAAGGGTGCAGAGTGTACGTTTCGATTTTTAGTAAGAGCTGCCTTAACCATTGGTATCCCTTGATTTCGTGACAACAGTCCATGTTACTGCTTACGAGCTCACAAGTAACAAAAGCTACCTCTGAGTTCCTCAAGTGTATCCCATTTGCTTCTTTTCCAATAACGATAACCTTTGTTACTTTCTCCAGCACGTACATAGTAAATAGAGATGCTATTGCATCCCACCCAAAACCTCGATACTGAGATTTCAATGGAAATGGATGCTTTGAGACTCTCTGTATCCTAACAAAACACCTGCACGTGCGTGTGTGTATCTGTGTTTGTATGTGAACAGTACGACTCAAAAACTAAAGTCGGATAAATACCAAATTTATGTTTAAGTTCAGGATTTTCCAAAGATACAACACTTTGATCTTCAAGAAAATTCCCCCACTCCAAACTACCCTTTACATGGAATATTTGTTTTTATTTTTAAAAATGGCTCTAACCATTTTCATCAAAATACCATATATTAAGATATTTCTGTTACAAATAAAATTATATCTTGAATTTTCTGGAAATAGCCTGTAAAGTCCTCTTCATTCGTCAGAATTTTTTTAAAATCTTGTATAACAGGTAAACGTTAAGCGATAGACGAAAACTTACTTCTTAAAAATAATGTAGATCTTTTTTAAACTCACAATTTATTTCATATAACTTTTTTGTGGCATCAGTCATTTAAGGCCAGTAAATAGCGCTTAGTTCTTAAGCATTTGACTATCGCTGTTCCCTTTGTATTTATAAAGAAATGTGTATTGAAGCTATTTCCATAAAGTTTTACTTCGATTAAAATGAAGTACTCGTAGACAGGAAAATAAACTTACTTAAATATATATAATAATAATTTTTATACTCAGTAATAAGTGATGAAGGGTGAATGTAATGCGTCAGACTTTTTTTATCTTTTTACATTCTCTAACGCTTAACTATTCCAAAAAGATAAAGTACTGTACTGAGTTCAAGAATTCGATATCAACTTTTCATATGATATAACATTTTTAAGTCTACTTAACTCAAAATACTAATTTTTACCTTCTCTACTACGTATTGTAAGTAGGGAAGTATTGCATTCCACCCAAAAATCCGATATCAAGATTTCACCGAAAATACGTCTTTTGAAGTGCCCTGAATCCAAAAAACATCTGTAGAAAAAGGTACCGTATGTTTGTGAACAGCACAACTCAAAAACGAAAAGTCGGATAAATACCAAACCTATTATTTGTGTTTAGTATCTTCCAATGATTCAACACGAAGGTTTTCAAGAAAATCTCCCCACTCCAGACTACCCTTTACATGGAATATTATTCGAAAATTTTTATTTTCTCATAATTGGCTCTAACGATTTTGATTAACATATCATATGTTTAAGATATTTTCATGGAAAACGAAATGTATATCTTGAATTTTCTGGGAATGTCTCCAAAGTACTCTTCATTCTGAATGACTTCCGCATAACTGGTAAACCGTAAGAGAATTACAAAAGTTTATCATACAAAAAATGTAGATCGCGTTAAAGCACACAATTTATGTTATCTGCTTTTTTGTAGAGTGAACCATTTCCGAGATATTTTTGTTATTTGTTTGAATTTTCAAATACTTATAGTTTTTCTCACATGGGAATTCGTTATTACTTTCTCTACTACGTATAGTAAGTAGGGGAATTATTATATTCCACCCAAAAATTCGATACCGAGATTTCACGGAAATGCATGTTTTGAGATCCCCTGAATACAAAAAAAGCATTTTTGGAAACATGTCCGTGTGTGTGTCTGTCTGTCTGTCTGAGAACAGCAAAACTCAGAAACGAACAGTCGGATAAACACCAAACTTGGTATTTAGGTTCAGTATCTTCCAAGGATGCGACACGAAGGTATTCGAAAAATCCCCCCACCCAAGATTACCCTTTACATGGAAGATTTTTCGAAAATTTTAATTTTCTCAAAAGTGGCTCTAACGATTTTGATTAAAATATCATATGTTTAAGATATTTTTATGACAAATAAAATGTATATCTTGAGTTTTCTGGGAATGTCTCCAAAAGTATTCTTCATTGTGAATGACTTTTGCATAACTGGTAAACCATAAGAGATAGACAAAATTTTACTACACAAAAATTGTAAATCGCGTTAAAATACACAACTTATGTCATATACATTTTTTTGTTGAGTGAACCATTTTCGAGATATTGCTTGTTATTCCCTTAAATTTTTCAATACTTTCTCAAATGGGAATTCGTTATTCATTTTTTTGTCTTGGATATGCAAAGAGTATTAATCTGTGGGAAAGGGAATGGTGCTGCACCTAGTAACCAGTTATTAAGAGATATGTATGTGCTTAAAGGCTACTGTACTTCCAAATTGCCCTTGTAAATATATTATCCCCTTACATCTACAAGAAAATTAGCAATAAGATAGAGTCTGCAAATGTTTATCTCGATTAACATGAAGTAGATGGAGAATAAGCGTTTGTAAAAATAGTTTGTACAAGAGTAGAGAAAGTCATGTGAGTGTAACGCATCAGATTTTTTGTCTTGGATATGCAAAGAGATATAATCTGTGGTAAAGGGAATGGTGCTGCACCTAGCAACTAGCTATTAAGAGATATGTATGTGCTTAAAGGCTACTGTTTTTCAATATTGCCCTTGTAAATATATTTTCCCCTTACATCTACAAGAAAATTAGCAATAAGATAGAGTCTGCAAATGTTTATCTCGATTAACATGAAGTAGATGGAGAATAAGCGTTTGTAAAAATAGTTTGTACAAGAGTAGAGAAAGTCATGTGAGTGTAACACATCAGACTTTTTGTTTTTTTATGTCCTGGACATGCAAAGAGAACGGAATGCTCAACATAGGAACCAGTTCTTAAAATGTTTGACTATCGCCGAAGATATTTCCCTTGTAGCCATAAGAAAATTAGAATGGAGAATAAGCGTTCGTAAAAATAATTTTCACAAGAGTAGAAAAAGTAGTGTGAGTCTGCAGATAAGAATTTTAGACTGCACCGTATATCTGTAAACATTATAACTAAAAAAATGAAGAGTTGGATATATACCAAACTTCATATTTCACTCTGTTGTAGCGCGCATGGCGAATATTTTGAAGAAAATTCACCCACAACAATTCCTTACAAGGTAAAATGCCGAATTTCACTTTATCAAAACTGGCTCTAAAGATCTTATGTAAAACATTACATGTTTAAAATAATTCCATGGCTAATTAAATGCTGGCGAATAGCCAGCGAGGTGTTCTTCATTCTAAATTAATATTGTATACGTTTGTATAACTTGATACATAATGTGTCAAATAATGTTTGAAGCATCAGTCGTTTTTAAATATTCGTCTTTCATCTCTAGCTTTCCCAGTTTGAAGTTTCAATCTATATCTTTAAGGTATACTGTGCGATTCTTCATTTTTCCGCATTAGTTTATTAATAATAAGATACTTGTGATATGCGAACATGGTTTTGCTTTCTGCGTAGTGTGTGTAAGAAAGTCCATGTGGCTTAATTTGAAATTATTTGTAGTCGACAAGTGTCACGAATAACCTAACGTGAGTAGAAGAACCAGCCGAGCGGGATGGCTCAGGCGGTAATTCTGTGGCTCGTTATTCGTGAGGTCCCGGATTCAAAACCTCCGGGACCGACCAATCTAACGGCTAGGGTTGGATTGGATAATGTGAGAAAGATGGTTGTTGCTTCACGTGTGGAAAGCCAATTTGAAGTAATAGTTGTATTGTATTTCCACTTTTGGGGAGCCAAACTTGATGAAGTAACTGCCCCAAGTATGGTACAAAGTTTCCGGTGGCCTTCGACCCAACGTTTACGTTCGGTAGCCTTCGCCCCAACGTTTAGGAATCAACTTTGTAGTCTTATGTTTCTTTAAATATTATATATATATTTATGTTTACCTCGGCTGCGTCGGTATTAATTTTGTAGAAACATGTATCTCTTATCAGAGGGTGATGCGGCTAAACAATGTAGGCTTAGACACATTATAATTTTTACCTCATTCCTTTTATTAATCCTTCACATGACTAAATAACACTTCACTGATATAGAGAGCTGTGAGATTATCTATTAATTAATTGCACCTTTAACACTTAAACTTTATAATATTCTCGCCGTAATGAATTTTCGTCTCACACTGAATAATATTAAACTTCTCGAGGACGTGTCTCGCGTCCGGTTAGGAACGCTGTCTACTAGCACTGACTTCTACCCCCTGAATTTGCAAATTTCATCTATTTCAAGTCTCTGATTGGCTAATCCTACTCCAATAGAATACTTTTATTTAACTTTTAGCCTTTCTAATTGTTGATTGGCTATTTATAAACTGTTTTAAAATATTACATTATTGTTCCAAGAATTACTAGTAGCATTATTAAATTTTCTAATTCATTATTGCATCAAGGTTACCTCATTGTTAGCAACTTTCGACCTCCATTCTCACAGCTCCTACATTATTAAATTACGTAATACGTTCACATAACATTATTATACGTGTACACAATATACACATACCGTAACAATGACTGTTACATACATTTTGTATATTACATTATACATATAATGCTTTAAGGCGGGTTCTTATTATATCATATATTATATAATTAGACTGAAATCATTTAAGTGTTAAAAATACTGCCTCTAACGGGATTCGCGAATTTTCCTATCACCTCTTTTATCACTACATACAAATTCCTTGTCGTCCTCCGTGGTGTACTGGTTACCATACTAGCCTCCAGTTCCCCGACTTCGGCGGAGAGCGATGGATTTTTTTCGGGCGTAAAAATCCTTAGCATGGCTTCCTTCGTAAGGGAAATAAAGCCGATGGTCCCGTGTCGTAGATTTACGGCACGTAAAAGAACATCAAGCCTGATAAACAGGCCCCTGAGCAAAATTTCCGGTCTTACACGTCCAATATAGAATGGGTCAACTGAAATAATTTGTATTTTGAAAATCAATCATCGAGGAACTTTTTTCCTTGAAGAGATAGACGGGGTGTGAAAGCTATGAAATGCCCTAAAAACGTGAGAATTAACTGGAAGATATCCTATGACAATACCGCATGTATGTGAAATGCTATCGCTAGTTATATGCAAACACTTACTTTCACGCCCGCTGCACCTTGCTCTTTGCGTGGTCTATCATAGCAATATACAAACACAGCATTTTTGTTGTAATGCTCTGGTATCTTTAGTCCTGCCTCTACAGTTGGATAGTTACAACAGTGGTGTAGTAAACGATTTTGTGAGAATTAAATAAAATAAAACACGGTCTAGGAAAAATTATGGAATGTGGTGCTTAAGCAGCTACTCGGAGGCATGCCCACCCAAGGCAGTTGAGAGGGAGCATACATGATCAGGTGAGTTACCCCTCCCAAGGGTATTTTCTAAGTTTCTGATATAAACAGTAACACAATTAATATTATAATCAATGCGTCAGTTGGTGACAAAATGGTCGGCGTGCAAAGTTTAAACACCTGCGAATATAAAACACTGCGCCAACGTAACAAGTGTAATACAGCTAACCTTCCCAATACATGTAACAGGTGCGTATTTGTGCAACCTCTTTAATCAGCGACTTTAAAGTTAAGACAATACTACCTGCGTTACGTCACCTACTAGCTACTTTTGTTCGTTGTATTCACCAATAAGTCGCAAATCACTAAATATATTTCGTAAGAATAGTTTTAAGAACATATACTAATAGACGATGGTGAGCAGAGAAGGTTTTATGCGAGGGTAACACTTAAGATTTTTATACAGGGTTATTCAAAAAGAAGGAATAGATTTTAAATATTCATTTTTAATGAACGAAAATAGTTAATGACACAGACGACTAAACTTTGAATACAGGAAAGTTCAAAGTTTCATGCCCTACCCATTAGTTCCATTCAGTGCCTACAGCAGCGCTGTGTTTGTTTACGATAAAATGGCCACGCCACAGGAAAAGTGCTGCATTAAGCAAAGACTGAATCCATTGTTTCACTGAAGCGTGCATTTCGTTGTAACTTCAACAACGAGTCGCCTTGTCATAAAAAATGTACAATTGATACAATAAATTCGTAAAAGATAGTTTCATATGCAAACGAAAAGCACTGGTCGTCCTCGCATAACAAATGGTGCTCATTTTGAAACTTAAAATAAAATGTTGAACTTGTATTTCATGTGTCGCCATCTATTGTCGTTCATTAGAAATAAATATTTAAGGTCCGTTCCTTCTTTTTATGCAATCCTGTATAAAATATTAATGTTACCCTCGCATAACCTTCTCTACTCACCCTCGCCTATTTGTATATGTTCTCAAAACTATTCTTACGAAATAAATAATGGAGATAAACATTTGCAAATTAGTTTAATACAATTGGGAATGAGGAAAGCAATCGACATCAAGTCTTTAAAAACTGTGTCAGTATTGGTATGCAGACGCTAAACTTCCGTGTTCTGTTGACGACATTTGAAATGCGACAGCACTACAAAAAAGGTTTTGAAAAATTCGTACCAATAACGAATATCTCGAAAGCGGCTGTTACCACAAAAACTTATTTATAATAAATTGTATGTTTTAAGAGCTCTACATTTTTTAAAGCAATTTTTTGTCTATCTCTATTTTCCGAATGAAGAGAACTTCACAGGTATTTCCAGAATATTCAAACTATGCGTTTTATTTGGCATATAAAACTATCTTAAATATATTGTATTGTAATAACAATCGTTAAAGCCATTTTAGATAAAAAAAAATATCGTAAAACGTATTTGCGATGGAAGGATTTTGTGAAAAATCTCTATGTTGCATCTTTGTAAGATAACTAATCGAACATTTTGTTTTAGGGTTATGCTGTTTAGAGACACACACGAGCCTTTTTTCTAAAATTGCATTCTTTTGTATTCAGGTGGCCTTAAATCATGTACTTCCGCTAAAATCTCGATGGAAGAAAATTAAAAAGTAGACCAAAGATGTTGTATTCTTAAAATCAATGCTCAGTAGCACATATAATCTGCTAATAAAGCAGTGACCGTTTGAAATCATTAATTCGTAAAATACACCACAAACTTCCGCGACGACAGAAACGACGACGATAAACTTGACATGCAAAACCCCTGGAGTTGATGCAACCCACAATAGTCCGCGGCTTTGCACAACGTGGCACCTCTCGCACGCTGAGTGATGGATGGACCAAACAGGAATCCGATACAGAGCGATTGAATAATTCCTACCGTACTCCTGACGTCATAGGAAGCGGAAACACCCAGTCCAGTATTACCTAAGGGAGTCCACACCACTTTTCTAACTTCATATACAATAATTTATACCTCACAAAGATGAATTAGAGGATAATTTCACCTCATTCCGCAGTATATTTATTTATTTATTTTATTTATTAGACAGTCTGGGATCACATAATCCACAGTAGACTACGTCAAAGCACACGAAAGTAACACAAAAATACTGTAAAACGATATGAATATTAAACATTTCATTTATTATAAAATCTCTTGTCTTCTTCTTTTCCTCCACTCCATGGACTAGGCAAATTGCTTATTCCGCCCTCACAATTGTTTCTTCCATCTTCTCATATATCCTCTTAAATTCCTCTTACCCTTTGGTCTGTAATCATACCCTGCTTTAGGTAGTCTAATTGGCTCCATTCTTTCCAGACGTTGTCTCCATTTTTCTTGCTATTTCTTGATTTCGTAATTTACTGAATATATCTTCATTGCGTATTTCACATAAATTTATATAGCCTTTGCTTCATCTCAGACAATTAATCTCTACAGCTGTACATATTCTAATTTCAGCTTCTTTGCTTTGCCAAATTGGTTTTATTAATATTATTTAATTACAATAAAATAACTGTAACATAAAATAATTTAATTTCAAGGGTGTAATTATTTATTATTTTATTATTAAAATATTTTGTGTTCCTAATTTTAAAACGGGCATCATTACCAAGGTTTCGCATCCACTAAGCAACATAAGAACAGCTATAGTTTTATAAAATGTTAATATTTCGTTGTTTATTTTTTTAATTTTTTACGAATAATTCCGTACATAATTTAAAATTTACGTATTTTCACATTTACTTGAATTTTTGTTTCTATTTATACTGAAATTTCAATCCAAATAACTGACGCTTATTTTCTGTAAAAGTTTGTTATTAATCACAATATTCGAACTTATAGGTTCATTTCTCCAAAATATCTTCGTTTTTATTTAAATGTTTTAAAATAGCATTCTTCACATTTATTTAGCCTATATAACGCCCAATGTAAGCTACGTTCATTCTATTCAATTAAAGCAACGTCGTCATTTGTTAAATACATAAGCTAAAATGCCTTGTTAATCAATCAACTAGACACATTCTATAAAGGACTCTTGCCCAGTTTAAACAACTGGTGTAGAAATTTATTGACTGTTTTAATACCCTTGAGTTCAAACTTCTTGTGGTTTTGATATAATCTGCTAAAATGAACTTGATACATATTTTATTACTTGTATTATAGAAGTTCATGCCATTCCTTATCATATAAACATTTACATTACCTTATACATGTAACATTAACTCCAGTATGTATAACTGGAATTTTTCATTGTATTAAGATTTTTTTTGCAACACATTTCCCCATAATAAGATATCATACTTCAAACTAATTCGAGATATATTTACATTGCGATCAAATGAAGGACCTACGTACTAATAAAAAATAATTTATAAGAACAGTTTGCCTTCTCATCTCAACGTTCATTCCCTCTGTCTGGTTTAACCATTTAAAAGCTAGATAGATAGATAGATAGATAGATAAGGTATCTTTATTGGTTTCAAATTACTGAAGTTATTACACAAGTATTTAGTGCATGGGTCATTGACCGTACATGCATATTTAAGATACAATAGGGTGACAAAATAAACAACAGATAAAGAAAACACAACAAAAGGAACAAGAAAAAGGGAAATAGAAATAAATTACCTTTGTCTAACTGAACAAATTTGACCTAGCTTCGCGCACTTTAGCCAGAAAATTGCCCATGTTTTGCCAGTTCCTCTGGTCAACCAGTAGATCCCAACATGCCAATCTCTTTCTTAAGGGACTTAAGAATTTTTCTTTGAGTTTAATCGTTCGCTGGTTCTCCCACTGTGCACATTCCGCCAAAATATGTACCCAGTCCTCATCCAATTCACAGAATGGGCAGATTCTCCTGCCAGAATCGTCGGTCATTTTCTGTGCTCTCCAGCCCCCCAGTCTAAACCATGCCATTCCTGATCTTTCCTTTCTTCCTAAATTAAGTATATATGCCTCTTTACCCCAGTTCAATTTTATTTCATTTGCTAGACTTAGAGAAGGTTTAATTTTACAGTCCGATTCTATTTCCTGTTGGTTGATGTCTCTTAGTCTTCTTTTAACACCTTTCCATATGTTTTTGTCATTTGTTTCAGCTCTTAGCCATACTGATCCCATTCCTATTCTCCTCAAACCCCTTTCCAAATCAGCTGCCCAGAACTTAGGAGACAGGTTTTCTCGCTGGTATTTATAACATTTGGATTGTAGTGTGGAGTTATCCCCATGCATCAGCCTTAGCCAGTACTTCACTGCTCTTATTTTGCAGTGTATTGTGTCTTCATAGCATCCTACCTCCCTCAATACCCCCGAATTTGATGTGCCTTGTGAAACTCCAAGAACTCTTTTCCAAAATGCTACCTGTGTTTTATTTACATGCTCTGCTCTTTCCCATCCCCAGATTTCACTGCCGTATAACAGAACAGGCCTTATCATGGAGTTATACATCTTTTCTAATGTATCTACAGGTACATCCGGTATCCGCGAGAGGGTACGTAATAATTCATTTAACTGCCCTCGTGCTTTGTAGTTAGTTACAGATAGATGTTTGTTCCATTTTCCTCTCATATTAAACATTACTCCTAAATAGGAGAAATGTTTAACGTTTTGTAGTTCTAGCCCCTTGTAATACCATTTCTCATCCCTGCCATACACATAGCCATTTTTGAAAGCCATTGTTTTTGTTTTGTTAATGTTTACCACCAGACCCCATTGTTTACAATATTGTTCCAACCTATTAATACCTTTCTGTAAGCCTTCTGTCGTCACTGACAAAAATTGTCATGTCATCCGCGTATAAAAGTACAGGAATGCAGACATCGTCTACTTTTGGGCCATTCATTTCCTCTGCTATTAACACGTCTGTTATATCGTCTATGAATAAATTGAACAATAGGGGCGATAAAATACATCCTTGACGAACTCCTCTACTGGCCGATTTAGATTCAGTTGTTGTGTTTTGGTCTATTTTGATGCTGAAATTCACACTGTTGTAAATTTGCATTAGAGCTTTCATCATTTTACCAGAGAGTCCTTTGTGGTGAAGTTTCGCCCAAAGGGCATTCCTCTGCACACTATCAAAAGCCATTTTAAAATCAACAAAAGCACAATAGAGTTTCCCCCTCTTTCTATTCAAATTTGAATCAATTAATGTTTTTAATATGAAAATATTATCTGCAGTAGAGAACCCTTCCCTGAAACCCGCCTGAAATTTAGAAATCATATCGAACTCTTTTACCCAACCCCTTAACCGGTCATAGATAATTTTGCAATATACCTTACCCAGTATAGATAACAACGCAATTCCTCTATAATTTTCTGGTTGCTGACTGCTGCCCTTACCCTTAAATATTGGCTGAATAATTGCTGTTGTCCAAGCTTCAGGATACTTCTCTCCGTTAAATAATTTGTTAAATGCCACCCGCAGAAGGTATAATATTTTAGGACTTCTATGGAGCATTTAACAAATTCACTCGGAATTCCTTCTATTCCCGGTGCTTTGTGATTCTTTAGGCTTTTTATTGCCCGAACAATTTCCCCGTCAGTTAATTCCCCATCTAGAATTGGTACTGTAGGATTTAAGCATAGTTCAGCGAAAGACATCCGGGGTCCCTCCCACTCATCCCCACCAACTTCAGTGTACACACTATTAAAATACGCTAACCATGTTCCTGGTTTGATGCTTACGTTATCCCGTCTTCGCACTTTAATTTTCTTAATTACCTTCCACATGTATATCGAATCTCTCCGTTCTGTCGCTATTCTTAAATCTGTCGCCATTTTGTTTTGCCATTCCGTCTTTACACTTACTAATACATCTTTATACTGCTTTCTAATTTGGGTATACGAAAGACGCTTTTCCTCGGAACCTTCTCTAGTAAATGAAATACTAGCTGAAAAATTCTGAATGGCTGTGTACGAAGAGCGCAATGAATGGTTGGACCATCCATGGATGGTAGTTTGAGGGTCAAGTTACGTTTCGTAATTGGGAACCAAAATTTTAGTATATTTCCTTATTCCTCATCACAAAATAAACATCATTTTATAAAGCATATTCCAATGAGAAAACATACAAACTGTAGGCTCCCATTAAAAAAAAATCAAATTGGCCCTAAAATCATCATCATAACGTCCTCCAAACAAAACACCACCAATGGCATTTACTTTCCCCCATAATATAAAGCAACTTTTATTAAAGACATTTATTTCTGCAACGCTTAGTTTTGGAGATATTCTACAGTATCAATTTGAATGGACCATCGAACTATCTTAAACAACTTATTAAACGTGTATCTTTAATTTCTGAATAATAGTTTTATATTAATTACTTGCGTATTATATTTGCAGACTTCTCGCACAAGCCCATGATATTTCTACCACCTAAGGTTTTCTCATTCACGCGTTGCAGGTCTTACAGTTTTACTTAATGGATTACAGCGTTACAAAGAATGTAACACCACACAATAAATGCACCACGGATTGCAATCCATTCAATATACTAAAACAATATAGACCTACAGTGGCCCGAAATTATGCTGACATGAATCGCAAAAGAGTAAAAATGCTAACATTTTAAAACTCCAAGAGATTCAGTAAATTAACACATCAAAAATGTGAAACAGTAAAGTATTATACTTAACAATTACATATTAAATGTCAAATTATAAATCCCCATAAAATGTACATAGAACAAGATACAAGATTAGAATCGCTTAAATTCTCCGCTTGTAATAACAATAATGCAATAATGACAGGGAGATCAGAACGGGAATATTAGATGAGGTGAACGCCGAAAAAGCACGCGATCAGAAAATGATCCAACAACACGTATTTCTCAATACTGTAGGTAACTAAATGTAAATATACCCGTTGTGTTGCACCAAACACAGGCGAGAGTCTGGAAAGCAAGCTTCTCGGACAATCTAAATTGAGAGCCAGCCAAACGCAGAGATCTACCGCGAAGCCGTCACCGTCACTAAGACAAACTCTCAGGTAGGACATGGAAACTCATAATCGAGTCGAAATACAAAGTTTACAAAACCATTAGAAAACAAAAATTCTCGCAACTGTTTAACCCATTTGGACAACATACTGTACAACTATACTCTAGGCAAGAATCTACGATACATAACAACTTTCAAATTTACTCAATCCCTTTTTACCAACACATGGTATTTCGAAAGTTTTAAAAACTATCCGTACCCTTTATTTTCGACCACTGATAGATAAAACCACTGCTTGGCAAATCCGAGTACACATTTGTACACTTGATCTATAGGATTTTGTAGAAGTTATAGAATATCCAGAAACTTCAGAAAAGGCTCCCACTCATATTTTTGACCCTGTGTGCTTGACCGTTCTGGATAAAAATTTTGACATTATACAGAGTGGACCATTTAAGTTGAGACTGTGCAATATCTTCAAAACTAAGCGTTGTAGAAAAAAATGCCTTTAATAAAAGATGCTTGGTATTATGGGGGCAAGTAAATGTCATTAGTCGTGTTTTGTTTGGAGGACGGTGTAATGGTCATTTTAGGGTCTATTTAATCTTCTTTAAACGAAACGTACATTTTGTATGTTGTTTTCTCATTAGAAAATTCTTTATAAGAAGCAGTTTATTCTGTGATGAGGAATAAGGAAACAAAATAAAAAAATGTTGGTTCCCAATTACAAAATGTAACTTGACCCTCAAATGACAAACCATTCGTTGCTCTCTTCGTACACAGATATTCAGAATTTTCGTTGTTATTTACGTTGGGGTAAGAACAATTGCAGTGCTTTATACAAATGTTGTTTTGTTTTTTATGAGTGAGAAAAAAATGGAGGTACCGTTTAAAAATAAATAAAATTTACTCTGAAATGATCATCATAACGTTCTCCAAACAAAACATGACTTATGGCATTTACTTTCCCCCATAATAACAAACAACTTTTATTCAAAACAGTTTTTTCTACAACGCTTAGTTTTGGAGATATTGTGCAGTCTCAACTTAAATGGTCGACCCTGTATACAAGCAAAAGTTGTTGATTGGCTTTCGAAAATCATTCCTATTTTTATTTTCAGCCTCTTACTTCCAGAAGTAATTCAGGCAATACCGGGAAATAAAGGCAGTATTTATATAATCCAGGCTAATAGAAGACTGCTTAAGCATTCCCCTAAGTTGCATTAGTGTTCTTTTCTCCCTCATCAGGTAACCAACCTTTCACTCCACCCAGCCAGTATTCAACTCAGAGACACGAACCAATGAGGGTTGTTACAATCGATATAAATTAAGGGATGGTTTGGATATCACCTCTATGGAAAGTACATAATGGTGGGTAAACCAATAACGATATAATTCGGCCTTGTAGAGGAAGGGCGATATGGAGACGAAGATTAAAGTTATTGCTGCTAACGAAAGGTAATAATCAAACCATATTAAAAACGATAATGTACCATGAAAATACAAGGTTTAAGTTGTAATGTTACCCTTCGGTATTTCGGTCATTTTGGGGGAGGTAAAGTATCCTGCCAATCCAGTGGCTAGAATCATGCTTGAAAAATAAAGACGGTCACGCTGGCAGAGGGATGGGCTAGGTTGACAACACTAAGATAATCAGCTGCATTCCATTATGGGGCACGTTTTATTATCGTAAGTATGCTAAAATGTTTAGAAACCTCTATTTTACCGTAAAAAGGACCTTAAATATGAGGCAGTGTTTCTAACACTAAAATAATTTCAGTCTAATTACATAATATGTAAATTCAATAACAGCCCGTTTTGAAGCAATAATTCGTAAAATGTATGTAACAGTCATTGCATATGCTTATATTATTGTATACATGTTCAATAATGTTATATGAATGTATTACGTAATTTAATAATGCAGGAGCTGTGAGAAATAGGTGAAAGGTTGCTAACAATGAGGTAACCTTGAGTCAATAATGAATTAAAAAGTCTAAATATTACTTGTGATTCTTGGAAGCTATAATGTAATTTTAGCGACAGTTTATAAAAACAGCCAATCAACAACCATAAAAAGCTTTAGTTAAATGAAGGTATTGTATTGGATTAGGAATAGCCAATCAGAGACTTGAAATACAGAAATTTTTAAGTTTAGGCGGTTGAAATCAATTCAGTTGCCTGCAGACAGTGTTTGTAACCGGATGCGAGATGCGTCCTCCAGAGATTTAATACGTATTCGTATAAGACGTAAAATAAGTTTACGTGTTAAAAACTACAAATAATTAATAAAATCACAGCTCTATATCAGTGAAATGTTATTTAAATAGTATCAACTATTAATAAAAGGAGTGAAGTAAAATTGTAATCTGTGTAAGCTTACATTCTTAAGTCGCACCACAACCCTGCTAAGACATCCATGTGTCTAAAATAAATACTGACGCAACTGAGGGAAACGTAAATACATAATATTTAAAGAAACAGCCGAAATTGCAAACTTAATATTTTTAAACTTAAGGCGAAGGCTACCGGAAAATGGTACTTTACGCGTGGTTGCAACGAATTTCAAGTTCCGTTCCCCAACAATTGAAATATAATACAACTCCCTCAATACGATCTACTTCAAAATTACGCCCAAAGCGTGTTGCAAACAAGTTACAATACAAACCATCTTCTCAAATACAATAATTAAATGGTTCAAATGTACATCTTACTCAGATATCCCTAAAAACACAGGTAAAATGCACACCAACATCATGGATTCCTATAAGAACCACCTGGACAGTGAGACATTTGCATTTAAACAAGCTTTAGTTCTGCATTGTTCGAAACAGCTTCTGCAGTAGAGCCAACTTGACAGCAACATCCAAACCCTACTTTCAGTGAAGCCTATCCAAACATGAAACACAAACTTGTCGTGTCCTAGTCAGTGAGTGACGTCACTCAGGTTGACAGAGTTGAGGTCAGAACTTTGAAGGTCCAGATGCCGCATTTAGTTTTAATGGTGTGTCTGTGCTGAAGTCTATTACAGAAGTTTGCTGAAGGATTTTATTTCCGTTGTTGAACGGAACGCGCATTTGCAAATTCTTTAAACAACATATATGTAGATTAATTACGAAGCGTTTTTAAAGTACCAATAATGTTTTAAAAAGTAACAGAACGTTATTTTCTAAATACTTTATTAGTATTTATTTGCTTAGACTACTTCTCTACATACTCATCGCCGCTACTTAGGTGCTTGTGGGAAGCTAGTTTTTGTATGCCTTTGAAAGGGGATATATTATACATATATAGAGGAATTGTACATATGAAAGGGGAACCATACAATAAGAATTGTACAGTAATCATTTAATTCACTAACATGTTAAAATATTCAACATCTAACATTTGTACAGAGCTGATTGTAAGAAACGGGCGAGCTAGCAGAATTCCAAGAAACCATAAAGAGCGTACCTTGCAACAAGCCAACAGGCATAGAAACGGTAACGGTACGGAGAAATAGAAAGAGACAGATAGAGAAATAGAAAGAGACAGATACAGAAACGAAAGAGACGGAGATATGGAACTGACGCTTAAGAGCACGGATCTGAATCCACACATTCTCATACATGTTAAGGTAACGCGGTCTGAGGGCCAATAGGAAACGTCGTTACATTTTTAAACGCAGAGGTGAGCGTCACTAGGCTCCCGTATATAAGGGCAAGCAAAGCCTCAGAGCCCACTTCCTCTCTATCACTGATCTTCAAGAATTCACGTCGACACGAGGTGCTACAGATGCACAAGGGTGGAAATGCGTGTGCTGATACCTAGGCTCCTGATTAATTTAAAGTGGTAAATTAAATTGTGAATAAACTTAATTTATTAAGGGAAAATTGCAGTGTATTTCTTAAACTTGCCTCACCCACTATAACCTGAGAATTAATTATTAGATATAGTTAGGAATGGAATACGCAACAACCGACGAGCACCAATAGCCGAGGGAGAAGAACACCGCAACAGGCAACAACAACCCAAGGATCGACGATTTTGCGCTACAAATAGCGCACAGCACCGTTTCTCGCTATAAATGTTGCCCAAAGACAATTTCCCGCTACACCTTCGACAAAGAATGATGTCGCCTGTGATGGAATCCAAGTCTGCACTTCGTATTTCACATCATCGTTCGTTGAAATGTTTACCACCAAGATAGACTTTATTAGATAAATAAATAGTTTAAAATCGTTTGGTGCCAAATCCGGACTGTAGGGAGGGTGATTCGAATTGTTCCCAATAAAATGATGTGACCAGATCTTGAGTTTGTTTGGTTGTGTGTGGCCGGGTATTGTCATTCATTATTGTTTCCCCATAAACCTCACACAATTGGCGATGAATGTTTACTGGCGCAACATTTCTGGCATTCAAAAAACGAATTACTGATCTGACTTCACAGTTGGTGGGTCGTTCGATTGTTTTGAACACTTCGAAACGCTCTAAAACCCGGAGAACACAAAGTGACGATCGCTCATAGTTTCGGACTGCAGCGGCAAAATATTAAAACGGTACTTACCTTAAAAACGCGCCTCGTACTACAGAGCACATATTAGCGTCATTTGGTCCGCCTAAGATTTTATTGAGGTTGTTCAAATTTATTTGAAATTGATAGATCAGAGTGTAGGGTTTACATGAAGGAAAATAGTTGATAAATTCTTCATTTTTACATACTTCTCCACACAAAATTGAAATTATAGGCACACTAAAATGCCGTTACTTTAATTAACACTCTTTTTTTAAGTTTAACGTCCTTTAACTTGTTAGGCCAAATCGGACGATAAATTAATGAAATGAGTGAAATGATGCTCAAATGAGCTGGGGGCCCAAACAGCTTAAAGTTACCCGACATTCGTCTCCTTGGATAAGAGAAAACCCCAGGAAAAACTTATCCAGTAATTCACCCTAACCGAGATTCGAACTCATGACACGCTACACTACATCACAGAAGCTGACTTCGCACTCTTCTTTTCTAGTTACTTACATACACTTACTTGTCTCAACATTTTGTTTCATATATATAAAACATAAAACTGCAAAGGAATGCTTGTTTGGGCCAACTGGTTTGTGCGTGTGTGTGTGTGTGTGTGTATATATATATGTGTGTGTGTGTGTGTGTGTGTGTGTGTAGTTCAAACAAGCCAATGCAAAGGACGACTTGTTTGAGTCACCTGGTGTGCCCGTGTATACTGTGTGTGTGTGTGTGTGTGTGTGTGTGTGTGTGTGTGTGTGTGCGTGTGCGTGTGCGTGTGTGTATGTGTGGCCCAAATAAACCGTCTTCATAGTTTTGTTTCCTGCATACTAAATGCTACAAAAGTTGCCGCATCAGTATTATTCAAATGAGCAGTAAAGGTACAAAGCGAGTCGTCCTCCATGGTCTAGTGGTTACCATGCTGGCATCCAGTTGCCGAGATCGTGGGTTCAACCTCGGCTGAGGGCGATAGAGTTTTTTCCGACGTAAAGATCCTTAGCGTGGCTTCCTTCGCAAGGATAGTAAAGCTGGTGGTCCCGTATCTAGATTTACGGCACGTAAAAGAATCTCAAGTCTGATAAAGAGGCCTTTGATTAAAATTTCCGGTCTTTCACCCGCAATATAGAATGGGACGCTAAGGGCCACAGTATTTAAACAGCGTCCATAAATAAAACTCAATTTAAGGTACAAAGCGAAAAGTCACTGACGTAGTGTCTGCAGGTGTTTACATGGTAGTTATGTACTGATAAGCGTCGCGTGGTCACCTGCATGCAGTTCGAGCCAGGTCATTCAGACAGAAAGGTAAAGTTCACCAATAACAAACACACGGATATGTTTGCGATCATTCCAGGTAAACCGTGGGCCTAAGAGACCTCTTTACATCAGTTGCACTGATTGTAGATTACCTTGGAACCAAATGACATGACAAGTTTGCGTCAAGTGGTAATCCTGAATTCTTGTTAATGAGCGATTTGCTTATTAAGTAACCGATAACACCCGCCCACACACAGGGACGTACTCTCACATTCAAACACCAGACTCTGGCATAGCGTGAAATGTTTATGTTTAAAGACAATTTCTAAAGCCCAGCCGGGAATCGAATCCGCAATATCTCATGTAGTAGGCAGTTTCTCTACCAAATGAGCTCTGGGACCAGTAATACCAGCTAAAGTGCTCGTTTTCAACCACCGGTCTTTCATTTAGCGGTTTCTCTCTACAGTATGAAGTCGCCTTTGCAGTTCTGCTTAGGCAAACCTTTTGGCATCCACGCTATCCGGTATAAACTAACTTCAACTAAAGAGGGTTTGTGTGGGCCAACTGGTGTATATTTTCGAGTGAACATGGTATACTGCGATACGAATGTGGGAATTACATTCTTACAAGATCAGGAATAGCTTGATATGACGAGACGAAGTGAGTATTTTCTATTTACGAGGTCTTGCTTGTTGTTGGATTGAATTTTCAAATATTTGTTATTTTTGTAAGCGGTAAGGTGTTTTTCTCGTCGTCATGCAAAGAGCTTGGTGATTTAAGGAATCACATAGTGACTCGCGTTTTTAAAAATCCTACAACAAAATGTGCAAATGCATGAGAGATTATCTTAACAAGCAATGGATAGAAGAATAATATTTTGTAAAAAGCGTTTTGGGAATACTGAGGAAGTTATTGTCTTTAGGAGTTTGTTGATGTTTTTGGAGTTGGAGTTGTTTATTTATTTCTCTCCACGTATGGACGTCAATTTTGAAGAAGATTGTTTGTTACGTAATATGCTTCTACGTATGAAAAGCCGATTTGAAGATGTATTTTTGTTGTTACACTCCAAGTTTAAAAAATATTTATTAACTCTGTTATTAAACTGCTTCTATAGATAGTATTTATATTTATGTTTACTTCGGCTGCATCAGTAGTGTCTTTAAAGACACGTTTCTCTTAATCAGGGCGTGGTGCGACAAGAATGTAGGCTTACATAGTTTTTAAGTTTAAACTCCTTTTTATTAATCCTTGACGCAAATTAAATAGCACTATACTGATATTAAGAGCTGTGAGATTCTTTTATTTTATACTTGCAATTTGTTAACACGTATACTTAATTTTCGTTTCACACGAATACGTAATATTTCTCTAGAGAACACATCTTCCTCCGGTCACTACCAAGGTCTGCAGGCAACTAAACATATTTCAACCGTCCAAACCCGTAAACTTCTGTATTTCAAGTCTCTGATTGGCTAATCCTAGTCCAATAGAATACCTGCATTTTACTAAAGCTTTTTCTGGCTGTTGATTGGCTATTTTTTAAACTGTCACAAAATTTACATTATCGTTGCTCTAATAATGACTAGTAGCATTCAAACTCTCAAACTCATTGTTGCCTCAAGGTTACTTTATTGTTAGCAAATTTAAATTTATTATTCTCACAGCTCTTACATTATTAAAGTACGTAATGTATTCACGTAACATTATTAAACATGTTTACAATAATATAAGCATTTGCAATGACTGTTATGTACATTTTACAAATTATTACATACATATTGCTTTAACGCGGGCTGCTATTGAATTTACATATTATATAATTTAATTGAAATTATTCGAGTGTTAAAAACACTGCCTCAATACTAAGCATGTGAATACAAGATATCAGATTTTTATCATATCGTTCCGAGTCAGGCTATTTCATTGCAACGGGAGCTAGACGTTTCCGTGCTGTTCCACGGACCACGGCAGTTCATAATTCCAAAATAACAGGGGGAATTATTTAAAATGTCATCCATTTCAATTTGCAGCCACTCGCTCCGACCACTAATCTAACCCGTCTCTCTGGAATTTAAAAAGCTTTCTGGAAATTCAACTCAGCAGGATCTGAGAAGGGCATTGCTGGGATTCTCGTCTAAGCGTTATTTAAAACTGATGAGGCTTCCTTCTTCTTTTCTTTATAATCACACCACTTTTGTTCATATTTCCTTCAGCGTTGTCAGCTCAGCGGTTTTACACTCACCTAGTATCGAGCGAGTGTCCTTTTCCTTCTGTTTCATAAAGGGAAAGAGAGCAGATTGTTTTAGAGACATTCAATTTTTGTATCGAGTATAGCAACTTACGCAATCTAAGATATTTAATTTGTTACATTCACATGAATTTCTCTTCACAATATCGTGATAAAATACTAGATTGGTAAAATATTCTCATATCTTTCTCTACCACTATAGTAAGTAGGGGAGGTATTGTATTCCACCCAAAAACTCGATTTCATCTTAAATATGTTTTGAGGACCCATGAACGAGCTTTTGGTTTTCTAAACAATTTAATTATTTTGATTAAAATACTATCTTAAAGATATTTACATGGGAAATAAAATGTATACCTTGAATTTTCTGGGAATAGCCTGTGAAGCCCTTTTCAATCAGAAGGGATTTTGTATATCCAATCCTGTATAACTTGAGGCAGTATTTTTAACAGTTGAATAATTTCAATTAAATTATATAATATGTAAATTCAATAACAGCGCGCCTTGAAACAATATGTGTATGTAATAATTTGTAAAAATGTATGTAACAGTCATTGCATATGCTTATTTCTATTGTAAACATGTTCAGTAATGTATATGAATGCATTACGTAATTTAATTAATAGTAAGAGCTGTGAGAATAATACGTTTAAAATTGCTAACAATGAGGTAAAAATGAAGTAGCCTTGAGGCAATAATGAGTTTGAGAGTTTGAATGCTACTATTCATGATTAGGGCAGCAATAATGTAAATTTTGTGACAGTTTAAAATTAGGTAATATAACAACCAGAAAAAGCCTTAGTTAAATGCAGGTATTCTATTGGACTAGAATTAGCCAATCAGAGACTTGTAATACAGAAGCTTACGGGTTTGGACGGTTGAAATATGTTCAGTTCCTGCAGACCTTGGTAGTAACCGGATGGAAGATGTGTTCTCTAAAGAAATATTACGTATTCGTGTGAAACGAAATTTAAGTATACGAGTTAACAAAGTGCAAGTATTAAATTAAAGAATCTCACAGCTCCTAATATCAGTGTAGTGCTATTTAGTTTGTGTCAAGAATTAACAAAAAGAAGTGAATTTAAACTTAAAATATGTGTAAGCCTACATTCTTGCCGCACCGCACTCTGCCTAAGAGAAACGTGTCTCTAAAGTAATACTGAAGCAGCCGAGGCAAAAATACAAATATAAATATTATATATAGAACCACTTTAATAACAAAGTTAAAAGTTAATAATGTTTTTAAACTTGTAGCGTAACAACAAAAATACATCTTCAAATCGGCAGCATTTTACTTAACAAACAATTTTCTTCAAATTAACGCCCAAAGCGTGGTGGGAACATCAACTTCAACAACAGAACACAATCTCGAATTAGTTTTCCAACTGTGGTAATAAATAAATAAACAACTTCCAAGAACAATATTACTTCAAACTGGTAATAAACATTATGCGACAGACAAAAATGTATGAACAAAAAATGTAATCTCTTGAAAAAATACAATTTATTTGAAACAACCTTTTTTGTAGCATCAGTTTTTTCCAAGATATCCGTTATTAATAGTTCCAGTCGTTCAATACTTAGGCATTCTTTTAAACTCCTGTCAATTTTCATTTGTATCTTGCAATGTAATGGAAAGAGAGTGGAGTTTTAAGACCAGATTACAGAGTCCAGTTCTAAAAGTTTGATTCACTATTCCCTTTGCATCTATAATTAAATTTGTAATGCAGCTATTTCCAAAAGTATTATCTCGACTAAAATGAATTAGGTGGAAAATAAGCTTTCGTAAGAATAATTTGTATACCCACTAAATAAACCACAGAGGGTAGAGAAAGTTACGCCAATGTAACACATCAGATTTTTAAATATCTTATAGAAGTCACCCTTGATATTCAGCATCGTCTTTGATTTATTAAACGAGGACACTCAAGCAGAAGGTGAGATGTAGTTATCTTATTGGTTTTTCTGAATATTAAAAATAAGAATTTTCTCTGCATTAATATCGTTACTAGAAGCTTTTAAAGTGAAAACGAACAATTTCTGTTTTCAAAAGAAGAAGAAATGTTAAAGGTGGCATTGTACTCTCTGCATTACAACATGTGAAATGAAATTTTCCAAATCTTTAAACGTCAAATGCAGTTTGTATGTACACTCGAATTTAAAACTGGAACAGTCTGAGCTCGAATCGGGTACTTCCGTGAGCGCTCTGGTCAGGCAAGCTTTATTCACAAGATGAAGTAGCTTGTTTCCGGTAGCCTTCGCCCCAAATGTACTTTCAGGTGGCCTTTGCCCCGAGTTTAAAAAAATATTAACTTTGTAATTTGACTGTTTCTTTAATATTATATATTTATGTTTGCCTCAGCTGCGTCAGTATTATTGTTAGAGACACGTTTCTCGTAGCAGGGCTGTGGTGCGACTAAGAATGTAGGCTTACACAGATTATAATTTTACTTCACTTCTTTTATTAATGTTTGACACGATTTAAATAACACTTCTCTGATAGAGAGAGCTGTGAGATTCTTTTTACTTTTTATTAATTAATTGCACTTTTAACACGTAAACTTATTTTTCGTCTCACACGAATACGTATTAAATCTCTCGAGGACGCATCTCGCATCCGGTTACAATCACTGTCTGCAGGCAACTGAATTGATTTCAACCACCTAAACTGGTAAATTTCTGCATTTCAAGTCCCTAATTGGCTATTCCTAATCCAATAGAATACCTTCATTTAACTAAAGCTTTTTCTGGTTGTTGATTGGCTATTTTTAAGCTGTCTCAAAATTTACATTATTGTTGCTCCAATAATGACTAGTAAGTAGCACTTAAACTTTCAAATTCATTATTGCCTCAAGGTTACCTCATTGTTAGTAACTTTTAACCCATTATTCGCACAGCTCCTACATTATTAAATTACGTAATATATTCATATAGCATTATTACACATGGATACAATAATATAAACATATACAATGACTGTTACATACATTTTACAAATTATTAGATACACATACTGCTTCAAGGCGAGCTGTTGTTGAATTTATATATTATATAATTAGACTGAAATTATTTAAGTGCTAAAATTACTGCCTCAAAGACTGCGTATATTCTCGAAGTATTTATAAACGCAAAAGTCTTCCGAGAAAATAATTCATATACGTGATTTCAAGTAGATTTCAAAGTGTTTCAACACTGAATATTTGTAAATAAAACACACTTTGTTAAATTATGGTTCTCAAGTGAGCAGCACTCAAGATGGTTATGACACGCATACTGCAGCAGTCTTACCTCAGTGGTAGGGGGTTAATTTTATAACCACAAATTTCACCATTATTGTAATTATATTTGTAAGTAAAACTAGTAACACAACCAATGGTATTTTAAGTATATTACAGTAAAGCGAGTTGTGAATCGCGCGCTCACTTGAAGGGACTTTAAAAGTATTCAACTGCTCAAGCGACCGGCCGCTTTTAATCTAACCACTGCACAGACGATTGCATTGAATCGTACCAATAGAATGCTCAGTGGAAATATTAAAATCCTCTGCCACGACCAGCCTCCACCCCTTAACTGGTGTCGTACCCACTTAAGACTTGTCTTACTCCTCCCCCCCTTTTCTCCGCTCCTGAGCCTGAAACCGACCTGTGTCGTTGGAATTTTTATGTCAAACCACTACTGGGTGAGCTCATCCAGGGACTGATCTGGACCGTCGTTGCGAAGCATGCTTTCTAGCCACTTAGGTGATATACCTTCGTACTCCTCCCCTTTTGCTGTTCACCTAGGCCTGACGTTTGTTCATAGGCTAATGTGTATATGTCGGACTTTAATTAAGACAAATAAAAGATTGGGTCACTCAGGGCTGATGTGGAACACTCATACGTTTCTGTTAACATTAAGTAAAGAAACACACTACAGGAAACCAGAAGCCTTAGGTATGGGTCTGTATATTAAAGTAATGCATAACAAAAAGCAACATATGGGGTTTACGTTCCAAACTCCTCTGTTACCTCCCCTTAAAAACAATTTAAAAACAATGAAACTAATACTATAAGAGCATCTGAGGCAACAAAACAATAATTTAATCAGAAAGTGTCCGAAACTTGAGAGCTTTATATATTGTTATTTTTAATTAGAGTGCAGAGTTCGTTAATGCTTCAAAATATGTGTGTGGTTTAAATTGGATATCGATTCGCACACAAATCAGTCCGTAAAAGCCAGCAGGATAAAGGTATTGATTAGTTCGAATTGTGACCCCAGGTGCCGTTAGCGTAGACAAAACCACCGAAACATTATCCACTCCCTCGCACATCAGAATTACTCGCCTTAAATTCTTATGGCCATTTTTACGATCAGTAGCGTAGTTTGTGTAGGCGAACATACAACGGTGAATTGCTTTTCACTTTCAGGGATATGCTGTGGCAAACATTACTTCAACATCACTTAAACAAAAAGTTTTAACAACTGAATGTGATACATGGGAAAGTTAATAGCTTCGGATATATCCGTACAGGTACCTATAGCACATACTCCGAAAAAATCTGATGTGTTACACTCACATGAGTTTCTCTACTCTTGTGCAAACTATTTTTACAAACGCTTATACTCCATATGCTTCATGTTAATCGAGATGATAATCTTATTGATAATTTTCTTGTAGATGCAAGGGGAATTGGTAGGTTTTAAGCGATAGTCAAATATTTTAAGAGCTGGTTTTTATGTGGAGTATTCCATTCTCTTTGCATTACCAGGACAAAATAAAACGAATAACGAATTAGAGAAAAACTATAAGTATTGGAAAATTTAAGGAAATAACAAACAATATCTCGAAAATGGTTGACTAAACAAAAAAATGTATATGACATAAATTGTGTATTTTAACGCGATCTACATTTTTTGTGTAGTAAAATTTTGTCTATTTCTTATGGTTTACCAGTTATACAAAAGTCGTTCACAATAAAGAATACTTTTGGAGACATGCCCAGAAAATTCAAGATACACATTTCATTTGTCATAAAAATATCTTAAACATATGATATTTTAATCAAAATCGTTAGAGCCATTTTTGAGAAAATTAAAATGTTTGAAACATTTTCCATGTGAAGGGTAATCTGGGGTGGGGGGATTTTCTTTAAAACCTTCGTGTCGCCTCTCTGGAAGATACTGAACCTAAATACCAACTTTGGTGTTTAATCCGACTGTTCGTTTCTGAGTTATGCTGTTCACAGACACACAAACACACACACGGACATGTTTCCAAATAAACTTTTTTGGATTCAGGAGGCCTCAAAACATGTATTTCCGGTGAAATCTCGGTATCGAATTTTTGGGTGGAATGCAATACTTCTGCTACTTACTATACGTAGTAGAGAAAGTAAAAAACCTGATGTGCTACGTTCGTATAAATGTCTCTACCCAGTATTGTTTATTTTTATATAGTTGCTACAAAATATTCTTACGATAGCTTATTTTTCTATTTACATAATATTAGTCGAGGCAGAAATATTTTCATTTCACATTTTCTTGTAGGTGCAAGAGGAAAACAAACAGATAATCAAATGTTTAAAGGTCGTTCGCTGTTATTCTGGCCTTAAATTTCCTGCTCTTGCCACGATAATGACACAAACAATTGCATAAGGACAGCACAAAATTAAAACATTGTATAATTAAAACCAATAATAACGGATACCTGAAAAAGTTATGTGACATAAATGGTTTTAAAGAGATCTAATTTTTTTGTCGTAAGCTTTTTATTTGTATACTGCATGTAGTAAATAGGGGAAGCATTGTATTCCAAAAAAAAATTCTATACTTCAATTTCACTGGATATACACGTTTTGAGGCCCCCTGGATCCAAAAAAGCACTTTTAAAAAAAGTCCACGTGTGTGTGTCTGTGAACAGCATAACTCAAAAACAAAATGTCAGATAAACACTAAACTGTGTATTTAGGTTCAGTATCTTTCACAAAGATCTTCAAGAAAATCCCCCCACCCCAGAGTATCCTTTACATGGAGCATTTTTCGAAAACGTTCATTTTTCTCAAAAATGGCTCTAACGATTTTGATTAAAGTATCATATAGTTAACATATTTTCATGACAAATAAAATTTATATATTGAATTTTCTGGGTGTGCTCCCAAAAATTTTGCATAACTGGTTAACCTTAAGAGATAGACAAACTTTTCTACACACAAAACGCACAGCTCGTTAAAACACACAATTTATGTCATATACATTTTTTGTGGAGTGAACCACTTCCGAGATATTCCTTGTTATTTGTTTGAATTTTCCAATACTTATACTTTTCTCAAATGGAAATTCGTTATTCGTTTTTGTATGCCCTGGACATGCAACGAGAATGGAATGCTCCACATAGCAAGCAGCTCTTAAAAGATTTGACTATCGCTTAAAAACTACCAAATTCCCCTTGTACCTACAAGAAAATTAGCAATAAGTTTCTGCAAAGGTTTATCTCGATTAAAATGAAATATATGGCAAATAAGCGTTAGTAGAAATAGTACAAGAGTAGAGAAAGTCATGTGAGTGTACACATCAGATTTTGGTTTATATCGCCACAAAAGTCCTAGAGATCTGGTCCCCTCCAAGGGTCATGCAACTGTGGAAACATTTCCAAAAGAAATTGTTCACAAATCCTTCTATATTTTAACGTTTAATTTTTAGGGGCGGTATTCCAAAATTATCTCAAACATTTTTGCAGAAAATCAATTTCTGTATTTAAATCCATTACTTGTTGGATGATATCGATTACCTCATGGATATTGTCAATTAATTTTCTCCCCTGAAGCGAGCATAATGTATAAGGCTTAATATTTTTAAACAAAAGTAAGGACATTTTTTAGTGTGCACTACAAGAGCTAAAGTGTGTTTACTTTCTCTACCACGTACCTAAAAGTAGAAAATATAATAATTGCAATTAACCTAAAATAAATTTGTATCGTATTCACGGAAGTACATATTTTTAGGCTCCCTAAATCGAAATAAAGCATTTTATAAATATCTCTCCCCCTCTGTCCCTCTTCGTCTCTCTCCATCTCCCTCTGTGTGTCTGTGAACAGCATAATTCAAAACTGAAAAGTCAGAAAAAGTACCAAACTTGGTATTTAGGTTCAACATCTTCCAAAGATGCGACACAAAGTCTTTTTCAAGCAAATCCTTCCACAACAAACTACTCTTTCCATAAAAATTTATCTACATTTATTTTCTGAAAGACTCCAACGATTTTGTTAAAACACTGTATATTAAAGATATTTACATAAGAAATAAAATGTATATCTTGAATTTTTTGAAATAGCCCATGAACTCTTCTTCATTCAGAAGAAATTTTGTATAATTTTTTATAACTGGTAAAAGTTCGAAATGTTCATTTCTTGGCCATTCTCTTAAATTCCCGTTCAGTTGTTTTCTCGCCATTGCATGAAACAGTATGGAATTTTAAGACCAGCATTTAGCGTCCAGTTCTTAAACATTTGACTGTCGCTGTGTACACTAACGAAAAGTGCTACATAGATATTTTCTGCAAATGTTTATCCCGATTAAAATGAAGTAAGTAGAAAAACAAAATTTAAGAATACTTTGTACGCCCATTAATAAACGATAGAGGGTAGAGAACGTTATGTAAATGTAACATATCAGATATTTTCCCAATATTTGAAGAAGTGTATTGTCTACGTTGTTTACTCCACGTATGGGCGCCAATCTGAAAATGTTATATTGTAGGAGTTGTATTGTATTATAGTTCAACTGTTGGGGAACCGAACTTGTAGTAGTTGCAACCGCACGTATAGTAAACAGTTTCCGGTAGCCTTCGCCCCAGATATATTTTTACTGTTTCTTTAAATATTATATGTTTATGTTTGTATCGGCTGCGTCAGTATTTATTTTAGAGACATGGATGTCTTGGCAGGGTTGTGGTGCGACTTAAGAATGTAGGCTTACACAGATTATAATTTTTAATTCACTTCTTTTATTAATGCTTGACACGATTTAAATAACACTTCCTTGATAGAGAGCTGAGAGATTCTTTTATTAATTACTTGTACTTTTTTAACACGTAAACTTATTTTTCGTCTCACACGAACACGTATTAATTCCCTCGAGGACGCATCTCGCATCCGGTTACAAACACTGTCTGCAGGCACCGGAACTGATTTCAACCGCCTAAACTTGTAAATTCTGTATTTCAAGTTTCTGATTGGTTATTCCTAATCCAATAGAACACCTTCATTTAACTAAAGATTTTTCTGGTTGTTGATTGGCTATAAACTGTCACTAAAATTGCATCATTGCTTCCAAGAATCACAAGTAACATTTAAACTTTCTAACTCATTAATGCCTCAAGGTTACCTCATTGTTAGCAACTTTTAACCTATTATTCTCACAGCTCTTGCATTACTGAATTACGTAATACATTCACATAACATTATTGAACATGTATACAATAATATAAGCATATGAAACGACTGTTACATACGTTTTTATATATTTTTACATATACATATTGCTTTAAGGCGGGCTGTTATTGAATTTACATATTATATAATTAGAGTGTAATTATTTAAGTGTTAAAATTACTGCCTCATATTTCATCACACATGCAAAGTCTCAATTTTCGCACTTCCCTCACTTCAGAGCCTCCTGTGGAAGCTTTTAAAGTAATTCATTATTATTACTGTACATTTTATAAATTTTCAAAGTGGCTTGAAGCATCAAGAAGCAGAAATAAACGCCCCTCTCACTACACCACCTTATAGACAATGACATGCAAATACCGCCTTACCTTCCCAGTATTTCCGCTAATGTGCAGAGAAGGCGTCGCAACTACCCCTTGGCTTGAATATAAATCCTGAAGTCCACAACCCCTTCCCGCCCATTTCCTCCCTTATACATTGTTTTCACCCCCTTCCCGATTAGCAACCAAGAGGAAAGGCGGAAAATAAAGTATACGAGCTTCAAAGAACAAGGAGGGCGGATAAAAATGGCAAAAAGGAAAAGATTTCTTCTTTATCCTTTTTTTCTCTTTCTTTTAGCTCACCGGCTTCAGAGAGGCTTATGCAAAAGAGTCTTATTTTGTTAAATTCTTCTTGAAAACAATCTAAGATTCTCTTGTTATCACTTAAACTTTCTCTGTCCCTCCCTACAACGTTCGTTCTTTTAATCTCTTGAGTTAGGTGCAGTAGGGGAAATAAAGTAAAGATTAACGTTTAAAACACTTAACGTTAAAAAAGAAAGCGGAAATGTTATCAACGCGAGTAGATGCTTATTTAAATGCAAATGTGGTGAACAAAGAACTGCTATATAAACTTAATAGGGAATTGAGTAACAAAATTTAACGAGCCTATTAAAACTGTGCTTGGACATGGATGACATTTCAAATTTATATTCAGATAAATTAAATTAGTTAGAGAAGTCTTTGAAGTAGCGAGGACCTTATGGAAACGACCGGGGTTGGTTTACCAGCTTTGTTTTTATTTTTTCGCAAGGGAAGGCAATTAAAGTTTCCTACAGCAGTTTTCCCAGAGGGTAAAACGTTACACGGGGATCCCGTGCTTTTTCAATAGGGCGGTACATTATTTTAAACCAACAGACCTCGCATTTAAACTTTAAAGAAAAGATAAAAAGAAAAAATGTAACGGAAGTTATTCAATTACCTTAAATTTAGAAGCATGACAGAAATCAAATAAATTATTTACAAGAAAGGAGGTAACCAAAGATAAAAGAAATAAAAATACGAAATAAATAAAAAAATTAAAATTTATATAGAATCATGTTAAGAGAAGAATAAGAGGAAAGCCATGAAACTATGTAAAATTTATTAGTTACGTTTTTAAATTCACGTATATATAAAACAGATGTGTTGTAAAGCAAAATCGCAAGCAAAGAACGAAAAGTTTAAATAGATAATTAAATAGAAATATGTTGTGAGGCAGTATTTTTAACATTTAAATAACTTCAGTCTAATTATATAATACGTAAATTGAATAACAGCCCGCCTTAAAGCAATATGTGTATGTAACAATATATAAAAAGTATATTACAGTCATTTTATATGTTTATATTATTGTATTCATGTGTAATAATGTTATGTGAGTGTATTACGTAATTTAATAATGCAGGAGATGTGAGAATAATAGGTTAAAAGTTGCTAACAATGATGTAACAATGAGGTAACCTTGAGGCAATAATGAGTAAGAATGTTTAATAATGTTACTAATCATTATTGGAGCAACAATAATGTAATCTTTGAGACAGTTTAAAAATAGTCAATCAACCACCAGAAAAAGCTTTAGTTAAATGAAGGTATTCTATTGGAGTAGGATTAGCCAATCAGAGACTTGAAATACAGAAATTTACAAGTTTAGACGGTTGAAATCAGTTTAGTTGCCTGCAAACAGCGTTAGTAACCGGATGCAAGATGTGTCTTCGAGAGATTTAATACGTATTCGTGTGAGACGAAAAATAAGTTTACGTATTAAAAAGTGCAATTATTTAATTAACGAATCTCACAGCTCTCTATACCAGTGAAGTGTTATTTAAATCGTATCAAGCATTAATAAAAGAAGTGAAGTAAAATTATAACCTGTGTAAGCCTACACTCTTGTCGTACCACAACCCTGCTAAGAGAAACGTGTCTCTAACAATAATACTGACGCAGTCGAGGCTAACATAAATATATAATATTTAACCAGTAAAATTACAAAGTAATTTTTTTTAAACTTGCGGCTAATAAGATAACTTAAAAATCGGCTTTCCATACGTAGGGCAAATATAAATAACGTAATACAACATCTTTCTCAGTTGTAAATAGTAGCAGAAAGAAATGAACGCTAGCAACGCAAGCACGCAACAATGCAAAAACTGTTGTTAAAGACAAATCAACACGCTAAAAAAAGACACTCAATGTATGTTTGTGTGCACTGGATTCGTAGAAGCGAACAAGAGAAAATTACAGAAGAAATTATAAGAAGAAAGAAGAGGTAACAGTGTTTTTAGTGAGGTAGAAAATAAATAATTATGTAAAGGAATAAGAAAATAAAGACTTAGTGCAAATAAAGTTCCTATTTGTCCTATTCAAAACAATGAAACATCGAATGCATTGCAGACTTCCACGGCCACATCAATCGATAAAGTATGTCATGTATTTAAGGCGGCGCCGTGGCCGAGTGGTTAGACCGCTCGCCTCCCACCGAGGCGGACCGGGTTCAATCCCAGGGACCTGCATGTGGGATTTGTGGTGGACGAAGCGGCGTCTGGGCGGGTTTTCTCCGGGTTCTCCGGTTTCCCCCGCCATTCATTCCACCAACTGCTCCATCATCACCTTTCCTTTCATCCATTTCACCTACATTTCGCTTCATCTACTTCCTTCATCCCATACCAGGCATCGGGCTGATCACCCATCCTGGATGTTCTGTCTGATCCATGAGTGTCTGCTCCTCGACGGGCCTCTGACCCCAGGCACCCGCCTGTAAGTCCTGGGGGGTGTAAGTCCTACATAAGAGGAGGGTAAACAGATAATGAATGAATGAATGAATGTATTTAAGGCGTTTTAAATTGTTCACGTGTTCATTGCAGTATCAATATTTATACAGTGCGGCCGTTATATTCCCGTGTGCATGCTCCGCGACCTGTCTACGAGGGGCACTATTTATATTATGAGCCTAATAATTAAAACAAAGTACCTTCTGATTGAAAACCGCTTTATTGTTTTTCAAAATATTCTCCTTTATTATCAAGATGCATCCGTTTGAACCATTTGTCAAAGCATTTATCCCAGTCTTCTTGAGACACCTCCAAAGCATGTTTTTTGATGGATCAAGGGCTTCTTCTGCCAAAAAAATCGTTATCCACGCAATTTATTCTTGATGTTCGGGAACAAAAAGAAGTCATTGCATGCCAAATCAGAACTGTATGGCCGATGATCCATCAATTAGATTTCTTGAGCCTTCAAATACTTTGTTGTTAGACGAGATGTGCGTGCGCTCGCTCGCATTGTCTTGATGAAGAACGATTCTACAGTTCTTGTTGGTTTTCCTTACTTCACAGAAGACTTCCGGCAAACAGATGGTTGTATACCATTCTGCATTGACCGTTTTACGTTCCTCTAAAGGCACTGTTGCCACGTGGCCAGTTTTGCTGAAAAAGCAGGTCACCATTTGCTTCGAAGTGCTTCGAGTGCGAACAACTTTTTTTTGGATTTTATATCATCTTGAAACATTCATACAGTCGACTGCTGTTTAGATTCAGGCTCATACGCATAGATCTATGATTCGTCACCTGTTATAATCTTATATACATCTTTTGAGGCACCGCCATTGTATTTCTTGAGCATTTTTGTACACCAATCGTCACGAGCATATTTTTGAGATTGCGTCAAATTATGTGGGATCCAACGAGAGCAAACCTTTATCACGGCTAAATAATCATGCAATATTTTATATATGCAGGTGAAACTAATGCCTAGGGTTGCCTCAATCTTACAATATGTCGCATGATGATCTTTCATTATTAGTTTTTGCACAGCATCAATGTTTTCTGGCACAATAACTGATTTTGGACGACCTTCACGAACTTCATCATTGAACGAACGGCGGCCACGATTAAATTCGTTATACCAGCGTTTCACAGTGGCAAAGATTGGAGCTTCGTCGCCAAATGTGGAAGTTAGTTGATTTATGAACTCTTGTCTTGATAATCTACGTCGAAAGTCGTAATAAATCATTGCACGAACATTTTCACGAGTTATTTCCATGTTTTTTTTTGACACACTATTTTCAAGTTAGTGTAAACAAAACAAATGACGCTCTATTGACAAAATATTTGAAGTAGATTATGGTCAAAGATGACAAACTTTCCATTGGAAACGTCAGATGGCACCTACAACATCCAGGGTTGCCAAGGATCAAAATACAAATAATGTCTCGCGTTACTTAATCACGCGTGATAATAACATGCGCTATAATGAGTACTGACTTTGTTATAAGTTGTGTTGAAAGTGGTGTCCATATGCAATTAGACATTCCTAGCATATTTGAATGCAATTTCCATTCACAGGTTTTTCATCGTCAGCAGGTTGTAGGGTTTCAATTTTAAGTTTAGCAGTTCTATGAACAGAGGCTTTTGAAATACCCAGTTGCTATGCAACACGTCTTCGACACATTTATTGCGTTCTCTACTAAGTATAGTTAGTAGGGGAAGTATTGCATTCCCCCAAACCGAAATTTTACCGAAAATATATGTTTTTTCAGGCCCCCTGAAACCAAATAAAGCATTTTTGATAACGTGCGTGTGCGTGCGTGTGAACAGCATAACCCAAAACCAAAACGTCCGTTAAATACCAAACTTAGTATTTAGGTTCAGTACCTTCCAAAGATGCTACACGAATATTCTCAAGAACATCCCCAATCCATACTAAACATTACATGGAAGACTTTTCTAATTTTTTTTTCTAAAAAATGGCTCTAGCGAATTTTATTCTAATTCCAAATACTAAAGATATTTACATGAGAAATAAAATGTTTATCTTGAGATTTTTTGGGAATAGTCTGTGAAGAAAAGTTATGTAATCTTGTATAGCTGATAAACGTCAGCGTTAGACGAAAACATACTACATAAAAATGTAGATATATTTAAAACAATATCTTTATTTCAAATGTCTTTCGTACTTATGCGACTTTTAATTTTTAAGTTATGCTGTTCACAGACACACACCCACATACATACGCGCGCGGACCTTTTCTAAAAACACTCTTTTTTGGATTCAGGGGGCCTCAAAACATATATTTCGAATTTTTGGGGGATTACAATACTTCCCCTACTTATTATACGTAATAGAAAGAGTAAAAAAAGTAACTAGTCTTTACAGCTCTAATTGAAGGCAGCAAATGACAGTTTAACACACATGATAAACGTAGTTTTGAGCGGGACACTCATCACCAGTGCACTAGCGGAAAAATACCGAGCGAGGTAACTGCAGCGAAAGGGATCTATGCATATACGCTAGCTGTGGGCGGCTATAAATCGAACACGTGGTGTTTGTTGCAAATAACAAATTTCTATACATATTTTCTTTTATTTTTATACTATTGTCGTAACCTCTTATATTTTCACATATCACGGGGGGTAGAGCATGGTACCTGAGCCTAAATCATATCAAACTAACACGAGGTCCGACGGGCGAGCTAAACAAAGTTCCTAAAACACGGGAAAATTACTTAAATATTCCTAAATCATTTTGGGTAGGGAAAGAAGGAACTAACTACATTAATAAACTGCATGACAGAAATTTAGATGGCAAGCTATATTAACAATTAAGAAAGATATATGTTAACTCCCTGCTTGACGAAGCGTCATGTCTAACACGTCCAAACTGCTCGCTGGTTACATTAGAAGAGAGAGCGTCCTAGACGCTAACCCAAGATACAACCGGTTTACCCCCACTCCTATTGCATCATTACCGGTCTGTATTGCCAACTTTATAAGAGTCACCATATAATGTTGCCATAATCACATATGTTCTTACAGTGTTGCCACAACCAAATGCCACACTATTATACACTACATGACTTTTTTTCTGTCCATTTTTTCTTAATAAATCTTATCAAACATGGTTTTCAATACACGCTTTATAGGTTAAAAACATTTAAACCCAAATAAAAAACAAACAATGAAGAGGAACATACAAATATATTAACCCTCCGTCAGGCGCGCGCTTTGGTAGAACGCCGTTAGTCGCGCGGGGCCTAGTAGACCCGTGCTATATTTTTGTTGTTATTGTTTGTATTTTTGTTCTTTTTCGTTTATTTTCTTTTTTTCCTGTTTTTACCTTTATTTAGATTAAGCGTAAAAGGCTTTCATTAATAGGTATTATCTTACAACATAAAAATACAAGCTAAAATATGAGTACATATACGTTATAAATTGTATTACAGTAAGTATAAAGAAATACATTGCCATTTCCAGGTATACATACAACTTGTAATTTCAATGTTCAGTTACTCAGAATCATCTACTATTTCACCCGTGTTTTCCCCGACTAAGCAACTATCGCAAATAATTTTAGCATGTTTGCTCAAACACAGGGGGGTGTTGCATTTCCCACATGCATATTTATTTTTGCAGTTCATTTTGTCTTTGTTGCAAGGTTCACATCGTTTCCTTTTCAATGTGCATAGTGGTGTATTTGAAAATTCTACTATGCCGGATTCTTCAGGTTTATATTTTTTCAAAAGGCCTTTCAAATCATCGGATAGATTTGATGCTGTTGCTCTCCTTTGTAGCTGTTGCAACAGTAAAGCTAAAGATAGTGATTTCAAATACTCCTGCCTTGTGGAATATTTATTTTGGGTTCCAAGGAAGATAACCCTAGAATTAAGACCTGCAATGTTCAAGATGTCACAAATTACCATGTTCTGGTTACATTGTATGTAGCATACAATTTATCTACTGCATCAACTCCACATTTAGTGTCGTTGTAATGCAGGATTATTTCAGGCTTTTTCTCAGCACCTTCTGATAACTGTGTGGATGAAACATGTAGACTTGAGAGCAAAACTACTGTTTTACCCTTTTTTGGAACATATGAAGCAAGTGTTTCATTTTTTGTGAAGCCAAATATGCTTTCGTACTGTCTGCGATCTTTTGGAGAAGTGAAATTAGTGGGTAACTCTTTTTTGTTCTTTCGCACTTCACCGGCGAAAGAAAGTTGTCTTTTGCGCAATTCATTCACCAGCAATACACTGGTAAACCAATTATCTACAGTAACGTTTCGTCCAGTGCCAGAAATTGGTTCAGTTAGTCTCAGCACTACAGCCTCTGCCGAGTTAGTTTGCAAATATGGTCCGTCCGGCTGCTGTCCACAATAAATCACCATGTTAGTTGTATAAAACAGTTTTGCATCACTCAAACAGAATATCTTTATGCCATACTTGTTTGGCTTGGATGATATATATTGTCTAAAAGCACATCGACCACGAAATGCGGGCAACTGTTCGTCGACAGTGACATTTTTGTCCAAGAGAATAATGGTTCTGACAGTTGTTCAGAAACAATGTAAACATTTCTCTAACAACAGCCAATTTATCCAATCTTCGTCGCTCCAGTCTTGAGCTTTTGTCATCAAAGCGAATACAGCGTATTAGAAAACTGAATCGTTTTTCGGACATAGTCATTCGGAATAGAGGAATTCCAAGATCGGTTCTCCAAAACTCGTGAATATTCTGGCATCCACCACGAAAAATTCCTGCCAGGTACAATAAGCCTAGGAAAGCTTTCATTTCTATTATATCTGTAGGTCTGCTCTCTCTTTCACAATCAAATTTGTGCTGCACACTGCTAATGTAAGTATTTGAGCTTTCAACAATCAAATCAACTAACTATATCTTCGGTTCCAAAACTCAATTTCCGTTTTCGCATTTTTGGCAGCTCCTACCACACCAGGAAGTTTGGTCAATATATTGTGAGCCCTTGTCTGTGTTACTTTCAAAGGTGCTTTTTTCATTTTGTTCCATCTCTTCCTGTGAATAACAACACAATTTATTGTCAATAATAATAAGAAGAAGAAGAAGAAGCAGAAGAAGAAAAAGAAGAATTACTATGATACGCATATAATGTTAGCTATAAAATACATGTTATCACACAAGCTGCTTTCATCGTCTTCCTCTTCATCTTCATAGTCTGTTTCTGAATCTAAAGATCTCGTTTCGAGTTTATCTTCTGAATCAGCGTCATCTTATTCATATAAGTTGTCATCCACGGGCAAGGCATCATCATCGCAAGTAGGCGATGTACTTCTTCCAAATCATTCGGATTTTGTAGATCGTACCTTTTACTCGTATTCATGACGAAGCAGTAACAGCTCCTTGCAATAGTAAAACAATATTGCACAAAAGCTAATGAGAAACAAATCTGCCAACAATATGTAACGAGAGCAGGCGCGCGGGGCCTGGTTGACCTGTGCGACACGTAACTGCTGATTATTCATTCCTCCAGCCAAACAAATAAACAGATAAGGTTATCGCTGCAGCAAATAATCGCACAAGGTGTAATGTTAGATGTCCTAGTCAGGCAATTGCATAGGTGCGTTCGTTCGAAAATTATAACATTTATATAATGCCAGGGGTCTCTCAGGGCCCTAGCGACTGACGGAGGGTTAAACCAATTTCATTGATTTCACATTACATGGAATCGCACGACAAATAATTTCAGTGTAAATGAAAATCAACTTTGAGTAAAACTTGATTGGGCACAAGGACTGGGATGACAATAAAATCATGAAAATACTGGTATGCTGGTGTTTATATTGCAAACTCTTCCATTGAGCTATTGGGTATAAAACCCCATTCTCAAAACTATATAGTAACCATTCCATTTTGTGATATTTGATATAATTCTCCTCCTTTCACCCTCCATTTTCATGTGCTGGGAGTGGTCGGACTTTACGGCGACTCAGTGCTAATAGAATAGAAGCTCCTTGGATAGTAGGCAAACCGAAGAAAAAATAGAGGTACGAGTTAAAGCTCGTGTCCCTGCCAGTGGCAACCCTACTAAAGGATTTTTCCGTGACGCTTTATTCATTCATTTAATAGTTCTAAAGGTTATTTGCAAATATTAATTTCATAAACCAGGCTGAAACGATTTTGATTAAAATACCACATATTAAGAATATTTACATGACAAGTAGAATATATATCTTGAATTTTCTGGGAATAGCCTGTTAAGTCCTCTTCATTCGGAAGGAACTTTATATAATCTTGTATAACTGGTAAACGTTAAGCGATATACGAAAACGTACCGTACAAAAAATGTATATCACTTTAAGACACACAATTAAAATAATATATAAGAGCAGTGAACTACTAGCTGAGGCTGATGCAGGGGGTAACTCCACACTACGATCCAAATGTTATAAATACCAGCAAAAAAGCTGTCTCCCAGGTTTTAGGCAGCTGATTTGGAAAGGCGTTTGAGGGGAATAGGAAGGGGGTCAGTATGGAAAAGAGCTGAAACAAATGACAAAAACATATGGGAATGTGTCAAAAGAAGACTAAGAGACATCGACCAACAGGAAATAGAATCGGGTTGTAAAATTAAACGTTCTGTAAGTCTAGCAAATGAAATTACATTGAATTGAGGTAAAGAGGCATATATACTTAATTAGGACGAAAGGAAAGATCAGGAATGGCATGGTTTAGACTGGAGGACACAGAAAATGACTGACGATTCTGGCAGAAAAATATGCCCATTCTGTGTTTTGGATGAGGACTGGGTACATATTTTGGCGGAATGTGAACAGTGGGAGAACCAGCGAGCAATTAAACTCAAAGAAAAAGTCTTAAGTCCGTCAAGAAAGAGATTGGCATGTTGGGATCTGCTGGTTGACCAGAGGAACTGGCAACATGGGCAATTTCTTGGCTAACGTGCGCGAAGGTAGGTCAAATTGAGGCAGTATTTCTAACACTTAAATAATTCCAGTCTAATTATATAAGATGTAAATTCAATAACAGCCCGCCTTGAAGCAAAATGTGTATATAATAATTTGTAAAATGTATGTAACAGTCATTGTATATGTTTGTATTATTGTATCCATGTGTAATAATGTTATGTGACTATATTACGTAATTTATTAATGTAGGAGCTGTGAGAATTATAGGTTAAACGTTGCTAACAATGAGGTAATCTTGAGGCAATAATGAGTTTGAGAGTTTAACAATACTACTTCTGATTCTTGGAAGCAAGAATGTAATTTTAGTGACAGTTTATAAAATGGCCAATTAACAATCAGAAAAAAGCTTTAGTTAAATGAAGGTATTCTATTGGAGTACGGTTAGCCAACCAGAAACGGAAAGGGAGAAAATTTTATAAATTTAGAGTTCAGTTGTTTGCAGACAGCGTTACTAACCAGGCGCAAAAAGTGTCCTCAAGAAATTTAATACGTATTCATGTGAGACGAAAATAGTTTGACGTGATAAAAAGTGAAAGTAATTAATTAAAGAATCTCACAGCTCTCTATATCAATGAAGTGTTATTTAAATCGTATCAAGCATTAATAAAAGGAGTGCAGTAAAATTATAATCTGTGTAAGCCTACATTTTTAGTCGTACCACAACCCTGCCAAGACATCCATGTCTCTAACAATAATACTGACGCAGCCGAGGCAAACATAAATATATAATATTTAAAGAAACAGTTAAATTACAAAGTTAATAACTTTTTAAAACTTGGGGCAAAGGCCACCTGAAAGTACATTTGGGGCGAAGGCTACCGGAAACTGTTTACTATACGTGAGGTTGCAACTACTACAAGTTCGGTTCCCCAACTCCTAAAATACTCGTTTCTCAAATTGGCGCCCATACGTGGGGAAACAACGTAAAGACAATACAAATACCTTTCTCAAATTGGCGTCCATACATGGCGCTAATAAATTAGATTTCTCAAAATTTGTTCAGTTAGTCAAAGGTAATTTATCTCTACTTTCCTTTTTCTTGTTCTTTTTTTTTTGTTTATTTTGTCACCATATTTATATCTTAAATATGCATGTACGTCAATCACTCATACACTAAATACTTGTGTAATAACTTCAATAATTTGAAACCAATAAAGATACCTTATCTATCTATCTACTTTGTCATTCTAAAGTCCTTTTGATTTTCAGTTGTTACTCGGAAACAGTATGGAATTTTAGGGTCAGGTATGGCGTCCAGTTCTTAAAACATTTCGCTGTAGCTGGTCCCTTTGTACCCTAAGGAAAGTGTAATGCAGCTATTTCTGCAAACGTTTATCTGAATTAAAATGTAATAGATAAAAATAAGCTTTAATAAGCACTCTCTCCGGCCTGAGAGGGCTGTCTGCTTATTTCACTGCTATCAATCAACTTAATGTGAACATGAGACATATTGCAGTCGTATTATTCTCTCCAGTTTAGTTTGTTTACCATATCAGAAACCTAATATTAATAATAATCCAAACTGAAGGACAAAAAGTGTTAAAAAGTTGGTAGACTATGAAACATCAGTGGTGACAAAATAATTACTGCGTATTTTTTGTTACCCTGTTAATGCCGATAGGTATGCGTCAATGATTTTGCGTGGATTTTTTGCTTTGCTAACGAACCGGCTATGTAATTTTTGCATTTTCGCCTCTACGCTTAAACCATTTTACGCTATAAAAGAAAGCGGAAATGTTATCGGCCAGATCGGGTACTTATTAAAATGTAAATTGACTGTACAAAGAACTGCGTTCAGAGCCTAATATGGAAAATGGATACAATTTTAACAATCCTCGAGGGTCGTACAGGGATTCAATGAAGCGCACCAGATTCATTGAATGTGGCCCCTTCAGAGTTCGTAATATGCATCCATCTTTAGAGAACCTGAACAAATCAGAGAAAACCCTACTTTAGTCGCGCTTCTTACCGTTGCAGTGGAAAATAAATCTTAGTCCCTGTCGCGTTGATCGTGGTTCTTAGGATGCTACACGGCGTCTATGCAACAATGTGGCAAAGGTTTTCTTACATAAATTTCGCAGACGAGTTCCTTTCTTCCCAGGGTTCGTCACCTTCGATTTTTATACATTTTTACTTTCTCTATTACGTATAGTAAGTAGAGGAAGTATTGTATTCCACCCAAAAATTCGATACCGACATTTCACCGGAAATATATGTTCTGTGACCCCCTGAATCCAAAAAAGCATTTTGGAAACATGTCCGTGTGTGTGTGTGTCTCTGAACAGCATAACTCAGAAACGAACTCAGAAACTTAGTATTTAGGTTCAGTATCTTCCAGAGATGCGACACGAAAGTTTTCAAGAAAATCCCCCCACCCCAGATTACCCATTACATGGAACATTTTTCGAAAATTTTAATTTTCTCAAAAATGGCTCTAATGATTTTGATTAAAATATCATATTTTTAAGATATTTTCATGACAAATGAACTGTATATCTCGAATTTTCTGGAAATGTCTCCAAAAGTATTCTTCATTGTGAACGACTTTTGCATACTGGTAAACCATAAGAGATAGACAAAATTTTACTACACAAAAATGTAGAACGCGTTACAATACACAATTTATGTCCTATACATTTGTTTTGTTGAGTGAACCATTTTCGAGATTTTGCTTGTAATTCCCTTAAATTTTCCAATACTTTTTCTCAAATGGGAATTTTTTATTCATTTTTTATGTCCTGAACATACAAAGAGAATGGAATGCTCCACATAACAACCAGCTCTTAAAAGATTTGACTATCACTTAAAGCCTATCATATTCCCCTGGCATCTACAAGAAAATTAGCAATAAGATTAACATCTCGATATCTCGATTAACATGAAGCATATGGAGAATCAGCGTTTGCAAAAATAGGTTGTAAAAGAGTGGAGAAAGTCATGTGAGTGTAACACATCAGCTTTTTAAATCTATATGCGGCAAAACGATGTAACTGAAGTGTTACCGTGTAGTATTTTTGGTTGGCAACAATGATAAAATCAAGTTTTATCTTCTCAATCTTTATTTATAGATGAAAGTATTATTAATGATATATTAATGATTTATATAAATAATTATTCATTCTTTTCAATAACAACTAATGAAATTTGATGTTATTAGGTAGGCTTTTAAGTTTAGTGTTTTATAAAATAGAATTGGTTTTCTTTAGTTCGCCAATGCTATTTACAGGATGTCATGGCTAATATTGCGTATATGGCGAGAATGTGTCAGTCGTCAGATGTTAATACACGATCACAAAATGGAAGTTACAGTTTGAGATCACAGTCCTTCCAAAGCACTACTGGAAACAAGATTATAAATCTGCTACCCCGGCTCGAGAAATATGTGAAGTGGAAGGAGACGGTGTCGTTAGTGAGCGTGTGGCACAACGATGGTTCCAACGTTTCAACACTGGAGAAGAAAACACTAAACATTTACCCGTTCTGAAAGAACCTAAATTATGGAATATTGAGAATGCACGCAGAGTTTTGGACGAAAACCCCAAAACGAGTACTCGCATGTCAGAAGACTTGGTCCATCAAAAGATACCATTCATCGCCAGATTAAGAAACTTGGAAAATCAAACAGAAGCTGTAGATCTCTCATGAATTGACACCTCCATAGACTCAACATACAGTGGATATTTGTGGCCAACTTATCGGTAATCCCATGGATGATATATTTATCAGGAAAATTGTCACACCTGATGAAAAATGGATCTATTACCAACCCTGATGCCTCGAAACAGTGGCTCAGTCCCCGTCAATCTGCCAAAGCCACCGTTAAAAAAATCTGATGTGTTACACTCACATGACTTTCTCTACTCTGTACAAACTATTTTTACAAACGCTTATTCTCCATATGCTTAATGTTAATCGAGATATCGAGATGTTAATCTTATTGCTAATTTTCTTGTAGATTCAAGGGGAATTTCTAGGCTTTAAGTGATAGTCAAATATTTTAAGAGCTGGTTGCTATGTGGAGTATTCCATTCTCTTTGCATTACCACGACAAAAACAAATGAATAACGAATTCCCATTTGAGAAAAAGTATTAGATTGGAACATTTAAGGAAATAACAAGCAATATCTCTAAAATGGTTCACTCAACAACAAAAAATATATATGACATAAATTGTGTATTTTAACGCGATCTACATTTTTTGTATAGTAAAATGTTGTCTATCTCTTATGGTTTACCAGTTATGCAAAAGTCGTTCACAATGAAGAATACTTTTGGAGACATTCCCAGAAAATTCAAGGTATACACTTTATTTGTCATTAAAATATCTTAAACATATGATATTTTAATCAAAATCGTTTGAGCCATTTTTGAGAGAATTAAAATTTTCGAAAAATGTTCCATGTAAAGAGTAATCTGGGGTGAAGGGATTTTCTTGAATACCTTCGTGTCGCATCTCTGAAAGATACTGAACCTAAATACCAAGTTTGGTGTTTACCAGACTGTTCGTTTCCTAGTTATGCTGTTCACAGACACACACGGACATGTTTCCAAAAATGTTTTTTTTTTGGATTCAGTAGGTCTCAAAACATATATTTCCGGTGAAATCTCTGTATCGAATTTTTGAGTGGAATACAATACTTCCCCTACTTACTATACATAGTAGGGAAAGTAAAAATCAGCTCGGCCCCAAAGTAATGTGTGTCTGGTGGAATTTTAAGGAGTGATTCACTGAGAGTTTGTTCCGAACGGGTGTGCAGTCACTGTGAATCTTTATTCTCAACAACTGGAACGATTTCGTGAGAGATTCGGAGATACCCAGCATTAGTCAACCAAAATAGAGTTTTCTTGTACCAGCACATTGTAAAACCTCAAACAGCACGAACAACCGTGAGAAAAAGTCAGGAATTGTAAGGAGTCGAACCGCTACCACACCCAGCATACAGCGCTGATCTTGCGCCTTCAAATTATCATCTGTTTCGATCCATGGCCCATTTCTTGCGTGGAAGAAATTTCAAAAACAATTAAGGTATAGAAGTGAGTCTCACAGAATTATTAGACCATAGAATCTGATGGTCTCTACCTTGAAGATCAGTTTAATTTCTTATCAGAAAACAATCCAAATAAAAGGTTGCTTAAAAACCAACATTACTTATGACACACCATCTATATAATTTACTGAGTACCCGCCTGATTTCATTCTTATTTTCTTGAAGAATGTGTGGATTGTTTACATATACTTTCTGTTTTAAACCCTCCATAGATAAAAATCACATTATTCTTAATTGACACTGTACCACACCACTGTAAACAAGGGATTTAATGTAATTTTTGGTTGCAATAAGACGTGAGAATGGCAATGAGCCGGCTGCCCAGTAAGCCTTGCGTGCCAATTTTCTTTACGTGAGGGAGCGGTCGCTTTACCCAGGAAACGTATGCAGTACGGCCCGCTACAAAGCCGGTAGGTTTGAAATGGTCCGCACTGTATGAGGAGCATGTTGCAAACAAAGGTCTCATACAAGTCGGCAGTGAAAAACACCTTTAGAGACACTCTTTATTAACTATTCTTTTATTTTATACAGATAGGTACGCACTTAGAGGATGCATGGGAATGAAAATGTTGGGACATGTATGGTAAACCATTTGATACGAAATACTTTACTGCATTTCTTATTTATGGTTGGTGTAAACGTTATTCCTCCACAGTCTGGATAGAAATGAGATGTCTTAATATTTGTAATCAAAAGCATAGCAATCAGATTTAGTGACATTATCGATTTCAAGTTTTTCAGCCCGTAGATAGCAAACAAGGAGTTATCTGCTTCAAATTTGCAACAACGGAAGCCTCGAAATATTACTGAAAAACTCTCTGCATCGCAACATCGCGCTATCGCTGACACTAAGTAAGATATCCTGCGGTAATAATTATTTTACACGTACCTAGAAGCAAAGCAGAGAGAACATAGGCAGTGAAACATCCAGTTTATTAACTGTATTCCTGGTGACGTGGCTTAAAAAATCTCTGTGGCACAATCTACGCATTTCTATTTCACCAGATGTTTAGTTAGAGACAACCTCGGTAATGTTTACACAAGACCGCTATAAAAACGCTCTCAGAAAATTCTGTTTAAAGGGCAAAATTCCCGTTTTAACTAAAATAATCTCGTTTTAGGAAAACTACTATGTGAGGGGCAAGAATGCCTCCGACTGCCGAATCCAAATATATGCAATGCTAAAATCACTTACAAAACAAATCCATACCCAGTGAGAGAGGCAAAGTTACTGGGAGTCCAAATGACTTGCTAGTCATGTTTTCTCCGATCCTGAAATAGGCTATTAAAATAATTCCTACCAGGTGATATTTAAGTGCGAGTACGACAGGGTGTTTTCTAAAAAAAAAAAATCTGATGTCTTATACTCACATGAATTTCTCTACTCTTGTACAAACTATTTTTAAAAACCATTATTCTCCATATGCTTCATGTTAATCGAGATATCGAGATGTTAATCTTATTGCTAATTTCTTGTAGATGCAATGGGAATACGGTAGACTTTAAGCGACAGTCAAATATTTTAAGAGCTGGTTGCTGTGTGCAGTATTCCATTCCCTTTGCATGTCCAGAACATAAAAAAAGGAATAACGAATTCTCATTTGAGAAAAAGTATAAGTATTAGAAAATTCAAACAAATAACAAGGAATATCTCGAAAATGGTTCACTCAACAACAAAAAATGTATATGACATACATTGTGTATTTTAACGCGATCTACATTTTTTGTGTAGTAAAATTTTGTCTATCTCTTATGGTTTACCAGTTATTCAAAAGTCGTTCACAATGAAGAATACTTTTGGAGACATTCCCAGAAAATTCAAGATATACATTTCATTTGTCATGAAAATATCTGAAACATATGATATTTTAATCAAAATGGTTACTGCTATTCTTGAGAGAATTAAAATTTTCGAAAGATGTTCCATGTAAGGGGTAATCTGGGGTGGGGGATTTTCTTGAAAACCTTCGTGTCTCATATCTGGAAGATACTGAACCTAAATACCAAGATTGGTGCTTATCCGACTGTTCGTTTCTGAGTTATGCTGTTCACAGACAGACACACAGACATACAGACAGACACACATACGGACATGTTTCCAAAAATGCTTTTTTGGATTCAGGGGATCTCAAAACATGTATTTCCGGTGAAATCTCGGTATCGAATTTTTAGGTGGAGTACAATACTTCCCCTACTTACCATAGGTAGTAGACAAAGTAAAAAGTACTGCAATTAACATTAGTTTAAATATATACATTACACACATATATACATTAAAATTATTTAATATCTTCATTTTAGCATAAAATAGTGTAGCTCATTTGATATAGAGGGGGATATGTGTACAGTCAGGTTCTTCATTTTGTGACAAGGGGGACTTTTGTATGATCTAATTTGACATGGAAAGAATTGGTTCCATTTTTACTTTCTCTACCATGTAAATTGTAGATATAAAAGGTATTTCATTCCAAATAAAACTTATATGTCAACAGTTTACCGAAAATACATGCTTTGAGGTCCCTGGATTAAAAAAGAAAGTTTTTACAAACATATCTGTGTGCCAGTTGTGTGTGAACATTATAACTCAAAAATGAAATGTCGGATAAATACCAATCATAGTATTTAAGTTCAGTACCTTCCAAAGCTGCGACACGAAGTTTTCCAAGAAAATTCCTGCAACCTCCTACTACACTTTAAATTGAACATTTTTCGAAGTTCGATTTTCTAAAAAATGACTAATATAAATATTGTATTAAAATACCATATATTAAACAAATTTAGATAACAAATAAAATGCATATCCTGAATTTTCTGGAAGTAACTTGTGAAGTCCTCTCCATTCGGAAGGAATTTTATATAACTTTGCGTAACTAATAAACATTAAGCGATAGATGAAAACGTACTCACAAAAAATGTAGATTTATTTAAAACACACAATTTAATTCAAATAACTTTTCTGTAACATCAGATATTGTTATTAATAGTTCGAATGATTCAAACCGTCGGCCCTCGTAGCCGTGGTCGTTGGAGTGTATAGCTTCGGCGCTCCGCCAAGCTGAGGGTCGCGAGTTCGAGTACCGCCATGGACATGGGTATTTGTGTGTGTCTATGTGTTGTGTAATTGCAGTAATAAGCGGTAAAGAATACAGTAAAATACATTAATCAAAACTGATTAAACAAGGGAAATTTAAAAAAAATCTTATGTGTTCCACTCACATGACTTTCTCTACTCTTGTACAATCTAATTTTACAAACGCCTTTTCTCCATATGCTTCATGTTAATCGAGATATCGACATGTCAATCTTATTGGTAATTTTCTTGTAGATGCAAGGGAAATATGGTAGCTTTTCAGCGATAGTCAAATATTTTAACGCTGGTTGCTATGTGGCGCAATTCCAATCTCTTTGCATATCCAGGACATAAAAAAATGAATAACGAATTTGAGAAAACGTATAAGTATTAGAAAATTTAAGGAAATAACAAGCAATATCTCGAAAACGGTTCACTCAACAAAAGAAATGTATATGACATAAGTTGTGTATTTTAACGCGATCTACATTTTTTGTGTAGTAAAATTTTGTGTATCTCTTATGGATTACCAGTTATGCAAAAGTCGTTCACAATGAAGAATACTTTTGGAGACATTCCCAGAACATTCGAGATATACATTTCATTTCTCATGACATTATCTTAAACATATGATATTTTCATCAAAATCGTTAGAGCCATTTTTGAGAAAATTAAAATTTTCGAAAAATGTTCCATGTAAAGGGTAGTCTGGGGTTGGGGGATTTTCTTGAAAACCTTCGTGTCGCATCTCTGGAAGATACTAAACCTAAATACCAAGTTTGGTGCTTATCCGACTGTTCGTTTTTGAGTTATGCTGTTCACAGACACACAGACACACACACACACACACACATACGGACATGTTTCCAAAAATGCTTTTTTTGGATTCAGGGGGTCTCAAAACATGTATTTCCGGTGAAATCACGGTATCGAATTTTTGGGTGGAATGCAATACTTCCCCTACTTACTATACGTAGTAGAGAAAGTAAAAAAGTCTGTTGTTTTTAGTGATGTCATGGAAACAGTATGGAATTTTAACGTCAACGTATAACGTCCAATTCTTAAACACTTGAACTATTGCTGTTCTCTTTGTATCTATAATGAAATGTGTAATGCTGCTATTTTTGCAAATGTTTATCTCGATTGAAATGAAGGACATAGGGAAATAAACTTTCGTAGGAATATTTTGTATATCCACTAATAATCGATAGAGAACAGAGAAAGTAAGGTGAATGTACAAAAATATTTATTTTTAGTTTTCAACGCCGTAATTAATTTCTGGGAGAAATATGGCGCCCTAACACAGTAAACTGACAAATTAGGGACGAGTTATGGCGGCTTCCTTTGGCTACCCTAGATTTTTATCTTTCCTGTTAAGAGCGTAGAGCTCTTGACTAGTGATGGGGAAGTGGAATGAAATAACATATCCGGAAGAGTAAGAAGTGGGAAGAAGAAAACGTGGCAGATGAAGATAAAGGAGCGCCGGATTTGGTTGCAAGGAGGAGGGCGTAAAAATAGCCTAGCCCGGCACGCAATCAGAAGCCGCCCTGCTGAGAAGCACAAGAAGCCAACACGATACTCCAAAGTGGCAATGACCCGCAAAAATAATTACCAGCTGAATCTATATAAATGCACACGACTTGTATGAAGCCTAGTAACATTGATGTGTTACTTCACATGGCTTTCTTTACCCTATAGTGCTTATTAGTAACTATGCAAATTATCTTACGAAAGCTTATTATTTTCTCTACTGCGTATAGTAAGTAGGGGAAATTCGATACCGAGATTTCATCGGAAATACATGTTTTGAGATCCCCTGAATCCAAAATAAGCATTTTTGGAAACATGTCCTGTGTGTGTCTGTCTGTGAACAGCATAACTCAGAAACGAACAGAGGGATAAACACCAAACTTGGTATTTAGGTTCAATATCTTCCAGAGATGCGACACGAAGGTTTTCAAGAAAATCCCCCCACCCCAGAGTACCCTTTACATGGAAGATTTTTCGAAAATTTTAATTTTCTCAAAAATGACCCTAACAATTTTGATTAAAATATCATATGTTTGAGACATTTTCATGACAAATAAAATGTATATCTTTAATTTTCTGGGAATGTCTCCAAAAGTGTCTTCATTGTGAACGACTTTTGGTAAACTGGTAAAACATAAGAGATAGACAAAATATCACTACACAAAAAATGTAGATCGCGTTAAAATACACAATTTATGTATATACATTTTTTTTGGGTGAACCATTTTTGAGATATTGCTTGTTATTCCCTTAAATTTCAATACTTATTTTCTCAAATGGGAATTCGTTATTCATTTTTTTTGTCTTGGATATGCAAAGAATTATAATCTGTGCCAAAGGGAATGGTGCTGCACCTAGCAACCCGCTATTAAGAGATATGTATGTGCTTAAAGGCTACTGTATTTCCAAATTTCCCTTGTAAATATATATTCCCCTTACATCTACAATAAAATTAGCAATAGGATAGAGTCTGCAAATGTTTATCTCGATTAACATGAAGTAGATGGAGAATAAGCGTTTATAAAAATAGTTTGTACAAGAGTAGAGAAAATCATGTGAGTGTAACACATCACATTTTTTTTCTATCTTCTTCATTTTAATCGAGATAAACCTTTCCGTAAATTGTTGCTTTAAACATTTCGTTATAGTAAACATAAGAAGAATAGCGATAGTGAGATGTTTAAGAACTGGACGCTGTGTACTGGCCCTAAAATTCCATGCAGTCGCGAGAAACAACTGAATACCTAAAGGACTTTAAAAGAATGGCTTGAGTGTTGAACTTCTCAAATCATTAATAACGGATATCTTGTAAATGACTGTTTTAAACAGATCTACAATTTTTGTGTAGTACGTTTTCGTCTATTGCTTATCGTTTACCAATTCGATAAAATTATACAAAATTTCTTAGGAATGAAACGGACTTCACAGGTTATTTCAAAACATTAAAGATATACATTTTATTTGTATTTAAATATCTTTAATATATGGTGTTTTAATCAAAATCGTTAGTCATTTTTTACAAAATAAAAAAATTCGAAAGTTCCACATAAAGGGTAGTTTGGGGTAAGTGGATATTCTTTAAAATCTTAGTGTCGCATTTTTAGAAGGGATTGAAACTAAACACCAAGATTGGTATTTATCCTACATTTCGTTTTTGAGTTATGCTGTTCACAGACACACATACGGACACGTTTACAAAAAAATTTATTTCGATTCAGGGCACCTCAAAACATGTATTTCCGGTGAAATCTGGATATCAAATTTTTGGGTTAATGCAATAATTCCCCTACTATACGCAGTAGATAAAGTAAAAATCTGATGTGTTACGCTCACATGACTTTCTCTACTCTTATACAAACTATTTTTACAAACGCTATTCTCCATATGCTTCATGTTAATAATCTTATTGCTAATTTTCTTGCAGATGCAAGGGGAATGGTAGGCTTTAAGCGATAGTCAAATATTTTAAGAACTGGTTGCTATGTGGAGTATTCCATTCTCTTTGCATTACAAGGACAAAAAAATGAATAACGAATTTGAGAAAAAGTATAAGTATTGGAAAATTTAAGGGAATAATAAGCAATATCTCGAAAATGGTTCACACAACAACAAATGTATATGGCATAAATTGTGTATTTTAACGCGATCTACATTTTTACTTTCTCTACTACGTATAGTAAGTAGGGGAAGTATTGCATTCCACCCAAAAATTCGATACCGAGATTTCACTGGAAATACATGTTTTGAGACCCACTGAATCCAAAAAAAGCATTTTTGGAAACATGTCCGTGTGTGTGTCTGTGTGTGTGTGTGTCTGTGTGTGTGTGTCTGTGTGTCTGTGAACAGCATAACTCAAAAACGAACAGTCGGATAAACACCAAATTTGGTATTTAGGTTCAGTATCTTCCAGAGATGCGACACGAAGGTTTTCAAGAAAATCCCCCCACCCCAGACTACCCTTTACATGGAACATTTTTCGAAAATTTTAATTTTCTCAAAAATGGCTCTAACGATTTTGATGAAAATATCATATGTTTAAGATAATGTCATGAGAAATGAAATGTATATCTCGAATTTTCTGGGAATGTCTCCAAAAGTATTCTTTATTGTGAACGACTTTTGCATAACTGGTAAACCGTAAGAGATAGACAGAATTTTACTTCACAAAAAATGTAGATCACGTTAAAATACACAACTTATGTCATATACATTTTTTTTGTTGAGTGAACCGTTTTCGAGATATTGCTTGTGATTTTCTTAAATTTTTCAATACTTATACTTTTTCTCAAATTCGTTATTCATTTTTTTTTATGTCCTGGACATGCAAAGAGAATGAAATGCGCCACATAGCAACCAGCGTTAAAATATTTGACTATCGCTTAAAAGCTACCATATTCCCCTTGCATCTACAAGAAAATTACCAATAAGATTGACATCTCGATATCTCGATTAACATGAAGCATATGGAGAATAGGCGTTTGTAAAATTAGATTGTACAAGAGTAGAGAAAGTCATGTGAGTGTAACACATCAGATTTTTTGTGTAGTAAAGCTTTGTCTATTTCTTATGGTTTACCAGTTATGCAAAAGTCGTTCACAATGAAGAATACTTTTGGAGACATTCCCAGAAAATTCGAGATATACATTTCATTTATCATAAAAATATCTTAAACATATGTTATTCTCATCAAAATCGTTAGAGCTATTTTTGAGAAAATTATAATTTTCGAAAAATGTTCCATGTAATGAGTAATCTGGGGTAGGGGGATTTTCTTGAAAACCTTCGTGTCGCATCTCTGGAAGATACTGAACCTAAATACCAAGTTTGGTGTTTATCTGACTTTTCGTTTCTGACTTATGCTGTTCACACACACACACACACACAGACATACACGGACATGTTTCCAAAAATGCATTTTTTGGATTCAGGGGGTCTCAAAACATGTATTTCCGGTGAAATCTCGGTATCGAATTTTTGGGTGGAATACAATACTTCCCTTACTTACTATACGTAGTAGAGAAAGTAAAATGGTATTGCGGATAATTTAATTTTATGTGCATAGAAGACTTGCTTTTTATATGAATACTATAATACATATAAAGCCGAGCGAGCTGGTTCCACGGTAACGTGTGAGTTTCGCATTCGGGAGGTCTCAGGTTCTGAAGCCGCTATCAGGTAGTTGCATCAATTTAGATAACATTTAACGTTACCTCCTCTGTTGATGGGTGTTGTATGTCGTCATCTCGTAGCCGTTTTGCGTTGTCTCGTGCACCACCTGCTGTAATGGGATAGTTACGAGTTATTTGTCTCAGATATTCGTGAGTGTATTATGAAAAGATAACACCAGTTTTGTTAGTCGATATTTTAATATTGAGTAAAATGTTCAGTTTAAGAAGTGCCAACTGTTGAATGTAGAATTAATCACTTTTATAACAATAATTAAACGAAGCGTTATTTGCCGTAAGTCGCGGAAATTATGCTCCGAAAGAACCCTCTCAACAGCCGTTAACTCTTTCCAACACCAGCGCATTCACACAACTTAAAATTACACACGAGAGTTAAGGATCTCAGAAGAGTCTCGAATTTGTTACAAATGTGTGCATGAATGTGTCATAAATGTATCTCTGATTAAGAATGCACGCACTTTTCTTAACTTAAACTCCGCCTACATATAAATACCTTACCCAACTCTCTTCTCACAAACCCAAATATTAAAACTCTAAGTATGCGTATCTGACAGTGTTTCTATGGGAGCCTCCTCAAATCTAAGAATTTCATTCCCTCTCTAATTTACAGAATTCCTGCTTACGTGGCTTTGGAAGCGTACTGAACTCAAACCTAACTGCATTTATGCTAACTCATTTGTTACTCTGTTTCGGCTGTTACTAATGACTTTCGTTAACTTAACACGCTAATGACCTTTTGCTCCGGACAAATGTTTTAACTCATGTTTATTACATTATACATTGATTGCAATTATTAATTGCAATTATTTCTCTATTGCTACATGTTGAATAAAATCTAAAATATTACCAGAAAATGATTACATTAGGTCACCCCAACACGCATAAGGAAGGCGCAACTCGCTGGCAGCAAAAAGTCCGGGACCTTGGTGTGTAAATTTAAGGGAAAGCGGTGGGGTTTATGCCATACTCGAACATTACATAACACAAATTACCTTCACATACCTGGGATTTATTCACAAATGTTTGGCTACTCTACATTATGAACATAGCAAACAGAATGGAGGCAGATGCCACGAAACCGTAGACCGGCCACACACACGACTGGCTCCAACGACCACTGGAGTCACGCTATCTTACCCCCACCAACCGTGTCTAGCCAAAGCCAGACAGGGCTGACGTCAAACCAGAAAGTTTCAAACAGATCTTTCCCTTTGGCGTGGTACTCACCGAAAGGAAAGACCGTTAAGCCGAAATATAACTGAGAAACAATAATGCTAAGTCTGGTAGCAACAATACAGCACAACAATGGTAATGACTATAACATTAATACGGTACAATATTTTAATATATTTATTTGTTTGATTATTAAATCTTCGTCAATAATTACGGTATAAGCTCGATTCCCGTCACAGCCCTTCTGACTTTGGGTTTTTCGTGTTTTCTCCTGGACGGTAAGGGTGGTTTGCTGGGGTGGTTTTTTATCTACCACGATTTCCTTTCCATCATTTCCCTTTCATTGCATTTCCTTCTCATTCTTCAGGTGCGCTTTTAAGTTTCGTGGCGTATGGCGGTGCCGGAAAGATACGATAATGCTTGCTTAAAGGAAAGAGTACCCCCTTGGACACCAGAGGGCTACTTGGTTGCCGAGTCTTCATCACCCTCTCTAAGTAGCTCCAGAGCCTGGAACCGTTAGGCACTTCCGCGCGTCTCTGTGGCCTGTAGATTTCTATGGTTCCTTCACTTTATCCCTTCCTCCTGGGTGGTGACAGCCGCAAAAGATCTATGCAGGTTGTAATGCGCGAGGTGTCCGTATAGCATATTATAAAGAACTTTAAAAACTTTTGGAATTGCACATTCATAAAGTTTAGAAATATTTCCAGTTCTCGTTGAATATTAAATGCCAATCAGTCCTTACTTTACGTATACTAGAGGTTTATGATAGGTGCATCCTAAGAGGGAGGGATGTAGGGATTTAAAAATGTAGTCCCTTTATATGCATAGTGGTATTTATGGAGGCATTTGAGTTTCAGAATCCACCTATACAACCCAGCAAGTTTGGATAGTGTTACAAATGTTACTACAGATTTACGCATATCTAAGTCTCCAACTGTATTTACGCACCCACTTTTCATCTCGACGGCCCAAGCATTTGCTTATTTTCCAGTCTTAAATTATGCACTTGTTGCTTTCTTTTGGAACCCAATTTTCGCTGTAATGGCACTTATGTCTTTTAAAACCGTTTCCCTTTAGTAAATGGCATTTAAAGGGAAGGCTTTCAAGTGCTTTCCTCCGAGGGTCTTATCGACTTTATGGTTTATACACTGCCTAGGGAGTAACAGTATTTTATTTAATAACAATTTCTGATCGTCAATTACTACAGTTTTAAGTTTCGGTATATCGTAAGATGTGTTTGGCCCAAATATCTTTAAATTTTCCATATTTTGTTACGATACCTGCCACAAAGTTATGACGTCAGCTCAGATGTTTGATGATAACCTCTGGAAAATGAGGTGGAAAATTTAATGAAACATTTTGGATCAAAATCACCTTAATTAGTTGTAGTAGAGGGACTTTTACTGTCAAGAATTACGTCCTACTTTTGCAAAATACAACAATCGTATGAACATCGTAGCCTTACATGTTTTTTCTGTCTCTGAAATTTTACAGTAAAAGTAGATTTTTAAATATCTATATTTGGTTTCTGTGTACTAACATAATGAAAACAAAATTGTCATATACTTAAACGACTTTATCTACCCTCTGTAGTTTATTAGTGGATATACAAAACATTCTTACTGAATCTTATTTTTCTATCTATTATGTTGTAATCCAATAGTCAATAGCGATAGTCAAATCTTTTAAGAGCTAGTTGCTATGTGGAGCATTCCATTTTTCTGGAATGTCCAGGACATAAAAAACGAATAACGAAAGTATAAGCATTGGAAAATTCAAGCAAATAACAAGGAATATCTCGGAAATGGTTCACTGGACAAAAAAAAGTATATGAAAAGGCAAGTACTGCATTCCAATCAAAAATTGGATAACGAGTTTTCAACGAAAATACATGTTTTGAGGTGTCCTGAATCCAAATAAAGCATTTTTAGAAACATGTCCATGTGTGTGCGTGTCTGTGAAAAGCACAACTCAAATACGAAAAGTAGGATAAATACCAAATTTGGTATTTAGGTTCAGTGTCTTACAAAAATTTGCAAGCAAATATACCCACCCCAGATTACCCTTTACACGGAACATTTTTCGAAAATTTTTATTTTCTCAAAAATGGCTTTAACGATTTTGATTAAAATATCATAGGTTTAAGATATTTTCATGTCAAATGAAATTTATTTCTTGAATTTTCTGGGAATGTCCCCATAGGTCCTCTTAATTGTGCACGGGGTTTGCTTAACTGGTAAACCGTAAGAGATACATTTTTTGTACAGTGAATCATTTTCGAAATATTCCTTGTTATTTGTTTCAATTGTCCAATACTTATACTTTTTCTCAAATGCGAATTCGTTATTCGTGTTTTTATGTCCTGGACATTCAAAGAGAATGGAAAGATTTCACTAACCTTAAAGCCTATCATACTCCCCTTGAACCTACAAGAAAATTAGCAATAAGATTAACATCTCGATTAGCATGAAGCATATGGAGAATAAGTGTTTGTAAAAATAGTTTGAACAAGAGTAGAGAAAGTCATGCGAGTGCAACACATCAGATTTTTCTTATACGTAGAAAGAACGTTTTCTCGCTCGCTCGCTCGCTCACTCTCTCTTTCTGTGTGTGTGTTTTCTTGTGGTGGTGATTTTTTGAAAGTTTTGGTTATGTATACTCGAAAGGTGCCCTGATGTAACAAAGAAATTTGACATTTATTCTCATTTATCCAGTTGATCGTTTTGCTGGATAATGTATGCCTCTCGTTAACGTAAAATAAAACTTTTTATGTTTCGAACCATTTCTGGAATATTCGAAATTTTACCTTATTAACACTTTAAACAGTACACTTTTGGAACATTGGAGCTATTTTTTTCGTGACTTAACTCTATATCAACTGTATTTTTAAACAAGTGAGGGTTATCTCAGCCACCAAAATTAATTAATTGAAATTCTTTTTGATTAATAAATGTCATGATGGACAAGAAGCAGATGTAAAAGCAAGCTTTTATATGTTACGTTTGTACAGTAGATGTGAAAGTTAAAGATAACAAAAATTATTACTCATATATTTGGTTTAAAAACTTGTAGAATCATACTGTCTAGCTGTTATGATATGCTTCTAAAGATAATCAAATCCTAAAATACTTTTGCGTTCAGAAAGTGTATTTTAATATTTCATACACTATGCATGTTTAGTTTATATGTATATACATTAACCTAAATGTTCATATACTGTGAAGGAAAACCATATCACAGGATACTGCAATATTCTGTTTTCACAGCTTTTGTGCACTGCCATACAGTAGCTGGGAGCAAGTCTTGGTTATGAATCGTGCAACACTAAATAACGAGAAGAACGGAGTCATCTCAAAGGAGGAGGATGGGAAGTGAAGCCCGGTTAAAGGGGTGCATAAAATTTCGTGAGGCGGGCCCCAGGCGTGAGGTCAGGAATTCGACCTCACTTTGAGCACTTGTTTCCAGAATGCAATGTAGCCTGTAACTGTTGTTCACGTAGAAAATCTCCTGACATACAGAATCTAGCACTAGGGTTATTTACCTATAATCAGAAAATTGAATTTCTTGACACGGGGCTGTTACCTATACACCATTTCTCCACATGTTAGTATAGAAGAAACTTTTTTTCTCTCTTTGTTTACGTCGCTTTAACTACGCGGTAATATCGCGACTCTTCGTGGATCGGTGTGTGATAGACAGTCTTCTAGGTCTCATCGCTGTACTATACCATTTTACTTCGTCACATGTCCGCAGATGCATGTGCATAGCAATTGTACCTCCGCTTCTGTGACGAGTAGATGGCAGTTTCAACATATCCACATAGGCATAGCAAATGAACCTCTGCTTCTACACGTGTCGGGTAGACGGTAGATGACATTAGGGTGCCGTTCGGTCTAGCTACCTCCATTATCTGTGGATAGTTGGCAGAGTATTCGCTATTACCATCTAGTTTCATTTTTACTATTGTTTTAGACTTAGGGTGGAGCTTTGGATCATGGTATTAAGCATTCAATCCGGTATTTACGTTGGTGATTAAGAAAACAATCAGATTGGTCGGCCCACGGAAGTTGAACACGGTACCTTCCGAATGCGGACCACAGACGTTAACGCCTGAGCCATCCCACTCGAAGAAGTACTATATCCCATTTAAGAAGCTAAAAAGACAACTAAAATTGGTATTACATAGTGTGTTTAGGAACACCCAGCAACTGTCCAAGAAAACTCCCCTATTCCACAGACAAATTGGAGACAAAACTTCTATTTTACATTTTAATGCAGTATTTCACAAATTATAGCCCTAAAAAGTTAGCTAACCAAAAGGCACGACATCACATCAAAACTTAATGATAGACACTTGCCAACCATCTGCTGAGAGCACTCATGCTGGTTGGCCCGGCTACCTGCCTAAAGGTGAGTTTTCCACTGTTCTTTCCCTCCTTAATTAAACCTTCAAGCACGACTAACACTATGTGATCAAAAGTATCTGGACACCCCACAAACATGCATCTTAGATGCATTATGCAGCCGTCTACTGCATAGTACTCATTATCCACGACCTCAGCAGTCATTAGACATCGTGAAACAGCAGAATGGGATGCTCCATGGAACTCAAGGACTTCGAATGTCGTCAGGTGATTGGGTGTCACTTGTGTCAGAAGTGTGTACGCGAGATTACCTCACTCCTAAACATCCCTACTCCACTGTTTCTGATGTGATAGTGAAGTGGAAACGTGAAGGGACATGTACAGCACAAAAGCGTACAGGACGACCTCGTCTGTTGACTGTCAGAGACCGCCGACAATGAAGAGGGTCGTAAAGAGTAATAGGCAGACATCTATCCAGACCATCACACAAGAATTCCAAACTGCATCAGATCCACTCCAAGTACTATGACAGTTAGGCATGAGGTGAGAAACGTTGGATTCCATGGTCAAGCGGCTGCTCATAAGCCACACATCACGCAGGAAAATGCCAAACAACGCCTCGCTTGGTGTAAGGAGCGTCAACATTACACAATTTAACAGAGGCAAAAGCGTTGTGTGAAGTGACGAATCACGGTACACAATGTGGCGATCCGATGGCAGGGTGTGGGTATGGCTAATGCCCGGTGAAGGCCATCTGCCAGCGTGTGTAGTGCCAACAGTGAAATTCGGAGGTGGTGGTGGTATGGTGTGGACGTATTTTTCATGGAGGGGGGCTTGCACCCCTTGTTGTTTTGCGTGGCACGATCACAGAGCAGACCTACATTGATATTTTAAACACCTTCTTGCTTCCCACTGTTGAAGAGCAATTCAGGAATGGCGATTACATCTTTCAACACGATCTAGCACCTGTTCTAACTGCATAGGCTATGGCGGAGTGGTTACACGACAATCATATCCCTGTAATGGACTGGCCTGCACAGAGCCTTGACTTGAATCCTATAGAACACCTTTGGAATGTTTTGGAACGCCGACTTCGTGCCAGGCCTCACCGAACTACATCGATACCTCTCCTCAGTTGCGCACTCCGTGAAGAATGGGCTGCCATTCCCCAAGAAACCTTCCATCACCAAATTGAAAGTATGCCTGCGAGAGTGAACGCTGTTATAAAGACTAAGGGTGGACCAACACTATATTGACTTCCAGCATTTCCCATGGAGGGCGCCACGAACTTGTGCGTCATTTTCAGCCAGGTGCCAGGATACTTTTGATCACGTAGTGCATATTTAAGTTTTGTTTACTTCTCCTTTCAGCTTTTAGTGAAAAATGTATACGGCGCCTGCGCATAGCTTCATCAGCCCTCACATTTTGTTTCATAATTTGAATTTTTACAATAATGTTATTCTATAATTTATCTGCAAAAGAACAGCCACAAAATGTTACGATCTGAACCGAACTATTTGATTAAGAGGAAGAGACGAGCTAAACGAGCCCACCAGCCAGTGAGATACTTCGTTGCACGTGGTTTTGTTTACAACCCCTTTAAACTTAAATTGAAACCACCTTAGGAGGGAAAACTACTGTATTGCATAACCACCTACTGCTATATACGCTAGCGGTCTGTAGATGATACTATTATGGCAAGCATATTTGTTCCAAGTTTCAAACTATATCGCTGCAAGTAACCCAAAGGGCATTCCGAAAGGTCAAACTTAACAGCAAACAGGTAACAGCAAGTTACTCCATTAGTACGAGTTAGTAATTTGATTAAAATAATCAGATTAGACTAAAATTGCATAACTTAAATGAATGTGAATTAGAGCGGGTATTGTTGTCTCATAACTAACTTTGCTCTTTCAAAATGCACGTTTCCACGTTTTATGCCTTTACTTTTGACAACAGTACCGTTTAACATGACCAAGCTAGGTGACGCATTCCCGGGTTTGATTCCCGGCGACCGCTCACCCTCCCTAACTTTGGACTAACGTGGCCGTTTGTTACAAAAGTACTTATATCCCCTTATGTTCCAAAAGTAACACCCTGATCGTAAAACGTACGTTGGTATATAAATACGTATATGATGCAAGACCTTGACCCTGTTTCCAAAATTCTATCATAGGCAGTGCTCATTAGAAATCCTCCCCACAATCAGATATAATTTCAACATTGAACTCTTGCAATACACTTCCGAGTAACAATTACTAATTACTTTCTCTACCACGTACATAGTAGGTAGAGAAGGTATTACATTCTACACAAAAACTTGATACAGAGATTTCATGTTTTGAGGCCCCTGAATAAAACATCGGATGTGTCACACTCACATGACTTTCTCTACTCTTGAACAAACTATTTTTACAAACGCTTATTCTCCATATGCTTCATGTTAATCGAGATATCGAGATGTCAATCTTATTGGTAATTTTCTTGTAGATGCAAGGGGAATATGATAGGTTTTAAGCGATAGTCAAATATTTTAACGCTGGTTGCTATGTGGCGCATTCCATTCTCTTTGCATGCCCAGGACATAAAAAAATGCATAACGAATTTGAGAAAAAGTATAAGTATTGGAAAATTTAAGGGAATAACAAGCAATATCTCGAAAACGGTTCACTCAACAAAAGAAATGTATATGACATAAATTGTGTATTTTAACGCGATCTACATTTTTTGTGTAGTAAAATTTTGTCCATCTCTTATGGTTTACCAGTTATGCAAAAGTCGTTCACAATGAATACTTTTGGAAACATTCCCAGAAAATTGGAGATATACATTTCATTTCTCATGACAATATCTTAAACATATGCCATTTTAATCAAAATCGTTAAGAGCCATTTTTGAGAAAATTAAAATTTTGGCAACAATTTCCATGTAAAGGGTAATCTGGGGTGGGGGATTTTCTTGAAAACCTTCGTGTCGCATCTCTGGAAGACACTGAACATAAATACCAAGTTTGGTGTTTATCCGACTGTTCGTTTCTGAGTTATGCTGTTCACAGACACACACATACACACACAGACACACACAAGGACATGTTTCCAAAAATTTTTTTTTGAATTCGGGGAGTCTCAAAACATGTATTTCTCGGTATCGAATTTTTGGGTGGAATACAATACATCCCCTACTTACTATACGTGGTAGAGAAAGTAAAAATGCAACGTTGGATAAACGTCAAACTTGGGATTTAGGTTCAGTGCGTTCTGAAGATGCACAACGAAGATTTTCAACAAATTCGCCGCTACAAACTACCCTTAAAATGGAATATTTTTCGAAAAATATTGTTTTATAATAGATGGCTCTAACGATTTTGATTATAACACCATATATTAAATATATTCACATTACAAATAAAACGTATATCTTGAATTTTCTGAGAAGAATTTTGTATAATCTTGTATAACTAGTAAACGTTAAGCGATAGACGAAAACGTACTACACAAAAATGTAGCTGTCTTTAAAAAACACAGTTTATTTCCAATGAGTTTTTAGGGACAAAGCAATTTCTGAGATATACATTATTAATGCTTCGAATTGATCAATACTTCGTCTCGTCATTCAAAAGTACTGTCAACATTCATTTGTTTCTCGCGATTATTGCATAGAAACAGTATGGAATATTAAGGCATGTGAATGTAACACATAAGAAGTATTCCAAAGTAAATGCTGGAATCCGGAATGGATGTTTAATACCACGATCCGAAGTTACACCTAAAGTAAAAAAAAACAATAAAAATAAAATATATGGTAATTAGGAATGATCTGTCATCTATCCAGAGATATTAAAACCAAGTATAAACGGCAGCACATTAATGTCATCTGCTCGGCTCGTAGAAGCATAGATACAGTTGCCTAGCACTAAGGCCTCTGTGGACACGTGACGAACCAAAGGTGGCATGGTACAAGGTTGAGACCTAGAAGGCTAACTGTCCACCACACACTTTTCCACGAGGTATCTTCTAACAGATTTCTCGCGATATGACCACGCAGTTAAAAGCGACGTAAAATGAACCAAAAACAACTCCAGTCATGCTGATACTCCAGTATTTTCATATCTAGTGCTTATGAAACTCAAAGTATCAATAGAAAACAATTTAGTGTATCATCTGCTTTGTACTTAGGTAAAGAATATAAGGAACATCGTTTATATCGTATTATGGACAAAATTGAATTATATACTTTCCAAAGTGATCTTTCTTGCTGTAAAGTAGATTTTAACAAATTGTATTCATTAACAGTGCAAAAGGTACTAAAAGCTAGCTGTTGTTTCAAATCGTATTCAGTCCAACATTAACACTACACGAAACTGATTAGTTAATTTTTTCAGTTGATTATGGCAACTAGCACGCTTTTCTTGACAACGCCACGTGTTTAATAACGACACTTATCTTCTACTGTGAGTTGTGTGTGAAGGAACAGATAATTATGGAGGAAGGAATTATAGGTGATAGTTGAAGTGGAAGCTAGAAGAAGCTAAAGAAAACCAAACATGCCCATTGACTTAATCTGGGGCAAGGTACGAAAAATTAACTTTAAATAAGAATACCGCTGCAAATGATAATTTCAGAGCCTATGAAAATTTTAATGAACGTTGTAATCCTATAATTTAATAAGTACAAGTCAACATTCAGATTTTTTACTTTCTCTACTGCGTATAGTAAGTAGGGGAAGTATTGTATTCCACCCAAAAATTCAATACCGAGATTTCACCGGAAATATATATTTTGAGTCCCCTGAATCCAAAAAAAAAAACATTTTTGGAAACATCCGTGTATGTGTCTGTGAACAGCATAACTCAGAAACGAACAGTCGGATAAATACAAAACTTGATATTTGGGTTCAGTATTTTCCAGAGATGCGACAGATTACCCCATCCCAGATTACCATTTACATGGAACATTTTTCGAAAATTTTAATTTTCTCAAAATTGGCTCTAACGATATTGATTAAAATATCATATTGTTTAAGATATTTTCATGACAAATGAAATGTAGGTATATCTCGAATTTTCTGGGAATGTCTCCAAAAGTATTCTTCATTGTGAACGACTTTAGCATAAATGGTAAACCATAAGAGATAGACAAAATTTTACCACACAAAAAATGTAGTTTGCGTTAAAATACACAATTTATGTGAACCATTTTCGAGATATTGCTTGTTATTCCCGTAAATTTTCCAATACTTATACTTTTTCTCAAATTCGTTATTCATTTTTTTATGTCCTGTACATGCAAAGAGAATGGAATGCTTCACATAGCAACCACCTCCTAAAATATTTGACTATCGCTTAAAGCCTAGCAATTCCCCTTGTTACAAGAAAATTAGCAATAAGTTTAACATGAAGCAAATGAAGAATAAGCGTTTGTAAAATAGTTTGTACATGAGTAGGGAAAGTCATGTGAGTGTAACACATCAGATTTTTTTGTAGTAACTCCGAAGATCCTGATATGACCGTGTTCACAGCACGATGCCAACATAGAGAAGGTTGTTTCCATTGTTGTAATTGCGGCCGTCACCTCCTCCGTCCGTTGCTGTAGGCTTACCTTGATGCATCTCCCATGTTAATTCCAGAAGTTCGCAGTGTGCTGGTTCTCTTCAATTTCATCCTCGGCTAGCTGCAGTAGTTTTCTTTAAACTATATAGGAGCATGGACTTATCCTCGGTAAAGGAAAGCGTAGATCTCGGGTGGTGATATAGGAAGACATAGACGTGCTTTGGTTATGAGAAGATGACACTGCCGTTTCTTTTTATTTAATTAACACTCGTAGTATACAAAACTGGTATTGCCGCTGTTAAAATACTGTCTACCGCTGTTAAAATGCGGCGCGGATATGACACGAAGTTTAAACATGCTTATTATCACTTTACGAGTAGCGGATCTTAGGTGTGTTTCTAAAACTGTCTTGGTTCCCTTATTTTGGCGCGATACCTCACACATCCTGCAGCATCTCTCCCTGACCACACGTGACAAAACTGTCAAACAAACTGCAATGCTAAACTGACATGACAAAACTGTCCCGAATTTGCTCCAAACAGATCCATTTATAGTCGCAGGCTTCTGAGGCTGCTTCCTTTCCTATTGGTCCATTTTTAGCGCCACTCGACGCGTCTAACTATTTCGTATAAACTTCCAGGGATCTCATTGGTCCAAGTTTAATATAAATCGCGGCTTTTCCTACATTTACCGTTAAGCTATCTGTCTCTCTCTCTTGGTCACGGCGAATTATCAAATAAAGGAACAAAGGCGCTACACCCTCGCTGTAGGAATAATGGCACTGCGACCCAAAGACATGTCATAAACTAGATTTTCTGCCTTCGACAGCACTATTCCTGTAGCTAAAACATTTCGTCGTGGACAGTATTTTAACACAGCGCTTAAATTATTTACATTAAACCATTTATAACCCTACTAATATTAGTAACCTAGATACATACATAACGTTAAATCACCCTTCTTAAGATATACAAGCAGTATGAGAAAAAGATATTTACATAGTATGATTTAACATCAATAAAAGTTAATTAATAAATTATCTATAATTACCGTTCTCGGGCTCGGCCTACAGTTGCCGTTTCATAATATACCGCGTGAGTCTTCTCATCCTGCGGATTGGTAACTAGGCAACCGTTCATTTTATTGACGATACGAAATGCAGGTGTTGACACTGCATTCACTAGCCTGCTGATTAGGGCTACGATGTTGCTTGTTGTTAGCGTGCTCTAATAGCGCAATGATTAACATGCTGGAAAGTTATGGTGAAGGTCAAAGTTCATAACACCCCTGCAAATAAATTACTTTTTGTTCATTTCTGTTCATGTTTCGAGAAGTTCTAGCATATCACGATTTCTTTCCGAATGCACTATAAAGTGCTTTGTGTTATAATGAAATTCACATAATTAAACTAATTAAGTGAAACGACACTTCCACGCCAAACTATCAGTTTTCGTTAAATTTACTAAAGATAAAAATAACCCTCAAGTGACAGTAGTTAACCACAGAAGGCCAACGTGCAAGTCACTGCACGCACAGTCGTCATCCATGGTATAGTGGTTGCCATGCTAGCCTCTAGGTCCCGAGGTCGCGGATTCAAACTCGGAGGAGGGCGATGAATTTTTTTAGGGCGTAAAAATCCTTTTCATGGCTTCCTTCGGAAGGGAAGTAAATCTGGTGGTCCCGTGTCGTAGATTTACGGCACGTAGAAGAACCTCAAGACTGATAAAGAGGTTCTGAGCAAAATTAACCGTCTTTCACGCCAAATATAGAATGGGACTCTAAGGACCATAGTAGTTAAATAACGTCCATAAATAAAACTTAATTCAATTTTACTGCACGCACAGCGATGCAAAGCAGTCTTTCGGCCGAAAGTGATACGACGCGATGCAGTGGAAAGTTTTTACGGTATAACTTGTACAACGTCGGGACTCCATAACTTCTCAATCCGTAGGATGAGAAACATCAGTGTGTTTATTGTGAAAAATTTAATGTTTTATTAACGGATAATGTTCTTCTATGATAATAACAAAATTTAATGTTTAATTATGTATTTACCTTATTAATCGTTTTATATTTGTGTACTTTACCAATTATTGGACCAAAGCGTATTAAGTGCAACACATTTTCCTTAAATTTGAAGAACACAATTGCAAATTTATTTCACTTTTACATTTTCTAGAAGCCTCAAACACAATAGCCTCACATTTTGTAAAAGAACTGCCCAATTTAGGAGTATCAATTTTTGCTTCTGTAATTTTTTTGACATAATACGATTTGAAACGATGTTCCTCATATACGCTAAGCAATTTATCTGTCAAGCTAAATAATGGGTTACCTAGAGATGAAAAGAGCAGCATTCTACTAGAAAGCAACGTTGCCAAATGTCCCGGTTATATATTCGGGCGCGTTAACTAGCAGCCTTTAACAATAATTGCCCCCTACTGTCTTCTTTTTTAACAATCGCAAGGCTTGAAAGTGCTGAATTAGAACAAAGCTGTTACACACGCGCACAGAGAGAGAAAGAGAGAGGGAGATCTTTAACGATCGCATAAGCCACTTTATCACGGCAAGGGATGCTGGGTAAAATCTCTCTTTAGTAAAAAATCATCATCATCATGACGATGCTCCGACAGACAGTTTTTGAAGAGAGGGAACAATGCTGACCTGGTTTGGAACACCTCCCTGATATCCCACTACCGCTCTTTGTTCGCCTCAGTGATTCCAAAACTTCATCCGTTTTTCTTTCTTATTCCCAAGAGGGGGATTCCATAACCCACGTCATTTGTGTGTCCGCCCCCTTTTTCTTTCTCTACATAAAAATACCTTCCTCCAAGAAACAGAAAACACATTTTCAATCCAGACTCCATCTCCATTTTTACAATTTCATTTCTCCGCTGCAGGACCGTAGCCGTGCTATTTATTTTAAAAATCTATAACTCCGAAGGAAGCATTGTTTCGCGAGAGAGTGCAGTTCTCAAGCCGTGGAGCTAGAAACAAGGCACATTACAGATGGCCACCGAGACTGATCGTGCACAAATAATACCAATATTATCATACAGGTTATTGAAAGAACATAAAGAGATGCATCAGCATTTATCGACTTAGAGAAAGCCTTTAACCGAGTCAAGAGAAATATATTATGACAAATTTCAGAAGATCGCGGATACTTCTACTCCTTTAAAGAATAAAATACTTAAACTCCAAAACAAAAAACCAAAATTAAAAATACATTTCAGATTTCTAAGGAAATATTCATATAACAAGTGTTCTACAAGGGGGTAGTATAACACCACCTATTTTGACTTTCTCTACTGCGTATAACAGTAGTGAAAGTATTGTATTCCATTTAAAAACTCGATGTCGAGAATTCATTGGAAATACATATTTTGAGGCCGCAAAAAGGCGTTTTTAGAAAAGGTATGTGCGTTGTGTCTGAACAGCATTACTCAAAAACCAAAATTTGGGAAGACACCGAAATTGCTATTGAGAATTATTTTATTAGCTCCACGGATGGACGCCAATTTGAAGTAGATAGTTGCTGCTACGTATTGAAAATCAGTTTGTAGATGCTATATTATATTTCAACTGTTGGAGAGCCGAACATGAAGTTGCTGCAACCGCACGTGTAGTAAACAGTTTCCGGTAGCCTTCGCACCAAATGTACTTTCAAGTGGCCTTTGCCCCAAGATTTAAAAAAAAAAATATTAACTTTGTAATTTGACTGTTTCTTTAAGTATTAAATAGTTATGTTTGCCTCGGCTGCATCAGTATTATTGTTAGAGAAACGTTTCTCTTAGCAAGGATGTGGTCTGACTAAGAATGTAGGTTTACACAGATTATAATTTTACTTCACTTCTTTTATTAATGCTTGACACCATTTAAATAACACTTCACTGATATAGAGAGCTGTGAGATTCTTTTTATTAATTAATTGCACTTTTTAACACGTAAACTTATTTTTCGTCTCACACGAATCTCGCATCCGGTTACAATCACTGTCTGCAGGCAACTGAACTGTTTTCAACCGCCCAAACTTTGTAAATTTATCTATTTCAAGTCTCTGATTGGCTAGTTCTACTCCAATAGAATATCTTCATTTAACTAAAGCTTTTTCTGGTTGTTGATTGGCTATTTTATAAACTGCCACTAAAATTACATTATTGTTTCCAAGAATCACAAGTAGTACGTTAAACTCTCAAACTCATTATTGCCTCAAGGTTACCTCATTGTTAGCAACTCTTAACTTATTATTCTCACAGCTCCTACATTATTAAATGACGTAATACATTCGCATAACATTATTGACCATGTTTACAACAATATAAGCATATGCAATGACTGTTACATACATATTACAAATTATTACATACACATATTGCTTCAAGGTGGACTGTTATTGAATTACATATTATATAATCCGACTGAAATCATTTAAGTGTTAAAAATACTGCCTCACTATTTAAGTTCAGTATCTTTCAAAGATGCTATATAAAGATTTTCCAGTTAATCCCGCACCTCAAACTACACTTTACATGCAATATTTTCCAATATTTCTTATTTTCTCAAAAATTACTAACGATTTTTATTAAAATGCCATTCATTAAAGATATTTATATGACAAATCAAATATATGTCTTAAATGTTATGAGAACAGTCTGTGAAAATAAGTATATTCGGTAGCAATTTTATATAATCTTGTATAACTGTATACGCTAGGCGATAGATGAAAACGTACTACACAATAAATGCAGATCTCTTTAAAGCACACAATTTATTACAAATAGCTTGCTTTGTGGCATGGCTTTTTCGAGATATTCATTATCAATGGTTCGATTCCTTCAGTGTTTTTCGATTATTTTTAAACCCTATAGATTTTCAATTGTTTCTCCAGATTACATGGAAAGAGTATGTCCAGTATATACCGTCCAGTTCTTTGACTATCTCTGTTCCTTTGTTTCTAAAGAAGTGTGTATTGTAGCTATTTCTGCAAATGTTAATTTAGATTAAAGTGAAGTAGACAGAAAAAGAAATGTTCGTAAGGATAAATAATTTGTGTACCATTAATAAGCGATAAAAGGTAGAGAAGGTCATGGGTTTTTAATTCAACATGAAAATAACGAATGGAAAAATGATGATAATGACATTTTGAGAAAAATAATCTGCAACAACGAAAAGAATAATCGATAGTAAAGTAACAGAATAGTTAAGCAGAGCTTATAATGTAAAAATTAAAATATGCAAGTTTCATAAGAACTGTGCAACAGTTAACAGAGTACACGTGGTGTAGAGATACAGTATCTGCCTCAAATCTGGCTCATTTAAGCATCATTTCACTCATCTCATTCATTCATCGTACGATATGACCTGACCAATTAAAAGGCGTTAAAAAATTAACGAACTTTTAGAAACAAAGCATGTAGAGACATAATTTAAATATGCAAGGTCACTGCCGCAACTGTGCAGTTGCATGGAAACGAACTCCGCATTAACTAGGGAACAAACATGTCAAGTTTCTCAATCCAGGGCTCCTAGGTTCCATTACCGGCTGGTAGTTTTTTTTTTTCTTATTCACAGTCTGTCCCAATCCCCATAGTGTGGTAGTATGAATGCGGGAATGTAAGTCTTCAATGTAAAACTTAACTTAAAAATCGGATATGTTATATTCTCATGACTTTCTCTACCCTCTATCGCGGATTAGTGGGCATACAAATTATTCTTACGAAAACTTTTTACTTTCTCTACTACGTATAGTAAGTAGGGGAAGTATTATATTCCACCCAAAAATTCGATACCGAGATTTCACTGGAAATACATGTTTTGAGACCCTCTGAATCCCAAAAAAGCATTTTTGGAAACATGTCCGTGTGTGTGTCTGTGAACAGCATAACTCAGAAACGAACTGTCGGATAAACACCAAACTTGGTATTTAGGTTCAGTATCTTCCAGAGATGCGACACGAAGGTTTTCAATAAAATCCCCCCACCCCAGACTATCCTTTACATGGAGCATTTTTCGAAAATTTTAATTTTCTCAAAAATGGCTCTAACGATTTTGATTAAAATATCATATGTTTAAGATATTTTCAAGACAAATAAAATGTATATCTCGACTTTTCTGGGAATGTCTCCAAAAGTATACCTCATTGTGAACGACTTTTGCATAACTGGTAAACCATGAGAGATAGACAAAATTTTACTACACAAAAAATGTAGAGAACGTTAAAATACACATGTTATGTCATACATTTTTTTGTTGAGTGAACTATTTATTTTTTTATGTCCTGGACATGCAAAGAGAATGAAATGCGCCACATAGCAACCAGCGTTAAAATATTTGACTATCGCTTAAAGCCTACCAATTCCCCTTGCATATACAAGAAAATTAGCAATAAGATTAACATCTCGATTAACATGAAGCATATAGAGAATAAGCGTTTGTAAAATAGTTTGTACAAGAGTAGAGTAATTCATGTGAGTGTAACACATCAGATTTTTTTCTATCTACTCATTTTATTCCAGATAAGCATTTGCACAAATACCTACATTACATATTAAGTTACGATACAAAGAACAGCGGTAGTCAAATGTTTAAGAACTGTTTGCTATATGCTCGCCTTGAAATTCCACACCCTTTCCATGCAATCGCGACAAACAACTGAAAATCAATGGAACTTAAAAATGACAAGGTATGAAACAAATCGAACCATTAATAACGGATAACTCAAAAATGGCTGATGCCACAAAAGAAGTTATTTGAAATAAATTGTGTATTTTAAGTAATATATATTTTAATATGGTGCGTTTTCGTCTATCGCTTAACGTTTAGAAATTATACAAAATTTCTTCCAAATAAAGGTAACTTCACAGGCTATTCACAGGTAATTCCAAATATACATTTTATTTTCCATATAAATATCTTTAATATGTGGTATTTTAATCAAATTGTTAGTCATTTTTATAAAATCAAAAATTTCGTAAAACGTTCCATGTAAAAGGTAGTGTGGGTAGGGGATTTTCTTCCTCTCATCTTTGGAAGGTACTGTAAAGTCGGTGTTGAACCCACTTTTCGTTTTTGAGTTATGCTGTTCACAGACACACACAATGACACACTCACAGACCGATACTCTCTTGTATGCAAGGTCCTCGAAACATGTATTTTCGATGAAATCTGGGTATCGAATTTTTGGGTGGATTGCAATGCTTCTCTGCCTACTATGTACGTAGTAGAGAAAGTAAAAACAAAACTACAGGCTTCATGAATGAGCCTTAAATACGGGTTAAAGGATATATAAATTTAGATCATATAAGAAGTAAAGATAATGGGAAGAGTATGCTATATTAATGCTACAAGACTGAAAGCTCTTAAGTAATAGTAGAAGTAATACATAAAAAGGATGCCGGGTACAGTTCGAGGGAAATCTGTAGGCACATCCACAAAGAGAGAGCTGGTGAACCTTTGACATCGGAACAGTTTATCTCCTATACCTTGAAGCGTAGAAGAAAAAGATCTAAAGGCACCACTTTAAGTAATGTGAAATAACACACATATGTAAGAAAATCGTCCTTCTGTACTCAGCAATCTCGAGAATTCATGGCGAGCTTCTTTAGAAATTTTATATTTTTTCTTGCATCGTCGTATTAATTAAATGCTTACACGTGTATGTCTTTATTTCTCTCTCTTCCCCTCCTTTCCCTATATATTAGCTATTATATGCTGCTTTCAAAATTAACAAGGATATCAGAGATTTTATTTTATGATATATTGGACTTACATTTCAAAGTGTACCATGACAAGCTGTATGACGTCACTTGTCTAGCCGCTGAGCCTATAATTTAATCCGCCTTGTTTTCCGCAAAGTATGACTCGTATGTCGAAGAAGTTGCCTAGCAATTGAAGAAAGATATTTTGTTGGAGTTTGCACCACGCTTTGGGCGTCAATTTGTAACAGTTTTTTATTAGCTCCTCGTATGGACGACAATTTGAAGTAGTTTGTATTGTTGTATTGAAGGAGTTGTATTATATTTCAACTGTTGGGGAGCCGAACTTGAAGTACGTTGCAACCGCACGTATAGTACCCGCTTTCTGGTAGCCTTCGCCCCAGATGTACTTTCAGGTAGCCTTTGCCCCAAGTTTAAAAACATATTAACTTTGTAATTAAACTGTTTATTTAAATATTATATATTTATGTTTGCCTCGGCTGCGTCAGTATTATTGTTAGAGACATGTTTCTCTTAGCAGGGTTGTGATGCGACAAGAATGTAGGCTTGCACAGATTATAATTTTACTTCACTCCTTTTATTAATGCTTGACACGATTTAAATAACACTTCACTGACATAGAGAGCGAGCTGTGAGATTATTTTTATTAATTAATTACACTTTTTAACACGTAAACTTACTTTTCGTCTCACACGTATACATATTACTATTGAGGACACTTTTTGCGTCTGGTTAGTAACGCTGTCTGCAGGCAACACATCCAGTTATGAGCGCTGTCTAGAAGCAACTGACTTGAATTTATAAATGTTTCTCCCTTTCAGTCTCCGATTGGCCAATCCCACTCGAACAGAACACCTTCACTTAACTAAAGCTTTCTCTGGTTGTTGATTGGCTAGTTTATAAACTGTCACTAAAATTACATTATTGTTACTCCCAGAATCACAAGCAGTACTGTTAAACTTTCTTATTCATTATTGACTCAAGGGCACCTCATTGCTAGCAACCTTTAACTTATTATTCTCACAGCACCCACATTACCAAACCACGCAATACATTCACACAACATTACTACACATGGATACAATGATATAAGCGTATGCAATGACTGTTACATACATTTTACAAATTATTACATACACATTTTGCTTCAAGGGGGGCTGTTATTGAATTCACATATTATATAATTAGACTGAAATTATTTAAGTGTTAAGAATACTGCCTCACAATCAAGGCGTTCAGTCTGATCGTGAGAACCTTACACATCGTAGCAACAGAGGGCGGTCTATACGATATGTGTCCTACCGAAACCTCTTTGGTAATGTTTGTGTCTATTTTTTCCGATATTGAAGCTCTGTGAAACTGTAAGCGGAATATCTGTTATCATCGTAAACGTAAGGGAACCTTAAATTGTCCACAGTGTTTTCCGGCTATCTTCTGGGAATGTAAATATATAATATCATGTGGGGAATGAATGAACGTTGCTAGGATTATGCAACAAAGAGTAACATGTTTGATTACTTTTTCATTTTACGTTTTACTTACATTATTTGGTCTACGATTTTGTATTAATGCCGTTACCGTATTCGTAACGCCGTGCTTGCTAGGAAACTTCTCCCACACGTGTGCTGCGTTAAGTCCTTCCACCATAAGCAAGAAATCCAGAAGCATGCCTGTAAGATGAGAAGGAAACGGAAAGAAATGGTGGAAAGAAAATCCCTGTAGATGAGAAACCTACCGACTAGGAAAACCACCAAAAATAAAACGTCGGGGTGGGTGGTCCACGGGAGTCGAACTCGGGATCTCCTGAATACGAGCTTCACATAATTACCGCGGAGCCCATTGGTAAACGGCTTGGAAGCATACCGTTCACCACGTGACCAGATATAATAATGATACCCATTGCAACATAATGCTATAATATAACGAAACTAGGAAGATAAGGTCGAGTACCATTGGAAATTAGATTCTGAAGCGGAGGGGATTCGGCACCGACCCATTGAATCCGGATATTGTACTGACGTCCCCCCCAGGAGGAAGGGATGGGGTGAAGGGAGACACCGAGCGACCGGAACCAGGAGTGACGGTGACCGGGTTCTTACAGTTTCCAGATATAGGCAGTCGGATAGGCAGCCCCGCACATGATCCAACGCCCCCCAAAGGATGGTTCTTATACCTCAGCAACCAGCCGAAGGCCGAGGGAGAATAAAGTTCACAGAGAGCATCATTTTTCCCTGCCACACTGCACCGATGCAGTCGACACTTCAAGTTCCGCCAAACCAAAAGGGATGAAAGATGAATAAAATGATTAATGAAACGAAATGGAGGGACAGCAAATTCGGGGAATGAAAGAAACACCGCAGTATTCACCTGATGACCCCGAAAACCGATAAAAAGCCATGGGTCAGAGTGATAATATGAAATATTCATAGTTTTAACATTTAGTATTTATCATGTCCACTAACAGGTAGAGGATCATAGGGGAAATGCAGCTCTAGATTATTGCAATAAATGTTTAACGTACAACGTGCCGATTTTGGAAACATAGATCGTATGGCGAAAGAAATAACTTTTGGAAGAACAAAGCGGAGTATGGAGCATTAAATCAAAGGAATGTTAACCCAAAGCCGCTAAATAACATGTTCTGGGAGTTCATTACCAACACTTCCTAATCTGCAATTCCCTTTAGTTTCCGAAAGATTTAATCGCTAACCCGAGTCGCTAATTACACTGCAGTGTCAAAGGTTAAATTCTTTCCTTCCTCTTGCCGAAGTTACAACCTCATTCACAAGCCTTACCAGAATGTTAATGTCCTCAATGAACTGGTGAATCAAGATGGTCTAGAAATGCCCCTTGCCGTAACAATTCAAAGTTAGGTACTTAGCATTCCAATTTTGAAAAATCTGATTTGTAATAGTCTTAAGACTTGCTCTTCCGCATTTACCTTAGTAGTTATAAATATTCACCAGAAATGGTTTCAGCCATATAATACTACGGTAATAGAATTTTTGGCAGCTATAAAAGAGGCTGAGATAGAAAGCAAGTCTTTATAGTAATGATAACCATACACATACTACAAGCACTTTGATGTGTTCATGAGAAGAGAAAGAATTGATACTTAATGCTTCAAAATGTGTTACCGAAAATGTGTTTTTAACACGTAAACTACTTTTGTCTCGCACGAATAGTATTAAATTTCTCGAGGACGCATCTCGCGTCAGGAACACTGTCTACAAGCAACACGTCCAGTTATGAGCACTGTCTACAAGCAACTTACATGATATTTACCGCCACATTTGTAAATTTCTATATTTCAAGTCTCTGATTGACTATTCCTAATCCAATAGAATACTTTTATTTAACTTAAGCCTTTTTTTGGGTTGTTGATTTGCTATTTTATAAAATGTATCAAAATTTGCATTATTGTGGCTCCAAAAATGACTAGTAGCGTTATTAAACATTCTTTCTCATTATTGCCTCAAGGTTACCTCATTGTTACCTCATTGTTAGCAACTTTTAACCTATTATTCTCACAAATCCTACATTATTAAATTACGCAATACATTCACCTAACATTATTACATGTATACAATAATATAAACATATACAATGACTGTAATATACACTTTTTATATGTTGTTACATAAACATATTGCTTTAAGGTGGGCTGTTATTGAATTTATATATTACATAATTAGACTGAAATCATTTAAGTGTTAAAAATACTGCCTCAGAACTCAAATGGCCAGGCAAAAATAAAGTCAATTATAAATAGTTAGCAAATGTAAATCACGCCAATGGCTCCGCGGAAAATAAATAAATTTTAATTTTGAGATATCTACTTAATGAAGATGGCAAGACTGATGAATATGCCCTTAGAAAGTCATTACCAAGGTAACTATTTGGTTTACTAAGCCATAAAATAAACTCATCAAGGGAGAGATGTATCCACCCACACTGGCAGAATAGAACTCCCCGAGCCAGGTGAAGCACCAAAAACAATCGGCATGTCACATACGCCGAATAATAGAAATTCAATCGGTAAACAACACTTTTCAACGGCAGCTGTCGAAATTATCTGGAAATTATGCAATAAGAATGAAACTAATGCCAAATAGCACACACATGAACTGTGACATTAGAATGTTAAATGAACACTTTATACCATCAAAATGAGTATAAAACGGCGCAGAAGTAACATGAATACGCATTATCGACGACCTATTACAGCAAAATAAACAAATGCTGTATGGTTGAATGTGTATTGTAAGTATACCTTGTGCAGTATGATTGGATTGCAGTTGTTCAATCTACTGTCAGTATAGGAACATAAAACTCTGGGCAAAAAAAAAATTCTGATGTGTTACACTCACATGACTTTCTCTAATCTTGTACAAACTATTTTACAAGGGCTTATTCTCCATATGCTTAATGTTAATCGAGATGTTAATCTTATTGCTAATTTTCTTGTAGGTTGCAAGGTGAATATGGTAGGCTTTAAGCGATAGTCAAATATTTTAAGAGCTGTTTGCTATGTGGCGCATTCCATTCACTTTGTATGTCCAGGACATAAAAAAATGAATAACAAGAAAAAATATTGGAAAATTTAAGAGAATAACAAGCAATATCTCGAAAATGGTTCACTCAACAACAAAAAATGTACATGACATAAATTGTGTAGGAAAGGTAGAATCAGATGACTCAAAAATTCAATACCATAGCCGGGATTTGAACCACTGCATTGCATTGAGCTTTTCAGTCATCTGATTCTACCTTTCCAACCCTGTCCAACACACGGCTTGTGTGAAAGAACAATTAATTCCATAAATTGTGTATTTTAACTCGATCTACATCTTTTGTGTAGTAAAATTTTGTCTATCTCTTATGATTTACCAGTTATGCAAAAGTCGTTCACAATGAAGAATACTTTTGGAGACATTCCCAGAAAATTCGAGATATACATTTCATTTGTCATGAAAATATGTTAAACATATGATACATTAATCAAAATCGCCAAGAGCCATTTTTTAGAATATCAACATTTCTGTGTAAGGGTTAGTTAGGAGTAGGGGTATTTTCTTGAAAACCGTCGCGTTCGCAATATTAAACACAAATATCAAGTTTGGTATTTATCCGACTTTTTGTTCTTGAGTTGACAGTTGAGTTTCGCTCTTTACAGGTTCGCAAGTATATGTTTCAAAAATGCATTATTTGGATTCAAGGCGCCTCATACATGTATTTCCGGTGAAACCTCGGTATCCAATTTTTGGGTGGAATACAATAAATACTCCCCCTAATTAATATACGTATTAGAGAAAGTAAAAAAGGAATAAAAGCAACAAAAATTACTGCCGAGGATTCGAAACTTCGTTGACATATGAGGTAGAAATACACGTGCTTTATTGAACGTAACTAATGCGCGGCTTAAGGGTAGGGGTATGCAAAGCAACATACTCGTAACATTCGTGCACATTCTTTTTTCTCGTTGAATTTAGAAGCTTAGCGTCAATTCAATCAGATGGTTCTGTTTATATGTGTACTCGGAGAGGTGTTTGTAGTTGACAATATACTGTGGGTTTCATAAAACCAAGTAACCAGGGAATAATGGAGCACCTGGTATATATTTACTTGCTCCCACTACAGGTTATCACTCCTAATCATACGTTGGCTAACGGAGGTACTACATGGGACTCCGCATTTCCTCTCCTTTGATTTTTCTATCTATTTCTATCCATATTCTAACCATTCACTCATATTCCCTCTTCTATCTCCTGGGTATACCTTTCCCATCCCGGCGAAATAAGCGTAATCTCTCTACTATAAAACTACTCTACTATCTTCTCCTTTCAAAAAAAATAATTAAATAAAAATAACACATATAGACACGAAAAATCTAATCTAGTAGTATCTCTCTTTATAGGTGAAGCATAACGAATAATCTGCAATGAAAAAAAAATGGCATGAATGATATTAGAAATTTGGAGTCCGGTTTAAAACGTACCTGGCTTAAGTATAAAATTTTGTAGCTTATATTAATCTCTTAATTACTCTGAACATACAGATGCACGCACGCAGGTTTTTCCAGGTGAGGAAGGGTTATTTTAGGAGAGTCGAACTTGAAGCAGTTGACCGCACGTATGGTACCCGGTGGCCTTCACTCCAAGTTTAAAAATATTAACTTTGTATTTTTACTGTTTCTTTAAATATTATATATTTATGTTTGCCTCGTCAGTAGAGACATGAATATCTTAACAAGGCGTGCTGCGGCTGAAGAATGTAGGCTTACAGAGATTATAATTTATACTTCACCACATTGAATTTTCGATTCACACTGAATACGTATTAAACTTCTCGAGGACGCGTCTCGCGTCCGGTTAGGAACGCTGTCTGCTAGCAACTGAACGCTGAATTTGTACAATTTGGCCTATTTCAGTTTCTGATTGGCTATTCATACTCAAATAGTATACTTCTATCTAACTTAAGCATTTTTTCTGATTGTTGATTGGCTATTTTATAAACTATCTCAAAAGTATTACATTATAGTTGCTCCAAGAATTACCAATAGCATTATTAAACTTTCTAATTCATTATTGCCTCAAGGTTATCTCATTGTTACCTCATTGTTAGCAACTTTTAACCTATTATTCTCACAGCTCCTACATTAATAAACTACGTAATACATTCACATAACATTATTGAACATGTACATAATAATATAAACATTAATACAATGACTGTTACATGCATTTTATATATTGTTCCATACGCATATTGCTTTAAGGCGGGCTGTAATTACATTTTATATTATATAATTTGATTAAATTCAATTAAGTGTTAAAAATACTGCCTCACAGGTAACCTACTACTTACCTCAAACCGTGTATTTGCACTGAAATATACACATGGTGTTCCTGAATACCTTATATCCCGTAGTTATCCACGACGCATTGGTAACTTTAGTTCATGTTGTAGGGGTTTAAGGGCTGGTAAAAATTTTAAGGTTCAACACATACATGTATACGTAAATTACTGTATGTATTTTGGGTACCGGGGCATACTGGTATTAGAGGCAATGAGATGGCAGACACTCTAGCGAGGAGGGGATAAGATCTCAATTTTATAGGGCCCGAGCCCTTTTGCGGAGTGTCTGCTAGAGATGTCAAGCTTGAAATTGCCCAGCTCACGTCGAGAGTTCACCTTGAGATCTGGAGTAAGCGAACCACTGCCAGGCAGGACCTGACCGGAGAGAGAGCGAGTTCCTCCTGAATTTATCTAGAGTTAAGCTCAGAGGGATTGTGGGCTATCTTACTCTGCGTAGACATTTATACATAATGGGTCTTGTACAGGACCCTTTATCTAGGAAATGTGTGAGGGACTTTGAGACCGCACAGCATATACTATGCCAATGGCAAGGCTTCACTGTACATAGGTATATGTCCTTAGGCTCCTTTTTTGGAACCTGAGGATGCAAAAATACAGAAATAAAGGACATGGACCCTTTTATTCGGACCATTGAACTACAGAAATGACAGAATATGAGGCATAATGGGTTCTTGAGCCTGCGTGCATGGCTTCTTTTAGAGGCTACTCGTAAATCATCATCAAAGTACTGTATGCTCTGCATATATAAAGCTGTGCAGGTGATAGTGGGATTGTAACTCGGAACCTATTCGAAAGGAATCCGTCGCCCTAATCAGTCGTATTCAAAGCACAAATGTGTGTATGTAGGTCAAAGACGCCATCTAAGATGTACGCTTCCGATTCATTAACAAAGGGACGTATTATACAGAGCGGTTGCTGTATGATGGGGCCAGAGATCGCGTGTATGCATGCTCCGTCTACACTACAGTGATCTCGGTATTTTTCCGCTGCACACTCGTGCTGAATTACCCGTTCAAGGCTACGGTTATCAGCAGTGTTATGTTCGTATTGTGTCAGAGCAACCTTCTGTTCCTGCTGTAAGCACTAGAGTTTGTGCATCTCAACGTTGAAGGTTTATTCAAGACAACTGTCTTGTGTTTGATTTGTTTGAGTGTTCTTGTCTTATTATTAGTAGTCCACTGAAATGGCCACCGACAAATTCACGAATGAACAACATATTTTTATGTACATACATACGCAAAAACCAAATCATCTCCTGAAATTATCCACACAATTTCAGGAGAAATTTCCTGGTATTCCAATTCCAGGTAGAAAAACTTTGACGTCTGGTTAATAAGTTTAGGACAATGGGATTTAAACGGTAAATCGAAGAAACAAAAACAAATGTTCTAACGGAGGAAAAAATTGACAAAATTGCTGCATCATTCGAACCCTGAAAAATAAAGTTAATAGGAACAATCCCCACACCATAGACGAACCTGAGGGCAATATAAGATCAGTAATTATGAGATTTAAGCAAGAATAACACGCTGTGAATGAAACTTTCATCCAAAGATGCCAGGAATGCCTCGATGTAAATGGACAACAATTTCACACAACTTATAACAAGGTTAGTACTCATTCTAGTGCAGGTTACTGCACTCGTGAGTAAGTAACGCGGAAGATTTAGAACGGAAAACCCCCAGTGTAATAAACAGCGCGCGGAGAACGCATACACACAATCCTTGGCCCCGAAATTTAGCGAACGCTCTGTATTAATTATTGTTATTATTATGAATTATTATTATACTATAGTCAGAATATTACATTAGCATTCATATTACTACAATACTATGTAAACTATACAATTAATAACCGTGTGTCGGTTAGATCCCTATAAAAATCAAAACTAAGTATTACTACCCAAAATACAATTGCATCATATGCGGTGACACTGTTAGCAATACTAAACGGTTTTAAATAAGTAGTCGTAAGCAATTTTACTTTCTGTACTATTTAAACATTGCACTCCACCCAAAATTGGATACCGAGCTTTCACCGGAAATACACGTTTTAAAACTCCCTGAATCAAAAAAAATACAAAGCATGTTTAGATGTTTAGTATATGTAGAATAAGCGTTTGTAAAAATAGTTTGTACAGGGGTAGAGAAAGTCGTGTGAGTGCAAAACATAATATTTTTAATATAAATTTGGGTTAATTAGCAACAACCAGTGATTCACGGGAGGTTAGGTTGGGTTTGGTTCTCTTTTTATATAAACTTAAATTAATTAGCAAACGGGGGCTATGTCCTTTCTTGGTGTAATGCATTTTCAACAATACACTGCCTTAGCATTTACGTTTATGAGAGCGGGAACGGAACAATAAGAAAAATAAAATGGAGAAGTATGTTGTGGTTATCCAAGAATTTTACTATAAAAAAGGATCCTTAAAATGATGGGTGGGTTATAGTCTCTGGAAGTGTCAACATCTACTACAAAACATACTCTTTTGTGATACCCTTACTAATTATTTTACGCTTTTAACGCTATTTAACGAGGCCATAGATACAATAGTTTTAACATGAAATAAATGAATTCGTCACTAGGGTTTGAAACAGTAACGTGCAACATCGGGTATCCCAGCTAGAAGGGATATTTCACCATATGTGATATTATCTGCAGAACGGTGATTCCTGAAAATGATATATAGAATTTTTCGCGGAATTTAATACTTCTGAGCCTTAGATAAGTGTTAGAGAAAGTAAAAACAGTTGTAAGAGACAAAATTCTACTAAAGTCCACTGCATAGGTAGTGCTATGAATAAAAACGATATTTTGCAGCGCTAAAAACTGCAGCCTTCATCTCTTGAAATAAACGACACACATTCGCTCTTTGTTTCTGTGAATGACACAAGTTCAATTCGCCAGTTGAGGCTATCCTGTGCGTAATGAAAAATGTAAAAGACAAGTCGCAAGGGTGGATAAGGAGTAACGTTTTTCGCTGTAGGGCTGGCTCGTAGGTTTTAAACACGAGTATAGTTTCCGAACTGTAGCAGTTTTTTGTTTCTCCAGCTGATAGCCCGCGGCACGCCACCAAGTAATCGTTCCTGAAATGAAAAGAGCTTCATATCTCATCGCAACATGAGTATAAAACTTTCATGACGGAATGATTCGCTCTTGCTGACTTATCCCCGGTGTTTACCTAGCCTGCAAATAGCCTTGCATGCCAGTCAATTAACAGTAAAACGCTACAGATTCACGTTCTCCGTAATGAGTACTGCTTTAAAGATATTCAACGAGCAAATGCTAACTCCAACAGAATCTGATTAGGGAAACCATTCTGTGATACCAGAATTTAGGATTAAAATGTGATACAAGGAAACATATTCGAACAGCTTGGAACATTTACTTATTTAGATAATGTTATTTCTGTCTTTAATAAAAATGATATAGATGCAAATTTAAATAGTGAGAAGGTTATTGTTTCACGTATGGAAAAGCCGATTTGAAGGAGGAGTTGTATTGTAGTTCAACTGTTTTGGCAGCCAACTTTCAGAAAGTATTTTATTAGCCCCACGTTTTGGGCACCAAATTGAGAAGATGTTTGTTACATTATTTGCCCCACGTTGGGCGCCAATTTGAAAAGGTTATTGCTTCACGTATGGAAAGCCGATTTGAAGTAGGAGTTGTATTGTAGTTCAACTGTATTGGGAGCCAACTTTGAGAAAGTATTTTATTAGCCCTACGTTGGGCGCCGATTTGAGAAGATTATATTTTATTAGCTCCAGGTATGGAAAGGCAGTTTGAAGAAGATGTATTATAGTTCAACTGTTGGGGAGCTGAACTTGTAGTAGTTGCAACTGCACGTATAGTAAACAGTTTCCTGTAGCCTTCGCCCCAAATGTACCTTCAGCTGGCCTTTGCCCCAAGTTTAAAAAAATATTAACTTTGTAATTTCACTGTTTCTTTAAATATTATATTTTATGTTTGCCTCGGCTGCGTCAGTATTATTCTTAGAGACACGTTTCTCTTAGCAGGGTTGTGGTACGACTAAGAATGTAGGCTTATACAGATTGTAATTTTACTTCACTCCTTTTATTAATGCTTGATACGATTTAAATAACACTTCACTGATATATATATATATAGAGAGAGAGAGAGAGGGGGGAGAGAGAGAGAGCTGTGAGATGTTTTTATTAAATAATTGCACTTTTTAATACGTAAACTATTTTTCGCCTCACACGAATACGTATTATACTTCTCGAGGACATGTCTCGCGTCCGGTTAGGAACACTGTAGGCAACTGAATTGATTTCAACCGCCTAAACTTGTAAATTTCTGTATTTCAATCTCTAATTGGCTATTCCTAATCCAGTAGAATACCTTCATTTAACTAAAGGTTTTGTTGCTCCAATAATAACTAGTAGCATTTAAACTTTCAAATTCATTATTGCCTCAAGGTTACCTCATTGTTAGCAACGTTTAACCTATTATTCTCACAGCTTCTAAATTATTAAATTACGTAATATATTCATATAACATTATTACACATGGATACAATAATATACAATAATATAAACATATATAATGACTGTAATATACACTTTTCATATATTGTTACATACACATATTGCTTTAAGGCGGGCTGTTATTGAATTATATATTATACAATTAGACTGAAATCATTTTAGTGTTAAAAACACTACCTAATAGGTGCAATAAAACATATGGACTTATAAAACAAATTGGAAAACTTTTATGTCAAGAAGTGTATAATTAAAATTACAAAAAAATGATAGCAAAACCGATGGTAATGTTTGGTTCTGAAACTTAAATTTTAAAAAGACAGGATGAGAAAAGTCTTAAAGTCCAACATATGAGATTATTGAGGCTCTTAATGGGAGTCACCCTTAGAGATCGCATTCCCAAACAAATCGTAAGATAATAGTTGGGAGTTTCAAACACAGTCCAGAGTATAAACCGAAAATCTAATGTGTTACATTCATATGACTTTCTATACCCTCTATAGCTTACAAATTAATCTTACAAAAGCTTTTATTTTCCTATTCTTCATTTTCATCCACAGGGTTATTCAAAAAGCGGGAACAGATTTTAAATATTTATTTCTAATAAACGACAATAGATGGGGAAACATGCAATACATCACTGAATAGAGGAAAGTTCAAAATTTTATTTTATGTGTTCAAAATGAGCATCATTTGTTATGCGAGGGCGATTAGTGCTTTTCCGCTTGCATACGCAACCATCTTCTAGAATTTATTGTATCAATTGTAAATTTTTATGACGAGGTGGCTCTTTGTTGAACTTACAACGAAATGCACGCTGCAATGAAACAATGAATTCACTCTTTGCATACTGCAGCACACAAAACGATGTTCCTGTGGCGTTGCCATTTTCTCGTAAATAAAAGCAGCGCTAACATGAACTTTCCTCTACTTAATGATGTGTGGTATGTGCTACTATTTATTGTCGTCCATTAGAAATAAATGTTTAAATTCTGTTCCTTCTTTTTGAATAACCCTGTATATAAACCTTTCCGGAGATAGTTGCATCACACATTTCGTATTAGATACAAAGGGAATAGCGAATACTCAAATTCTTTAAAACTGGACACTGTACGCTGGCCTTAAAGAACCATATTCTTTCCATGGCATAGTTAGAAACAACTGAATATCGCAACTTACGTAGTTTTTCATTGTGCTTCTCCCTTCCAGCCTACGGAAGAACAATTAATCAAACTGAATTGATTATGTTTTCTCACGAATCTACATAAACCTTCCTTGAATCCTAGCCTATAGTGCACATCCGCCATCCCGAAAAAAGCTATGCAAAAGCCGTAAACTAACTTGGGTTGCTAGAAGTAAGAAAGGAGTTGGGTGGAGTCATGAATAAGGAAAAATCCCTTAGCAACTTAACACGCAATTCAGTATATCGATACGTTTTTGCAACCAAGTGTACATAGACAGAAGACAGATTAACAACTCAGTGAACAAGTGATTGAGGGACAAAAAGTATTCGCGATATAAATCCAAAAACATCGTACTCTTACACTGAGAACTTCACCGGGTTTCTGCATAATTTATAAATCTTTTTAGAGCAGTCTTACAGATACACACACACACACACAATTAAAACAATGACTAAGTATCGAACAATTCGAACCATTAATAATATCTTGGAAATCGCTATTGAAACCAAAAAAAAAGTTATTTGAAACAAACTGTGTATTTTTAAGAGATCTACATTTCTTGTATAATACGTTTTTGTCTATCACTTCGTCTACCAGTTATACAAGATTGTACAAAACTTCTTCCGAGTGAAAAGTACTTCACAGGCTGTTTCCAGAAAATTCAAGATATGCAATTTTATTTGTTGTGAAAATATCTTTAATATAAATTACTAGTCATGTTTTAAAAAATAAAAGATTTTCGAAAAGCTGAGGCAGTATTTTTAACACTTGAATAATTTCAGTCTAATTATATAATATGTAAATTCAATAACAGCCCGCCTTGAAGCAATATGTTGCAATAATTTGGAAAATGTATGTAACAGTCATTGCATATGCTTATATTATTGTAAACATGTTCAATAATGTTATGTGAATGCATTACATAATTTAATAATGTAGGAGCTGTGAGAAAAATAGGTTTAAAGTTGCTAACAATGAGGTAACAATGAGGCAACCTTGAGGCAATAATGAGCTTGAGAGTTTAAATGCTACTAGTCATTATTAGAGTAGTAGGTATTCTATTGAAGTAGGATTAGCCCATTACAGACTTGAAATACAGAAATTTACAAGTTTAGATGGTTGAAATCAAGTCAGTTGCCTGCAGACCGCGATAGTCCGGATGCAAAATGCGTCCTCTAAGAGAAATATAATATGTATTCGTGAGAGACGAAAAATAAGTTTACGTATTAAAAAGTACAAGTAATTAAATAAAAGAATCTCACAGCTATCGATATCAGTGAAGTTCTATTTAATTTGTGTCAAGGATTAATAAAAAGGAGTGGATTAAAACTTAAAATCTTTGTAAGCCTACATTCTTGTAGCATCACGCGCTGCCAAGATATTCATGTCTCTAAAATAATACTGACGCAGCCGTGGCAAACATAAATATTAAATATTTAAAGAAACAGTTTAATTACAAAGTTAATTTTTTTTAAACTTGGAGCAAAGGCCACCTGAAAGTACATCTGGGGCGAAGGCTACCGGAAACTGTTTAACATACGTGAGATTGCAACTACTACAAGTTCGGCTCCCCAACAGTTGAATATAATACAACTCTTTCAGTACACCTTCTTCAAATTGACGCCCAAAACGTGGGGCTAACATCAACAACTCCTACTTCAAATCGGCTTTTCATACGTAGTAGCAAACAACGTAAAGAACAATTCTACTTCAAGTGTACCATGTAAAGCATAGTTTGGAGTTGCGAGATTTTCTTGAAAACATTGGCATCGCATCTTTGGAAGGTACTGAGCCTAAATAACAAGTTTGGTGTTTGTCCAATTTTGTTTTTTATGTTTTGCTGCGCACAGGCACGCAAACGCGCGCGCGCGCGCACACACACACACACACACACACACACACACACATGTAGACACAAGACCTTCTTCTAAAAATGCTCTCTTTTGATTCAAGGGGCATAAAGACATATTTCCATTGAAATCTCGGAATAGAATTTTTAGGTGCAATGCAATTCCTTTTCCATCTACTATGTACGTGGTAGAGAAAGTAAAAATGATACATTTAGAAAATTCATGCTGAAGTATTTTAAACTAAGCTACAACATTGATTCCTCTCGTATGAAATCTGATGTGTCGCACACACATGACTTTATCTACTCTAATTTTCTTGTAGACGCAAAGGAAATATGGTAGGATTTAAGCGATAATCAAATATTTTAAGAGCTGGTTGCTATGTGGCGCATTGCATTCTCTTTGCACGTTCAGGACATTAAAAAACGAATAACGAATTCCCATTTGAGAAAAAGTATAAGTATTGGAAAATTCAAACAAATAACAAGGAATATCTCGGGAATGGTTAACTGGACAATAAAATGTACATACATTTAACGAGATCCACATTTTTTGTGCAATAAACCTTTGTTTATCGCTTACGGTTTACCAGTTATGCGAAAGTTATACGGAATGAAGAGGGCTTTTGGGGGCATTCCCAGAAAAGTACCATGAAAATATCTTAAACAAATTATATTTTAATCAAAATTAATAGAGCCATTTTTGATAAAATCAAAATTTTCGAAAAATATTCATTGTAAAGGGTAGTCTGGGATGGGAAAATTTTTTGAAAGTCATCGTTTCGCATCCTTGGAAGATACTAAACTCAAATGTCAAGTTTGGTATTTATTCGACTTTTCGTTTTTGAGTTATGCTGTTCAAAGACACACACACACGGACATGTTTCCAAAAATACTTTATTTGGATTCAGGGTACCTCAAAATATTATTTCCGATGAAATCTCGGTATCGAATTTTTGGGTGGAATGCAATACTTCCCCTACTTACTCTACGTAGTAGAGAAGGTAAAAATGGAAAGGTAGAACCAGAAGACTGACAAATTCAATGCCATAGGCGGGATTTGAACCACGGATCTCCCGATCTCCGTTCAGTTGCTCTAGTCACTGAGCTACCATGGCAACATGCCGGCACGACGCTAAATTCTCCAGCTGATTCGCATTTTTCCCGGTAAACCACAAGGAGATCTCAAATTGTATTTAGATGATATACCCCAATGTGAATCAGCTGGAGAATTTAGTGTCGTGCCGGCATGTTGCCATGGTAGCTCAGTGACTAGAGCAACTGAACGGAGATCCGTGGTTCATATCCCGGCTATGGGAATGAATTTTTCAGTCGTCTGATTCTACCTTTACAACCCTGTCCAACACACGGCTTGTGTGGAATAACAATTAATTCCAAAGTAAAAATGGCTTACTAATCAGCAATTTAATGCCTTCAGATATTCTTTTCCACACTTGAATGTTATCATCACCATTATGAAGATTTACTTACCACTTGTTGAATTTTATGGCGCCGCTGGAAATAGCCTGTTTGCCGAGTAACAGCGTTGTGTCAAGTGATAAACAGGCAATTAAAAGCGCCAATATAAATGTTTTCTTAGAAGTGGTGCAATTCCCAGCGTTGCCTTGCATTAAGAAAAGGCTTCTTTGATGTAGCGGGGCAGTCATTCGAGTGAGTTCAAAGGGAACTGCGGTTTGTGTGCGCGTCTTTCTTGACCTCAGCTTCCCCCCGCATTATTTTAGGCTACTGAAAGCGAAGTCGGAAAAAGCCGAGGTTTGAAGCGAAAGCCAGCCAATGGCGACTAAACATTAAAGGTTTAAACTAAATAATTATGATTATGTTATTACTATAGACAAACCAAATATGAAATTTCGCATTCTAACTATGCTTGGTAACGTTATGGAAACAAGTACGAGCGTGTTTTTAAACTAAGAACCGTTTTAATATTTTGCCGCTGCAGTCGCGATTTTGAACACGCGCAATCACTTCTTCTAACCTTAGGACGCCATACGCAGCTGTGAGCGATCGTCACTTTGTGTTTTGTTGTTGTTAGGGCGTTTCGAAGTGTTCAAAATAATCGAACGACTGTGACGTCACATCAATGATTCGCTTATAGAATGCGAGAAATGTTACGTCAGCAAACATTCATCGCCAATTGTCTGAGGTTTATGGGGAAATAATGAGTGACAATTCCCGGCTACACACAGTCAAACAAACTCGAGATCTGATCGCATTATTTGGTTGGGAACAATTTGACCACCCTTCCTACAGTCCGGATTTGGCACCAAGCGATTTTCATCTGAAGAAATTCCATGGTGGAAAGCATTTCAACGATGATGATGTGTAGACTTGGCTTTCATCACAGGCGGCATCATTCTTTGACGAAGGCATAAAATATCTGGTTTCCCGTTACAAGTGCCTAAATAATGGCGACGACTATGTGGAAAAGTAAGTGTAAGATGTAAGGTAATAACAATACAGTATTTGGAAAATACTAAACTGTTATTTTTTTAAAAAATTGTCGACGTTTACCTTAAAAAACACGCCTTGTATTTTTAAATTTCGCGCTGCGTGGAATCCAATGCACATACATAGTTTCATATTTCATAATATTTTGGGAAATTCTTAACATTTAATTGGTAAGATTTACGATTTTTTGCTTTTAAAATAATTTGCGTTTTACAATGAACCGGGCTTTCCAATTGCTCTTTTCGGGCAATTTCCTGAGAAACACGTTTAGAAAATCCAAGTCACCCTTTCCAAAAAGTCATCCACAGCTGAGAAAATTTGCAATTTCTTCTACGTGACGTCACGCGCGAAGTTAAATGACCTCTATTTTTGAAGTGATTTTATTTTCGCGAATCGGTGCTTTTAGTCGCATACTGTAATTAGTATTAAGCAGATTAGGAGAGTAAGTTCTTTTTTCTTTTCACAATGATTAAAATAAAAAAAATTCCATATAAATTTTGGATTTTATCTGAAACTGTATTATTAAATGTGGAAAAATCTGCAAAACTACTTTTTAAAACTAATGAATTGACTTACTCCTAAGGCTTCAATAATAAGATATTTTAAAATCTAAATTTTATAATATTTTGGAACCTTTTTCTTTGTTAATTTCTAATTTCTCTACCACGTGCATAGTAAGTAGGTAAGGTGGTGCATTCCACCAAAAATTGAATACCAGATTTCATCATAAATACATGTTTTGAAGTCTCTGAATACAAAAAGCATTTTTAGGAAAAGATCCGTATGTGTGTCCTGTAACTCAAAAACGAAAATTCGGATAAAAGCCAAAATTGGTATTTAAGTTCATTATCTTCCAAAAGTGCCCGCCCCAAATTACACTTAACATTTTTCAAAATTTTTTATTTTCTAAAAAATGGTGTAACAATTTTTATTAAAATACCATATATTAAAGATATATACGTGACATATAAAAGGTACATTTTGAATTTTCTGGAAATAGCTTATGGCGACCTCTTCATTCAGAAGTAATATTGTATAATCTTACATAACTGGTAAGTGTTAAGGGATAGACGAAAAGTACTACGTAGGAAACAAATATCTCTCTAAAACACACAGTTTGTTTAAAAAACTTTGTGGCATCAGCCTTTTCCAAGATATCCGTTATTAATGGTTCGAATTGTGCAATACTTAGCCATTGTTTAAAGACCTACCAATATTCATTTGTTTCTTGTGATTGCATGGAATTTTAATGCCAGCGTATAGCGTCCAGTTCTTAAACATTTGACTATCGCTGTTCCCTTTGTATCTATAACGAAATGTACAATGTAGGCATTTCTGTAAAACTTTATTTTAATTAAAATGAAGTGGACATAAAAAATCTGAAGTGTTACATTCCGATGACTTTTTCTACTCTTGTACAAACTATTTTTACAAACGCTTATTCTCCATATACTTCATTAAAGGGAGATATCGAGATGTTAATCTTATTGCTAACTTTCTTGTAGATGCAAGGGGAATTAGTACGCTTTAAGCGATAGTCAAATATTTTGAGAGCTGGTTGCTATGTGGAGTATTCCATTCTCTTTGCATTTCCAGGACAAAAAAATGAATAACGAATTTCCATTTGAGAAAAAGTATAATTATTGGAATATTCAAGGGAATAACAAGCAATATTTCGAAAATGGTTCACTCAACAAAACAAATGTATATGACATAAATTGTGTATTTTACCGCCCTCTACATTTTTATGGTAAAATTTTGTCTATCTCTTATGGTTTACCAGTTATGCAAAAGTCGTTCACAATGAAGAATACTTTTGGAGACATTCCCAGAAAATTCGAGATATACATTTCATTTGTCACGACAATATCTTAAATATATGATATTTTAACCAAAATCGTTAGAGCCATTTCTGAGAAAATTAAAATTTTTGAAAAATGTTCCATGAAAAGGGTAATCTGTGGTGGGGGGATTTTCTTGGAAACCTTCGTGTCGCATCTCTGGAAGATATTGAACCTAAATACCAAGTTTGGTGTTTATCCGACCGTTCGTTTCTGAGTTATGCTGTTCACAGACAGACACAAACACGGACATGTTTCCAAAAATGTATTTCCTGTGAAATCTCGGTATCGAATTTCTGGATGGAATACAATACTTCCCCTACTTACTATATGTAGTAGAGAAAGTAATAGAGTTTAGCAAGACTAGCTTGTGCACCCACTAATAAACGATACAGGGTAAAGAAAGTCAGCGAATGTATCGCATCAGATTTTTTTTGTTTGCCAGGATCTTTTTCTTCTTTTCTTCATTTCATATGCTCAACTCGACTACAACTACGACTACAACTTCTGCACCAACTCGAACTCAATTGAACTTCGGCCATCATCAACTTCCTGTAACATACTGTAGTTTCTGAAACCCTCTCCTCTACACCAAGACCAGCGCCGGGCAATAAACAGCTTCCTGAACATTCATCACCTGAAAAGGACAGCGCACCTCGTCCCATTGTTTACACATTTGTTAAAGAGCGGCAAGCAATACAGTGGCTTAAACACCCAATGCGACACTATTTATCTTTCATCTGTAAACATGAGCAGCGATTGTCTAAGGGAAGAACTTCATTGGAGTAAAAGCATCTACCGGCCGGAACACTGTGTTACAGCGTGTCACAGAAATACTGTCACTCTGCGATTTAACCTAACGAGTACGGCAGTTATAATCCTCCGTAACATTACTGTGATAGAAGCGAATGCGTAACAAAGAGATTAACTCTCGTTTCATAAGCCGCCATAGTGGATTATCGCAGCAAGCTAGGAGCTTACTATAATATCCATGAAGCATTCACTTGTATTTATTGAGGAACGGCTCAAATTCTACCAAGACTGGCCTCCTTAAAGGAGCTTACTCCAGATTTTCCTCAGTCTTCATAACTGGTAAATGCCGGGTAGATACTCTAATTTTAGATCTGGAACGTTTCCTTCCAAAATTTCCTTTACCAATTGTAAGGGGACCCAATAAAATAGAGTATTGAAATAATAGGAATAACTAGTACTGTAAAATAATATTAAGAAATAGATTTACTATAAAATAACTTGTACCTCACAATGTAATTAATGTGAAAGCAAGTATGTAAGGAATAGTGTAATTAATAACTACCAGGCGAGCGAGCAACAGGGGTAAAGTCCACAAGCACATACACGCTAAAGCATACAGGGTTTAGGCAAAGTCACAGAAAATAGAAATATAGGTCCGAGATTAGAGTGACAAAGAGATAGTGGTCCAATTCCTGAAAGACAAGGGAGTTGGAAAAACAGAAAGAGAAACGAGAGCTGTAAAGTGGGATGGAGATAGTGGGTTTTACCAGAGAATTCAAAGGGAAGCGTGACTCCTAACATTGGAACATTTCATTTTCATAGCATGCTAAGTAGATAACCAATGAAAATAGGTGTTACAAATAAAGGCGCGAATTTTAGAGTCATAGTAGGAAGTTATAAAAAGGGGAGGAGGCCCCAAGGTACACTCTCTCTAATTCTACTCTCACGATGTAACATATGTGACCCAGGTGGAAGATTTTGTGCGTATATGTGGGTGGGAAAATATCCTGTGACGTAGTTAGACAGTAATTTCTCCTCAGCTCTACGAAAGCATCCGGCAGAGAACTTTAAAAATCTTTGGAGATCGGAAAAAGAGGCTATGAACACCTCAAAAGAACGTGTTCGTCACATATTAAATCAACATTTAGATATAAGAAAGCTGTCTGCGCGTTGGGTGCCGCGTTTGCTCACGTTTGACCAAAAACGTGTTCTAATGAACATTTTCAACGCTCTGTTCGCGCAGTTTAGGCGCAATAAATCCGAGTTTTGCGCCGATTAATTACTGTAGATGAAACTTGGATACACCATTATACGCCCGAAACAAAAATACAGTCCAAACAGCGGACTGCAAAGGGGGAATCGGCTCCAAAAAAAAAAGCAAAAACTGTTTTTTCGGCTTGGAAAGTGATGGCGACTGTTTTTTGGGATAGTCATGGAGTTATTTTAATCGATTATCTTCAAAATGTAAAAACCATTACAGGAGCATACTACGCATCATTACTTGACAAACTGAAGGCAGAACTTGAGGAAAAACGCCCACATTTGCAGAAAAAGAAAATCCTGTTTCACCAAGACAACGCACCGTCTCACACCTCAACAGTTGCAATGGCGAAAATCAACGAATTACGGTTTGAACTGCTTGACCATCCACCTTACTCACCATATCTAGCCCCAAGCGACTTCTTTTTGTTCCCTTATCTAAAAATTGCTCTCGGAGTACAGAGATTTTCGTCAAACGAAGAGGCAATCACCTTCGTGAACAATTATTTTGCAGACAAAAACGCAGAGTACTATTTGGAGGGGTTACAGAGATGGGAGCATCGCTGGGAGGAGTGTGTGGAGTTACAGGGAGCATGGTGAAAAATAAAAAAACAAAATTCTGAAAAAATGTCTTGTATCTTTATTAGGTTGGAAACTTTTCAGACCACCCTCGTACATGAGGTAGCACATGTTACTCACCTGCGATCACATCCTCCGCTACACAATCATCACTGCATCCCATGCACCATTAAAGTCCAACTCCTATAGCTTTGTGTGCTTAAGAAAGGGTATTAAACATTATAGAAAATGCTTCTCGTACATTCGAGAAGTTTCGGGTTCGATTCCCGTCGAACGCCCATTTTCACCTTGGTTTTCTCTGTTGGTAGGCGATTGCTGAGGTGGTTTCCCATCTATCACGTTTTTCTCTCTCTCCTTTCCCTTTCATTCCCTTTCCTTCTTATGTTTCACGTACACTTGTAGGTTTCGTGGCGTAGGACAGTGCGGAGGATCGCCCCAAATCCCCGTGAACAGTAAAGGGCTACCTGTTTGCAAGGGAAATTTGTTGCTTTCTCAGGTCAACTCCAGTAACGTTTCGGATATTCGACCCAGGAAATGTTAAGGACTTCCACGCGACCATATGCCTGTCTTCTGCGGCCTGTAGCCTCCTGAAAATCTGTGTTGCATTTAGATGACTTTATCTATTCTGTACAAACTATTTTTACAAACGCTTATTCTCCAACTACTTCATGTTAATCGAGATGTTAATCTGATTGCTAACTTTCTTGTAGGTGCAAAGGGAATTGGTAGCCTTTAAGCGATAGTCAATTCTTTTAAGAGGTGATTGCTATGTCTATACTTTAAAGTAGGAATGTTCTTTACGTTGCTTGCTGCTACGTAAGAAAAGTCAGTTTGAAGATGATGTATTATATATCAACTGTTTGGGAGCCGAACTTAAAATTCGTTACAACCGCACGTAAGTAAACAGTTTCCGGTAGCCTTCGCCCCAAATGTATTTTTAGGTGGCCTTTGTCCCAAGTTTAAAAAAAATATTAACTTTGTAATTAAACTGTTTCTTTAAATACTTAATATTTATATTTGCCTCGGCTGCATCAGTATTTGTTAAAGACACGTTTCTCTTAGCAGGGCGTGATGCGACAAGAATGTAGGCTTACACAGACTATTATTTTACTTCACTCCTTTTATTAATACTTGATACTATTTAAAGAACACTTCACTGATATAAAGAGAGAGCTGTGAGATTCTTTAATTAATTACACTTTTTAACACGTAAACTTATTTTTCGTCTCTCACGAATACGTATTAAATCTCTTGAGGACGCACAAGCAACGCATCCAGTTATGAGCACTATCTGCAGGCAACTGAATAGATTTCAACCGTCTAAACTTGTAAACGGCAAAGTCTCCCATTGGCTAATCCTACTCCAATAGAATACTTGTATTTAACTAAAGCTTTTTTTCTGGTTGCTGATTGGGTATTTTCATAAACTGTCACTAAAATTACATTATTGTTACTCCAAGAATCACTAGTAGTACTGTTAAACTTTCTTACTCATTATTAACTCAAGATTACCTCATTGTTACCTCATTGTTAGCAACTTTTAACTTATTATTCTCACAGCTCCTACATTATTACATTACGTAATATATTCACATAACATTATTACACATGGATACAATAATATAAGCATATGCAATGACTGTTACATACATTTTACAAATTATTACATACACATATTGCTTCAAGGCGGGCTGTTATTAAATTTACATATTATATAACTTGACTAAATCTTTTAAGTGTTAAAAATACTGCCTCAACTTTTTGTGTAGAAAAATGTTTAATCTCTTGCGGTTTACCAGTTATGCAAAAGTCATTCAGAAAGAAGAGGACTTTCGGGGACATTCCCAGAAAATTCAAGATATACATTTTATTTGTCATGAAAAGTCTTAAATATATCATATTTTAATCAAAATCGTTAGAGCCATTTTTTAAAAAATCAAAGATGAGATGAGAAGGAAACAGAATAATAGGTAAATGTTGGAAAGGAAATCTTGATAAAGAAGAAACCACCCCAGAATTCGCTTGCTGACCCGGCGAAACCGGAAAAACTCGTGGGTCAGAGTGGGCGATCGCCGGAGATCGAAACCAGAACCTCCCGAATGCGAGTCCCACACGTTACCGCGGCGCCATCTACCTTCATACCTTCATTTATATTTTAATATGGTCCCATTGGTTGGACGTTGCTAAACTTGTGGAAGGAGAGAAACAGAGACTACTGATAAAATTCGCTACGTTGGTTAAAACATTGCCAGCAACAAATTTCAACAAAACTCTCGCTTGACGACACAGTACCACTAGGTGTGGTATGAGAAACTGCTACTACCTGTGGATAAAATACTGAATAACACTGACCAGGATATCAAGGCAGGACGTTAGCCAGCTTCTAGTTTTTGCTGTGGTACTACCAAGTCTGTGGTAAAGGACGAAATAGACAACATAAAATAAATGGTCATTGATATCCATAAATGCTGAAGATATTTGGCAGCATTATGCTTCTAAAATTAAAAAATCTATTGTGTTACATTCACATTAATTTCTCTGCCCACTGTGGTTTATTAGTGCGCATACATACTGATTTAGTAAAGCTTTAATGCAAATAAACCTTTGCAGTAATAGCTACACTATACTTTCGTTGCAGACAGATACAAAGAGAACAGCATATAGTCAAATGTTTAATAACTAGACGCTATACGCTGGCCTTAAAATTCCATACTGTTTCTATGCAATCGCGAGAAACAACTGAATATTGAAAGGACTTTTAAAGAATTGCTTAAGTATTGAACAATACGAGTCATTAATAACGAGTATCTCGGAAATGCCTGATGCGACAAAAAAAAAGTTATTTGAAATAAATTGTGTGTTTTAAGACATTGGTAGTACGTTTTCGCCTATCGCTTAACGTTTACTAGTTATACAAGATCATACATAATTCCTTATCGAATGAAGATGATCTCAGAAACTATTCCCAGAAAATCAAGATATACATTTTATTTGCCATGCAAATATCGTTAATGAATGGTATGTTAATCAAAGGTGTTAGAACCATTTTTGAGAAAATAAAAAATATCGCGTTTTTGAGTTATGGTGTTCATAGGTGCGAGCAGCACACGCGCATGCACACATACATACATACCCACACACATGGACTTTATTCTAAAAATGCTTTTTGGGGCCTAGGGATCTCAAAACATATATTTTAGTGAAAATTCATTTCACATTTTTGGTTTAATACATTACTTCCCCTATTTCTATTCGTAGTAAAAAAGTAATAAAGTAGATTATACTATGTAGCATTTAACTTGACAGGTGAAATATTTTCATAAGATACTTAGTCCCAATTTGTATAAACAAAAATATTAATAATTCAGAACTGATTGAATAAAAATAATTATAATTGCCCATTACCTTCTCCCCTCCTCTTTCCTCTCTCCCTCTTCCACTCTCCTCCCTCTCTTACCATTCTCTTTGACCCAGCTTTTTTCTTCTATCTCCTTTCCACTCGCCAACACCGTCACTCTCTCTCCCCTTCCATCACCTTCACTTCCTCTCTCTCCTCTGTGCAACTTAGATGCATATGAAGTTTTGAAAATTGTTCATAAAACTGCTTTTCTGGGGTGTTAGCAAATGTTTTAATAGTACACAAACCCATCTGTCTTCGCTAAGTTTGCAACACGATCATAACTGGGCCTTATCCAGTGATAACAGTCTTACGTAGGTACAGGGATGTTGGTATCCAAAGCTGGTAACTTCTTAGTGGTATTCTTCCTATTGTAAAAAAGCTTGTCAAAAATATGTTCATAAGCACACACAGGAATGCCCAAGCAATTGGCTTCAAATTATCCACACTAAAACCTTTGTCAATACAAAGAATGTTTACAATAATCGCCATAAGCCACTGACGGTTGGTAAGTGTTGTCTGCAAAAATCAACCGTGTAAGAGGATGCTTTTTAACTGCAACGTCCCTTCATTAAGTCCGGTAACAGTTCAACCTCATTTCTTTTCGTTCTAGCTTTAATGCTTAGATATTGTCTGCTAATAAGTATTTGTTATAAAGGATTTAAAAAAACTGATAAAACCAACGAAATATTATTTTTTATTTTGCGTTCTATTAGAAATTTCTGTTTGGGGTGTTTAGTTAAGATACCATGCAATCTATTTTCTAAGTGAAACCCAGGTGTGATTTATATATATATAATTATATTATATATAATGTTTTATTTACAATTTTTATGCCATTCTCACTTTAAAACTCATTAAATTGTATCCTAACTCTTTGGATTATGTAGTTACTCTTTTATATGCCAAATTAATTACTAACGCTGCTGTTAAATATTTTGCTATATTTTGTGTGTAGCTTGCAATTACTGTCTGTTCAACGAAATTTTACGAAGCGGATGGGGGAGCCCTTCAAAGTAAAGGAAGCAATGTTTACTTGGTGTGAGACAAGTTAGGGAAAACGCGCGCGATATTGAAGGATTTTTTGTGTTTTTCACTGTATGCGTCGCGCGCAGCAGGAGCTCAGCATACTGTGTACCCCATCCAGCCAGCTAAAACTTTACCCTCAGCTAAAACTTTACCCGATAGATAAACCACATCACCTTCTGGCTAAAGCGGCACTGAACAAAAGTATATTCATTACCAGTAGGTATATGCTAAATAATTATATACAGAAACAAAATTATGTCCAGCGTAACCTAAGAAATTGCTCAATATATATTTATAATTAACAAGCAAGAAGAGTGGTTTTCTCGGTAGTTGCAGACTGTGCCATTTGCGAAATGTTTAAACTGCTGTTCTGCGAGTGGACAATTTTCATATTCAGCAGCTTTGATAGAACGGCGGCAATATTTTCATCTAGTAACAGCAGCTCTTAGGCGTTCTTTGTGAAATTCATCACTAAGAAAACCCGATCTCTTTTGAATTCGTTATACCAATTATAAACTGTTGCCTTAAATAGGGCTTCTTCGGCAAGTGCATTTCTAAGCCGATCTTCACATTGTTTAAGCGTCAATGACGATTTAGAATCGTAAAACATTGTAGCCCGGAAATGTTCCCTAGTCAAATTCATTTTTGGGTGAACATAAAACCTTTAAATGATGATAATTAACAAACTATTTGAGAAAATCGAACAAACTGCATGACAATCAATTCGCAAAACACTAAAAAGTAGCTTACAAACACAAACGGATTTTATTTGTTTTTAGCAACATACCTTCTAAAATGTTTCAGTATCGCCCTCGTAATTTCACAACTAATACAATGGGAGGGGTAAATTTAAATTAATTTTAAAGTGAATAACGTTATCCGTACAATGTCAGAAAAGCCAGCATATTTATCACTGCATATTTATAAGAGCTACAGTTGAAATATGGTCAAACTTTAAAAATAAAGTACGTATTAGTTTTATATTATAGTATAACTTTTGCTCCCAGAGCCTTTTAATTCTTCAACACGTCATCATTTAAATGCCCAAGAACACGCGGTCTAATGGCTTGTATTTACTTCCAATACCTTTTACACGACGTTTAATTTTTCATATAATTGTAGTTTGTAAGCAATCTGGTTAAAATTTTCAACAGAAACTCTGTTTTTGCTGCGCTTTTAAATTGTTAAAAATGAGACATAATTAATTGGTCCACTGGTGATAAATTGTTACAACGATTTTATTTAAAAATTTAAACTCTTTTCTGATGGAACTACAAGAGTGGACAAATTTCTATATGCCAGTTTTGTGTATTAGTATTTATATAATGTAGTGGTATTTTTTTCAAAATTAGGATTTCTGCATCGTGTGCAACACCTGATTAAGTAACAAACATTTTTTCTCAAAAACTATTAAGGGCATCTGCATGAAATTTAAACACATTTAAAATCCTGGTATAGCAACTTGTGAAAAAATTATAGAAACATTTAGATAAAGAATGCAGATTTAGAAATATCAACGATGTTGTTTTTCGTGGTTTTAGGGGCTCATTTCTAGCCTCTAGTTCCCAAGGTTGCGGGTTAAAATTCGGTGAGATGAACTTTTTTGCGCGCAAAAATCCTTTGCATGGCTTCCTTCAGAAGGGAAGTAAAGCCGATGGTCCCGTGTCGTAGATTTACGGCACGTAAAATACCTCAAACATGGTAAAGAGCAAAATTTGGGGTCTTTCACACCCAATATAAAATGGGACGATAAGAACCATAGGAGTTAAAGAGCTCCATAAATAAAAACCTCAATTTAATTTTAGGTTACCCTAAACTGAATATTCATTCATTATTAACCTCTCTTAATTGGATTTCTTGGAAACTTCAAAATTTATATCATTAATTTAGAATTCCCTTTCTTTCTTTTTTCCTGACCATTGGAGGGGACATGGCGGTGATTGTACCTAGGCACCACAAGGGGGCGGCCCCGAGGAGGAAGGAGGAGACACCGGGCGGACGGAACCAGGAGTGACGACACAGCAGAGATAGGATCCCTACAGTTTCTAGATTGAGACGCCCTGACAAGCGAACAGACAGATATCCCGATCCGAAGGGGCGGCCAAAAGCCTAGGGACGGAGAAAGTTCCCTGCCACGCCGCACCGAAACACCAACCCCGACACTTCCAAACCTGAAACAGCCCTAACGGGGCGAAGGTTGAATAAAACCAGGAATGGAACGAAATAGGGGGGCAGGAAATTCCGGGGCTGAAAGAAACAACTCCAGCATTCGTCTGACGACCCGGGAAAACTCCCGAAAACCCCATTGGTCAAGAGTGGTGAGTCACCGGGACTCGAACCCGGGAGCTCCCGAACGCGAGACAAGGGACGTTGCACCTAGGCATCCTATTCTGTTAGAATTCTGTTAGTGTTTTTGTTATCAATGCAAAAAGAGAAGCTTTTCAAAAAAGGTCTGATGTGTTACACTCGCATGACTTTCTCTACTCTTGTACAAACTATTTTTACAAACGCTCATTCTCCATATTCTTCATGTTAATCGAGATATCGAGATGTTAATCTTATTGCTAATTTTCTTGTAGATGCAAGGGGAATTGGTAGGGTTTAAGCGATAGTCAAATATTTTAAGAGCTGATTGCTATGTGGAGTATCCCATTCTCTTTGTATTACCAGGACAAAAAAAATGAATAACGAATTTGAGAAAAAGTATAAGTATTGGAAAATTTAAGGGAATAACAAGCAATGTCTCGAAAATGGTTCACTCAACAAAACAAATGTACAGGACATAAATTGTGTATTTTAACGCGGTCTACATTTTTTGTGAAGTAAACCTTTGTCCATCTCTTATGGTTTACCAGCTATGCAAAAGTCGTTCTCAATGTAGAATACTTTTGAGAGACATTCCCAGAAAATTCAAGATATGCATTTTATTTGTCATGAAAGTATTTTAAATATATGATATTTTAATCAAAATCGTTAGAGCCATTTCTGAGAAAATTAAAATGTTCGAAAAACGTTCCATGTAAAGGGTAATCTGGGGTGGAGTGATTTTCTTGAAAACCTTCGTGTCGCATCTCTGAAAGATACTGAACGTAAATACCAAGTTTGGTGTTTATCCGACTGTTCGTTTCTGAGTTATGCTGTTCACAGACACACACACACACACACCGACATGTTTCCAAAGATACTTTTTTTGTATTTGGGAGGCCTCAAAACATATATTTCCGGTGAAATCTCGGTATCGAATTTTTGAGTGGAATGCAATACTTCCACTACGTAGTAGAGAAAGTAATACTTTATGTGTATTCTCTCTTTGAATACGTTACATAATGATGCGTAGTGTGGTGTCGTCAAACTTTACATTTTATCTCTGTAAGTATTGTGAAAACACAGATGTATTGCTTTTTCAGACTATATCTCTCTCAACTAAACGTTGGGGAAAGAAAGTGTTCCGTTAGGCGTTTACAGTCGGAGAAAGGCTGTCAGTGCTATTTTAAATCCGCAGACCGTCTGCACGATATCCGCTGACGGTGTAATGGATTCCAGGATATCAATATCTGTTAGTGGTAACAGAGTATCCGGAACATGATTAGCATCGCACGGAAAATCAATACTATAACGTGCATTAACCGCAACTTGCAGAGCATTCAGGCCACATGGACCGCGGCATTTTTTTCCCCCAAACATTTTTTCATATAAATATACGTTCGTTCGCTATGGTGACGGAGTGATAGGACTTTTCATCCAGCCAAAGTGCTTTCGATCCGCATATCTGCTCCACAGAGATGAATACTGCTGCATGAGGAGGTAACAATCTCTCAAGCTGTGAATATCGGGAAACCTACTTAGCCAACGCGGTGCACTCACCAGCCTCTAATACGAGACTCCCTCGTTCGTTCAACTGACTGCGATTTAGATATACAGATTTATCACACTGTGCCAACTATGAATGGCAATAGTGTTAGGTTCCCACCCGTGAACCGAGATCCTTCTGAATACGGCGTGCTATTCACAGTCCATCGGTTTATCTGATGTGTACAGTCCAGTGCATGAAATCGTGGCGATATAATCTGCAGCGGTATATGTTGGTAACGAAATACCTCACCACGCCCAGTCCCCACTCCTTACCTGGCACTCCATTTAACATTTCTCTTAATTCCCTTTCTATTCCTTCGCTTCTGCCTATAAATCGATCTGAGTTCATAGGGCCTGGTTTGGGCCGTTGTTGCAAATCATGCCTTCCAGCCACTCAGGTGAAATGCTTCCATACACCTCCCCTTTCGCCGCTCACCTAGGTCTGTCATAGCGATACCTGATGGCGTTCTCTTTTCTCTATCCCTCTTATACTTAAAACGAATATATGCAAATATTTATCGGTCAACATGAAACAGACAGAAAAAATCTGATGTGTTACACTGACATGACTTTCTCTACTCTTGTACAAACTATTTTTACAAACTCTTATTCTCCATCTATTTCATATTAATCGAGATAAAAATTTGCAGAAAAATCTTTTGACATACAAAGAGAATTACATTTTAAACATAGTGACCAGTTCTAAAAATATTTGACCATGGCTTAAGTTCTCCTTGTTTTGTATTTGCAAGGGCAATGTAGAAATACAGTAGCCTTTAAGCATCGACATATATCTTAATAGTAGCTGGTGGCTAGGTGCAGCACCATTCTCTTTGCCACAGATTAATAGTCTTTGCATATCCAAGACAAAAAAAATGAATAACGAATTCCCATTTGAGAAAATAAGTATTGAAAAATTTAAGGGAACTACAAACAGTGTCTCGAAAATGGTTCACTCAACAAAAAAAATGTATATGACATAAATTGTGTATTTTAACGCGCTCTACATTTTGTGTGTTGTAAAAGTTTGTCTATCTCTTATGGTTTACCAGTTATGCAAAAGTCGTTCACAATGAAGAATACTTTTGGAGACATTCGCAGAAAATTCAAGATATACATTTTATTTGTCATGAAAGTATCTTAAACATATGATATTGTAATCAAAATCGTTAAGAGCCATTTTTGAGAAAATTAAAATTTTTGTCGCATCTCTGGAAGATACTGAACCTAAATACCAAGTTTGGTGTTTATCCGACTGTTCGTTTCTGAGTTATGCTGTTCACAGACAGACACACAGACACAGACACACACACGGACATGTTTCCAAAAATGCTTTTTTTGGATTCAGGGGGTCCCAAAGCATATATTTCCGGTGAAATCTCGGTATCGAATTTTTGGGTGGAATACAATACTTCCCCTACTTACTATACGTGGTAGAGAAAGAAAAAAATCTTATGTTTATTTCACATAACTGTCTCTACCCCTCTATCGTTTATTAGCGGGTATACAAATTATCCTTACGAAAGTTTATTTTAGTATCTACTTCATTTTAATCTAGGTAAACCTTTGCAGAAATAGCTGCATTACAAATTTCCTTAGAGATATAAAGGGAACAGCGATAGTCAAATGTTTAAGAACTGTACGCTACACTCTGGCTTTAAAATTCCATATACTGTATGACATCGCTAAAAACAAATGAAAATCGACGCGAATTAAAAAGAATGACAGAAGTATTGCACAAAATAAAGCATTAATAACGGATATGTTGGCAATTTCTGAGGCCAGAAAGGTTATTTGAAATAAATTGTGTGCTTTAAAGAGATTAGATTCATTTACATAGTACGTCTTCGTCTATCGCTTAACTTTACTTACCGGTTATACAAGATTATACGATTTCTAACGAGTAAAGAGATCTTAAAAGATAATCTTCCCAAGGAGATATTCCCAGAAAATTCTAAATATACATTTTATTTTTCATGTATATATCTTTAATATGTGGTGCTTTAATCAAAATCGCTAGAATCATTTTTATAAAATAAAAAACTTAAAAAAATGTTCCAAGTAAAGGATAGTTCAGAGTGGGTAGATTTTCTTGAAAATCTTTAGGGCCGCACCTTTGGAAGGTACTGAACCTTAATACCAAGTTTGGTATTTATCGTACTTTCGTTTAGAGTCATACATTCACAGACACGAGCGCGCGCGTGGACCTTTTCCTAAAAATGCTGCTTTTACATTCAGGGGGCCTCAAAACTTGTATTTCCGGTGAAATCTTGATATGAATTTTTGGGTGGAATGCAATATTTTCTCTGCCTACTAGAGAAAATAATAATCTTGCGTAATAATAGCTCCTATAAAGTAGGTATATAAAAAATATATAGTGGGTAGAGAAAGTCATGTGCATAAGAATTTTTATATCGAAAATTATACAGAGTGATTTTAAATGATGGACCCATTTTATAAAATTCGTATTTATTTAAGTACAAATTCGACATGAACCATCTTTATATCAATAAACAGAGGAATTTTCAAACTTTTGTTTAATACATTATAAATGTGCAATTTGTCCAACGTTTGCTGCGCGGCAAACATCTACGCAATAGCCAAACTCGTTCCACACACGAGCAAGCGTATATTCTGTTACTGAGTGCACGGCAGCAGTGATACGGTTCCGCAGGTCGTCCAGAGTTGTAGGTAGAGGCGGGACGTAAACAGCTTCCTTAACATAACCCCATAAGAAACAGTCACATGGGGTGAAATCAGGTGATCTCGGTGGCTAGAAGTGTAGACCAGGTCTTCATTTACCCTGCGACCTTTCCAGCGTTGAGGAAGGGTTTCATTTAAAAAAGACTCGTACATCGCTGTGACAATGGGGCGGAGCTCCATCCTGTTGGAAAATGAGGTCCTATGAATTTTCCATAATTTGAGGGAACAGCCATTGTTCCAACATGTCTAGGTACGTTATTCCAGTTACAGTTTTTTCCGCAAAGAAAAATGGTCCATAAACATTTGTACGGGATAAGGCACAGAACACGTTTACCTTCGGTGAGTCTCTTTCGTGTTGCAATGTTGAATGTGGATTTTACAAACCCCATATGCGGACATTGTGTCTGTTGACTTTTCCACCAAGTTGGAAAGTCGCTTCATCGCTAAAAATGATACGCTGTAGAAACACGTCATCCTCCATCATTCCTAGCACATAACCACAAAATTCGAGATGCTTCTCTTTGTCTTTAGATTTAAGAGCCTGCACAAGTTGTAATCGGTAGGGCTTGTACAGCAAACGCCGTCTCAGAACTTAAGGTATTCCAAGTTCTCTACTAGCTCTATTGGGTAGACTTACGTGGACTGCGAACAAAACTGTCTTCAATCCGTCTGACATCCTCCTCTGACACACACGGTCGGCCTGTGCTTTTTCCTTTACACACAGGTCCAGTCTGTTTAAATTGCGTAAACCAACGCCTAATGCTTTTTCTAGTTGGTGGTTCAATAGCAAATTTTCTACGAAATTCCCACTGCACTACAATTTGCACTACCTTGTGCTCCACAGTAGCCATCTCACTACGTACTGACAGTGAAACGCAATGGCGGCCTATTGCGTGAGCACTCTACTGGCCGCTTTAAAACCTTCACCGTCCCCTCAAAAAACTTTGAAACTTTCTCTTTTAATTGTTATACAGATTGCTCATGTTGGCTTTGTGCTTTAATAAACACGAATTTTATAAAATGGGTCCATAATTTAAAATTACCCTGTATTTATACTTGTAATATATACCGACAAAGCGTATCTGTCAAATATCAGAATCGAAACGTGTTAAAGTAAAACGCTATGTCAACGCGCATGAACAATCCCTTTCCTTAAGTAAAAGCAGACGATGTGCTTAAACGGAGACTTAATTTCGCTACTCAATGCTGAGAGAGACATTTGCATTACACGGAAAGGGAGGTCTATCGAGAGGCCGGTTCAAGCTCCATCCTAGGACAGTGGAACTCATTTTAAACTTGCCAAGATGTTAGTTTTGTCTTCCAGTCTGTCAATATTTGTGCTTCCAACTTTGACTTCTGCCGGCAGCACAGTTCACCTCTCCTACAAGCATGCAGTGTGTGTGTCCGATATGTCGACAAGTCCATTCTAAACCACCCACTCAAATAGTAGCTTTGTAACTCGACTTTGGAGAGAAATACGCGGTTGTCGCGGTTTCAAAATCTTCATTGCTCTACAGAAACTCAAATTTCAAATGAATACAAAAAAGCATATATTGCATAACAGTCGCTTAAGCCTCTCTCTCCATTGCCGTTTCGTATTTATTCTGTAGACTATTACACCGAAGTGTTAAAACACGGACGGACTCGTGAAGGGAGGCCTGCGGTTCAAATCCCGCCAGAGCCGCCCTCCCTGAGTTATTTTTTTCAGGTTTTTCTCAATACTCATAACTGGCAAATGCCGGGAAAGTACCCTGAACTTAGATCCAAAAAGTATCCTTCCCAAACATAATTCTATCACCAGTGTCCACCGCCTGTGGTGCCATATGTAGTAAGAACGGACATTCAACACTACTAAAAGCTTCTTTAGACTATTACAGAATTCTCCTGGAGTAATTTAAAGCATACGACAGGGTAGATAAATCAAAATAAATTACGAAAACTTATGGAAGATTATGAAATACCATCAAGTTTTATCATTACCACTAAATCACTATATATTAAAACAGCAGCAATAGTAACGAACGGAAAACAGACAGACAGGAAAAATTCAATTTAATTGATTGTTATTTATGGACACCCTTTAACTGCTGTGCTTCTTAGTGTCCCATTCTATATTGAACGTGAAAGACCGGTAATTTTGTTCAAAGGCCTCTCTATCAGGCTTGAAGTTCTTTTACGTGCTGCAAATCTACGACACGGGACCACCGGCTTTACTTCCCTTCCGAAGGAAGTCATGCTAAAATTTTTTACGCCCGAAAAAATCCATCGTCCTCCGCCGAGTTTGAACCCGCGACCTCGGGAACTATAGGCTAACATGGTAACTACTACACCACGGAGTACGATAGAACAGACAGGGGTTTGGACTGTCGACAAGATTAGCTTATTTATATTTAAATAAAACAATTAAAGATTGGAGAAAGATATATGAAACTAAAGGAATAAGCATAAAAATATTAATATTGTCGTAACCTCTACATTTACTTTAACTCACGGGGAATAGAGCGAGATACCGGTTTACAAACACATCACAAACTACACGAGGTCCGACAGGGGCGAGCTCAACTAAGTTCCCTAATATCTTAAAATTCCTAAAAATATATCTAGATCATGGTGTGGAAGGAGAGAAGGAACTAGCTACATTATTAATTTACATGGAATCAAGTTGGATGTACACAGTGTATTCAAATTAAATAAAGTTACATGTTACCTTCCGTTCGACGGAGCGTCCCACCCTGCCATTTTTACTGTTCACTGCATTCCAAAAGACTGTCTTAGCATCAGACGCTACTAATGAGAACCGGGTATTCCTGCACTACCATGAGGTCATTCCGGTCTGTATTGTCAACCCAAGAACCACCCGAACAATCATTACCATAACCAAATGTTAATACATACCAAATGCCACAATATAGATAGTATGATATTTTCAGTTGACTAAGTACTACTAGCAAGAAATGAAATCGAACAACAAAAAGCGATCATGAACTGTTACAGGAAGACAACAAATACTTACGTAAAATTATTATTAATAGAATTATTATTCGTCAATTCCTAAACGTTTTATTCCATAACTTTTCCCTTATAGCACTTAGATTTACAGAGGTGTAAGGTGAAGAGATGATCCATAGCGGGTGCTCAAATTACCTTGGGGTTCATTAACCTATTATCAAAATTGGTATTTTCTGGATAAGAAAGAACTACTTCCCTAGGCAATTCCTCAATTGCGATTTGAACTCGGTTATTAGAGCATACTTACTAGCCCTTACACCCCCATGCATGTTGGCAGTATATCACTGGAACTGTGCTTACAAATTCTTACATTAATGTAACAATATTATTTTTTGCAAAAAAAAATGCTTGAAAATATCTAGAGTGGAGATCCCCGTGATGATGCGGCAACTACTCTGACTGGCGAACTAAGCGGATTGTATAATTCAAGCATGCAAGGCGAATGTTAAACGGGAAGGCGTGGAGTATAAAAAAGGAGACGGAGACGGCATTTTAAGCATAAATTTCTCACTCGCTTCCAGCTTTCAGGTAAATCTCTGCATTTTAATGTCAATATCAGGTCAACGGAACTAAACTAAATGGAAACAGATGTAAGTAAAAATAGCCAGATTGTTTTTAGGTGCTAAGGGGATATGTAGGCCAGGAAGCCGTCTCTTAGCATGCAGTTCTACGAGGCGCGGTTTTAAAGTACCGATAATTCCTTTAAATAACGAAACATTATTTTCCAAATACTTTATTGTCATTTATTACCTTACACCTTACACTACTTCTCCACGTAGTCACTCCGTTATTCAGGCACTTGTAACGGAAAACCAGCCTTTGTATGCCTTCATCAAAGAATGGCCGCCTGTGATGAGTCAATTCTGCATTTCTAGTTTCACAACATTATCGTTTAAATGTTTTTCACCAAAGAATTTCTTCACATGAAGAAACAGATGAAACTCGCTTGCGCCAAATCTGGACTGTAGAGAGGATAGTTGCGACCAGATCTCATGTTTGTTTGGCTGTGTTGGCCGGGAATAGTGAGGCAGCATTTTTAACACTTAAATTATTTCAGTCAAATTATGTCATATAAAATATAATAACAGCCCGCCTTAAAGCAATATGTATATGCAACAATATATAAAAAGTGTATATTACATTCATTGTATATGTTTATATTATTGTATACATGTGTAATAATGCTATATGAATGTATTATGTAATTTAATAATGTAGGAGCTGTGAGAATAATAGGTTAAAAGTTGCTAACAATGAGGTAGCCTTGAGGCAATAATGAATTTGAAAGTTGAATAATGCCACTAGTCATTCTTGGAGCAACAATAATGTAAATTTTGAGACAGTTCATAAAATAGCCAATCAACAACAAGAAAATGCTTTGGTTAAATAAAAGTATTCTATTGGATTAGGAATAGCCAATCAGAGGCTTCAAATACAGAAATTTACAAATTTAGCCGGTAGAAACCAAGTCAGTTGTTTGTAGACAGCGCTCATAACTGGACTGTTGGTTGTAAACAGTGTTTCTAACCGGACTTGAGATGTGTCCTCGAGAAATTTAATACGTATTCGTGCGAGACAAAAATAGTTTACGTGTTAAAAAGTGTAAGTAATTAATTAAACAAATCTCGCAGTTCTCTCTCTATATCAGTGAAGTGTTATTTAAATCGTGTCTAGCATTAATAAAGGAGTGAAGTAAAATTATAAACCGTGTAAGCCTACATACTGCAGTTGCACCACAACCCTGCAAAGAGAAATATGTCTAACAATAATACTGACGCAGCCGAGGCAAACATAAATATATAATATTTAAAGAAACAGTCAAATTACAAAGTTAATATTTTTAAACATTTTTAGGGGGGAGCAAAGGCCACCGGAAAGTATATTTGGAGCGAAGGCTACCGGAAAGCGGGTACTATACGTGCGGTTGCAACGAACTTTAAGTTCGGCTCCCAACAGCTGAAATATAATACAACTCTTTCAATACAACTTACTTCAAATTGGCTCCCAAAGCGTGGGAAAAATAACAATACAACAAGCTAACTTCCTCAGTAGTCACTTATAATTGTTTCCCCATAAACCTCACACAATTGATGATGAATGTTACTGACGTAACATTTCTCGCATTCAAAAAATGAATCACTGATCTGACTTCACAGTCGGTGGATCGTTCGATGCTTTTGAACATTTCGAAACGCTCTAAAACAGTAAAACACAAGGTGACGATCTTTTATAGATGCGTATGGCTTCCTAATGAATGGAGAAAGTGATCGCGGAAGCCGAAACGGTAAAATATTAAAACGGTACTTTAAAAACACGCCTCGTATCTCCCAAGGTTTATATGTAGTTCACAGGGTGAATCACCTAAAACTTGTACCGAAAATATTTTGGAAATGGAAAGTGATATTGATGTACAGTTTTCACAGCATTGATTATTGTCTATAAACATATTTTAGTAATACTAAGAAAGTGTATTTTTTAAACAAAACACAATTTTTCAAATGGAACAATGCCTAGTTACATCAACAGAATACCGGTAGAGTAAATTAGAATGTCAATGGTCTTTGTTGCAGGATTCTAGTGCAAGTGGTTTATGAGAAATCTTATTTTGAAACTTTTACGCACCGACACTTGTACAATCTGTGGTAGCACAAACTGAAGAAAAACAAAAGGGAATTACAATACTTCTGTGGATTCTTACAAGTAAAGAGAACATAGCCCTTCAAAGGTTGTGTTCAAAATGGCCACCGGCAGCTTCAATAAACGCTTCCAGTCTGCTATGGAAAGATTGCTGCACACGTTCTAGCATTTCAGCGGAAATTTCAGAGCAGGCAGCAGTAATACGTCGTTTCATATTGTCTGGTGTAGTTTGTACATCCTTGCAGACAGTGTCTTTCAGCCTTCTACATAGAAAAAAGCCTAAAGGGGTCAGATCCGGTGAACGGGACGGCCAAGGTACAGGTCCTCTTCGTCCAATCCAACGATTTGGAAACGATCCGTTAAGACAAGCTGTAGTACTTCGTGCACTATGGGCTGGACAGCCGTCATTTTGGTACAACATGTTCCTCCTAGTCTGCAAAGGAACGTCTTCTAGCATTTGTTGCAGATGGTCTGTCAGGAGGCTGCGATACTTGTGCGAGTTCATTGTTCCTTCTATGAACAAAGGGCCTATGAGCTGATGGTTCACTATCCCACACCACACGTTTAAACTCCATAGACGCTGACGTTGATGAAGCCAACGGGAATTGTCAATAGACCAATAGTGCATGTTTCTGCGGTTTACCTGGCCATGATTAGTAAATGTTGCCTCATCACTAAACAAGATACATGATGAATCTGGAGTATCATGTCTTAATGCCCATGTACAAAAGTTAACACGATTCTCAAAATCGTTTCAATGCAGCTCTTGATGGAGAGAGATATGATAGGGATGGAACCTATGTCGATGGAGAATGCGCAGTTCACTTGGCTGACTTATGCCACTTCCACGTGCGATTGTGCGGGATATAATTTGCGAATCTACTGTAACGGCAGCCAAAACATTAATTTCTGGCTCTTCTCCAATCACTTGTTTGTTTCTGTTACGTTTTCTAGGTGTTACAGTACCACTTTCATGTAATTGGTTGAAGAGGTTGATAAATAATTGCCGAGATGGTTGACGTCTATTGGGATACGTTTCCGCATACACCTTACAGGAACGAACTGCATTTTTCCTACAATCTCCATACACCATGAGCATGTCCGCTTTTTCTGCATTATTAAACCCCATCTTCCACTTACGACTTACTGCCTGAACTGTCACAAAATAAATGACCAGAAAGTCGCAATGCAATCAATGAACACAAAGCATAATGCAAACAAACATAACAACATCGTACCTAGCAACTAAGCAGGTTGAATGGGTCAAACAATTGTCGGGGTGGAAATTTTTCAAAATACGATTTCTCGTAAACCATTTGCAGTGGAATCCTGCAACAAAGACCATTGACATTTTAATTTACCCTACCTGTATTCTGTTGATGTAACTATGCATTGTTCCATTTAAAAATTGTATATTTGCTCAAAAATACACTTTCTCAGTATTATTAAAATCTGTTTATAGGCTAAATGTACGAGCCCTTGACTACCAATCAATGCTGTGAAAACTGCACATCAATAGCTCTTTCCATTTCTGAAATATTTGCGGTGTGATTCACCCTGTATAATTATCAAATGTTTACAACTTATAATACTGTAATAAGTAATTCGTTTTTAAATAATGTTTTAATCACAAGACGGTTTTATATTCCTTAGTTTTTCAAAACGCAAAGTCATATTTGTATACCACATTTTTACTGAAATTTCATCAGTTAATTGTAAGAATATTACTAAACATTTCCATGTAGAGCTTTTTTCAATCTTCCGCTTAACTTTTAATATATTTACAAATTTTAGTATCGGAAAAAGGAAAACATTGTTGGTTTCCAGCAATGTAAAGAGAGAACGAGAGGCTGTACCCATGTTGATAGATGTATATTTTGCAAAGAGCCATAAGGTTACTGGCAAGTGCTAAATGCTCAGTGTAAATCTCTATATATTAAACAGAGAATTATGACTCTCACTGGCTTATATTAGCGTATATTGTATATTTTGGAACTATTTACGTATGCCAAAAATAATTTAATGAATGACTCCTGTTAATACAGTTCATGAAATAATAAAGAAGTAATACAAGAGTGTATGTACCCAAATGTAATCTCTCAGTGAATGCCAGTAACCCTCATATTATGGGTTTTAACTATGCAACCATATTCCACCTATGTAACTCGGTTGAATAAATGAACCTTTAAAAGACCTATTCGTAAGTGGTTGACTGATTCATTTTATAATATTAATAACTATATAATAATTCTCTATTTTATATGCACCATGTCAACTGCAATCGATGTATATTTCCAAAGTACAATATTGAAATAAATAAAAATAAATATCAAAATTCCGCTGGATAAAACGTGAACCTACTTCATAAGAATAAGATAAAAGGCTACTCGTTTGATAATGTGTACCTAAGAATTCTGAAAATATGAATTCTGGGAAAAACATTTAAAGATAAATATTTATTTTAGTATAGCAAAATGTTATATAAATATGCATAACAAGTACTACACCGTCGCTTCTATCCGCCACGATATCATCCAACCATCGCCTATTTAAATTACGTTACCCCTCCAAATCTATTGGTGAGATAGAGCACCTGGCGGGTCTAGCTACACTCCAAATGCATTCATTCCAACCATGAAATAGCGGCTGTATTATGTAAGCGGGCAATTCAACTAGTATAAATCTGTTTCGCTTTTTTGGCCGTCTATATAACCAAGTGCAACGAAACTGGGTACATGAGATTTTTAGTTATTAAAGAGTTAAAAATTTCTGCTACCTTAAGATAATAAATAAATATACACAAACATAAACCAAAAATATTAATACTGCAATATTAAAAGAAAGGTACTGAAGCGAAATATTCAGCGATTTAAACGAATGTGGCATTGATCAAAAATATGTTGATGACATAGCCTTTATATTATAAATTACAACAGCAAAGTACCAACTAAAATATCTGTGTAGTGTATAATCTCCAACACAAAACCAAAATATTACATTTAAAAGCAAAGACCTCGTCAGAAGTAAAACTGTAAGACAATCAGAGCTTATAACAAGTCTAAGTCTATCAACTATTTTGATACAATGCTATCCCTTCATAAAGAGAGAGACAGACAGATATAATTTAAAAACTAGCCAGATGAGTAATATAATTGTAACTAAAAGAAGAAATTGTAATAAGAAAAGAAACTCGCCTAAAACTTTGTTCAGTTTACGGCTAGTGAAAAAAACAAATTGCAAAAGATTGGAGACAGCTGAGGTGAGCTTCCTGAGAGATGTGAAAGATTTTAACCATATTGATAGAATTCCAAACGCCAACACAACAGAACTTCAACTAAGACTGACGCTAAGAAACTAATAAAATACACAGACAATTTAAAAGATCGGCTTGATAGGATTCCAGAAGAAAAGAGGCTCTAAAACGACGTGTAATTCAACCGCCAGGACCCTGCAACAAGAGATGGTTGAGGAAAGAAGAGTGAAGGTGTGAAAGCGGAACAGACTTAAGTTTAAACTCTGAAAGGATGACGTTGATGCTATCAAATTCGTAACTCTGACCTTTGTCTTATTTTTGAAAATGGCTTTCTCATTATATCTGACTGAAATTATGTCCTAAATCAAAAGGTGTTATAAATTTATTTATAACATTGAGATCTCAATAAACTTATCTATTAGTATCAAATAATTAAATTATTGCTATAATGTGAGTAAAGCAGAGGGATATGTAGCGAGTTAGCTGAAAGAAGATGAAAATACTACAAAACGCGTAACTCTCGTTTATAGTCATTTTTAAATGTTTCATTTTGATTTCCAAATCGAATTATTGTTACATAATGGCTAGATGGCCTAAAAGTTCACATGAAAATTGAATCAATTTCTAGTACTCAGCACGTACATTAAGCAGGACGTATACCTACTTACTTGGCTGCGGAGGATCGAAACGCGGTGCGGTTAAGAGGAAGGCGTGGGTTTTTCACTGTACAAAACCCATAACACAAATCTACTCACACATTCCTAGATTTATTTCCCAACCGTTTGGGGTTCCTACATTATTAAAAATAGAAGATGGGAAGAGACGTCTACCGATCTAAAGCTCGGCTTACACACGCGGTCCGTTACTCACGGAATCCTGAGACAGACGCTATCCCCCACTACTTACTTGTGTCTAGCAAAGTTACAAGCCAAGAGTGACATATAACAACAATGTGTCTGGTAATGACAATGTAGAACAATAATATAACCCACCAAATTATTAATACGCCACATTATTACGACATGCATGAAAAAACACCTAAAATAATTTTACTACGCCTTCCCTTAACATTTGTAAAATTATTCACCATATAGCCTTCCTTCCTCATCGTCGGTTAGAAAAACAGAGTTAATATCTACTTATAACTCAGTCACTTTATATAGGATTCCATAGTAAAGGATGGAATTTGACACATCAATAGTAAGAATTTTATGAAATAATGCTCTGTTAAAATTCGTACTTATTTATTTAACATCACAAAGTTAGACATACGAAAACCGTCAATATGAAATTTCGAATAATTATTATTTAGATGTCCCCAGACACTCAAATACTTCAAAAACGCCGAATGGGTTATAAGAAATTCCAAAAGATATCTTGAGATTCATTGAAACCCTATTTACATTAGTAAGAGAGCACAAATTAGTATAACCAAAAGATTTTACACATAAAAGGCGACTTACTAATAAATAAAATAGAAATAATGCGAACGAAAGAAAGAAGGAACGCCCTAGTCGGTTGCATGTGCGAACTCAGACAGCTCCAGAAAGTCGCTGCGCTCGTTTCGTCATCGGTCTCTCAAGCATTTAAATTGATTCAATCCACAGTCCATTATACTAATGTGGGTGATGTGTCGCTTAAATGAGAATTCTCGGCACAAAATAATGTTATTAGCGAATCTGTGCCAGTTAAAGATGCTGTGGAACCCATAGCTTAAAGGTTTCTGAAGTTGTTACCTGACGTTAATAGCTAAGTTTACCTCGCATTGAAACCTAATTAAAACATTATATTTTAAATGAGATTATATAGTTCTTGTATCTCAGAGAGCTATTACAATTAACAATTTTTATTTATGGTCTTAAAGTGTACAAAATTCTATAGGTTAAATACATTCAGTTTTAAATAGGCATATTTTTGTTCTAAAGTATGCTAATTCAAAATTTTCCAGGTGTCAAGCAGTTTGCTGTATCTTAGTCACGTTTCGTTTTCATTTTAAAGCATATTTATAAATAAAACACACATACACTTTCTTAAAATTTTAAAAACACAATACAAGGGTAATTAACATTTGTTAGTATTTATTGCATTTAAGGAATATAAATGTATGACATTTAATAAAAACAAAGTAATTAGATTATTTTAAAAATGTATGAGTAAATTTTAGTTAATTTTACTTTAATGATTTAAAATGCTCCAAATTGTTAAGAAAATTATATTTAATAATCTAATATAAGTTTTTAAATAATTTAATATCCAATAATTGCTCAGTAGCATTCTCTTTGGTTAGAATCTAAACAAACAGAAAATTCAGCTCACCTTTAATAATTAACAATTCAATAAAATGTATCAATATTATAATTAGGTCTAATATATAGCATTTGTACATTTAAAAGTAAAGTTCCCTACGATAGGGGCATGAAAGTTTCTCCTAACATATAAACTGCTGTGCTCTTGTAACTGAAATTACACTGAAATAAGCAGTTGATTAAATGAGAAGTTTTCAAAATGAAAGTAATATATAATTGAAAGCATTAATACAGAGCAGCAACAAAAGAAACAGTCAAAAATTTAACATATCAGATAAATGCTACATCAAGTAGTTGCTACAAAGTTGTAAAGCTATGAATTGTTAATAAACGTTACATTAAAACTAGTTTAACTTCTTTAATAATTCCAGGTATGCAGAATGAGCATCGAAATACTGAAAACTGAAGAGGAATCTAAGCTTGGCACATCCTTCTCCCCCTCCCCTCCCTCCCTCTCTCTCTCTCTGTCTTATTGTATTACAGATGATTTCCTTCAGATTTCAGAAAAATACATTTCGGATGCAATACACTGTTAAATTGTTTTGATTTCTTTACAGGTGTCTTGAGTCTACCAACTTAAGCAGCATTCTATGGTCTAAGTACTGAAATATTACTTTAATGAACGATTTAAAGTTTGCTTGAAAAGGATCTGAATAATTTGCAGCAAAAATATAAAAAATAGTGCAACATTTCTGTATTTAATTAAAGTGTTTAATTTTTATTGGTTCATTTTATGTGCTATACAGTTTACAAAGAATATGACTAAGAATTTAGCCCAGAATCCTGGCTTGCCATATTAATAAAGCAGATTTGATTATCACTTAAACATACGTTTTTAGCTAATTATGCTTAATTTCCCTCTCTTCTTAGTATCTAATTCCATTTATTTTTAACTTGACTTAACTATTCCCTACATTCCTGCTGTCTTTGATGAGTTAATTTAAGTTATCTATTTGAAACCGTTTCTTTCATTCAAACATTATAAGTCAATGTCTTCCTTTCCTCCTCATATTGGACACTGATTCTCTGGTAAACCATTTTTATTCCTTTTAATCTGCGCATCCCTGCTTGTACCCATGCATACTCTCATGGTTATTCATTTAATTTATCAATATATATTTCTTGTTCCCATGTATTTTTATCAGCGCATAATACAAGAAAAATCTCCTACAACTATTTCACTAAAAAGTTTCATGTATTTTTGTTGCATTTTATATCAGATCCTCTTTCAGTTAATGTCATTTATAGCCTGTTATATGAATTTCCTGACCTTGCTTCGCACACTCACGATTGGTGAATCTAAAATGCAAGCAACTTTGATGACCTTCCTGTAGACAATACCTTCTGTTTCTGGTGGACATTTATTACTTCTATAATGCGAGATAAATGGTAACAATTGCTCTTTTCCCTTCTACATCCAAATGTTCTTTTACATTACAATGCCCACTTCTCTGCTTTTCAAATCGATACATCTTCAGAGATTCAGTAATTCCCTTGAGATAAAAGCTTTAGGGTATTGATTTTATTTACACCCTATACAGGAATTTATATTAATATAGCCTTTCTTCACTTGCATTGCTCCTTTCTAAATCCTTAACGAAATATTTCCTTATTTAAGGACGTTCACATTGAGTAAAAGCAAATTAGATAAAATAAATTTTCTTCGAAGTAAAATACGTAATTCTTCAAAATTAAATTTAAAACTGGTATTAATTTGACGCAATGTTTAATTAATGCTTTGCTTTATATAAGCAATAAATATTTCAAAATAATACATTACTTTTTCATTGACAGTAGTATATTCTCGGTCACACAATTTTTAGTTTGATAGAAAGTGTCATTACAACTTAACATTAAATAATGTTACGTAGTTTAAGACTCTAGAAGTGTAAAAATAAATCCTTTTCTAAATATGCCAATGCTTTTGTTTTTATTTATTTAATAGCAGTAGCATCAGATAACATTTTTGAAAGTGATTCAGGGTTAATTATTAAAATACTTAGACATTTTAAACTGTAGTAAACTATTTTTATTTAATTACCACTGAGTTATTTCAAAATGCATTAAATACCTCATAACATGTATTTAACTTTGTTTATACTCCCTGCTCTATAAGCTACACCTGAACTGTCTCGATTTCATCAGCAATTTACCTAGTGCTCCCCCGCCTTGGAGCTACCGGTAGTTCCCAGCATGCCCATTGGCTTCTATTTGAGTATTTATATTTTTCCGGCAAACTTTCGTACCACTACAACTAGTTACGGTATTATTGACGATCCCTCGACCTCACAAATTGGAGATGTTAGGGAAGCTAAGCGGTAAATACTTATGCTGTAATGTCCGGTAAAGAACTGTTATTAATTGGGCTTCATTGCATGCTGTTTACCAGTATAGCATGAATAATCCATAGTGCGGATACGGTCTTTAGATGGGGTTTCCTTCGTTACAAGATTTTAAAACAAACAGAATTTTAAACATACCTACGCTTATGACTAATGAGCATGCAAGACCATGCTGAGGTCTATGTATTATGATCGCCAAAGGGAAGCTGATTCTTCTGGGGCGAAAACCCAGGCTTAAACTGAGATTCCCCGTGGACGTCTAATTCATCAATTAATTTCATACGCTTTGTGTGGTTAAATGACATCACGGTGAAACGCAGAATCCCTTCTAGCTCAAATACGAGCTTCACAAAACAGGATAGTTTATTTTTCCAGGAAGTATTTTGTAGGGCTGCTTAAGAATGCAAGTGCAAATTAAGACTTCCTAATTATTTATTCAATCATGGACAATTAAGTTACAATTGGTAAATTATAACTACGATACTATAGTGAATCAAGATGCATTTATAAGCTTAACTCAAGTGCGTTCGCTTATGCGGAACCAATTAACGTCGTTTTGTGCGTCCGTTTGGATGAAGAAATGATCACATGTACGAATTTTAAATATAGGCGTTTTAAAAAATAATTACACAATTCAAATTTGGTTAAATCCGTGCAAAATTAAGCTTGGTTTTTCCGGATGGCCCCCTAAAAATTATTAGTATTAAGTAAACCGCAATGCGTACGGAGTTACATTTTGTGAGTCGACACATTTCAAATTTGCTTGTAATTAGTAAAAATTAAGGGTAGTTTATACAAAGGGCGTATGGAAAATTTATGGACAAGGGTGACCGAGATGCTTAAGGCACGGACTCATGAAGGGAGGTCTGCGGTTCAAAACCCCCAAGACCGTCTCGTTTACTGAGCTTTTTTTTCAGGATTTCCTAAGTCCTTATAACTGGAGCTTAGGGCTGGAGCGTTTCCTTCCCAAATTTCCTTTCCGAATATCATTTTATTTATTTATTTATTATCAGTCTCCCATCACCTGCGGTGCCGTATGCAGGAGGACAGTGTGTTAACACTACTAAAAATAAAATAAATCCTATTAAATATTTAATTTAAAGCAACCATTACCGTTCCACTGTTTTATACACAGAATCTAATAAAATCGGTGCATATTTAAAAGTAGTTTACACAGAGCACCGCCTAAAAGTTAAATGATCTAGGATGATGTCCCGCAAGGTCCATAATCATAATTTTACTTTACTTCCAAAAACGAATGCACCTGGAATTTAACGCTGTGTGTACATTTACGATAATATACATTTCACTATGCATAAGACAGGGACCAGAAAGCAAAGCTGGTTTGGTAGCAGGCGATCTGCTGTTTATTCATCACACTATTAACCTTGCTTACTGTACACAGAATGTTGTCCGAAGCAAGGCCAGGAATATCTTTTTTCTCCCCGAGCAGGCGCAGTGAGGTCGACCACCATGAAACTAGCACTACATCACAAAAAGCAGAGCATCATATTCTACAGCTTTATATGAAGCACACTTCTCTTTCATGCGGTTGTTGCCCTGTGTTGCTTTTGTTTTTGCCGCCCGCAGCGCCGATGGAAACTTCGAGGTGACTCTTGCAACCAAGGCCACCATCTACCATCAAGGCTTGGTGGAATGGAAACCCCCGGCCATTTACAAGTCCTCCTGTGAAATTGACGTAGAATATTTCCCTTTTGACGAACAAACCTGCGTATTGAAATTTGGTAGTTGGACGTATGACGGGTTCAAGGTAAGAGAAAACTGAATGTGTAGTGTACATTATAAGTACTTAATTATTATTATCATAATATTATTATTCATACACATTTATTATTATTATTTTGTCTTGAAGGTATATAAACTGTTGGATTTTTCGCATTACTTTATGCTATGTATGTATCTTTTCCCCTTTTTCTCCACTCATTTTCCCTTTTAAATGCCTTTTTAAATTGCACACTCGTGGAGAATTTCCTGAGACCTTTGGATGGATACCATATAACTAAATTCATACCTCAAATAAGTTATTTTCTCGCAAAATGAGCATGTAATTTAAGAAGGCTATATTTAGTTGCTTCCCCCTTGGATTCTCACCATAGCTCTAAGTCCTGCATCATGCTTGTATTGCAGGTAATATTTTTGCAGCCTTACTCCTGTGGTGAAATCCTTGTATTTTATTCTTAGAGAAGTATATAACATTGCTATTTTTTCAGCAGTCATTTCTTGTCTTTCTCTTTCTTTTATTTCTATACCACTTTTCTTAATTACGACTCAAATATCTTCCACGTTTCGGAAGAAGAGAGGAGTTCAATTTAGATAAATGCTTCATTTCAGTCCCTTCAAAATTAAACTGCCATCACAAAAGAGATTTGTGAAAAGAGAAAAAAGATAAATACCACGCTTGCACATAAAATGCTTACGTTATCCGAAACAGCAGTAATTAGTGAATCACGCCTATGCACTACACAAGTTCGTTACTTTGTTCCTTCCGTCATGTGCAATTATCGATCATTGTAATACCTCTGACGTAAACTGAAAATGTCTGAAGGGTATGCAAATTATTTAATTAATTTAAATTAAATCACCCCAAATATTAAAAGTTCCCCTGTAAGGATATATAATTCTAAATACATCTTGATATACCAAAGATCCGATTAAATTCTAAAACTCCATAAGCCAAGTAGGGTTTATTACCTATAATACAACATACAACATACATATTTAGACTGATTCAGCGTGCGTTGCCGGTACACGTTCTTTTTTTCTCAAGGACATATCTATACTCGATGCAGTTACCTATACAACAGATCTATGTATTTACGGTGGTACAATAACCTTCAATTACTGACTAAGATGCTCTTTCCCCAGATCAAACACCATGTGATGTGTTCTGAATATTCAACGATAAAGTTTATGCAAGCAAGCCCCGTTTCTTTGACGGATTGAAGAGATATTCGTTGCGCTTTCTCCAATATTTCGGCTGAAGGGGGTTCAGGATTTTTAAAGCAGCAAAATAGTATATAGTTTCGAACACATTTTGTGTCTAATCAAATTTAATGTTTTCATGCGGATATTTATTTTATTATTAATCAGAATAAAAACATATATTCTGAAAACAATGGTAAAGAGTGTAACTTAGAAATATTTACAGAGAAAACTAAAAATATGGCCTTTAAAGCCAATAAAACTAAAATAAAAAATATGCATCAATAATAAAGTCCTTCAGCAAATTACTCACTTTAAATATTTAGACTGTTATATATCTTATGCCTATGATGACGATAAAATTAATATATGGTGGAACATTTATGTTGAGACTGAAAATATCTCCAAAACTAAGCGTTGTAGAAAAAAAGTATCTGATAAAAGTTTTCTCATTACAAAATGGCTTATAAAAAGCTGTTTATTTCGTGATGAGGAATAAGGAAACGAAATAAAAAACGTTCGTCCCCAATTACGAAACCTAACTTAATTCTCAAATGTTCATCCATGGATGGTTCAACCATTCATTGCGCTCTTCGTACACAACCATTCAGAAATTGTGTTTTTATTTACTTGGTGTAAGAGCAATTGCAATGTGATTTGTACAAAGTTGTTTAGTTTTTATGAGGAGTGAGAAAACAACATAAAAGGTTCCCATTTAAAATATTAAATTGACCCTAAAATGACCATAACAACGTCCTCCAAACAGAACACGACTAATGACATATATCAAGTAACTTTTATTCAAGACATTTCTTTCTACAACGCTTAGTTTTGGAGATACTGTACACTTAAATGGTCCATCCTGTATATTCAAGGATGCTGGGTACTATCCGTAGAACATTACATTATTGTAGAAAAGAAACCCAATTAAAATTGTGTAAAGTTATGGCGGTGCCTAGTTTAACATACGGCTGTGAATTTTGGGTAATACGACAGAATGATAGAAACACAGACAGCTGAGATAGAATTTCTGAGGGAGTGAAAGAATGGATAGATACATACGAAATGAACTTAATATATTTGCGATACAAGACAATATCAATGAATATAGGTACAATTGGTACCAGCGAGTTGAAAGAATGCAGCATATCAAAGTTGGCCATGAATTATAATCCTAGAGGGAAAATAAGTATAGACGCCCGGGAATGAGATGACCTATTGAGCCTAATTCATAAAGGAGGAGGAAAACCGTCGGACTAATTATCCACTTATAGCTAGGAATATTACGATAGTCCTATAAATGTTTGTAAGCTCCTATAAATTAATACAAAATTATACTTCGGGATCTTAAGGGGGTAACAAACTCCAAGAGCTAATACGAAATCCCTGAAGAATATTTGAAATGCAAACTGCCCTATAGTATAAATTCTCAAGTTAATTATAACACGGTTTGGTCTCCCAGATTTATCATACTTAGGACACATACTTAGTGCTATGTTTTAATATTCATAGAAATATAATAAATCGATCACCAGTAACTAATACATTTCATATAATACTTGTGTGGTTAAAAGGCTTTTACTTCACCCTGTCGTCATAGCATTAAACATTAGACTCAATACAAATGCAACTCATCGATTTCTGGCTTACTGAAATAAGAATATACCTTATCGCTAAGGACATTTACAAAATATATAGCAATATCACAAAGATACCTACACTATAAATGTAAGTCATAAATTTTTGGACACTATGCAAAGGATTAGCCAAGAAAATATAGTTAATATGCACATGAAAGGATATGAAGGCATTTTCACACCTGAACATTATTTCGTGTAACTCCTCTTACATTTTACAGCTCAAATTTATCACCTCATTTTTTCCCAGATGTGAGCACTGTCTTAGTTATCAGTTTTTAAAATAACTATTAATTTACAGTTCTTTTTAATACGCCTACAAGTATATAAATAGGATCGACATTGACCTTCCGTGCAGTGTTGCCAATGTTTCAATCCCGCTTAACAGAAAATAGAAGTTTCCGTGCACTAGCGATGTGCTTTTCTAGTATTTTAAGTTTTTATCCCATACTAAAACTTCTAGCAGTTAGTGCATACTCGTTTATAAGCATTTACTTGCATCACATTTTCTTTTTTCCAATTCGTGGTGAGTATTCTAGAAAAACAGACGCTTGGAACATATACTACGTTTACGTAATTTGAGGAATCGTCATCTGAGGGCCAAGCCTAACCAAAAGAGCTGTAGGCAACCACTTGTTTTAGCTGCAGCAATACTGATTGTTCCAACAGAATACGTATCTAATAATTCACCACTCTGGAGAACCACTTTCAGAAGAACCGTGTACTGAAACAGACACCTTCCTCTCTGAATATTTAAGTCGTCCGCGCTTTCTTTCACACAAATCCCCAATGTCACATAAAGCACGATGCTTTTACTACTCTTTTCCTTAACGTCTTGATATCGTGGTAGAGGAGACAGTATGACACCTCCTGAAGGACAGCCAGAGAGCTATTCAGACGTTTATTAACATGTACTTCGTGTTACTTGCGCTGCCATAGAAATAAACATTATAATTTTTATCAGGGATGCAATGGTAACTCGAATACGTTTCGAACGTAAGGAAACCTTTCTGTAAAAATCTGATGTGTTACACTCACATGACTTGCTCTACTGCTGTACAAACTATTTTTTACAAACGCTTATTCTCCATATGCTCCATGTTAATCGAGATATCGAGGTGTTAATCTTATTGCTAATTTTCTTGTAGATGCAAGGTGAATTGCTAGGCTTTAAGCGATAGTCAAATATTTTAAGAGCTGGTCGCTATGTGGAGTATTCCATTCTCATTGCATTACCAGGACAAAAAATCTGATGTGTTACACTCACATAACTTTCTCTACTCTGGTAAAAACTATTTTTACAAACTCTTATTCTCCATCTATGTCATATTAATCGAGATAAACATTTGCAGAAACGATCTTTTGACTTGCAAAGAGAATTACATTTTACACATAGCGACTAGCGACTTTTACACATATTGATTATCGCTTAACGCTTACTATGTTCCACTTGTTTTGTATATGCAAGGACAATATAGAAATACAGTAGCCTTTAAACATAGAAATATCTCTTAATAGCTGGTTGTTATGTGCAGCACCATTCTCTTTGCCGCAGAATAATGCTCTTTGCATATCCAAGACAAAAAAATGAATAACGAATTTGCATTTGAGAAAAAGTATAAATATTGGAAAATTTAAATGGCTCACTCAACAACAAAAGTGTATGACACAAATTGTGTATTTTAACCGATCTACATTTTTTGAGTAGTAAAAATTTGTCTATTTCTTGTGGTTTACCAGTTATGCAAAAGTCGTTCACAATGAATACTTTTGGAGACATCCTCAGAAAATTCAAGATATACATTTTATTTGCCATAAAAATGTCTTAAATACATACTTTAATCAAAATTCGTTACAGCTGTTTTTGAGAAAATAAAAATTTTCGATAAATGTTCCATGTAAAGGGTAATCTGGAGTGGGGGAATTTTCTTGAAAACCTTCGTGTCGCATCTCTGGAAGATACTGAACCTAAATACCAAGTTTGGTGTTTATCCGACTGTTCGTTTCTGATTTATGCTGTTCATAGACACAGACACACACACAGGGACATGTTTCCAAAAATGCCTTTTTTGGATTCTGGGGGTCTCAAAACATATATTTCCGGTGAAATCTCGGTATGGAATTTTTGGGTGGAATACAATAATTCCCCTACTTACTATACGTAGTAGAGAAAGTAAAAGCAGTAAAAAAATTGCCAAAATTCATAATTATAGATTTGTGTTATTAAACTTCTGCTATAGTTCTATGTAGCTTTTATAGCTGCGGTCCTTATAAAGCGTGTCATGCAGCGATTCAATTTATCCCAAACTAGTAGAATATTTAAAATTTAATCTATAAAATGTATTAATTCGATATTAAAGAGTTCAATTATAAAACGTCAGATGTGTTGCACTCACATAACTTTCTCTACTCTTGTACAAACATGCTTTAAGTGATAATAAATAATTTTATAATAATCAAATCTCTGGTTTCTATGTGGAGCATTCCATTCTCTTTGCATGTCCAGGACATAAAAGAACGAATAACGAATTCCCATTTGACAAAAAGCATAAGCATTGGAAAATTCAAATAACAAGGAATATCTCGGAAATGTTACACTCTTCCAAAAAATTTATTTGACAAATTGTGTGTTTTAACGAGATCTACATTTTTATGTAGTAAAGTTTTGTCTAAGATTACGGTTTATGAGTTATGCAAAAGTCGTTCAGAATAAAGAGGACTTTTGGGGGACATTCCCAGAAAATTCATGATATACATTTCATTTGCTATGAAAGTATCTTAAACATGTAATATTTTAATCCAAATTTTCTAAAAATGTCATTGTAAAGGATTGTCTGGGGTGGGAGGTTTTCTTGAAAATCATCGTGTCGCATATTTGAAATATACTGAACCTACATGCCAAGTTTAGTATTTATCCGACTTTTCGTTTTTGAGTTATGCTGTACACAATCACACATACACTGATCTTTTTCTAAAAATGCTTTTCTTGGATTCAGGGGGCCTCAAAACATGATTTTCGGTGAAATCTCGATATCGAATTTTGGGGTGGAATGCAGTGCTTTCCCTACTTACTCTACGTAGTAGATAAAGTAGTTAATGTTATAACAAATAATTTTCCAAAACAGTAAAAAAATAGTAAAAAGCTTAATATCTGGAGAAATAATTTTAAAATATGCATTACTTCTGGAATATATATTATAAGTTAAACTATAATTACTGTATTAAAACTGAATCGAGCTGAATTTGTGGATTTTAGACATCCATGGATAACTTTAATAATAAAACGGAATGAAACGCGCGAATATGCCTTTATCCGTATTTGCTTACTTTCAACCTTTCCAAGTGTGCACAAGCAGAGTGAAAAATATAAATAAGTATGGCACTTTATTCAAATGATCCAATTTCCGGTATGAAATCAAGAGTATTGTGAGACGTATTTTCTCGCTGTTTGGTGGATTCCTGAATTTATGTTTCTCTTTTATTGTTACGTTCTCTGCTACGTATAGTAAGTAAGGGAAGTATTGCATTCCACCCAAAAATTCGATACCGAGATTTCACACGAAATATATGCTTTGTGGCCCTCTGAATCTAGAAGACGAATCTTAAGAAAAATATCCGTGTGTGTGTGTCTGTGTCTGTGAGTAACATAACTCAAAAACGAAATGTCGGATAAATACCAAACTTAGTATTTAGGTTCAGTATCTCTTAAAGATGCAACACGAAGATCTTTAAGAAAATCTGCCACCCCAGACTATCTTTACGTAGAACACATCCAAAATTTTGATTTTCTCAAAAACGGCTCTAACAATTTTAATTAAAATATATGTACGAGATATTTTTATGACAAATGAAATGCATATTGAATTTTCTGGAAATGTTCCCGAAAGTCCTCTACACTTTAAATGGCTTTTACATAACTGGTCAACCGTAAGAGGACAAATGTTTCTACAGACAAAAATGTAGAGCTCGTTAAAATACACAATTCATATCATATACATTTTTTTAGTGAATCATGTCTGGAATATTCCTTGTTATTTGTTTGAATGTTCTAATACTTATACTTTTTCTCAAATGGGAATTCATTATTCGTTTTGTTTATGTCCTGGATATACAAAGAGAATGAATGCTCCACATAGCAACCAGCTCTTAAAAGATTTGACTATCGCTTAAAGCCTACCATATTTCTCTAGCACCTACAAGAAAATTAGCAATAACATAATTTCTGCAAATGTTTATCTCGATTAACATGAAGTAGATGAAGTATAATCTTCTGTACAAATAGTTTGTATAAGAGTACAGAAAGTCATGTCCGTGTAACATATCTTTTTTTATTTTATTTGAGATTTAATTGTTTTAAGGCTAACGTCCTTTAATAGGTTATATTAACGGTGAGAGAATGAAATGCTTAAAATGATGCTCAAATGGGTCCGAGACTCCTAGAGCTTAGAGTTACTTGTCTTTTTAGAATAAGCGTAAACCACGAAAGAAACCTAACCAAGATTCGAACTCGGGAACTTTTAAGTCTGAGCAGACACCGCACAACGGAGCTGGGGTATTTCATTTTTTCTAAGCTATCAAACTTCGACAATTTTTCAGAGTAACGAATGTTTCTTTTGCGTTTAACCTCTTCAGTTCCGATTTTATTTTCCACCAAAAGCGCCGATTTACATTTGACGACATATCTTAAATACTTCCGCCCTTCAATTTCTTATTAACTCTTTTCGGGGTTTTGGCTCGGGTGGCTAAACATAACTGGCCAGAATTTCAATGCTGAAATTAGTTAGCGGTGGCACTACCAAATCTTGTGGTAAAGGACGAGGATGTGTAAACGTGAAGTAAACGATGAATGACTTGCGGAGATTTTACCCGTATTTTGCATTTAAAGAAAAAAAGCAAAAACATCAAGTAAAGGCTTTCTATTGTCTTAATTTTTCATTTATTTTAAGCTACATTATTTGCCATAAACCGCATTAAATCGATATCTACAAAAGTAAAGGTAATTTTCGGAAGTTCAAAATTCCTTGCAGCCTAATTTGTAAGTTAATGTAAATCAAAACGGGAATATGGACTAAGGCTTGCAGTATAGAACGCACTACCATGGTGGCGTACGGTATATTTTAATGGAGTTTAAAGCTTAAGGCATTAATTTAGTTGCTACCCCTTTTTGTCATTATTATGAACAGGTACCAAAAATTGTAATAGAATCTTTAAGCTTTTCACGTGTATTTTACAACTATCAGTATTTGTTCTTTGAAATAGTATATAAGCTTTCTATTTGATGAATAAATCGAAATTACTGCTACCAAACTCCATATAAACAGCTACATTCATAAATAAATCTACAATGAAAAAAATTATATTTTATTTTAGCACGCTTTGACTGGTTAGGTCATATCGGGCAATGAATGAATGAAATAGGTGAAATGTTGCTCAAATCACCCCGGGTTTCATAGAACTTAAGATACCTAATATTCATCTTTCCAGAGTATTGGAAAAACGTTATCCGGTAACTCACACTAACCGAGTTTCGAACTCAGGACCTTTTAAATGTAAGAAAGACACACTACTCCATACCAGAGAAGCGGACTTATACTGTGTTAATTTATAAGATATAACATTCACATTATAAACACCCACTAGAATGGGCAAATTATTATTTTCAAATATATTTCGTAGTTCCTAAAACAAATAGTATGAAATAATTTATCTTTCTCGGTATATTCAGATTATTTTCTGTTGAAATCAATTCCGTGTACTTGTTTGTGTCAAAAATTACTATATTTCTATTATCTAAATTGCAAAGAAATATTAATAAACTTTATTAAAAGCAGCCCAGATTCTTATTGCACTATGTTATTGAAAATAACACAATGGTAAGAATAATCTACTCAATTAAGTTAAAGTTAGGTAAAATCCCGTTTTTGATACAGCAAGCTAAAGCAGATAGTTTTCGTGCACTCTTATATTAGCGGATTTTGTTACCGAAATAGGTAGATTATGTTAGGAAGGAAGAAAGGACATTTGAATCCCTTTGTCAGATGAAAATAAGATAAGAAAAGTACGCGAGATCCATTACGATACACAAGTACCCATTATAGTATACTTCAGATAGTTTTCTACTGAAATTAAACAATAACAATAGCATAATTAATTCTTTTACAACAATAACGTACTGCATATAGGGTGGACTATTTAACATGAGACTATATAACATCTCCAAAACTAAGTGTTGAAATATCTTCAATAAAAGTTGCTTGATATTATGGGGGAAATTAAAAACCATTAGTCGTGTTTTATTTGGAAGACGTTGTATTTGTCATTTTAGGGTTAATTTAATCGTTGTAAATGAGAACCTATCTTTTTATGTTGTTTTCTCACTCTTCATAAAAACATTTGTATAAAAACACTTTGCAATTTTTCTTACACCAACGTAAATTAAAACGAAAATTCTGAATGGCCGTGTACGAAGATCCAATGAATGGATTTATTTTGTTTCCTTATTCCTCATCGAAAAATAAGCAGCTTTTTATAAACAATTTTTAATGAGAAAACATACAAAATGTAAGTTCCCATTTAAAAAATTAAATTGACCCTAAAATGACCATCATAACGTCCTCTAAATAAACCATAATACTTTCCCCCATACTATCAAGCAACTTTTATTCAAGACATTTCTTTTTACAATCCTTAGCTTTGGAGATATTTTACAGTTTCAACTTAAATGGTCCACCCCGTATAAGGAAACTACGTATGTAGAATTCTTTGTAATAAAATCTTTTTACAAAGGTTACCCAGTCAGATATTTTTACTACACAAACAAGCATCAATCCGCACTGATTATGTGCATGTTTTGCATTATGCTTATTGACTAATCACACCTCCCTATTCCCCACAAAGCTAAGTTTATATCACCAATGTACTTTTGCACTATTAGCACACTTGTAAGATATATTATATGGCACACACAGCATAACATGCATATTGAATATAAGTCATGCATATGTCACCATCATTCCTTCAAGTATGTGTTATTACTTTCCACACCAGCATGTATTCTCAATTTGGGTGGCCATCACCACTTTATTGCTTCAGTGAAACTACATCGAAAACCCACAGTACCACGTATGTACCAGCAGCTATACTTCCCTGCTAAACAAAGTAAAAGCAATGCTGGACACTTAGGCGTTTTTCATGCAAGTTTAGCAAAAAATATCACATCACTTCAACATCACGGTTGTGGTATATACCTAACAACTGCTTAAGTATCGAAGAAATTACTCAAACAGTTATTACTATACAGGGTGTTTCATAAACGCATAAAAATCCAAATATAACTAAAATTAATTCAAATTTAATATTTTGAAAGGAAAATTCTTTCAGCCGTTATTGTACGGGTGTAACTCATTGATAGCCGTATTAGAAGGTAATATATTGTTACTTGTTTTACCATGTACAGTCGAGTGCAAAAAAATGTGTCGACGCTTGGTTTCATTTGGTGTTTTCCATTCTTGAATGTTGGCAGAATCACATCATCATTTTTGTTCCGTGAATGCCTAGGCGAGCCATCATCTAATTGGTTTCAATTGAAGTGCGATACGCTAGCATTACCCTATGAAGAAATTCCAGGCCTAGCTGGGCGATGAAAGGGGTGGAAAATGCTATATGTCATCCGAATGTTTGAAATAGTATGCCTCCCAAAGACTGTTCACACTAGCCCCTGAATGAGTCCGGCTCTTATTGGTTCGGCATCCAAGCATTAACCTCTGTAGCCGAGAATGAGGGATGGAAGGTGCGGTAGAGTCGTTTTAATTATTGATTGTCAGCTTAAACCGCGGTTGCTCATATCAGCACGTTCTTTTGCACCCGATTGTACCCAGTAGGCAGAGAAGATATTGCATTCCACCCAAAAATTCGATGCCGAGATTTCATCGGAAATACATGCTTTCAGGCCCCCTCAATCAAAAAACGAAAAAGTATTTTTATAAAAAGGTCCATATGTGCGTGTGTCTATGTTTCTGAGAACAGCATAACTTAAAACGAAAAGTCAGATTAGTACCAAACTTGGTATTTAAGTTCAATATCTTCCAAGGATGAGACAAGAAGATTTTCAAGAAAAATACCCACCCTAAACTACACTTTACATAGAAGATTTTCGGAAATTTTTGTTTTTCTAAAATGGCTCTAAAGAGTTTAATCAAAACAAAATATACTAAAGATATTTACATGACAAATAAAATGTATACCTTGAATTTTCTGGAAATAGACTGTAAAGTCCAGTTTATTCGAAGGACTCTTGTATAACTCAAACGTTAAGCCATAGACGAAAACGTACTACACAAAAAAAACAATTTATTTCCAATAAATTTTTGTGGCATAAGCCATTTCCGAGATATCCCTTATTAATGGTTGCAAAGTTCATCACTTTTCATTCTCTTAAACTGTTAACATTCGGTTGTTTCTCGAGATTGCATGGAAATATTATGAAATTAAGACCATAGTGTAGCGTCCAGTTCTTAAACATTTGATTGTTGCTGTTCCCTTTGTATCTATAAGGAAATGTGTAATGTAGCTATTTCTACAATGCATTAATTGGATTAAAATAAGTATAAAATAAAATTTAAGCTTTAGTAAGTATCGTTTATACACCGACTAATAGACGAGAGAGGGTAGAGTTATCACATCAGATTTTTACTTTCTCTACTACGTAGAGTAAGTAGGGGAAGTATTGTATTCCACCCAAAAATTCGATACCGAGATTTTACGGGAAATACATGTTTTGAGACCCCCTGAATCCAAAAAAAAGCATTTTTGTAAACATGTCTGTGTGTGTGTCTGTGAACAGCATAACTCAGAAACGAACAGTCGGATAAACACCAAACTTGGTATATAGGTTTAGTATCTTCCAGAGATGCGACACGAAGGTTTTCAAGAAAATCCCCCCATCCCAGATTACCGTTTAAGCACATATATATCTCTTAATAGCTGGTTGCTAGGTGCAGCACCATTCCCTTTGCCACAGATTAATACTCTTTGCATATCCAAGACAAAAAAAATGAATAACGAATTCCCATTTGAGAAAATAAGTATTGAAAAATTTAAGGGAATAATAGCAATATCTCGAAAATGGTTCACTCAACAAAAAAAATGTATATGACATAAATTGTGTATTTTAACGCGATCTACATTTTTGTGTAGTAAAATTTTGTCTTTCTCTTATGGTTTACCAGTTATGCACAAGTCGTTCACGTGAAGAATAATTTTGAAGACATTCCCAGGAAACTCAAGATATACATTTTATTTGTCATGAAAATATCTTAAACCTATGATATTTTATTCAAAATCGTTAGAGCCATTTTTGAGAAAACTAAAATTTTCGAAAAATGTTCCATGTAATTGGTAATCTGGGGTGGGGGATTTTCTTGAAAACCTTCGTGTCGCATCTCTGGAAGATACTGAACCTAAATACCAAGTTTGGTGTTTATCCGACTGTTCGTTTCTGAGTTATGCTGTTCACAGACAGACACACACACACAAACAGACACAGACACACACACGGACATGTTTCCAAAAATGTTTTTTTTTATTCAGGGGGTCTCAAAATATATTTCCGGTGAAATTTCGATATCAAATTTTTGGTGGAATTCAATACTTCCCCTACTTACTATACATAGTAGAGAAAGTAAAAATGAAAAAGCAACCCTCTACAATAATTACTGAAATTGTGTTTCTTTTTGGTAAAACATTTCTTTCAAAATATTAAATTTCACATATCCGAGCATTCTTTAAAAAAATTAGTCAATTATTACTTATTTATGAAATACCCCATAAACAAATTACAATATAACGGTTATTTGTTGTAATATTCCTGGGCAGTATGACACGCACCAATGAAAACCTGAGATACATGTCAAATGTTATGAACTATATCTCAGTTATAAATAACATCGAGACATACGCAAATTAGGAGGGATATTTTGATACTCGCTAACGAAAACTAATGAAATACAGTATCCCATTTGTTAGTTAATCCATTAGTGGGTTACACGCATCAAGGCCAAATGTGTGGTGAATGGCTGTGGTATAAATAGCCTGGCTAGCCAATACATTCCCTGGCTGTGGTAGCACTGGCTGTTGTGTTTATGTTCGCAGCAGCTGTTTCAGGGATAATAAGTTCCGATGCCAAGCCTTCAGGGTATATTGATTTAGTTCTGTACATAACTTGTCCTCGTTACTGAAAATTATGCTTTACAGTGACTGCAGCCTTTTGTCACGAAACCATAAAAAAGAATAATAACTGTAAGAATAGTCTGCCAATGCTGCAAATTATGGGTTTTTTATTTGAAGGACATACTCAAAGAGTAAAAAGATTTAGAACAGGCCATTCTCTCAAACGAAGCGCATTCCCTAGCTATAACTTTGCATCGACTTAAACAATAATCGTGTACTGTTGCACTTGTGTGCAATTAAATACACCTCTAAAAAGATAAAAATGTGCTTCAAAGCGACCTTAAAGATTTCAAAAGCCAATGAGAGCAGTCTAATAGTGCAAAATTACTCTCATCTGAAGCACTTATTTTAAGAGTAATCTTTCTTTGATCTTGCAAGCCATTTGTACAACAACTTCATGTAGTAAGAAGTCTGTATTATCCCATGTTCAGGCCTACATGCGTACATGGCTCACTCTTGAGTCGCTAGAGATAGCAAGCGCAGAAGGCGGAGCTTGATTTAGGTCTCCTGTTACGATCCAAAGAAGACTAAGCAAAATGCATTAATTGTTCTATTTTGAGACAGTTTATCTTGCCGGTTTTAAATGCTTTGTGTGTGGTAGATAATATTTATAGGTTAAATTAATCACTTAAAAATCTAAGCATATGTATAATTTACTGAGCAAGATGACCCATTCAGGAGGTCCCGAATTCGATTCTCGTCGACCTATCACAGTGGTCTTGGGTTCTTCGTGGTTTTCTCTGGTCGGTAAGCGAATGGTTGGGTAGTTTCTCATCTACCACGATTCCCTTTTCACTATTTCCCTTTCAGTCATTTCTTCTCGTCTTTCAGGTGTGCTTTTAGGTTTCGTGGCACCAATAGTAGGGCGTGTCTTCGAGCGTGGAAATGTTAGGGACTTCATACCCGGCGGAGGTCGATGAATTCTTTTCGGGCGTAAAAATCCTTAGCATGGCTTCCTTCGGAAGGGAAGTAAAGCCGATGGTCCCGTGTCATAGATTTATGGCACGTAAAAGCATCTCAAGCCTGATAAAGAGGCCTCTGATCAACATTTCTGGTCTTTCACGTCCAGTACAGAATAGGACGCTAAGAACCATAAAAGTTAAAGAGCGTCCATAAATAAAAAATCTCACTTTTTTCAATATCCCACGCGACTCCCTGGCCTGTAGCCTCCTGTGACTCCTTCACTACATCCCTTCCTCTTGGGGGATAGTAGCCGTAATAGATCTCTCGTGATCGCAGTGCTCGAGGTTCCACTCCGTTGTATCAGGATGGCGAAAACGACTTCCCTCCGCGAGTCACCAAATATGCGTGTTGCAATGACTCGCGAGTCACGTTTTCGCCACCTCTGCCCTATATGTATAATTTTAGAGAAGGTTTCCGCATAATAGTGGTGTGTGCTTCTTTTGTACGTAGGTGTTAAGAGAGATTTTGTTTTAGATATATTACTCAATGGAATTTGAACTTGATCAAAACTTATTCCAAATAATTTTCTGAATAAATAAAGAATTTTATTAAATTTCTATCTCCCTTATCCCTAAAAGAACCTTACATTCTGGAGGATCCGGATAATTATTTTTAATTTTTAAATTCTAACCCTACATTAACTTTATCTTATATATCACTGTCTGAACTTTTTACAAGAATGATAACACTTCCTACATGGTTAAAATTGCCTTAATGTATACGAATAAAAAAATCTGATGTGTTACACTCACATGACTTTCTCTACTCTTGTACAAACTATTTTTACAGACGCTTATTCTCCATATGCTTCATGTTAATGGAGATATCAAGATGTCAATCTTATTGATAATTTTCTTGTAGATGCAAGGGGAATATGGTAGGTTTTAAGCGATAGTCAAAATATTTTAACGCTGGTTGCTATGTGGCGTATTCCATTCTCTTTGCATGTCCAGGACATAAAAAAATCTGATGTGTTACACTCACATACTTTCTCTACTATTGTACAATCTATTTTTACAAACGCCTATTCTCCATATGCTTCATGTTAATCGAGATATCGAGATGTCAATCTTATTGGTAATTTTCTTGTAGATACAAGGGGAATATGGTAGCTTTTAAGCAATAGTCAAATATTTTAACGCTGGTTGCTATGTGGCGCATTCCATTCTCTTTGCATATCCAGGACATAAAAAAATGAATAACGAATTTGAGAAAAAGTATAAGTATTGGAAAATTTAAGGAAATAACAAGCAATATCTCGAAAACGGTTCACTCAACAAAAGAAATGTATATGACATAAGTTGTGTATTTTAACGCGATCTACATTTTTTGTGTAGTAAAATTTTGTCTATCTCTTATGGTTTACCAGTTATGCAAAAGTCGTTCACAATGAAGAATACTTTTGGAGACATTCCCAGAAAATTCGAGATATACATTTCACTTCTCATGACATTATCTTAAACATATGATATTTTCATCAAAATTGTTAGAGCCATTTTTGAGAAAATTAAAATTTTCGAAAAACGTTCCATGTAAAGGGTAGTCTGGGGTGGGGGGATTTTCTTGAAAACCTTCGTGTCGCATCTCTGGAAGATACTGCACCTAAATACCAAGTTTGGTGTTTATCCGACTGTTCGTTTTGGAGTTATGCTGTTCACAGACACACAGACACACACACACACACACAGACACACACACGGACATGTTTCCAAAAATGCTTTTTTTGGATTCAGGAGGTCTCAAAACATGTATTTCCGGTGAAATCTCGGTATCGAATTTTTGGGTGGAATGCAATACTTCCCCTACTTACTATACGTAGTAGAGAAAGTAAAAATGAATAACGAATTTGAGAAAAAGTATAAGTATTGGAAAATTTAAGGGAATAACAAGCAATATCTCGCAAACGGTTCACTCAACAAAAGAAATGTATATGACATAAATTGTGTATTTTAACGCGATCTACATTTTTCGTGTAGTAAAATTTTGTCTATCTCTTATGGTTTACCAGTTATGAAAAAGTCGTTCATAATGAAGAATACTTTTGGAGACATTCCCAGAAAATTCGAGATATACATTTTATTTGTCATGACAATATCTTAAACATATGATATTTTAATCAAAATCGTTAGAGTCGTTTTTGAGAAAATTAAAATTTTCGAAAAATGTTCCATGTAAAGGGTAGTGTGGGGTGGGGGGATTTTCTTGAAAACCTTCGTGTCGCATCTCTGAAAGATACTGAACCTAAATACCAAGTTTGGTGTTTATCCGACTCTTCGTTTTTGAGTTATGCTGTTCACAGCACACAGACACGCAGGCAGACAGACACACAGACACGCAGACAGACAGACACACAGACAGACACACACACGGACATGTTTCCAAAAATGCTTTTTTTGGATTCAGTGAGTCTCAAAACATGTATTTCCGGTGAAATCTCGGTATCGAAATTTTGGGTGGAATACAATACTTCCCCTACTTACTATACGTAGTAGAGGAAGTAATATATTTATTTCATCTCATTATATTTGGCAGAGAATTCCGATTAATGTTAATACCGACAATACAGGCGGAAATCGAGACACGTGTTTAGGGCTGATGCTGAAAAATCCCCAAACAAAACTGTGCTATCAGTATAGAATTTATTCACAACTGTTACTGCTAAATCACCCCAATGTCCTAAAAGCGCTTGAATCTGTAACTTAACCAGAAGATATCTATCCGGAAACGATCGTAGAGGCCTAAACATTCCGATAACAGTGGCTTTTAATAGAAGGAGTGGGAGGTGTGAGAGCTTTGACCCTCGTTTCTTTCCATTTGGCCAAGATAACTTTAAAATGGCCAGTTTTCCGTTACGGCTCCCCGTATCAATAGGATAGGCTAAGCAGGATGTATCGTATTCTTAGCCCATGAATTGAAATTTTCTCCACGTGGATCTATTTACATATATGGGATGACGATGCGTAGAATTCTGTACAAAACTACTTCAGCGTAGCATCTTGTAAAACTACATAAAACTATACCTCAGTGGCGTCATTTAAAATAAATATGCGACTGCAAATAGTGTCAAAAATGTATATGTAAACTTTAGGAGCAGATTCCTTTCACGTAGAAAATTACTTGTTATATAAATGTTGAATCGGAAACACTTCGCTTTCTGGTTATACCCCTCCTGCTCAACCCTTGCAAGGCGTCATCATAACTATCATGTAACAATGTAACACCTGAACAATGGATTGTTTACCTATGTTTGTAACGTAATCGTGATATGTACATATTGTGAAGATTCATTATTGCTTTAACAGCATCGGACAATGCTCCAAGAATACATCAGCACATCCGGTGTTCATACCACGGCGCTGATTCATATGTCGGCCATCGTGCTGAAGGTGAAACGTGGCTATGTTTAAAAATAGAATCAGTTGAGTTTAAACTCGTATTTCCTTTCTCAGGTCATGGACTTTCTAACTCCTTTCAGTAATATTAATTACTCCTATAAAACAGTGTTTCTAATTTAACAAAAGATAATTATTTTAAAGAAATGTTAATTCTTATGCGTGATTTTCCAAGTAGAGCTTAATCTTTACAAATACATGATCGAACAGGTGTAGAATAAATTCCCATGCATTTCCTCATTTAATGTCGGTAATTTTAAATAAATCCTTTTATATGGATTTCCATACGGTCCACTATATTATTTCATGATATACCGCATCTTAAAATATAATAAGAGTTGCAGAAAAACTGCTCTAACAAAACATATCAGGGCCAATGTCGTGGCAATGCATACGTGAAAATAAAAATATGCACAGATTTCTTGTGATTGCTTTGGCTTTTTTACTTTCTCTACTACGTAAGAAGGAGAAGTGTTGCATTCCACCCAAAAATTCGATATCGAGATTTCACCGAAAATACATGTTTTGTGCCCTGAATCCAAATAAAGAATTTTTGAAAATGTGTGCGTGTGTGTGTGCCTGACTGTGAACATCATAACTCAAAAACGAAAAGTTGGATAAATACAAACTTAGTATTTGAGTTTAGTATCTTCCAAGGACGTCGATAAGAAGATTTTCAAGAAAATCCCCCCATCCCAGACTACCCTTTACATGGAACATTTTTCCAAAATTTTGATTTTCTCTTAAATGGCCCTAACGATTTTGATTAAAGCGTTAGAGATATTTTCATGACAAATGAAATGTATATCTTGAACTTTCTGGGTATGTCACCAAAATTCCTCTTCATTCTGAATGACTTTCGCATAGCTGGTAAATCGTAAGAGATAGGCAAAATTTTACTATACAAAAATGTAGAGCTCGTTAAAACGCAATTTATGTCATATACATTTGTTTGTCTCTGGAGTGAACTATTTTAGAGATATTCCTTATTATTTATTTGAATTTTCCAATACTTATACCTTTTCTCAAATACGAATTCATTATTAGTTTTTTTGTATCCTGGACATACAAAGAGAATGAAATGCTCCACATAGAAACCAACTCTTAAAACATTTGACTATCGCTTAAAGCCTACCATGTTCCACTCGCACCTAAAGAAAATTAGCAATAAGATAGTTTCTGCAAATGTTTATCTCAATTAATATGAAGTAAATGGAGAATAAGAGTTTGTAAAAATAGTTTGTACAACAGTAGAGAAAGTTATGAGTGCAACACATAGGATTTTTACCATATAATCAGCATATAAAACATAATATAGGTCACACAAAATGTTAACCCGCTATGTCAAACCCTTGTTAACATACTAATTTTACTCATAATTAATCACTTTTTATTGGTAATATGAAATTCTCCTTGAACCTACAGTATATTGTATTGCTACCAAGGTTTTAATTTGAGCTAAGTATGCAAATATAAAAAAATGTATGTGCAGGCATTTCTTAATTTTAATCAGTTTAAGAGAAAGGGGTTTTTCACGTATTATCAAATTGTTCATCTTTTTAAATTTGAGTTATGCAAAATAATTTATTTCATCTGAACTATTTCATATTTAACTAATGCAGTCAATTTTTAAATCCATAATTCCTGATGCTGTTCTGAAAATTTCAACCTAATAAGTTACATACTGTGGCCCAAGGAGAATTTAAAAGTGAAAAATGCTGAAAAAAGGGAACTGAGAAAAATTGAGTTTCAAGCTAAACGTGATGCTTTACCTAAATTCCACAGCATGAAAGTACATGTTATAAGTATAATAAAAATTCAAAAACAACACAAAATTAAAAATGTTCAAATCTTTGCCAAATTTCACCGAAGCATGCCCTAATATACCAATTTTATTCTTTACTTGAGAGGAAATGCTGCTTAAGCTCTGACAATAATTTTATAGATTCTGTACTTTTATTTTGCTACATCAGGGCACATAACAATAGCACAAAAACTGCTTTTAGCACTTAACATGCGTGTTTTCAGGAAATGTTACTAATACATCTATCCAAAATAGGCTCCTCAACTCTGGAAATTAAATAATAAAAGCAACAGTCGAAGTTCATATAATTGTTAAGATTTATTAACATATTTCTAATGCTATAATACAAAAGTTTAAAGTGCTTCTGAAATTGAAGTAGATTAGAAAAACAAATTATTTATTTAAAATGGACTTAGTCGACTTTTCCCGTCCACAAACATTATTTTTAACTCTTCGTGAAATTAAGTTTATATTTTTTCCCAAACTAGAACCCTTAAAGTTACAAGTAAACTAACAAAATATCCTTTTAAAATTTCCGATGGAAACTTACATTTATGAATGCATATTTTCTCCATAATTTCAAGGGTTATTAGTCAAAGGATGTATATTCATATAGTTAACATTCTCTTAAGTTTTCAATGGACTGTATTAGAATTTTTTCCCGATATATATCAGAAATGTGTTTCAATTCATACAAAATTTCAATATAGGATCCATTTTACACTATTTTATAACTCCTGTAATACGTACTTACAATAAGTAGAAATACTCTATTATACTAAAGCATTCCATGCTCAAATTTCACCGGAAAATACATGTTTTGAGATTCCACGAATAAAATAAGAAACATTATTAAAAAATCTGATGTGTTACATTCACATGACTTTCTCTACTCTTGTACAAACTATTTTTACAAACGCTTATTCTCCATATGCTTCATGTTAATCGAGATGTTAATTTTATTGCTAATTTTCTTGTAGATTCAAAGGGAATTGATAAGTTTTATGCGATAGTCAAATCTTTTAAGAGCTGGTTGCTATGTGGCGCATTCCATTCTGTTTGCATGTCCAGGACATAAAAAAATGAATAACGAATTTGAGAAAAGTATAAGTATTGGAAAATTTAAGGGAATAACAAGCCATATCTCGAAAACGGTTCACTCAACAAAAGAAATGTATATGACATAAATTGTGTATTTTAACGCGATCTACATTTTTTGTGTAGAAAATTTTTGTCTATCTCTTATGGTTTACCAGTTATGCAAAAGTTGTTCACAATGAAGAATACTTTTGGAGACATTCCCAGAAAATTCGAGATATACATTTCATTTCTCATGACAATATCTTATACGATATTTTAATCAAAATCGTTAGACCCGTTTTTGAGAGAATTAAAATTTTCGAAAAATGTTCCCTGTAAAGGGTAGTCTGGGGTGGGGGGATTTTCTTGAAAACCTTCGTGTCGCATCTCTGGAAGATACTGAACCTAAATACCAAGTTTGGTGTTTATCCGACAGTTCGTTTCTGAGTTATGCTGTTCATAGACACACAGACAGACACACACACGGACATGTTTCCAAAAATGCTTTTTTTTGGATTCAGGGGGTCTCAAAACATGTATTTCCGGTGAGATCTCGGTACCGAAATTTTGGCTGGAATACAATACTTCCCCTACTTACTATACGTAGTAGAGAAAGTAAAAATTGTCAGTGCGCTCGCGGCCTGTGGAAGGCATACTTCATAAACTAAAATGTAATAAATACGATACTTGGTATTTAGTTTCAGCATCTTGCAAGAATGCGAAACTAAGATTTCCAAGAAAATGTTTCAACCCCAAATACCCTTTACATGGAACATTTTTCGAATATTCTGATTTTTTAAGAAATGCCTCGAAGTAACTGGCGAAAAGTACCATTAATTGACTTCATTAATAAAAATACATACAACAATTCTTGAAATTTTAAGTTATTTTGTAAAATTTAAGTGTTTTTGGGGATTTTATCACACCAGTAACTGCAGCATATTTAAGCAAAAGGAAAGATTGTCTAGCAGCACTTTACCTCGTTTGACTTACTAGTATTCAGTGATCCAGTAAGCAAAGGTATCAATCCTAATGTATATTAGTTTCTGAAAAAATTGTGTCTAATATACTTTCAATGAGGTTTTGAAAAAAAAATTAAGCTGAAGTGGTGGGGTATTTCAGTATTTACAGAACTTGGTCCCCTTTTAATATTGCAAGAACTACGAATGAAACAGACGCGTGTGGGTACCACTAGAGGAGTGAAAAACATTCATTTCGGTTGCGTAGAGTTCAACGCCTCTGAAACCTCATGATCGCTTGTAAATGGGTATCAATTTAGAGCTCTCTCGGTATAACGAAGACTTGGTAACCAGAGGGAGAAATTGCGGCTCTAGGGGACCTCCCACTGGAAGTACCGAGGCAATATTGGTACAACTTTGTCACTTGCGAGCGGACGTTGCCGTGCAACACTCATTCCCAAACACATCCTCCTGGCTTCACTAAAACTCCTATTGTCGAAAGCTAAATACCTGTATGCATTTGGGCTGTTCATAACTCAAGACATGTCTAGTATCCTTATCGCCTCACGTACCACCAGGACACCAACACATTTCTCCGAGATCAGATGGCCTCCTGACAAACAGAAACATCTATCGGCGCAGGCGTTATATTCTGTTGCTGTTACACGAATCACAGCTTCCTTTGAGCAACCCTTTTAACACTATTGTGGTAATGACTGCAATAAAACACATTTTGGTTTTCATACACATCGCGGTTTACTTAAAAAGTAGGTATGTCGACTTGCAATTAAAACTTGAGTATTACATCTCCAGTATTTCAGTTTAATCCTCCTATACAAATCTATGGGAGCGTGTATTAGTTCCAAAAGCAACGTCTGCTATCTTTGGATGCCACACTAGAACCTTTGAGTTCCCGTATCTCAACGCTAGAGCAAGTGAAACACCACACATGAACAAATTTCAACAGCGAAAGCAAAAGGCTTGCTATCTCAAGCAGCGACAGGTGCTTCCTCCGGAAGATGTGTCCACTACTAGGTCACTATTGCGATAACACCTTGGGGAAACAACATACAACTTGAGATAACGCCTTCCTGCATTCTATGACGTCTTATCCTTTTAAAGCGTTAATGTAGGATTCACAATGAAGAACGACGTTTTAAATTTACGACAAATAATAGATTATAAGACACCACGCGTATGCTACAAGTAACATTGTGACGGAAAAAACTTCAATTGGATTTAACTTTTACAGCAGTTTTGGATGACAAATGTAGTTTGCTTTTGTTTCTGAAAAATCTGGTGTGGTACATTCAAATGACTTTCTCTACCCTCTATCGTTTATTGATGGGTATACAAACTAGTCCTACTAAAGCTTATTTTTATAACTATTTCATTTTAATTCAAATAAACTGTGACAGTCAAATGTTTAAGAACTGGACGCTATACGCTGGCCTTAAAATTCCATACTGTTTCCATGACATCGCGAGTAACAACTGAATATTGACAAGAAAGAATGTCTTATTGAACGATATCAATCATTAATAACGGATATCTCGAAAATGGATGCTTCCACAAAAAAAAGTTATTTCAAATAAATTGCGTGTATTAAACAGATCTACAATTTTTGTGTAGTACGTTTTCCTCTGTCGCTTAACTTTTACCAGTTATAAAAGATTATACAAAATTCCTTCCGAATGAACAGAACTTCACAGGCTATTCCCAGAAAATTTAATATATACACTTTATTTGTCATGTAAATATCTTTAATACGCAGTGTTTTACTTAAAATCGCTTCAGTCATTTTTTTATAAAATCAAAATTGTGAAAAAATCTTTCATATGAAGGGATTGATGGGGTGGATGGAATTTCTTGAAAATCTTCGTATCGGACCTTTGCAAGATATTGAACTTAAATACCAAGTTTGGATTCATCCGAGTTTTCGTTTTTGAGTTATACTGTTCACACACACACACACACACACGGATCTGTTTCTAAAAATGCACCTTTTGGAATTGGGGGCCCCAAAACATGTACTTCCGGTGAAATCTCGATATCGAATTTTTGGGTGAAATGCAATACCCTTTCTAACTAATATTTACGTGGTAGATAATGTAAAATCACTCCTTGTTTTGGCTTTGACTTTGATGACTTGTTTTCAGACGAGAAGCTAATGGAAAAATCTGATGTGTTATATTCCCATGACTTTCTCTATCAGCTGTCTTACATATCTTCTAAAATCTATTGGAACAAAATGTATTACTTTCTCTACCACGTATACTGGAGAGCATAAAATGTGACCCATAATGGAACGACAAAATTTAGCCACACCCCCTACCAGCGTGAACACCTCTGTTTTTCGAGCGTAATTATAGCCACTGAATTGGCAGTGTACTTTACCTCCCCCAAAGTATGCCCGAACTGCCGAAGGGTAACATCACAACTTAAACCTTACATTTCATGTTGCATTACCATTTTCTTAGTGCTGGTTTTCGGGATAGTCAGGCGTTAACGTTTCTGGCCCGAATTCAGGAGGTTCCGGGCTCAAATCCCGTGGGTCAACCAATCTGACTGAAGTTTCCTCGTGGTTTCCCTCAGTCGCTAAGCTAAATACAAGATTGGATATTTAATAACACGACCCAAAATTCCAACTTAAGTCTAAAACAATAGTAAAAATGAAAAATAAGTGGTAATAGCGAATGCTATGCCATCTATCCACAGACAATGAAAGCAGGTAGATTGGACGATACCCAAATGCTATCTGCACGGCACGATGCAGAATATACAGTTGCTACGCACTAAGGTCTCTGTGGACACGCTTCAAAGTAGTCATCTGCCCGTCACAGAAGCAAAGATATAGTTGCTATGCACTGAGGTCTCCGTGGACGTGTCAAAGTAGCCATCTACCCGTCACAGAAGGAAACCTACAGTTGCTATGCACTACGATCTCTGTGGACACGTGTCAAAGGAGTTTTCTGCAGCAAAGATACAGTTGCTATGCACTGAGGCAAACATACAGTTGCTATGCACTAAGGTCTCTGTGGTCGTGTCAAAGTAGCCATCTGCCCGTCACAGAAGCAAACATACAGTTGCTATGCACTAAGATCTCTGTGGGCGTGCCAAAGTAGCCATCTGCCCGTCACAGAAGCAGAGATTGCTATGTACTAAGGTGTCTGGAAACACGTGACGAAGTAAGTTAGTATGGTTTCAGGGATGAGACCTAGAAGGCTAACTGTTCGCCACATATCGATCTATGAGTTAACTACTAACAGTTACGTCGCGATATGAGCTGTATAAAATAAATCGATTAAATAAATAACTTTAACCCTCGTCTCCTTGTCGCTGATTAAAGCTCTCATACATGTAAATGTCGTAGCTGTCGATCAGTTTAACCACACACGCAACTAATTCTTCACTCCTTCCTCTAGAAGGCCGAATTATATTGTAATTGGTTTAGCCTTTCCTTGTTTACCAATTGTAGCGAAACTCTTTCATAGAGGTGATAGCTAAACCATCCCTTCGTTTCCATAGATTATAAACATCGTTCATAAGTTAGTTTTTATGTCCCTGTTTTGTTTTTCGTTTTTGTTTTTACTTTCTCTACTACGTAGAGTGAGTAGGGGAAGTGTTGCATTCCACTCAAAAATTCGATACCGAGATTTCACCGGAAATACATGTTTTGAGGCCTCCGGAATCCAAAAAAGAAGTATTTTTGGAAAGTTGTGTGTGTGTGTGTGAACAGCCTAACTCAGAGACGAACATGGATAAACACCAAACTAGGTATTTAGGTTCAGTATCTTCCAGAGATGCGACACTAAGCTTTTCAAGAAAATCCCCCCACTCCAGATTACCCTTTACATGGAACATTTTTCCAAAATTTTAATTTTCTCAAAAATGGGCTCTAACGATTTTGATTGAAATAGCATATATTTAAGTACTCTTATGACAAATAAAATGTATATCTTGAATTTTCTGGGAATTTCTCCAAAAGTACTCTTCATTGTGAACGACGTTTGCATAACTGGTAAACCATAAGAGATAGACAAAATTTTACTACACAGAAAATGTAGATCGCGTTAAAATCCACAATTTACGTCATACACATTTTTTATTGAGTAAACCATTTTCGCGATATTCCTTGTTATTCCCTTAAATTTTCCAATACTTATACTTTTTCTCAAATGGGAATTCGTTATTCTTTTTTTTATGTCCTGGTAATGCAAAGAGAATGGAATGCGCCACATAGCAACCAGCTCTTAAAATATTTGACTATCGCTTAAATACTACCATATTCTCCTTGCATCTACAAGAAAATTAGCAATAAGATTAACATCTCGATTAACATGAAGCATATGGAGAATAAGCGTTTGTAAAACTAGTTTGTACAAGAGTAGAGAAAGTCATGTGAGTGTAACACATCACATTTTTTTTGAAACTGCCTTTTAGTGAACGCGCGGTTTACAGCCGTCAACTGTACGTCACTTTGACTAACTCTATAAAACAAGCCACTAGGCTCTGATTTCGTATACCTACATACCACTGCAGCAGTGGTTAAGCTGCTTAACTTCTACGCAAGAATCTCGAGTTCGATTCTCCGTAGCTATTGTTATATTTTGTTTGTTTACAGCTCGCTTTACTCAATTGACTGAGAATGAAACCTCCTTCCGACCGATAAATTGTCACGGTTGCAATCTACAAGTATTATGGACTATTAAATAAACGTCACACATAAAAAATTAAGAAACCCCGTTATAGTTTTACTCTTGCATTTAAAATGAAAGGGGCAAAACTTTGAGTAGCTCCACGCAGATTTGAACTTGCAACCTCAGCTAACGCTCTACAGCTTCAGTAAGAATGGCATTGTAACGAGCTTTAGTAATACTCAAGTGCAGTACTAATTTACAAATATTACAAATTGGTTACAAATATTCAGTATTGAAACACTCTGAAACATCTTGTATTTGAAATCTCGTGCATGAATAATTTTCTCGGAAGACTTATTTGTGATTATAGTTGTGTTCCCCATTATAACTACTACAAGAATATAAGCAATATATAGGCAATAGAAGTGCCCTATTCAAGCTGCGTCTCTCAGACGGCGACCAGTTTTAAATTGACAGAGTGTACATATGAGGGTTGTACATATTAGTGGTAACATAGGCAGTAGCCCACCTCTGTTTTTGGGGGGTATTGTCTCTGCCTCATATTTCTGATATTCCGAGATGGAATCTATGTTGAGGTGGGTCACATGAATAAGATTTATTCTGAATGTTTCGTTAATCTGAGTAACGTAACTGCCAGGTCACCCTTAATTTCAGTTGACCCCGGAACCCTTCAGATATGACCTTAAACAATTACGGACGTGAATACAACCAGAAATAGTGACTTATGTTTCTTATCAAGAACTAAAGCATAAATGTGACAATCTTTCCTCAAAAATAAAAACATAGCCTCTGTTTTGTCAATTTGGAAATACTTCTCACCTAAAAATACAAATTTTCGTTTACACAAAACATATAATATAATTTTACCTAAATAGCTGTAAGCATGAATGGCGTATAACTCCGCTGTATCTTAAGCATTTTTACTTCTCCACTACATCTAGTAAGGGAAGTATTGCATTCCTCCAAAAAATTCGTTACCGAGGTTTCATCGGAAATACATGTTTTGAGGCGCCCTGGACCCATTTAAAAGATTTTTGGAAACGTCCTATGTGCGGCTGTGTATCGTCTGAACAGCATAACTCAAAAACAAAAACTCGTATAAATACCAAACTTGGTATTTGAGTTTAGTATCTTCCAAGAATGTGACACAAAGATTTTTAAGAATATACCCCCATCTACAACTACACTTTACATGGAATATTTTTCGAACATTTTGATTTTCTAAGAAATAGCTATACTGATTTTGATTAAAATACCATATATGAAATATATTTACATGACAAATAAAATGTATACCTTGGATATTCTGAGTACAGCCTAGGAAGTCCTCTTCATTCAGAAGGAATTTTGTATAATCGTGTATATCTTGCAAACGTTAAGCGATAGACGAAAACGTACTACACCAAAAATGTGGTTCTCTTTAAAACGCACAAATTATTAGTTCAAATAATTTTTTGTGGCATAAGCCGTTTCTGAGATATCTGTTATAAAGGTTCGAATTGTTCAATACTTATTCTTTTAATGTCCCATCGATGTTGCCAGTTCTTAAACATTTGACTATCGCTGTTCTGTTTGTAACTATAACGAAATGTGTAATTTAGCTGTTTTTGCAATGGTTTATTGGACTAAAATGTAGATAGAAAAATAAGCTGTAGCAAGAATAGTTTGTATACCCACTAATAAAAATAGAGGGTATAGAAAGCCATGAATTTATCACATAGTTTTTTCTATTTGTGAGATATCTATCATGTCAAAAGTCGCGCATTTTATGTTGGGTTCGATTTGGGCTTTAATTTAAGCAGCAGTTATCAGTTATTTTGTTCCACGCTGCGCATAAATGTATTATTTCCAAACTAAACACAATGTGGCAAATGAAACTTTCCGCTTGGGTAGCTATATGTTTACCTATACACAAGGAGGAATCTATATTGGAATGCTTCATATTAGAGGACAATACATCGCAATAATATAAATATACAGAGTGATTTATGAAGAACTGACACATTTATTTCTTTAATTGTTTCAAATCTTTGGAATATACGCAACTCAAACACCAAGTTTGGTATTTACTCGACTTTTCGTTTTTGAGTTATGCTGTTCACACACACGGAGCTTTTTGCTAAAAATGTTACTTATTATACATAGTATGGAAATTAAAAAGGACGTGGCGTAAACAATTAAAGTCACAAAAAATTGACATAAATTTGAGCTTTAACTAGCTCTACATTTGTTTATAATGCAATTATTCTCTTTCTTACGGTTTACTATTTCTACGAAAGCCACTCAGAATAAAGAGGACTTCACAGGTTATTCCCCAAAAAAATCAGGACATGCATTTTGTTTGTCATGAAAATAGCAAAATCATTAAAGCTTTTGAGATCATCAAAAGCTTCAAAAAATGTTCCATGTAAAGGTTAGTTTGGGGTAGGACGATTTTCCTACAAACCTTCGTGTTGCATCCTTTAAAGGTTTTGAACTTAAATACCAAGTTTCATTTTTAACCGAATTTTCGTTTTTGAGTTATGCTGTTCACATGCATACACACAAACTGGCCTTTTTCTAAAATGCTGTTTGGGTTTAAGGGGAGACAAAACATGTATTTAAATACACAGTAGGGAAAGTAATTAAATTTAGTGTATTTAAACGAGTACTGTAAGTCTAAAGAAAGATTAAAAGTAGTGATTTTATAAATGGAGTAATAACTAATATATTCCACTAAATTCTGCTGTTACAATTATTCTGGACTTTGTAGGATTTCTGATTCCTCAGTCTGGGCGCGATTTTCGTTTAATAGAATATGTCCCTTGCCTTCACTTTGTGTACCTAAGCGGGCATGATAAACCCTATTAACCGGAACTTCTGGGCGGCGAGACCGTGAAGAGAAGGATATCACGTATTCATTTTTAATCTGTATAATCTTTGAAGACCGCGTGACAGTGGACTTCCAATAAGAAGCGGGAAGGATGAGCTCGTTATGAAAGCGGAACCGTTCTAATGGACTGATCCATTATGCATACGACGATGATGAAGTGAGCGTGCTTTACGCAGGTTCTTGGGGTATACGTTTCTTTCCAGACAAGTTACTGAAGTCATAACTTCCTGTCGTTAAGTAAAGCGGTAACTGCGATTTGATAAACATCATAAACTTAAGCGTAGCATACATTTTAGGCGCATTCGTTTTGTGATACAGATATTGCGGCGGCACTGGTAATACTATACATGGTGTCCAAAGAGTCCTACACCATAAGAAAATTAAATTATTTGTTCGATATCCTCCGCCAAATTCCAGACAAGTCTGTAGGCGAACTTTTAGGTTATTGAGCACACGGGGACCAAAATTCTGCTTTATGTTAGGGCATTCTTCTTCAACCCTGGTGTGAGGCCACATCGCGGATCTTCACAAAGTATAACCGTAAATTAAAATAAAAAAATCTGATGTGTTACACTCACATGGCTTTCTCTACTCTTCTACAAACTATTTTTACAAAATCTTATTCTCCATCTATTTCGTATTAATCGAGATAGACATTTTCAGAAACGATCTTTTGACACGCAAAGAGAATTATATTTTACACATAGCGACCAGTTATAAAAATATTTGACTATTGCTTAAGGCCTACTATGTTTCCCTTGTTTTGTATTTGCAAGGGCAATATAGAAATACAGTAGCCTTTAAGCATAGACATATCTCTTAATAGCTGGTTGCTAGGTTGCCACAGATTAATAATCTTTGCATATCCAAGACAAAAAAATCAGTAACGAATCCCCATTTGAGAAAATAAGTATTGAAAACTTAAAGGAATAACAAGCAATATCTCGAAAATTGCTCACTCAACAACGAAACTGTATATGAGATAAATTGTGTATTTTAACGCGATGTGTATTAAAATTTTGTCTATCTCTTATGGTTTACCAGTTAAGCAAAAGTGGTTCACAATGAAGAATACTTTTGGAGACATTCCCAGAAAATTCAAGATATACATTTTATTTGTCATGAAAATATCTTAAACATATGATATTTTAATCAAAATCGTTAGAGCCATTTTGACAAAATTAAAATTTTGGAAAAATGTTCAATGTAAAGGGTAATCTGGGGTTGGGGGGATTGTCTTGAAAACCTTCGTGTCGCATCTCTGGAATATACTGAACCTAAATACCAAGTTTGGTGTTCATCCGACTGTTCCTTTCTGAGTTATGCTGTTCACATTCACACACAGACGAGTTTCCAAAAATACTTCTTTTTGGATTCAGGGGGTCTCAAAACATATTTCCGGTGAAATCTCGGTATCGAATTTTTGGGTGGAATACAATACTTCCCCTACTTACTATACGTAGTAGAGAAAGCAAAAAATGATTTTTATTTATGGACGCTCTTTAACTACTGCGATCCTTAGCTTCACTTTCTATATTGGATGTGAAACACCGGTAATTTTGCTCAGAGGCCTCTTTATCAGGCTTGAAGTTCTTTTACGTGCCGTAAATCTACGACACAGGACCACTGGCTTTACTTCCCTTCCGAAGGAAACCATGCTAAGAATATTTACGCACGAAAAATCCATCACCCTCCGTCGGGTTTGCCTCAGCCTGGTACCACGTGGCTTCAGGCATCAAAATTACAACTTTGCACCGCTAGCTAGCTTCCTTTACATTTATCATGAAAAAGCATAATAATATTTTCATTAATGGTGATATACACATTGGTGCAGCGGTATTCCCGCTACAGTTTACGATTATGTTTTTCAACCCGATCCGCGCACCCATGTAGCGAACATCAGGGCGTTTAGAAAGTGACGTATAGAAAATACATGGAAGTAGTTTTGTACACGTCTACACGCATGGAAAACTCAGCGCGAGCATTCCTTTGAATGTGACGAGGAAAAATTGATGTCATGGACCGTGGCAAGCGTGTCTTCCATTGTTTACACGTGGCAAGGTCAGATTCAAATTGCGTTTCAAAATTACGTGTAACGAACAATGAAGAAAGCTCGCGACAGTGCTAGGCTCGCAAATGTGCACGCGTTCTACTGCACGTTGGGAATATTTCAGAACATTTCCAAAGTGCAGGTACTATCCGTTTGTGGATTTTTGATCCGTGAAATGTTACGAAAAAAGCCACTAACGTTGCAGAAAATATATTTTTCAGGATTCCTTTTACTATTTCAACAGCTAAGTTGTCAGAATTAGTGCCCTTAATGAGTTTGGTTGTGTTCGGTCTACTAATACACACATTTAATTTTTAAGTAAAAAAAAGGACAAAATATACGTGAATACAAGGGATCTTTGTGAACTTTTTCATGCTTTTTCACTTCAAGATTTTAAAGCATCTAATTATTAACAAATACATTTTATGTAATTTTCTAATTTTACTAAATCAGGCTTCACTACGATTGCAATCTCTGTTTTCAATGGAAGGGCGCTTTCTAATGGATGTCTATTTTTTTGCGAGTCGTATTGGAGAGTAAAAGATATCCCTCCGGATATTTTTTTGAAGTGAAACTTCTTTAGGCGCGGTAGGGTAAATTGGCCTGAATCAGACGAAAAGTGAAACGCATGTATTGGTCTGGTCGAGATACTCCAACCGACAATTGAAAAGAAAAAGAGGGAGAATCATTTCTACTCTCTCCGTCGCATACGTCATAGACAATTTACGCGCATGCGCCGAGGGTACTGTGTTAATACGTAGCATAGGGAACCAGCAGACGCCTATGTGCTACAACAGGCAAAGTTTGGAGACGGATGAAGGCACTAATAATCCGCTACAGGAATTACAATATCGCACAAGGTTTTACTAATATCTCCTTCCGAATGAGGAAAAAGAAATTCTTGAAGAAATAAAATTCATTGGAACATACGAGAGAAGTTAAAAACTTAGTCATAAACTCATCATTTCCTTCTTAGAGTATCAATTAATGAAAATTGATGCGTAAAAGAAATATTTGATTTAATTAAGAGGGATTTTCCTCAAATAAAATTCCACAAACGCATTTTCTAATTATAAAATAATATTAATAATAATAAAATCGTCAACAAATGCTAGAACCTAAGAAATTTCGCCTCTAACGCAAGAGTCTCTGGCAATTTTTTTATTTTTTTTAATGCAAGTATGTTTGATTTATCTTGTCCGTTCTGGATGAACACACTTCTATAACATTGAATACATTTAGGCACAGAAAGGTTTGTTCCTCACATAGGTATCAGAATCCCTGAACGCCAGGTATAGAGATTATGTGCAAGCGTGCGTTTCCAGTTGAGAAACCGTGTGCGGCTGAACTCCTCTCTTCCCCTTGAGACCATTTTCACCAGGCACCATCTCAACACATATCATAGTTGAGGGGTTCGCCTCGTCTTCTTGCTTGCAGCGCCGATGGCAGCTACGAAGTGACGATAAAGACCAAAGCAACCGTCTACTACACGGGTCTTGTGGTATGGCAGCCGCCGGCTGTGTATAAGTCTTCGTGCGCGATAGATGTCGAATTTTTCCCCTACGACGTTCAGACGTGCGTTTTGAAGTTAGGAAGTTGGACCTATGACGGGTTTAAGGTGACAAAATTAAACCAATGTATTACTTATAGAATGGCAAAAACATAATGGTGAAAAAAAAGTTTTCAGTGCAGATTTACTGGTGAAAATGAACCAAATGATCGTTTGCAAAAGCATTCTTTTTATCTTTAACCCACCACCTGACCCGCCCCTCATACCCCTTACCCCTGAAACCAACTCTTCTCATCTGTTTCTTATACTAGTGTTTGTTACATCAGAAACGAAATTTCCCATGCATACAAGGGCTAACTTTACGATTTGCTTTCAATACAAATCGTGTTAGGGTCCAATGGATACAATCTGAACATTAATTTACATTTTCTCCATTTTGGAAAATGCTTTAGCTCTTAAGAAAGAATATCCTTATCAGTTATAGAGTAGGTATCTGTAGAAAAAAAAATAAAACTTTCTTTCTATTATTAAATCAAACGAGATGTAATTTTTACAGACCAGTAATCTTTCGGTCAAAATGTAGGATAAACATATAAACAAAGTTGCAATATGTAACAAATCTAAAATTATGATCATAGGTGTAATCATCAACCACGTACGGCACTCTAGTTTAATGGGCTGACCATAATTTTATCAGAACAGGGGAAAGACAACCTTTGCAAATACTAATAAAACAAATCTACCTTAGATGCTGGCATATATAGGAAAACATTAGCAGTAGTCATCTTACATCATCTGCGCGGCCTAATCTTGCTATAACAAAACAAAATGACATGCTTTCAATAAACTGTCATAAATTACCAGCTTTACTTTCCACGACACAAATTTCCTTAAGGTTAGCCGAACTCAGAGAGAATATATTGCAGTTTCTGCAGTACATTGAAGCATCTAACTTATTTGTTTAGCCCGTTTCTATGAGCACCCATTGAATTGAAGATTGGTTTATCTTGACCGATACTATCATATGGGATGGGCCATTGTTTCCTATGCGGTCCGCGGCAGTCAGTATATAGAATCTAGCTTCATTGACTAACCCAGTAGCTATGCCGGATTCAACATGCACGAGAATCATACAACTAATGCGTACTAACATGTGGAGGGGTTTTAGTGGGTAGGGTCATTCTGTAATGACGAATCCCACACTACCAGCTTAACTGATTTTAATACTATCATCTCACCTCCACACAAAAAAGAAATTAATTTTACATATTATCTGCAAGCCCCAGTTTTCTTTAATTCTGGTTTTTCCCTTCTCCATTTAAATGTATGCAAGGTATATCCAAATTTTTAGCAACCCAAATGCACTTCCACGCTTATTTTATTAATTTTTCTACAGCCTAACACTACTCATTCGCTCAAAAACATAAAATTAAAGGAAATGGAAGGAGGGGAAAGAATACAATCTGAGATATCTTATTGTCCTTTTTGTCATTTTTAAGACTGTATAATTTATTTCCACTATTCTTCTAGATGGTAATATTTTAAAACTTCAAAGCCTTTTAGTATAACACAAAGTAATTAATAAAACGCAAAATTATTATTAGATAAAAGCAAGTTTTCATTTCTCCACACATCTTTAAGGATTTATAATTACACAATATCAAAGAATTGCAGAATGGGAAATTTCAGTTTTTTTATGTTAACGACATTGTGATGTCTGACTTGATGAGATGAGTTGGTTCGCTTCCTTCCTCTTTGTCTTCATTATTTTAGACGTGGGAAAGGTATAAAATTTGCGGAAGCCATTAAATTAATTATCCTTCCGACAGGGCTTTAAAAGACGACGTAATGGAATAGAAAAAAACAAACGAACGTTGCCTGGCGCGAGCACCATAATGAAAATTCGAGATAGATATTAAATATGTGATAAAAGAGTTTAAAAAGAACACGTTAAACCCTAAATCCTCATAGATTATGCATAAAACCCTATACTTAAACAGTGTTATCGTTGGTATGAAAAGTATTATTTATTGTTTTAAAAACTTCAACAAAAAGGCTATCTTCAAGACTTGATTAAATGATTAATACATCTCGAAAAAAACAGAAAAATATTAAGGATTAAATTTATAATATTTATTGAAAATAATAACCAAAATACTTTAATGATACATTTTAAAAGGGCCCGTGTATGATGCTCAAATGCATAAAACCTTACTGTCGTTAAACCTTCCCTGTATTAACATTTGTTTTGTGTGTACAGGGTGTCCAAAACTAGCAAGCAGAAGAGGATAAATACTGCTGTCATATCAAATCGTTCCTCATGCTGTCAATGAGTAAAGGTCACACCATTTTAGTGCAGAAACAGTTTTTACTGCTTTAGTGAAGGATATGAATCTGAAAGTTGGTAACGTTTTTGTGGGTTTTAGAAAACTGTTTTTCTTAATTTTATTACTGCCCATTAATGCTGTGTATTGTAAAAGCGACATGTCTGGTATTATTTTTGAGCAATAAAATTGCACGATATTATTGGTGTTATTAAATACAAGCATGTTTCGAGTTATTCTTCATCAACGCCAATGAATTTGAATCACTTTGCCAGCAGAGGAGATGCGAATGATACATTTTTATCTCTGTAATACCTGTTATGTTTAGGACACCCTGTATATTAGTAAACAGCATTAATATTGTTCTACTTTTCTACTTATGTAACTAGTTCCCGTTTGCCATGCTTTTATTAGTATGTGCATGGTGGAACACTCTCATTATGCCTGTTGGTTGCATGTTTTTAACCATTCATTATTTTGAAACAATTTTCATTCTGGCTCAATTATTATTGTTTACCAACTTAGAAAAGTTGATTACCAAACCTTTGCTCACGCTCATTAGCGAATGATACCAACCCTTGCTTTAGTAATGGAAAATTCTAAATGCCTGCTCTTCCACCAATCAGCGAGATACGCACCTAAGCTACACTGCACCAGTACCGCTCACGGATTGGTGGAATGCATTTAGAATTGTGGTTGTTGCTAGGCATGACAGAACGTCCAAAAGAATTGGTGACGTAGTACGCTTTACCCCTTAAATATTCTTAGCTCCCTTTTCTAAGGAGGGCATTTTTCAATGTTTTCAGTTTAAATGTTAGGATCTACTTGTTTTTCTTAACTTAGTTTTGTTATTTTCGACTAAATTGGCGCTGTATCACACATAAGAACGTAACTGGCTAGTTCACGAAAGCCACTGGCCAGCAGAGGTTCTGCCGCTACCTTCATCAACTTCTTTGCTATTTTTGCACCAAATAATATTCTTAAGATAAAGTAAACGTGCATGCATAGCTTTAAGTATTTCATAATTACAAAAAAACAATTTGAATTTGAAGAAGCAAAAGATTATTAGAACATAGAGTTATGAAAAGGCGGACAATTCATTTCATTGTGCCTGCATTAGTCTTCTCATAAATGCCAAAACACTGTTTTATAGATCATCTATTAAAAATATTAAATTTTACGCAGGTCTATGGAAGCCTAGTAGAAAAGAACATACATGATATTCTTGTAAAAATGTTGATGAGAAGTGAGAAATATATTTTCTCTCTGTCTGATCGAAATAATTTACAAATCCTCTAAGTTTCATTACAGTTGACCATTTTTGCAACTCTAAGACTAAACAATTCTCTCCCAGTCTACTTTTTGTAATCAGAACGTGCTCATTTTTGCTTTATACCAATTATAAATATACTTTAAAATATAACAATTAGATTATACTTCTCCTGTTATAGCCTCATCTCTCCAGTTATCCAAACAATAAGGGAAGGCTTAAGTTTTATTATAAAATAGATGTTTGCGGATTGTTTATCAAAGTATTTCAATATTCCTTTACCATTTGTAATATTACAGAATCGCACAATACGATTTACAACGTATAAAATGTGTTTTATTTCGTTGAACAGTACATTTATGTTAATAGTTTAACCTAGACTTTTTATATAAAAGGGATATTGAAGTACTAAAATATGCATTTTAATTCATAAAGCATATATCTTAGAAGCAAACTGCTAATTCTAGGTAAAGATTATTATTAATTCTAATTTAAATTTAGCTAACGAGCAATTAAATATACGTATAAATGTACACAATATATCATAAACCAAAACGTGAACAGTGAACAAAATTGTTTTTCAAAAGTAATAATCCGTTCAAAATAAACGAATCATACCATACTTGAATCCAAAATGTTAAGGAATCCAGTACACTTGCTAAATATAGTACCGTTGTGTTTTATTTCTACTTAAAACTTTATTTTGACTGTGTTATTTATTAAAAAATCTATTATAATCGAACCAACATAACATTTCAACAACGGTTTATTTGTTCCTTTAAGTTCATGTAGCCTGAACATGTTATGGAAGGTATTTATTAAATCATAAATTTGCTCAAAAATTGATTCTGAGTGCATTTTATAACAGATTTTTCCCCTTTTTAACCATTTCACCAAAGCACACTTTTATATTTCCACAGTTCATCATATTCGGAAGCATAGTAATAAAATATCGTAAAGTAATCAAAATAAAACCAGTAAGAAATAAAATAATTCACCTTATATATTCGACAGACTTAAAAGTATTAAGCACTCTTGTTACATCGTTAATGTAAATAAGTTATTACAATTTCTAATGACTGAAACATTGGTTATACAAGACAGAAAATTCTCTGTCGAAAGATCTAAGAATAAGATGTGAATCAAAAAGTATTACACGGTTTTAATCCTGCAGGGAACATAAGCTGTAGTCCATTAATTATAATAATATCTTTATTGTAAAATGGAACAAAAGAAACCCCGCTCAGAAAACTTTCATATGTAATCTTGTATTAAACATGAAAGTGGTTATGCAGTTTTATCCGACATCCTTGAGTTTGTTAACATTAAATTCTGCGCTAATGTTACTTAAAATGCTTCTGTTTGTACCAAAAGTTTGCCAGAAGCATTAAATTCCGTTCATACTATGTGGGGGGAATAAAAACGATGGATAAAACCGAACATTTGTATACATTATAATTTAAGAAAATAACAATAATAATAATAAATTTAAAGTCAGAAATAAAAAACGTCTGGATTTTTGTGATATAGATGCAGACGTATGGCTCTCGGATGCAAGGTACTAATCTTAATGTACTTTTTTCTCCGCGAGGTCAAAACTTTGCTATTTGTCTATAAAACTGAATCCTGTTGAGAGTTGGAGCTGTAATCAAGTCATACATAAATAACAGGACAAATGGAGTACAAAGTATATAGCAGATATTTCCCTTATCTGAGGAGTGTAACTAGTGATGTGAAGCAGTCAGAATCGAATCTATGTGAATACGTTCATGTATACTGTAAACAATTTAGTCAATGGCAGTTCTTAAGCTTATACTCGCTAGCCAGGTTCATTGGTAGGGTTTTTATGGGTGGGGGCTTCTATTATCGGTTACTTTCAATCGTTTCAGATAGCTTTGTAAATTACGATATCCTGAAATTGTCTGTCTGTTTTTACAATTATAAACGAAACGATTGAATAATCATATATTAACTTTCTTGTTTTTAAGTATTTTAAACTTACAAGTATTTTTATAGGGTGTAAAATATTTATACACAATTAAAATAACTAAATATCCATTAAATAAATTTCTTCATTTACTGCTTATCCTTATAATAGGTAAAATTCTTTATAACCTTATTCAAAATGATTCGTACACTGTCCAAAATATTCCCAAAATAACTAAATATTGAAATAAATATACTGATGTATTCACCACCTCAAATCATTGCAAACAGCCTTTGAAACAATTCACATTAATAATCGTTCCAGCGGAGTATTATCTCCGAGGACTTTCATGCCTTCAATTAATGACTTCAATGTCTCATTCACGGTCATTTCAAGTTCAGGTGTGTTATATCCACCTGCTTAAATACAGAATCACTCCACAATATTATAGTATTGAACTTAAGCCTTTCCTTATGAGTAATCTTAGTTGTAGACTCTTTTCATAACTTAGAACAAAAACTCCAAGTAAAGATTTGTAGCTTTTATTAGGACACACATTTTTTGATGTCCTGGGAATCTCTGAAGACCTAACAGCTTAAAAGCTCTTTGCCAATTTGCTATATTTTCTGTACTGGGATCCTTAACCTCCCTACTCAATTGATTTACTACGTTAGATCTGCTTATATAATGGAGTTAGCTAAAGCCAATATATTCAACATTTCATTTTTCCAGTTTATGAAAATGAATGCGCACTTTATAGAAATATGTTCAGCTTATATTTTATCAATAAATCAGAAACTTGCATATCGTGTAGAGAAACTTCAATTCAGAGCAAAGGAAAAGTTGATTTTGTTTATTTTTTTCTTAGATGCATATTTATACAAGTATTTTTAAGGATTTGAATGCTGCTACCTGATAAAATTCCTGGATGTTCCACTACCTTACTAAATAATTCACCGGTAATGCTTAAACTTGATTCTTGATATTTTAAGTATTATTGATAAATACTGAACTCCACTACGAAATGATAGAATGTGTTTAAACAATATTTTAATTCAGCTATTTAAGAACTGTGCTTAATTGTGGTGCTGTATAGCTCCTTAGAGTGCCAAAAAACGCATCCAAGATGCATATAGGCGGCCAGTGAAACTATTTGCTGTTATATTGACTTCCGTGCAAACAAAGCTAAAGCAACGCCATGTTTTGCATCTTGGCTGCATCAGGCATAAAATATATTAGATGAAAGGCACCGCCGGCTGCTTATTCTCTAAGTTATACAGTGCTTTTCCTTCGCATGTGGCCATTGCACGGTAGCTCGCGCGTCGGCCGCCGTAGCTGGGTCTCCCGTCAAAACAGTTATATCATCCTCGGAACGGTCTCGACTTCTCATAGTTGAAACTAACAATTAAATGATAATACGCACATATCTTGTCATCAGAGATGTTGGAAATGTTATCCTTCTCCATCCGAATTTCTCGCCTGATATTTTCTCTTAGTTCTTCCAGTATATGGCGTTTGTTGCAGATACCTTGTTTTTCATGTGATCATCAGAGTTGGGTAAATTTCTGTAATTAGACTTTGAGAAATGATAGAGTAATTGTCCTACGCGTAATATTCTTCTCTGACGTGGCAAAATAACAGATATTGGAGCACGGAGAAACCCGATTTTTACACACGAGATTCTCTTGTACGATGCAAAAATTAGTGTGCAGGAAATGCATACAATATAATATAGCTTATATTTTTTAATATACAATAATTGCACAGAGTTACAGGAATTTCATACCATTTTTTGAACACTGACCTACATTCAGTGGCAGTCTGTTTCCAACAAGACTCTGCTACCGTGCACACCGCCGATGAGTCGTTAAATTTAATGCGGGAAATTGTTTGAAGATACGGTAATTAGTAAAGCTTATAGCCCTAGTAGTAGTATTTAGGAAGCAGGTTTCCCTTTAAGCACCTGAGCCTAAAAGGCTTTTTGTGCCCTTCCTGGTTTCCAATTTAGGGATCAATTTCTACATTTTTAGTTATTTGTACTATTTGTCTCACTAAAATAGGCCCTGTTTCTAATTTTGCGGTAGCTTCAAGAACTTAGTATCTTGTCCATTCTGTGTTTTTGCATTCTAATAAAATGTGTTTCGCCGTTTCAACGGCTTGTAAACATAGACGGCAAATGGGCTCGATACGGTATAATCCCATTGTCTTCAGGTGTTTTCTGAACCTTCCATGTCCAGTTATGAAGCTCTTCTGACTGAGGGTTTATTAAGCTAGCAAGTAAATTACTTAATTTTTCTCTAGGCTTATTAATGAATTGCTTATAGAAGTTGTTTTTTTTTGGGTACGGTTTTCCATTTCTTTTCAATTGCTTACCGAAGCCAAGGTCAGCGTTTAGCACGCTTATTTCACAGGAGGGTTCTGCTCCTATAAAAGGGAGATATGCTCTCTTCTTTGCTAAGAAGCCAGCCTTTTCATTTCCCGCGATGCCGTAGTGTCCAGGTACCCACCGCAATTCTATAATGACTTAACTATCCCCTGATTTAGCTATACGATTTTCTATGGGGGAAGTTGAAAATTAAAATGTATGCAGCAAATCCCCACACATTGGAAGAACATAGGCAAGAAATACATTAAATTTTAAACATGTAACTCTTGAGTGTGAATGCTAATTTCCTGATAACATAACAGAAAAGCGTGAATAGAGTAAGACAACATTTTTAACATCCATGATAAGATGTGTGCTTATTATCATTGTAATTGTACCTACAGCTATGAGAGCATGAAACGGTTGCGGGGATAATAAACCCCTTTCAGCGGTAGACCGAGGCGAGACGGTCGCGAGCCGCCGAGCGGTGTCCGCAGTATGAAGGAAAAGCACTGCATAATGCTGACATTACTTGCACACGACCGTAATTACGCGTTATAGACTCTATGCACCATTATAGAAAATAATTCTCTAGATTAAAAGTATAATCCCTAAAAGGATATGCACTATTTTACAAATACGCTCTATATTGTTTGCGAGATTTACTTGCTGGGGCTAATCATACTGGTAAAAGACAATTATTGGAGTCTTATTCCCTGGGTAGTAATTTTATGTACATTAGAGATACTATACAATTTATAGGCAATAATATTGTGTTTGTCGATTTACAGTTTCGTTCTTATTTAATTTACTATTTTGAAATTTGTTTATACCACTTACTTATTGATTGATTTAACACTATAGCTTCTCTGTAAGTTTCTCCAATAAGGCCTAAATATGCGAAGTCTTACCTTAAGATTTATTCCACCTCTAATTTGCAATTAGAATTTAAAATAATATTTACTATATTGTATCCCGCTTTAGCTTCTAAAGGTGGTATTACTTTATTTTGCGTATTCAGGTATATCTTAATATATTTTGCTTTCTATTTCTGTGTATAGCAGATGCGAACAGTAACAAAGAATTCAGTTACTCAAAATGTCCAGTATCAGTGCAAAGATGGAGTATTGGAAGTTATCAACAGAATATTGGATAAATAGTACCAAAGGTCGTATCAAGACTTTACTTTTTCGTATTTAAATACTAGCTTTAGATACAAAAACTTCCTTGTAAGTCACGCTTATCGTTTGCAATATACAGGGTGAACCATTTAAGTTCACACTGTACAGTACCTCCAGAACCAAGCATTGTAGAAAGAAATGTCTTTAATAAAAGTTGTTTGATATTATAGGGGAAACTAGATGTTATTAGTCCTGTTTTGTTTGGAGGAGGTTATGATGGTCATTTTAGGATTAATTTAAAACTTTTAATATGGGGACCTCATTAGAAATTCTTCATTCATTCATTATCTGTTTGCCCTCCTCTTATGTAGGACTTACACCCCCAGGACTTACAAGCGGGTGCCTGGGGTCAGAGGCCCGTCGAGGAGCAGACACTCATGGATCAGACAGAGTATCCAGGATGGGTGATCAGCCCGATGCCTGGTATGGGATGAAGGAAGTAGATGAAACGAAATGATGGTGAAATGGATGAAAGGAAAGGTGATGATGGAGCATTGGTGGAATGAATGGCGGGGGAAACCGGAGAACCCGGAGAAAACCCGCCCAGATGCCGCTTCGTCCACCACAAATCCCACATGCAGGTCCCTGGATCGAACCCGGGCCGCCTCGGTGGAAGGCGAGCGGTCTAACCACTCGGCCACGGCGCCGCCTTGACCTCATTAGAAAATGGTTATAAAAAGCTGTTTATTTTGTGATGAGGAATAAGGAAACAAAATAAAAATGTTGCTTCCCCATTACGAAACGTAAATTGACCCTCAGATGATCATTGAATGATCCAACCATTCATTGCGCTCTTCGTACACAGCCATTCAGAATTTCTGTTCTTATTTCCGTTGATGTAAGAACAATTGCAAAGTGCTTTATACAAATGTTTAGTTTTTTATGAGTGGGAAAGCAAAAAAAAAAAAAAAAATTACGATCAATTTAAAAAAATTAAATTTACCTTAAAATCACCATCCTAATGTCCTACAAACAAAACACTATAATAGCATTTACTTCCCTCATAATACCAAGCACCTTTTATTCAAGAAATGTCTTTCTAGAACGCTCAGTTTTGGAGGTGACAGTCTCAACTTAAATGGTCCACCCTGTATATACAGTGGAAGAACTAAGGCATGCCAGAATAGTATCGGAACCTAATCCTGATATAGGTAGGAAATATTCTTAATTAGAAATGTTTAAAGCTGATTTACTTTCCTGCGATTTATTCATAATATTACCAATTATACACCGTAAACCAGAACTTCACCGATAAAATTTCAGAGGTTGTTCAAGGGTATCTTCCGAGTATTTTGGTATGAGGGAGCCATGGTCTCCGGCGGCTCGTTACGGAGTATAATGTAATTATGATTTATTTACTCGGTTTGTTACCCCAATCATCTTTTTTTCTATGAAAATATCGTCACAAAGGTGACGAAGCCTGTATAATATGCAAAATTTAACATTATCTCTGAGTTTGGAACAGCGCATGAACAGAAAGAGAGAGTGGGAGAGGGAAGGAGAGAGACAATGAGATAACACTAGCGGAAATGCAAGTGCTGTTATGCAATATGAGACAATAACGTGTTCTTCTAGTAGTGACCTGTTGAGAGGCATGAGTAAGCCAGAAGGAAGGGCTTCCAGTAACTGAGAACAGCATTCCACATAGGCCATAGTGGGCCCTTAGTGCTTTCAGTGGAAGGGAGGAAGGTGAGAACAGATAAACGAGGATGTGCGCTAGCAACGAAGTAGCCCCTAACGATTCCAATAAGATACCAATTCTGAAGCTGACTAGGCTGCCTTGGCTACCCGCAACCTGGGAGTCCTGGGAATAGACGAGTCACTCCCAGGAAGGAAAGGGGACCCCAGTAGTCCCTCCAAACATAAGGAACAAATTTTCTCAGAGCGCAAATTCCACCAACCTGCCGCAACAAACCAACCGCCATCGGCTGGTTCTAGTAATAATAATCATGTGGCGCTACAGTCCATGAAGGGTCTAGATCTGGCTACCGGCCTCACACCCACGTACCCACGTCAGAAGTGGGCAATCATACATCCGATACAAACCTGAAAAAGATGAGGTAAAGCACATGAAAGGAAATGATGGACAAGAAATTCTGGGTAGCAGCATTCCCCTACCGACCTGGGAAAACCACAAAAAACTCCATGGTCAAAGTGGTCAGCCCGACGGAAACCGAACCCGGGATTTCCCGAATGCGAGCCTCACATCTACTGTGAAGCTAACCGAGCGAGGTGGTCATTTCCTTTTTATGTTTCAGGTTGACTCCGAGGCTGTGATTCGGTTGGTGTCGGGCAAATGGCACAGCGCTTACAATTTGGAACTTCTTGTCGGCTCCGTTAGAGGGAAGCCAGTTGAGCCTCAATTGCTGGGTATTTTTCCCCGGTTCCAGTAGAGGGACGCCTCCGAGCGACCGGGTAGTCAAGCTTTGAACTACTAGGGAACTCTGCGAGTGTATGTCGACTTTCACCGACCTGCTCTGCAGTCCATACGTCTCCTGCGATTCTTCATCTGTTCCTCCCAGGGGTGTGTGTACAAAAGAAACATTGGGAGTCGAGGTGCTAGGTGTTCGCTACTAATCCTATCCTATCGTAGAGCTATCTATCGTAGTGACCTTAAGGAATTTTTTGGAGTTTTTTAAAAAATATAATAAACCGATTCCTTTCTATAGAACCTCCTCATTAATTTTTTGTTTTCCATTCAGGTTTCATTCGGTGCTTCCTTCATTTATTTGTATGCGGTGTTGTTGCCTCCGGCAGATTGTGTGTGCCACATTTTCATTCCACGACTGGCTGCCGAGCAAATGCACGTGATTCCACCACAAACCCATCCTTTCGGAAGAAAGTAATGAAGGCGCGGTATGTTGACAATAGCCCCCACAAAGGTGCGAGGGATTAACACAAAAAAGTAAAGAAGAAGAAGCAACAGCAAGCGTGTCTTGCCAAATGGTGCTCTTTGTGTCGTGCATCTCATCGAGAAAACAACGTGCATTGTTTTAGACATTCCCATGTTTTCATTCGAGGGTTGTAAAAATGAAAAGAAAAGCTGTCCACCTGAGTATTATGTCCTAATAGAACCCGCAGCTTGACTAGTGTCATCCTATGGAACTCTGAGGTCTCTTCACTCCCTCTTTATAATGTTTTCACAATCTGCAGTATAATTACGTCAGCAAAATAGTAGTAATTAGTTTAAAATTAATATGCTCTTAATAAAGAAATGACATGTTATCTGTGGTCATTACAGAGTGTCTGAGAACAAACTGGATATTTCATGAGGTTATTATGACGTGTGTTTTGTTGAATTAACTAAAACGTTTTAATTAATTAATGTGCTTTAAGACACTACTTTGATATTTAGTGTGTTATACTTGAGAAATAATTGAGGTTTTCATTCATATGAAAAGTTGAAAGTTTTACACAATACAACTTATTTTTGTATCCCCATACAAGATACTTATAAAACTTTATTTTTCTATATTTTTCATGTTAATATTAACTAACGGATGATTTATGAAGAACTGACACATTTATTTCTTTAATTGTTTTAAAACGAGTTATGCTAGCGACAACTTATTATACCTGAAATGCAGAGGAATTTTGGGAGATTATTTACCTCTATAGCAAATGTTGAAAATGTCCTCCATCCTGCATAAGGCATAACTCAACACGCCGTTCCATGCTACAGGCCACTCGTTGGAGGACTCTTGTCAATAGCTTGAATCTCCTGTGTAATGTTGTGCTTCAGATAGTCCAATGTCTGGGGACGTGTGGCATAAACCCTGTCTTTTAAGTAACCCCATTGAAAGAAGTCCGGCGATGTCAAATCCGGAGATTTCGTTGGCCACAGGTTCTTGGAAATTATCCGGTCGTCAAAGAAACTTGCAATCAGTGCCATGGATTCATTTGATGTTTGGCAGGTACCGCCGTCCTGATGAAAATATCCTTGACTCAGTTCTACATCCTGCTCAGAAAACTCTATGAAAATCCGTCGGTACCCTGCAGTGTTCACATTGTTTTAAAAAAATTGGTCCCACTATTCGCTGAGTGGATATTGCGCACCAAACTTAACTTCATGTGTGCTTCATGAATAACATGTGGATTTTCGCTGACCCAATAGCGTGAGTTAGAATTCACATAGCCGGATAAATGGAACCTTACTTCATCTGTGAACCATGTGATGGACAATATGGCAAGATTTTGCACAATGAACGCCTGAAACCAACGACAATAATTCAGTCGTCTATCCTTATCTGGTTCCTGTAACTGATGGACAACCGTAATCCTATACGGCTTTAGGCCTGCACTTTTTACAGCTCTCTGACGCATTGAGTAGCTGTATTATGTCTCCCGCGACAAACATCTCAATGATTTTTTGGGTGACTGATTCAGTCGTGCCTCTTACGTCAACAACCGTGGGAAGCCCAGATGAACGAGGTTTGCCTTTTTCACTCAACAGAGATCCAGTTGTTTCCAATTTGTTTACTAGTCCCAGTATTGTGTTTCTTTGGGGAGGATTCTGAACACCAAGTTCTCTCTGGTATGCCCTTTGGGTAGCTGTAATTGAATTCGTAATCCAGTATTGTGTACTCCATTTTCACGTTGGCTAGAACAAAATCTCAAAAAACTGTTGCCGACAATAAAACTAGCAATTACGAATAAAACATGAACATCTGCGCATCTAGTGACAGACAATCAAAGCTCCAGAACATTCTGCTCAATTTGGTGCTAAAATTGAGGCATTAAGTGAATTTCGAACAGAATAGTTTAATAAAGAAATGTGTCAGTTCTTCATAAATCACCCTGTACTTCACAGAGATGGTTTCCTTATACATTTCGTTGTAGGCACAATCGTTCAGACTAAATGTGTCTCTTGAGCGGTTACATTTTTTCAAAGTCCTTTCGAGTTAGCGCGTGGTTCACAACTGTCAACATCTGTGCGATGCTAACTCTATAATACAAGCTACAGGGCACTAATTTGGGCTATCTTCACAGCATGCTTGGCGTGGAACAGTGACATTACACGATAACATTTTGAAATGTGCTTTTTGGTGGATTATTGTTCAGAAGAGTGCTAACTAGTTTCCTGTCATTTTTTCCTTATTAAACAAAAATCTAACGCTTCGTTTTGGGCATTCAAAGTTTAAATAGCCATTAATAGCGCCATCGGGATTTATGGCCCTGCGATCTAAGGCACGATAGAAATAGCTAACCTATCAAAACCAAGAACCGTAGAACCAGATACGTTAAAACGTATGTTCTGCATTCAATAGAAACTGTGGAAAAGGATGGGGAGGACCCAGCTAAATCAAACGGTGTAACAATTCAGACAATGCTACAACTATCATGCTTACGGATGACCGAACGGTTTAAGGCATTGTGATGTGACATGCTCAGAGTTTCACACCCTAAAGTAGCAAGATATTTGTTTTATTTTTCTTCCTATTCCAGGAGGACGACTTCTAAAACCTCATCTCATTAGGTATTCTTGAGGGGGTTAACGATGGAAAAATTGCAACAAAAATATTATGTTTATTATAACCTTGGAAGGCTAGGAATTACATTTGTACCTTACAGTCGCTGTGTTTTTGTTTTTTGCTATTCCCCGATAGTTTAAATTTTGTTAACAGAATGTACCTTTACGTTTAATCTATTGATCCAAATATTGTAATTTTTTTACTCAACTTTTAATGTCTTAGAAATAATCTGAATCATACATATTTTCATATGTATCCTACATTATTGTAAAACAATTAAATAATATTCCTTTTTTGCAAATTATTAAACATATATGTCGTTTTGTTTTGGAGAAATTGGATAAAGAAAGTAATTCATTCAATTGTTTCCTTCATGCTTCAGATACAGATGTAAAAAATTAATAAGCTTTATTAAAATAAATTAAGTAGTTTTCCAGGAAAGGTACATGTAAATAGCGTAAATGCAGAATTTGTTATAAGCAATTACATATGAAATAAACAAAACACTCAGAATTATGTGGTTTCATGGATATGAATGAAAGGAATATGGCATTTTTGACAAATGTACTAATTTTACTTACCATAGAGCGTGCAATGCCATCGTTACAGGAATTTTAACCGAGGGGGATGGCTCGGGGTTTTTCATGGTTTTCCCGGGTCGCCAGCGAATGCTGGGGTGGTTATTTTCTACCACGACTCTTCTTCCTCTGATTTGCTGTATCCATCATCTTCCTTGTCATCTGTTTCAGGGTTGTAGCACCAGGAGACAGTGTTTGGCGGGTTGCGGCTGGGCGGTGGCTTGCACTCTGTAAAGGTTCCTTCCCTGGCGTCGCTGCGGTGCCGTCAGTTAGGTCCTTCCGCTCCCGGGGACCCTGGAGGTTGGTGGCTTGTGGGCAGGGACCGTGCGACATCGGATACGTTAAGGACCCCGTCCAATCTTCCCCTCAGATCTGGATCTGGTCACCCTTCGGGTCACGTTGGAAGCACAATGGGCCGACTGACCTGCGTGGGGTGCTCTGCTCCAGTTTTGAGGGTCCTCCGTGATACGTAGCTTTACCTTTTACAGGAACTTTTAAAAAATGTGAGTTTCATTCATCTGCCATGTAACGCCCTCTTATGGGTTTGGCATGGAATAGTGGCTAAGTCACTTAACTTCCACATAAGCACCTCGAGTACGAGTTCTTGATAATGGATTGTTATCTTTTATTTTTACAACCCCATTTTACTGTAATATAGTTAAATAATACTGCTTTTGTTGCTTCAGTTTACTTACAAATATAATTGAAATAAGGGTGAAATTTGTGGTTATAAAATTAAATGAGTATGAAACCTTCTCCCGAAAGATAAATTAATGTCATTTTTGCCGTCTACCAGTATGAATAACTATTAAATAAACACCACCACATGCACATAAAAACGAAGAAAACCTGTTATATTTTTACTCGTGTATTTAAAATGAAAGAGGAAAATAAAGTTCTGTAGCCCCACGAAGATTTGAACACTCTACCACTGAGCTAACAGTACTGCAGTAAGCGTGGCATTGTAACAGCCTTAATCATACTCTACTTGAGAACCGTAAATCAGTCACGTGGGTTTTGGTTACAAACATTTTCAGTGTTCGAACACACTGAAACATATGGCTGTTTAAATCTCGTATACGAATTATTTTCTCGGAAGGCTATGGTTGTATTCCCCATTATAACTACTTTAAGTATACGTAGTCTTGCGAACAAAGCCTGGTTGTCCCGAGCGTTCAAGGAACTGCTGGATTTGAAATTCAATGCTCTTTGCACATCGACTCTTCAAAAAAGGATCGGATGTTTCACACTCGCATGACTTTCTCTACTCTTGTACAAACTATTTTTACAAACGCTTATTCTCCATATGCTTCATGTTAATCGAGATGTTAATCTTATTGCTAATTTTCTTGTAGGTGCTTTAAGCGATAGTCAAATATTTAACCGTTGGTTGCTATGTGGCGCATTCCATTCTCTTTCTATGTACAGAACATAAAAAAATCTGATGTGTTACACTCACATAACTTTCTCTACTCTTGTACAATATAATTTTACAAACGCCTATTCTCCATATGCTTCATGTTAATCGAGATATCGAGATGTCAATCTTATTGGTAATTTTCTTGTAGATGCAAGGGAAATATGGTAGCTTTTAAGCGATAGTCAAATATTTTAACGCTGGTTGCTATGTGGCGAATTCCATTCTCTTTGCATGTTCAGGACATAAAAAAATGAATAACGAATTTGAGAAAAAGTATAAGTATTGGAAAATTTAAGGAAATAACAAGCAATATCTCGAAAACGGTTCACTCAACAAAAGAAACGTATATGACATAAGTTGTGTATTTTAACGCGATCTACATTTTTTGTGTAGTAAAATTGTCTATCTCTTATGGTTTACCAGTTATGCAAAAGTCGTTCACAATGAAGAATATTTTTGGAGACATTCCCAGAAAATTCGAGATATACATTTTATTTGTCATGACAATATCTTAAACATATGATATTTTAATCAAAATCGTTAGAGCCGTTTTTGAGAAAATTAAAATTTTCGAAAAATGTTCCATGTAAAGGGTAGTCTAGGGTGGGGGGATTTTCTTGAAAACCTTCGTGTCGCATCTCTGGAAGATACTGAACCTAAATACCAAGCTTGGTGTTTATCCGACTGTTCGTTTTTGAGTTATGCTGTTCACAGACACACAGACACACACACACACACAGACACACACACGGACATGTTTCCAAAAATGCTTTTTTTGGATTCAGGAGGTCTCAAAACATGTATTTCCGGTGAAATCTCGGTTTCGAATTTTTGGGTGGAATGCAATACTTCCCCTACTTACTATACGTAGTAGAGAAAGTAAAAATGAATAACGCACTTGATAAAAAGTATAAGTATTGGAAAATTTAAGGGAATAACAAGCAATATCTCGAAAACGGTTCACTCAACCAAAAAATGTATATGACATAAATTGTGTATTTTAACGCGATCTACATTTTGTGTGTAGTAAAATTTTGTCTCTCTCTTATGGTTTACCAGTTATGCAAAAGTCGTTCACAATGAAGAATACTTTTGGAGACATTCCCAGAAAATTCAACATATACATTTTATTTGTCATGAAAATATCTTAAACATATGATATGTTAATCAAAATCGTTAGAGCCATTTTTGAGAAAATTAAAATTTTCGAAAAATCTTCTATGTAAAGGGTAAGCTGGGATGGGAGATTTTCTTGAAAACCTTCGTGTTCGCATCTCTGGAAGATACTGAACCTAAATGCTCGGTTTGGTGTTTATCCGACTGTTCGTTCCTGAGTTATACTGTTCACAGACACACATAGACACACAGACACACAGACACACACGGACATGTTTCCAAAAATGCTATTTTTTGGATTCAGGGGTCTCAAAACATGTATTTCCGGTGAAATTTCGGTATCAAATTTTTTGATATATACGTAGTAGAGAAAGTAATATATGATAAACTATTAGAAATTTCAAACGAAGAGCGACGGATATTTTAGAAACAGTTAGTACCAGGAAATGTTATAACGAGACTTACAATTCACGAGTATCTACTCCTTGTTGCTTACAGTTACACAAAAGTATACAAATTCATTCCGAATACAGCAGACTTCACAGGCTGTTTGCAGATGTTGCACGTTTTAGAAGGAGCGGTTTAATAAGTAAACCTTCAAGTTAGAAACGCAGCGAGTGTTGGTGGCTAGGGGAAGGTGGAAGCGGCTGCGACCTTGCAGTGTTCTTTGTAAACAAATATGAACAGTTACAGGCACTACACTCTGCTTCGAAAGCAGATTGATTAGGATTCCGCAGTATTGGAAGAAAACAATGTGTAAGTATTGTTAGTTTGTAATAAAGTTACTTCATTATTTAACTAAGTTACTAATTAATGTGTTATATTGGCTTTGTGAGTTTTGCACTATACAAATTCCAGCTTTATACCTTACACAGTATTTCTGGAGCCTGTTCTCTTGCCTCAAGAGCTTCTGATATTTTCGCTGTCTATGCTTACAAACACATACGTTATTGTAGTTGCAATATATTTGAATATATGAAAAATCTTAAAACAAAGCTGGTGAAATTATCCCTTTCACTGGGCATATAGTAGCATTCTTCTCTCGTCAAAGGCATTAATTACATTAACAACTTTGTCGTAATATTGAGGTTAGTAGATAGATAAGCTATCTTTATTGGTTTCAAATTATTGAAATTATTACACAAGTATTTAGCGCATGGTCAGTGACCTTACATGTATATTTAAGATACAAGTATGGTGACAAAATAAACAACAAAAAAGAAAACAAAACAAAAAAGAACAATAAAAAGGAAAATAGAGATAAATTACCTTTGACTAACTGAACAAATTTGACCTAGCTTCGCGCACTTTAGCCAAGAAATTGCCCATGTTTTGCCAGTTCCTCTGGTCAGCCAGTAGATCCCAACATGCCAATCTCTTTCTTGACGAACTTAAGAATGCTTCCTTGAGTTTAATTGTGCACATTCCGCCAAAATATGCACCAGTCCTCGTCCAAATCACAGAATGGGCAGATTCTCTTGCCAGAATCGTCAGTCGTTTTCTGTGCCCTGCAGCCCCCAATTTCTGATCTTTCCTTTCTTCCTCTTATATGCCTCTTCACCCTAATTCAATTTTATTTCATTTGCTGGAATTAGAGAAGGTTAAATTTACAATCCGATTCTATTTCCTGTTGGTTGATGTCTCTTAATCTTCTTTTGACACATGCCCATATGTTTTTGTTATTTGTTTCAGCTGTTTGCCATACTGACCCCATTCCTATTTTCCTCAAGCCCCTTTCCAAATCACTGCCCTAAACTTTGGAGACAGGTTTTCTCGCTGTTATTTCTAACATTTGGATTGTAGTGTGGAGTTATCCCCTTGCATCAGCCTCAGCCAGTACTTCACTGCTCTTATTTTGCAGTGTATTGTGTCTTTATAACATCCCCCCGAATTTGATGTGCCTTGTGAAACTCCAAAAACTCTTTCAAAATGCTAACTGTGTTTTATTTACATGCTCTGCTCTTTCCCATCCCCAAATTTCACTTCCGTATAACAAAGTCGGCCTTATCATGGAGTTATACATCTTTTCTAATGTATCTACAGGTACATCCGGTATCTGCGAGAGGGTACATAATAATTCATTTAACTGCCCTTGTGCTTTATAGTTAGCTACTGATAGACGTTTATTCTATTTTCTTCTCATAATAAACATTACTCCTAAATAGGAAAAATGCTTAACGTACTGTAGCCTGCAGCCATGTCCCTCACCGAGTTACAATTGGTTGTGGAGCCAAGAGAATTCTATGTTTCGTCCCCTATTTCGATTCTTGAGGGTGACTCAAAATTCTGATTTCTTCCACAACTCTACGACTATGTGCTATACATATTTAATGTATTAATGTGGCATAATGTGTAACATGATATTTTAAACGTCCTTTGAATTCTGACATACATTACATCTGATGGTTTCGCCACTTGTGTTGAAGTTTTCTACAACAAATTTGGCCACAAACTATATAATTTTGATTATAGTTTTGCTTTATGATTCTTCCTTACTTTAGTCATATTGCCACAGTTCTCCACTGGTTTGTATACAGCGAAAAAATGGAAAAGTTGCAACGAATCTGGGTGTTGTGAAGGGAGCGGGGGGAGTCTGTCCGTCACAGTATCTGACGTCACCTATACTCCGTGCGGTAACGCTATTGCTTTGTTTACTTACTAAAACCCCTCTGCCCGTATATTATACGAATATCTTACAATTGTGATATTTTAGTAAAAAGTGTCAGTCTTGTCGCATCCTTGGAAGAAGCTGAGCTTAAATACCAAGTTTGGTATTTATCCACATTTAGCTTTGAGATATGTTTACACACAAAACCTTTCCCTAAAGGATCCTTGAGGTTCGAATAACCTTAAAAATGCCTTTACAGTAAAATTTGGATATTGAATTCTTGGGATAGAATCTAATACTTCCTCTACCTAATATAGACAGGTGCATTAGAAATTAAAAAACAAATCGGATGTTTTGCACTCGCATGACATTCTCCACTCTTTTACAAACTTATTTCTATAAACTTTATTCTCCATCTACTTCATGTTAATGGAGATATCCAGATAATCTTATTGATAATTTTCTTGTAGGAGCAAGAGGAATATGGTAGGATTTAAGCGATAGTAAAATCTCTTAAGAGCTGGTTGCTATGTGGAGCATTCCATTCTCTTTGTATCTCCAGGACATAAAAAATCTGATGTGTTACACTCACACGACTTTCTCTACTCTTGCACAAATTATTTTTACAAACGCTTATTCTCCATCTACTTCATGTTAATCGAGATAATCATTTGCAGACTCTAACTTATTGCTAACTTTCCTGTAGATGTAGAGGGAATGTATATTTACAAGAGCAATTTGGAAATACATTAGTCTTTAAGCACATACATATCCCTTAATAGCTGGTTGCTAGGTGCAGCACCATTCCCTTTCCCACAGATTAATACTCTTTGCATATCCAAGACAAAAAAATGAATAACGGATTCCCATTTGAGAAAATAAGTATTGAAAACTTTAAGGGAATAACAAGCAATATCTCGAAAATGGTTCACTCAACAAAAAAATGTATGACATAAATTGTGTATTTTAACGCGATCTACATTTTTTGTGTAGTAAAATTTTGTCTATCTCTTATGGTTTACCAGTTATGCAAAAGTCCTTCACAATAAAGAATACTTTTGGAGACATTCCCAGGAAATTCAATATATAAATTTTATTTGTCATACAAATATCTTAAACATATGATATTTTAATCAAAATCGTTAGAGCCATTTTTGAGAAAATTAAAATTTTCGAAAAATCTTCCATGTAAAGGGTACTCTGTGGTGGGGGGATTTTCTTGAAAACCTTCGTGTCACATCCCTGGAAGATACTGAACCTAAATACCAAGTTTGGCGTTTATCCGACTGTTCGTTTCTGAGTTATGCTGTTCACAGACACATACAGACAGACACACATACACACACGGACATGTTTCCAAAAATGGTTTTTTTGGATTCAGGGGGTCTCAAAACATGTATTTTCGGTGAAACCTCGGTATCGAATTTTTGGGTGGAATACAATACTTCCCCTACTTACTATACGTAGTAGAGAAAGTAAAAACGAATAACGAATTCGCATTTGATAAAAAGTATAAGTATTGCAACATTGAAACAAATAACAAGGAATATCCTGGAAATTGTTCACTCGACAAAAACAAATGAAATTCTGTTTTCACGAGATCTATATTTTTTGTGTACAAAACCTTTATCTATCTTTTGGGTTTGAGAAAGATGTTTTCTTAGAGTTGTTTATTTATTTAGCTCCACGTATGGACGCCAATTTGAAGTAGAATTGTTCTTTACGTTGTTTGCTGCTACGTATGAAAAGCCGATTTGAAGTAGAAGTTGTATTATATTTCAACTGTTGGGGAGCCGAACACTTGAAGTTCGTTGCAACCGCACGTATAGTAAACAGTTTCCGGTAGCCTTCGCCCCAAATGTACTTTCAGGTGGCCTTTGCCCCAAGTTTAAAAATAATAGCTTTGTAATTTGATTGTTTCTTTAGATATTACATTTATGTTTGCCTTGGCTGCGTCAGTATTTATGTTAGAGACACGTTTCTCTTAGGCAGGTTTGTGATACGACTAAGAATGTAGGCTTACACAGATTTTAAATTTTAATTCACTCCTTTTTATTAATCCTTGACAACTTAAATAGCACTTCACTGATATAGAGAGCTGTGAGATTCTTTAATTAATTAACTACACTTTTTAACACGTAAACTTATTTTTCGTCTCACAAGAATACGTATTATATTTCTCTCGCGGACGCATCTTGCATCCGGTTACTATCACTTTCTGCAGGCCACTGAATTGATTTCAACTGTCTAAACTTGAAAATTTCTGTATTTAAAGTCTCTGATTGGCTATTCTTACTCCAATAGAATACCTTCATTTAACTAAAGCTTTTTTCTGGTTGTTTATTGGGTATTTAAAACTGTCTCAAAATTTACATGATTGTTGCTCCAATAATGACTATTAGCATTTAAACTTTAAAATTCATTATTGCCTCAAGCTTACCTCATTGTTAGCAACGTTTAACTTATTGTTCTCACAGCTCCTACATTATTAAACTACGTAATGCATTTACATAACATTATTGAACATGTTTACAATAATATAAGTATGCAATGACTGTTATATGCATTTTACAAATTATTACATACACATATTGCTTCAAGGCGGGCTGTTATTGAATTTACATATTATATAATTTGACTGAAACCATTCAAGTGTTAAAAATGCTGCCTCAGGTTTACCAGTTATGCTAAAGCCATTCACAATGAAGAGGAATTTTCAGGACATTCCCAGAAATTCTACATTTACATTTCATTGGTCATAAAAATATGTTAAACATATAATATTTTAATCAAAATCGTTAGAGCCATTTTTTAGAAAATCAAAATTTTCGAAAAATGTGCCATTTCTATGGTATCTGGAGTGGGGGATTTTCTTGAAAATCTTTGTGTCACATCTTTGAAAGATACTGAACCTAAATACCAAGTTTGGTGTTTATTTGACTTTTCGTTTTTGAGTTATGTTTTTCTAATAATGCCTTTCTTGGATTCAGGGGGTCTCAAAACATATTTCCAACATTAAATATAGGAAACCAAAAGCATTGGCACGTTTTTGTAGACTAGGCTGTACATTATACAAAACTATTTTGGAGTTAGGCGGTCCTTATCCTGTATGTTTATACCACATGTAGACCACAGACACTGTGACACAATGAATGTGGCCAATAGGTTAGCTGGGAAGGGGGCACGCGGCGAATGGGTAGATGGATGGAAAATATAATAACAATCGCATGATTAAGGTTTCACATAAAATCCTTTACCCCTCATTTAAACTTCAATTACTAAACTATATTTATTTACTCCATAAACCGTGTCAATGCACAATACTATCCATTTAACCGTAATAGAATGTAAATTTTTGTGTAATTGATTTAGAACAAACATTGACCGGCAAAATTCGTTTACCTAATATTAAAAATTCAGCAAATTAATATACCATCGCATTGAATGCGGAACTAAGAACAGCCGTATAAATATGTTCGCTGTACTCTGCACAAATATTTGCAAAATGTTACCGTAACCTCGCACCCTCCCTCCCCCTGTTAACACAGAATCACTCTCAGATTATTGTGTGTTTAATGGTACATGCTGCAGGAATCTCCCGCTGGAAACCGCAGTACAAATAACGAAAATGTTTCCCAGTTTTTCTATACCACAGGCTGAAGTCTTCTGTAAACACAACCAACGTGTTAGGTGCAAATTTGCTTACAAACACTTTGCTTGATTAAATATTTGCGCACATTTTAGGCATTATAAAATTATATAATGAGAGGATCCAAAATACTAAAACTGCAATCTCACTAATGTTCCAGAACGTTCTGAGGTGAAAAGAAGGAAGCATGCCTTGGAATGTAGAACGACTCTTTAACTAGCAAATTATGGAGTAAAAACATGCTTAACTGCACTTTCGTAGTGTAACAGGGCTAAAGAATTTTACAATTGCTTTTAAGGGGACAAGGTAGTCTGAATACGTGGAAATTACACCTTAAGTGTGTTAAATTACCACTGCTCTTAAAGTTCTCAATCGTTTTTCCTGAACTTTTTATGTATTACTCTATCAATCATAACAATTATTCCAAGTAGTTGTTTACATTGATAGCTTATGTAGTTGACTCCATAAAAATTGTTTCATTCAGCAGAAAAATAATAAAAATTTCCTCTTAAAACATGTGAATTCGTGTACCTTTTTCTCTTATACAACTTGCAATACAGAATCACACTTTTCCATGCTTGTTCTTAGTATAATCAGCTATCTTCTGAACCGCGGTTATTTACTAGAAATATTATATTATTACTAAATGCTATATTAGTTCAATAGAAATTGAAAAACAAAATAATTGTAAAGTAAAAATGTGTAAAATTTTCAATGTTGTTGGTTTCTTAATATCACTAATATACATTATAAAATGATGATTCTAGTTCAGAAAGTTTAACTATGCGTTGTACACATATAATAAAAATTTCAGCTCTCTACGTTTCATACTTTCTGAGAAAAAGGTACATAAGTATCCAAAAATGTTATTTTGAGGAAACTGGATTTAAAGTTTGAACGTTAAAATTTTGACACAATTCAGTACATTCCAGGGTCATAATCATCTGCACCTTCATTCCTGGATTGCTTCAGCTTTTCTGGTTGCCTTCTCTTGGTCCTAACCTCTTTTGTTGATTGCTGAACTGCTCGCTGGGCATGATATAGTCGTTCGTTGTTGAAAGATACAAAAATGTTCTAAAAAGGGGCGTTGCAAGACAGCTTTAAAGGAATGCAGACTAGCATTTAAGTGGTATTTAAATGTCTTAAAAACCTCTTAACCCCCAAAAAGTATATATTTTCTGAAACTGGAAATAATAAAAGATTTTATTAGTGCCTAAAACAAAAAATGTGATCTTTGACCATTTCAGAGTACCTTGTACTCTTAATTTATTTTTTCTGTATGCTTAGGCTCTACGATATTATTGTTGTTATTTATATTATTATCATCTTCCGTTCAGTAGTAGCTTACAGGTTGTTAGACAACAAACGCAATGATGAAATAAGAACAGAATTAAACATCTACAACCTGACAGAAAGAATCCAAGACTTAAAACTTAGTTGGCTTAATCATATTCAAAGAATTCCCAACTCAATTACCAACCTAAAAAATATATGGCAAACCATTCTCAAGATGGAGAACCTGGATCTACCGTTGCGGAAACAGACCAGGGACTTAATTAAGGTAGATGATTATTACTTTCTCTACTACGTATAGTAAATAGGGAAAGTATTGCATTCCAATAAAAACTTCGATACCGCTATTTCAGCGGAAATATATGTTTTGAAATCCCCTGAATGCAAAAAAAGGCATTATTAGAAAAAGGTCCGTGTGTGTCTGTGAACAGCATAACTCAAAAACGAAAATTCGGATAAACACCAAACTTGGTATTTAGGTTCAGTATATTTTAAAGATGCGACCCGAAGATTTTCAAGAAAATCTCCCCAACCCAGGCTACCCCTTACATGGAAAACGTTTCAAAAATTTTGATTTTCTGAATATGACTAACGATTTTAATTAAAATATCATATGTTTAAGACACCTTCATGACAAATTAAATGTATATCTTGAATTTTCTGGGAATGTCCCCAAAAGTCCTCTTCATTCTGAATGGCCTTTGCATAACTGGTAAACCGTAAGATAGACAAAATGTTTCTGCATAAAAAATGTAGAACTCGGTAAAACATACTATTTATGTTATACATTTTTTGGCAGAGTGAACCATTTCTGAGACATTCTTCTTTATTTGTTTGAATTTTCCAATACTTATACTTTTTCTCAAATGTGAATTAGTTATTCGTTTTTTATGTCCTGGACATGCAAAGAGAACGGATAACCAGCTCTTAAAACATTTGACTATCGTTTAAAGCCTACCATATTCCCCTTGCACCTACAAGAAAATTAGCAATATGCATCTGCAAATTTTTATCTCGATTAACATAAGTAGATGGAGAATAAAGGTTTGTAAAAATAGTTTATACAAGAGTAGAGAAAGCCATGTGAGTGTAACACATCAGACTGAAATATCCAGTGCCGCCATATTGCTATGGTAGTTCAGTTGCTTAGAGCAACCGGAAGATCCGTGGTTCAAATCCCGGCTACGGCAATGAATTTTCCATTCTGATTCTACATATTCAACCTTGTCCTACACATGTCTTGTGTGAAAGAGCAATTAATTACTTATTATTATTATTATTATTATTATTATTATTAATTATTATTATTAACAGTGGAGGTGGTGCTGTGATCGTTATGTTATGTTGTTGTAGTTGCTGCTATTTAACGTCGCCTTAATTCCAGGCCGTTCCACAATGTCCAGGTTCGTTGATATACATTATTCGCTGCAAGCATATTGTCTTAGTTGCATAGTCACCTATCTGTACCACTTATTTCAGCAACTTGTCGATATATGGTCTAGGCTGCATGGTCTGTCTCTGTCACCTTAGAATTATTGATTAAATCGAAATGTGGACTTCGCGGATCATGGAGTTACTATCCTGTGGGTCGTCATTGTGAAACTTTATCAGCTGTATAGTCGCCCTTCTGTACGATCTGCCATGTTTCTATTTGTTTTAATTCATGGAAGGAATTTCGGCTCGTGATGGCCAAATAATGTAGTATTAATCTGGCGACTGGAAAATAAATGAATGAATAAATAAATAACAGATTACCAGTATATGAGATTTGATCCTCTGACCTTCCGAATGTGAGTCAAGGCACGTTTTCGCTTGGGCTATCCAAGCCAAAAGAATGATTGCATTCCATCCAAAACTCCGTTACCGAAATTTCACCGGAAATGCATGCTTTGAGGCTTGCTGAATCCGATAAAAGCAATTTTAGAAAAAGGTCCATGCACGTGCACGCGCTTGTCGTCTTGTGAACAGCATAACTGAAAAACGTAAAGTTGGATAACTACCAAACTTGGGATTTAGGTTCAGTACCTTCCAAAAATGCGACGCAAAAATTTTCAAGAAAATTCTCAACCCCTATTTTTACATTTTTCTAAATTTCTTAATTTCTAAAAACAGCTGTAACGATCTTGATTAAAGTACCACATATTAAAGATATTTACATAACAAATAAAATGTATCTCTTGAATTTTCCGAGAACAACCTGTGAAGTCACGTTCATTTGGAAGGAGTTTTGTATAATCCTGTATAACTGGTGAACGTTAAACAATAGACGAAAACAAATGTCTTTAAAACACAATTTATTTCAAATAACTTTTTCGTGGCATCAGCGATTTCCAAAATATCCGTTATTAATGGTTTGAAATGTTCAATACTTAGCCATTCTTTTAAAGCACTCTCGATTTCCAATTGTTTCTAGCGATGACATGGAAACAGTATGGAATTTTAAGGTCAGCGTATAGCGTCCAGCTCTTAAAAATTTTACTATCCCTGTTCTCTTTGTATCTATAACGTAATGTGTACTGCAGCGGTTTCCGGAAAGGTTTATCTCGATTAAAATTATTTCTAAAGAATAATTTGTATAACCACTAATAAGCGACGTAGGGTAGAGTAAGTTATGTGAATGTAGCATATCAGATATTTTATTATATTCGTAACCAGATAAAGAATAAGTGAAGATGTGGAAACGAAGTAATAGTGGAAAATACTCCAGAAATAACTAAATAATATCAATATCATTGTAAAGATCACATAAAAGGATCAAGAATAAAAAAGTATCAAGTAACTATAACTCGATAGGTAGAAGATCAACCTGTTGGGAAGCAAAAACATGGCAAATCAAATTGAAGAGAAGGAACAGACCAATTGGTCTGAACCTTGAAGTTGAAGACGCTGCTGATGTTGTTGACGATGGCTTCATTATTATAAGTATTGGCATCTATTTTCAAGGTAAAGAGAGACGGTGATGATATAAATATCTGAATGATATGCTGCTTTATCTTCTAGGAATTTAATATAGAAGTCTCTGAAAATTACATCATGCTTCAAGAAATTGTCTAGTTAACATTTCCTTTGCACAGTGATTAGAAAATGTATAATTTTAAGGTGTATATCAAAGAAATATTTAAGGAGGTTACGAACAAAACCGGTCATTTCCAAAATATCTTTTTTTTCCAAGAAGTAGAAAAAAATTAGGAGGCAGTATTTTAATGCTTAACACATGTTAAATCCCTTGATATCATTGGTGTCATTAATGTTGTTTTCATACTTTTTGTTTACAGTTTACAAGCAAAATAGTTTTGAAAATGTTCCATTTTGTTTGTTAATAGTTGGAAATGTCTAATATTTGACTGCAGACAATGGATTTTGCTTCTTGTTATTAAAAATAGTATTATTTTACAAATAAAACAGCTATAAATCCCCGTATTATATAGTTGAAGGTTAGTATAACATAAAATAATAAAAAGGCCATTAAAGATATACAACCTTAAAAAAATACCTTGTATCAAATATGGTACATCAGACTATAAGGGTAACTATAGTTACTATAAATAATTATAACATGTACTGTGGATGTTAAAGCGTGTCGGTAAAGCACTACTTGTCGTAGGAATTCTATAATAATGTATACACACATACTATTATTTATTCGTATTTTTAAATAAATATCAACTTAGACCAACAGAACATGTTTGGTATTCCTAAAACCATGATAAGGGATGGGGAGAGCCCAAGTAAACTAACTGGTGTGATGACTGATTCATCGATTACCGAGTCTAATATTGAAGAATCGCGCGTGGAAAAGCGATGAAGTCTGTTGATATTTCACCAACGAGAAAACATTCAGGTATCTCCACAGTAACAATTGCAGTAAGAAAAGCAACGTTTTGCAACAATAAGGAAGTTGTCGTTTTTTGAATGGCAACACGTTGTATAACTATAATGAACTGTCCGGTTTTGATTAAAAACAAATCTGATGTGATACATTCGCATGACCTTCTCTACCCTATATCTTTATTAGTGGGTGTACAAAATATTCTTAGTGAAGCTTATTTTTCTACCTACTACATTTAATCAAAAAATGCAAAAATAGCTACATTATACATTACGTTAGAAATAAAAAGAGAACAGCGACAGTCGAATGTTTAAGAACTGTACGCTATATGCTGGCCTTAAAATCCCATACTGTTTCCATGCAATCGCAGAAACAACTGAAAATCGATGGGGCCTTTAAAAGAATGACAAGTATTGAACAATTCGAACCTTTAATAATGGATACATCAGAAACGGCTTATGCCACAAAAAATTCTTTTAAGTAAATTGTGTGTTTTAAAGAAATCTGCATTTTTTTGTAATACCATTTCGTCTATCGCTTAACGTTTACAAGTTATATAAGATTATACAAAATTCCTTACGAATGAAGAGGAGTTCCTAGGCTATTCCCAGAAAATTCAAGATATACATTTTATTTTCATGTAAATATTATTCATATACGGTGTTTAATCAAAATTGTTAGAGCCATTTTTTTAGAAAATCAAAATGTTCGAAAAAATGTTCCATTTAAGAGGTAGCTGGGGTGTGGGATTTTCTTTAAAATCATCTTATCGCATCCTTGGAAATTACTAAACTGAAATACGAGTTTGGTGTTTATGCGGCTTTTCGTTTTTTTGAGTTTTTCTGTTCACAGACAGACATTGACATACGGACATACGAGCATGTTTCCAAAAACATGAAAAAGTGCCTCAAAACATGTATTTCCGGTGAAATCTCTGTATAGAATTTTCGGTTGGAATGCAATACTTCCCCTACTTACTATATGTATTAGAGAAAGTAAAAACAAATAAAGAATTATGACTTTTTTACTATGGAAATGTCTGGTATTGGTTGAAATTTAAACTTACGTAACTTTTTCTCATGTAAGCGACCGCTTTTGAACAAAACCAGTTACGAATTCCTATTGCTGCCTATCTAAAGCTACAGAAACAATAAAAAACCTACCTCCAGATTTGTTCTACACATTTGTGTTTAATTATTGCGTAGTATTCATGTTGTTGCGATCTGAAATATTCGCATGTTATATTTCCTGGCGTGTCTTCGTAAACATGCAGTGCAGAAAACACCTAACGAAACCTGAAGTTCCATTTTGGTGTTGTTTTGAAGTATGTATTCAGTGATGACATGATGGTTGACAATGAAATCACAAACATATATTTGAAATGTTACAAATTTGCTGGGCGTCTTCGTGGCACTGTGGTGGCGTTGTCCGCGGTGCGAGGAAACCAGAATTAATTCCTGGTACCGATTTGGCAATTTTTCCCATCTAGGGAAGCCTGGTACAGGACGCACTTATTAATTAACGAAGAACTTGGTGGAAAAGTAGTGGCTGTCGCCTAGGGAATCGCTCCAAAGCAGCCGAGAAGAGGTGACATGCTGTCCACATAAAGTTCTGCGTGGACGAAGACAGATGCTGCAGCGGCCATATGTTAGATCTTGACCTGCTAGAACTACAGTATCAAAAGTTCACATTTTTACAAATTTTTTTACTAAATACAGATCTAGAGATTTGAGACCGTTCTTACCGAATGCGAAATGTAAAAGGCAATTTATCTTTTCCAGACACAACTGGATATTGTTAAGTGCCAAAAGGTTCCCAGCAAATTATTAACTTTTGATCACCCCAACACGCTAATTGGGGAAGCGAGAGGACCAGGACCTTGGTGAGTACATCCCGATGAAGGCGTGGGGTTTTTTTCAACAAATTATACACAAATATCACATCATTCACATTATCTGTGATTTACTGATAACACAATTAGTGGCCCTACATTACATACAGGGGAAAAAAGGATTGAGGGGAGATGCCTCACACGCGCGACATACTGCTTGTACACTTAAAAGTGAACGCTCAAACACACAAAGCAGTGACACTAACATCTAACCCCCCTCTCCAACCCTGGCTAGGCACGCCAGCTAGAGCTGGCGAGTGTCACACCAGACGGAACTTCCAACAAGTCGAAAGAAATAACAAATCACCCCAATACCGTGGACAATGCGACGCAATAATGTGACTGGCATGACAATACCCACTCATACCCCACAATATTATCCTGATAAAGTGTATCTTCGCTAAACACATCCCTTAAGACGGGTTCGAAAATGACTTGTAATAGTGGGCTATGATAAGAGTGCAATCGGTGGGAATAGAAACAAACAGTAACGGAACAAGTGCATCGGAAGAACAGTATATAAAGAAAACATCCGCAGTTTCGGGTTCTATCCCTAAAAGTTGATGACGTTAATGATGTCAACAAAAATAGTGGCGTCCTCCTCCAAGCGCAGTCATATCGTGGCTGACTAGTACTTCCTTAAGTATAATAATAATATTTATAAGTAATTTGTGGAGCTGTTACAAAAAACAATTCATAATATTGAGAAATTCGTGCGACTGTTATACAGTTGTTTATTTATGGGCAGGTTATAATGAAAATTATTTTTCAGGTTTGCAAGAAATTCCTCCTTTTCATTAGTTGATATATTTTGCTTATCCCTCACCGAGACTATTATTTACGCATTCACACAAACAAGATTGGAAAGAAGTAGATTTGAAAAATTCCAGTCTAGACTGAGAATCGAACAACGCTTTTCGCATCTATGCTCTTACCAACTGAGCTAGGCTTTTGTTTCTCCGAGTTTCCTCACTTGAAAAGAACAAAGAGTAAGCACAGAGGAGCAAATTCAGGAATGATCAGAAGTTTTCATGAACAAAGGGACGTATAATTGTAACAAAGCTTTAAAGATAAGTGGAATTTGATGAGGAGAGGGCTTTTGACCCCGTAGATTTTCTCCCTCTTCCCTTACAGCACTTCAGAATGCGAGAATCAAGGAAAGGCTGATTTGTAACAGTCGATGGTTAAAGTCATTGGCAAACGAACATAAAAAGGTAGATCGCATTTGGGTACTAAAGGACAATTTAGTGAAACGGTTGCGTGTTTGCCGCAGTTCCCTAACTTTTAGTTGTAATCTGCACTCCAGACAAGCTGAATGGCAAGGCTCGGAAACAATGCTTTGACATGACGATTTTATCGGCTCTTTGGCATTCTCAGGCATTTTTTACTTTTAAGTAGAACATCCGACAGTGGTACTGATACAGCTCAAACAAACCTTTGAGAGATACTGCTTCAGCTTTCAGGCGGACTCATTTAACTTAATGGGCTTTTCCTTATCACCCACAAACAGCAATTCAAGTGTATATAAGTAACCAAAACCAACAGGAATTTTATATCCTAATTTACAATCAAATTTTAAATCATTGATTAAAACTACTAAATCTTAATTGGATAATTTTCTTCTTCTTCACTTCATCGGTCTGTTTCGCCTTCATGAAGTCCTTCCATCTCTCTTGCGGCCTGCCTATATCTCGTTTTCTTATAGGTCTATAATTCAATGTGAAAACCATTTTTTACTTTCTCTACTTCATACAGTAAGTAGGGGAAGTATTGTACTCCACCCCAAAATTCTATACAGAGATTTCGCCGGGAACACGCGTTTTGAGGCGCCCTAAATCCAAAAAACCATCTTTCGTCATAGGTCCGTGTATGTGCGTGTGTGTCTGTGAACAACATAGCTCAAAAACGAAAAGTCGGATAAACACCAAACTTGGTATTTAGGTTTAATATCTTCCAAGATGCGATACGAAGATTTCCAAATAAAAACTCCCCCACCACAAACTACCCTTTACATGGAAAAATCTTTAAAAGTTTTATTTTCTCAAAAATGATTCTAAATATTTTGATTAAAATGTCAAATGTTTAAGATATTTTCATGGTAAATGAAATGTATATTTTGAATTTTCTGGGAATGTCCCCAAAAGCCCTCTTCATTCTAAATTACTTTCGTATAACTGGTAAACCGTAAGAGATAGACAAAATTTTGCCACACAAACATGTAGACCTTGTCAATACACACAATTTATGTCATATACGTTCTTTTACCTAGTAAACCATTTCCGAGATATTCCTTGTTATTCTTTTTTTTTTGCCCTGGACATGCAAAGAGAATGGAATGCGCTGCATAGCAGCCAGCTCTTAAAAGATTTGACTATCGCTTAAAGCCTACCATATTCCCCTTCCAGCTACAGGAATAATTAGCAATATGATTAACATCTCGATATATCGATTAACATGAAGCATATGGAGAATAAGCGTTTGTAAAAATAGTTTGTACAAGAGTAGAGAAAGTCATGTGAGTACAACGCATCAGTTTTTTTTCTAGCATTGTATTTTTTTATTTATGGAATTTACACCAAGCTCGGTTCATGTAATATTTTTATTTGTTTAATCTAATCTTGCACAATCTTGTATTCCCTTTCAGTCCTTTCTGTATTTACCCATGTTTCAAATCCATACATTAAAACTGGCACCGCTAATGTTTTATAGAACTCAATCCATGTTTCTCTTCTTGTTTTATTTTTCAAGGCTCTATGAATTACTCCCTGCATTGTTTGAAGTTTTCCTAATTTTAAATGTATATCTCTTTCCTATTGTGGGCCTATTGCACATCGTAATTTTTAACAAATAATTAAAAGCAGAATTTTAAAGAGTGGCTTGCTAACGCTGGACATTGATGGTGGTTCCCCGTTCCAGGAACTCGACAAGCAGTGGGCTCTTGTGGTCAAAAAAAGGACATCATGACCTTAAGGTATATTGGAATTTCTATTATCCACCAAATTTGGTCGCTGCAAATCCCAAGTAAACCACAAAAAAACTCATGGATCGAACCCCGGACCTGCCAATGCGAGGCGCACACGTTACAGCTCACTCAGTACATTATATAATAAAACAAGAACCTCCAAGTATTTTGTATGCATTAATCCACTTCTCTATACAGATCTCGTTATTATTTAAACACATTTTGTCATAAACCTCTCTCGTGACCTCATATAAAAAATGATGTATTTCTCGTGGTACACATTTTTTCTTCACTTAAAATGAACTGTTATAAGATCGTAGAGGATATATAGCCAATCCTGCAAACACTTCAAGAAAATCAATCATCTGATTTGGTGAACATCAGAGCATCAACAACTGCGTGACGACATTGCCCGTCCCGAAGGAATAAACACGATCACTTTCCGCTCGCTTGTAGCATCTTCGATACAGAAATAGTACGATATATTGCGATACAGGAGCGGTAAGTGCATCACTGAAGAACAAGGAAGAGCTTGACTCTTGGAAAAGGTCTCTAAACTTCGTTTCGATTATTGTGAATTATATAAATAGTATTTATGCGGAAATAAAATAGTGGTCCCAGTAGCAAGGTCGCCAATATTAACATTTGTGGCAAACTGGTCAGTGCTTGTCCATGCCTGATTGTTGATCTTAACTACATTCTTCTATGAAAAAGGACAAAAAATTGCCTACGTTCATAAATATGGATTTTAATGTTATTAAACACTACAAGCTTTGCACTAGTTCTTCGGTATAAAACCTGACCGCCCGCAAGATGTGTGTCAGAGCCAGTGCCGGCTGGCTTCCCCCATTTGCCATACGTCGCACTCACAACAGGCTTTCTGTCCTTCAGTTACCACATAGCCATTAGCGTCAGTAGTGCATTTTCATTTGCATCTTTAGAACAACGTATATGTATATATAAATGTTATTTTGTGAAACGTTACAGAGGTCAGTTAAATCGTGTCACTCTAATCATTTTTACTCGGTACAATGACTGTTAGGCGCGGAAGCACATTTCCAGCACTTACTATGAGGTAAGAGTTAATTTTTACTTTCTCTACTACGTATAGTAAGTAGGGGAAGTATTGTATTCCACTCAAAAATTCGATACCGAGATTTCACCGGAAATATATGTTTTGAGAACCCCTGAATCCAAAAACAGCAATTATGGAAACATGTCCGTGTGTGTGTCTGTCTGCGTGTCTGTCTGTGAACAGGATAACTCAGAAACGAACAGTCGGATAAACACCCAACTTGGTATTTAGGTTCCGTATCGTCTAGAGATGAGACATGAAGATTTTGAAGAAAATTCCCTCACCCCAGATTACCGTTTACATGGAAAAGTTTTCGAAAATTTTAATTTTCTCAAAAATGGCTCTAACGATTTTGATTAAAATATCACATGTAAGTTATTTTCATGACAAATGAAATGTATATCTCGAATTTTCTGGGAATGTCTCCAAAAGTATTCTTCATTGTGAACGACTTTTGCATAACTGGTAAACCATAAGAGATAGACAAACTTTTACTACACAAAAAATATAGATCACGTTAAAATACACAATTTATGTCATATACATTTTTTCTGTTGAGTGAACCATTTTCGAGATATTCCTTGTTATTCCCTTAAATTTTCCAATACTTATACTTTTTCTCAAATGCGATATTCATTTTTTTGTCCTGGTAATGCAAAGAGAATGGAATACTGCACATAGCAACCAGCTCTTAAAATATTTGACTATCGTTTAAAGCCTACCAATTCCCCTTGCACCTACAAGAAAATTAGCAATAAGAATAACATCTCGATTAACATGAAGCATATGGAGAATAAGCGTTTGTAAAAATAGTTTGTACAAGAGTAGAGAATGTCATGTGAGTGTTACACATCAGACGTTTTTATATTTTATGTTAAGGTTTACAGGAATAAGGATTTAAGAAGCGAAAACAGAGTGCTGGTACGGCCGGCTGTGGCAGGTCTGCTGCTCAGACGCAAAACCACGTGCGAACGGTGACGTTTTATACCGAAGACCTGTACTTCAGTAGCTTTTATATCTGTACGGTCTTTTAAAGTATGTCATAGATTATTTTAAACGTCTGCCTGTAAGGCTTACATCCTATAAAATTGTGAAAAGCTTTGCCAATATAAAGGTGAACAAACCATTCAAGAAAAGCATCAGGAATCCTCAAATAGTAAATTAGCTCCAAAGAAGCAGGAAGACATAAAAGAGGGCCTGTATATACCCTAAATGCTTTTAGTATAGAGTGAAAAAATCTTTAATTTTTATCCTCTCTCTCCTGAGTTTTTCCTTGCCAGCAGATTTTCATTTTCAAATTTTTCCACACGATGTTCTTTGCGAAATAAAGAAATGAAATGTTGTATAACTCTTATACATATCAGAATGAAGAAATTCTGACAGGATACATTCTCACAACTTTCTCTATCCTCTATCGTTTATTACTCAGTATACAATATATTCTTACTAAAGCTTACTTTTATATTTACTACTTTTACTCCAAATAAACCTTCGCAGAAACACCTACATTACACATTCGGTTATAGATACAAAGGGAATAGCGATAGTCAAATGTTTAAGAACTGGACACTATATGCTGGCCTTAACATTCCACAGTGTTTCCATGTAATCGCGAGAAACAACTGAATGTTGACGGGACCAAATAATTATCAAGATATTAACAATTGTGTATTTTAAAGGGATCTACATTTCTTGTGTTGTACGTTTTAGTTCTATCGCTTAACGTTATGCAGGATCATACAAAATTCCTTCCAAATGAAGAGGACTTCAAAGGCTATTCCCGAAAAATTCAAGATATACATGTTATTTGTCAAATAAATATGTTTAATATATGACATTTTAATCAAAATCTAAGAGCCATTTTTTTATAAAATCAAAATTTTTGAAAAATGTTCCATGTAGTGGGTAGTTAGGTTAAGGGAATTTTCTTGAAAATCTTCATGTCGCATGCTTAAAAGATACTGAACTGAGATACCAAATCTGGTACTTAAAAATGCTTTATTTGGATTCGGGGTCTCAAAACATTATTACCGTTGAAATATCGATATCGAATTTTTGGGTGGAATGTGATACCTCGCCTATTTACTATGAGGCAGTATTTTCAACACTTAAATGATTTCAATAAAATTATATAATATAAAATATAATAACAGCCCGCTTTAAAGCAATATGTGTATAATATAATATATAAAATGCATGTAACAGTCATTGTATTATTGTTTACATTATTATGTACATGTTCAATGATGTTATATGAATGCATTACGTAATTTAATGATGTGGGAACTGTGAGAATAATAGGTCAAAAGTTGCTAACAATGAGGTAACCTTGAGACAATAATGAATTAGAAAGTTTAATAATGCTATTAGTAATTCTTGGAAACAATAATGTAATTTTTGAGACAGTTTATAAATAGCCAATCAACAACCAGAAAAATGCTTAAGTTAAATAAAAGTATTCTATTGGAGTAGGATTAGCCAATCAGAAACTGAAATGTAGCAGAATTTCAAATTCAGAAGTTAGTTGCTAGTAGACAGCGTTCCTAACCGGACGCGAGACGCGTTCTCGAGAAGTTTAATACGTTTTCAGTGTGAGACGAAAATAGTTTTGTGTGTTTAAAAAGTGCAAGTAATTAATAAATAATCTCATAGCTCTCTATATAAGTGAAGTGTTATTTAATCGTGTCAAGGATAAATAAAAGGAGTGAAGTAAAAGTTATAATCTGTGTAAGCGTACATTCTTTAGCCGCACCACTCCCTGCAAAGAGAAACATGTCTCTACAAATTAATACTGACGCAACTGAGGCAAACATAAATATATAATATTTAAAGAAACATTCAAAAATACAAATTTGATGCTTAAACTTGGGGCAAAGGCCACCGGAAAGTAAATTTGGGGCGAAGGCCACCGGAAAATGTTTACCATACGCAGTTGCAACTACTTCAAGTGTTCGGTTCCCCAAATTACTAGAGAAAATAAAAAGATCTAAAACAATTAGTAGCTCAATTTTTATTGTAAATGAGACCTTCCGTAAAGAACCACATTTAGTGTATAATTCTTGCCCCAACTGAATCATCTACTCAAAGGTTTGCGTATTTATAGTAAACTGTAGATTATTACATTACTTGAAAGCAGCACCCTGTTGCCAAACAGTACTTTCTTCTCCAATTACATCTCTCGTGTCATTTCTGTGTCTAACCAGTACTAATTATTACGTATTGTACAAAAGTAAAAATTTACTGTAGAGACCAAAATGATCGCTAATCCACTCGATCATATGCAACCTTTTTTACTTTCTCTACTACGTATAGTAAGTAGGGAAAGTATTGTATTCCACCCAAAAATTCGATACCGAGATTTCACCGGAAATACATGTTTTGAGACCCGCTGAATCCAAAAAATGCATTTTTGGAAACGTGTGTGTGTCTGTGATTAGCATAACTCATGAACGAACAGTCGGATAAACACCAATCTGGTATTTAGGTTCAGTATCTTCCAGAGATGCGACACAAAGGTTTTCAAGAAAATCCCCCCACCCCAGATTACATGGAATATTTTTCGTAAACTTTAATTTTCTCAAAAATGGCTGTAACGATTTTGATTAAAATATCATACGTTCAAGATATTTTCATGAAAAATGAAATGTATATCTCGAATTTTCTGGGAATGTCTCCAAAAGTATTCTTCATTGTGAACGATTTTTGCATAACTGGTAAACCATAAGAGATACACAATTTTTTTACTGCACAAAAAATGTAGATCGCGTTAAAATACACAATTTATATCATATACATTTTTTTTTGTTGAGTGAACCATTTTCGTGATATTGCTTGTTATTTCCTTAAAATTTCTAATACTTATACTTTTTCTCAAATAGGAATTCGTTATTCATTTTTTCATGTCCTGGACATGCAAAGAGAATGGAATACTGCACACAGCAACCAGCTCTTAAAATATTTGACTGTCGCTTAAAGTCTAACATATTCCCCTTGCGTCTACAAGAAAATTAGCAATAAGATTGACATCTCGATTAACCTGAAGCATATGGAGAATAAGCGTTTGTAAAAATAGTTTGTACAAGAGTAGAGAAAGTCATGTGAGTGCAACACATCAGATTTTTACTATTGTTTTGACTTAAGGTGTTCGCCTTGGCGGCTTAGGGAAACTACCAAAAACCTCACATTAGTCGGCCCAAAGGATTTATAGCCAAGAGATACCAATCACAATTGACACTAAAATATTACAGTATGTACCAGAATACGTACACCTAGGACAACTGGTGGGAATGGACGAAGAACTAAAACGCAGAATAGCAACAGCATGGAAAGTTGGGTCCTAAAATTTATTCTATTGGACAAGAAACTCAACTGGAAAATAAAAACACTAGCCTCCTGCATATTGCCATCACTACTACATGAATAGTATGGAGAGGAAAGTGTTAGGACTATCCCTCAAAGACAGAGTCCCCAATACTAGGTTAAGGGAAATAAAACTGGAAGATGTATCCCAACGAGCCACCAGTTTAAAATGGAAGTGGGAAGGCCACGTGACGGAGTTCCAGAATAACAGACGGGATTTGAAGTGGAATTGTTCTTTACGGTCTGCCCCACGTTTAGGCAGTTATTGTCTTTACGTTGGAGTTGTTTATTTATTTAGCTCCACGTATCGACGCCAATTAGTTGGTTTGTTACGTTATTGAAAGTCAGTTTGAAGAAGATGAGTATTTTACTTTATTTGCATCACGTTTTGGGAGCCAATTTGAAGAAGATACTTTCTTTAAGTATTAAATATTTGTTTGCCTCGGCTGCGTCAGTATTATTTTAGAGACACGGATGTCTTGACAGGGCGTGATACGACAAGAATGTATGCTGAAACAGATTGTAAGTTTTAATTCACGCCTTTTTATTACTCCTTGACACAAATTAAATAGCATTGCACTGATATCGAGAGCTGTGAGATTCTTTTATTTAATACTTGCATTTTTTAATACATATACTATTTTCGTCTCACGCATCATGCATCCGGTTACTATCACTGTCCGCAGGCAACTGAACTGATTTCAAGCGCCTAAACTTTGTAAATTTATGTATTTCTACTCCAATAGAATACCTGCATTTAACTAAAGCTTTTTCTGGTTGTTGATTGGCTATTACTTTCTCTACTACGTATAGTAAGTAGGGGAAGTATTGTATTCCACCCAAAAATTCGATACCGAGATTTCACCGGAAATACATGTTTTGAGACTCCCTGAATCCACACTCCTGTGTGTGTATGTCTGTGTGTCTGTCTGTGAACAGCATAACTCAGAAACGAACAGTGGAATAAATACCAAACTTGGTATTTAGGTTCAGTATCTTCAAAGGATGCGACACGAAGGTTTTCAAGAAAATCCCCCCACCACAGAGTACCCTTTACATGGAAGATTTTTCGAAAATTTTAATTTTCTCAAAAATGGCTCTAACTATTTTGACTAAAATATCACATGTTTAAGATATTTTTATGAGAAATAAAATGTATATCTTGAATTTCCTGGGAATGTCTCCAAAAGTATTTTTTATTGTGAACGACTTTTGCATAACTCGTAAACCATAAGAGATAGAAAAAATTTTACTACACAAAAAATGTAGATCGCGTTAAAATACACAATTTATGTCATATACATTTTTTTTGAGTGAACCATTTTAGAGATATTACTTGTTATTCCCTTAAATTTTTCAATACTTATTTTCTCAAATGGGAATTCGTTATTCATTTTTTGTCTTGGATATGCAAAGAGTATTAATCTGTGGGAAAGGGAATGGTGCTGCACCTAGCAACCAGCTATTAAGATATATGTATGTGGTTAAAGGCTACTGATTTCCAAATTGCCCTTGTAAATATACATTCCCCTTACATTTACAAGTAAATTAACAATAAGATAGAGTCTGCAAATGTTTATTTCGATTAACATGAAGTAGATGGAGAATAAACGTTTGTAAAAATAGTTTGTACAAGAGTAGAGAAAGTCATGTGAGTATAACTCATCAGATTTTTTTATAAACTGTCACTAAAATTGCATTGTTGTAACTCCAATAATCAGAAGTAGTAGTGTTATACCCTCAAACACATTGTCTCAAGGACACCTCATTGTTATTTCATTGTTGGAAACTTGAAACTTATTATTCTCACAGCTCGTACATTATTAAATTACGTAATACATTCGCATAACATTATTACACATGGATACAATAATATAAGCATATGCAATAACTGTTATATACATTTTACAAATTATTACTGAATTTGCATATTATATAATTTGACTGAAATTATTTAAATGTTAAAAATACTGCCTCAACTTACATTTCAACAATGTGAACCCCCTACACCGGCAAGAGACAAGGCAGACCCGGAACAAGATGGGACGACGCCTTCAAGAAAGCACTAGGAGCACACTGGACAAGGACTGCACAGTACCCCGCAGCAGATAGAGACACATCCGAAGAAGGCAGCAAGTGCTAAACACAACCAGCTAGTGTCCGATGGGAATTAAGTTAACAAGTGCGGAAGTGAGGGCCCCAAACAAGATCATGAAGATCGCAAAGAAGTCGGTGAACAATAGTGCGGAAGAAAGAATGCAACGAAAAACACCACTTATGTACACTAGCTCCCTGCACGAGTCATAACGAGCTACCCCTAGTAAAAGAAAGCCTTAGCCCTTCAGGCTGTTCATTCATTCATTCATTCATTCATTCGCTTCCAAATGCAGACCACAGATTCTGAGCCAGCCCGCTCAGTATATAGAATCTTGTGTTCAAACAAATGAGCTGTAAAACGGAAACACAAATGGACCTAGGGCACACCTGCCGTTTAACAGGTTGCATAAACCCTGGAAACCTAGCAGCAGCTTTATCAACCCAAACGATACATACGAGCACATACATGCCACAATGTTGCTCTACCAACAATGAATGTCAAGCATACAATTGTTAGTGTTTGGTTCCCGCGCAAACTGTCCCCCTTAACGCTCACATTTCACTCTTTGTACTTAAACCGGAATTTGAGAGCTTCTGGTCCTGTTCAGAGTGTGCAACAAAACATTCCATGTATCAAAACACACTGAAATATAATCTAACGGAGACCATTTTGTCGTTCGTTGTATCCAAATCAAACACAGTCTGAAACATATTTCAGTGGTATCCTATAGGATTCACTGCGGAAAAATGAATACGTTCTGCTATAAAATGTAAGGGAAAATGTACCAAAAAGGGTAAAGTGTCAAGTAAATTTAAATCTTATTAGTCCAAGTCGTTTAACAATTCATTTCTGTTTTTACTTTCTCTACTACCTATAAAGCATTTTTGGAAACATGTCCGTGTGTGTGTCTATTTGTGTTTGTGTGTGTGTGTGTGTGTGTGTGTGTGAACAGCATAACTCAGATACGAACAGTCGGATAAACACCAAACTTGGTATTTAGGTTCAGTATCTTACAGAGATGCGACACAAAGGTTTTCAAGAAAATCCCCTCACCCCAGATTACTCTTTACATGGAGGATTTTCGAAAATTTTAAATTTCTCAAAAATTGCTCTAACGATTTTGGATTAAAACATCATATGTTTAAGATATTTTCATGACAAATAAAATGTATATCTTGAATTTTCTGGGAATGTTTCCAAAAGTATTCTTCATTGTGAACGACTTTTGCATAACTGGTAAACAATAAGAGATAGACAAAATTTTACTGAATTAAATCCCTTAAATTTTTCAATACTTATTTTCTCAAATAGGAATTCGTTATTCATTTTTTTGTCTTGGATATGCAAAGAGTAATCTGTGGCAAAGGGAATGGTGCTGCACATAGCAACCAGCTATTAAGAGTAATGTCTATGCTTAAAGACTACTGTAATTCTATATTGCCCTTGTAAATACATATTTCCCTTACATCTACAAGAAAATTAGCAATAAGGTAGAGTCTGCAAATGTTTATCTCGATTAACATGTAGTAGATGGAAAATAAGCGTTTGTAAAAAAAGGTTGTACAAGAGTAGAGAAAGTCATGTGAGTGTAACACGACAGATTTTTTTATATGTTTTTCCTTTTTTATTATTTTCTTTGCACTTGTTTAAAATATCCAACATTGTGTACTTTCTAGTATTTAATTATTACCACGGCTTACTGCTAGTACAAGAACATAACATATATGAAATTCTGATATCACGCTTTATCTATTTTAAAAATGACTTTAATTATAAAAGGTGCAGGGTAAAATGTTTCTATAATTTATTACTAAGAAATGTAAGGTATTAAGAGAAAAATTTATATTTCTTAATATTATACGTTTAGAAAAATTATTTTATTAACTCTAGTTACGAAATTTGACTACTATAGAACAATGTCATGTCTAAAAATTCAGAGTAAAAATCTTCGAAATCAGATAAGCTGTAAAAGTGAAATTTTGCAGCATTAATATGTTTACCATAACTAAACCTAAATCGGTTAAACATCGTAAAGTTCATAATTTTTTCCTGATATCTTTAAGTGGTTACAGATCCTTATAAAGAGAACTGCTTACTCACTTCGCTCTACACTAGATTAATGATCAGCTTGCGGTCATAGGAAGAACAAGCTAGCCTCCAATAAGAGCTGAAGCTTTTCTAGCGACGGACTTGTTCTAGACGTTCTCGGGCTTCAAGCCAGGTGAGGTGATAATGGTACATCGACGTTTCGGGAGCGTGCATCTCTCCCATTCAGCATCCTGATGATGGGAGAGATGCACGCTCCCAAAACATCGATGTACTAACATCACCTCACCTGGCTTGAAACCCCAGAACGTCTAGAACAAGATAGCCTCCAGTTTTCGAAGTCGCGGGTTCAAACACGGCGATGGATTTTTTCGAATGAAAATCCTTAGCATGGCTTCCTTCGGAAAGGAAGTAAAGCCGGTGGCCCCGTGTTGTAGATTTACGGCATGTAAAAGAACTTCAAGTATCTGAGCAAAATTTCCGGTCTTTGACGCCCAATATAGAATGGGACGCTAAGGACTACAGCAATTACAGAGCGTCCATAAATAAAACTCGATTTAATTTCAAGAAAAACATAATAGATGTAATGAAAAGTACTCGTATAGTCAGACTTAAAAGAATAATCCAGTACCACGGTGAGACATTTTATTTGTCATGTAAATATCTATAATATATGGTATTTTAATCAACATATTATAGCAAGTTTTAGAAAATAAACAATTTTGAAAGATGTTCCATGTAAAGGGTAGTTGGGGGTGGAGGTTTTCTTGAAAATCTTCCTGTTATATCTTTGGAAGATATACTGAAATTAAATACCAAGTTTGGTGTTGATCCTACATTTCGGTTTTCAGTTATACTGTTCACAGGCGTATGCATAAACGGAACTTATTCTAAAAATGCTTTTTTTTTTATTTAGGGAGCCTCAAAACATGTCTTCCGTGAAAACTCGTATCGAATTCTTTTGTGGAATACAATACCTCTCTACCTACTAGTTACGTGGTAGAGAAAGTAAAAAAAAAGTTCTGATGTGTTACACTCACATTGCTTTCTCTACTCTTGTACAAACTATTTTTACAAACGCTTATTCTCCATATACTTCATGTTAATCGAGATGTTAATCTTATTGCTAATTTTCTTGTAGGTGCAAGGGGAATATGGTAGACTTTAAGTGACATCCTTTAAGAGCTGGTTGCTATGTGGCGCATTCCATTCTCTTTGCATGCCCAGTACGTAAAACAAATGAATAACGAATTCCCATTTGAGAAAAAGTATTGGACAATATAAGAGAATAACAAGCAATATCTCGGAAATGGTTCACTCAACAAAAAAAATGCATATAATCATAAATTCTGTATTTTAACGCGATCTACATTTTTTGTGTAGTAAAATTTTGTCTATCTCTTTTGATTTACCAGTTATGCAAAAGTCGTCCACAATGAAGGATACTTTTTGAGACATTCCCAGAAAATTCGAGATATACATTTCATTTGTCATGAAAATATCTTAAACATATTATATATTAATCAAAATCGTTAGAGCTATTTTTGAGAAAATTAAAGTTTTGGAAAAATGTTCCCTGTAAAGGGTAATCTGGGGTGGGGGAATTTTTTTGAAAACCTCCGTGTCGCATCTCTGGAAGATACTGAACCTAAATACCAATTTGGTGTTTATCCGACTGTTCGTTTCTGAGTTATGCTGTTCACAGACACACACATGAACATGTACCCAAAAATGCTTTTTTTGGATTCAGGGGGCCTCAAAACATATTTCTGGTGAAATCTCGGTATCGAATTTTTGGGTGGAATACAATACTTCCCCTACTTACTATACGTAGTAGAGAAAGTAACAAATGCAGTTGTTTTATCATTTCCAGAGTTTAGTTTTGTGGAATTTGGGTATAAGATGTCTTACATATGCCACATCTCACTCCTTCAGGATTTTAATTAAGACCACCTCTACAAGAAAACATAGAAACGCATTGTTTCGTTTTGTGACGCGTGAAATGAGATACTCTGGGCTAAGAATGTATCTTGTAACCCGCTAAAAACAGGCAGAGCCCCTATTTGTGTAGTGGCTTAATGTAAACCAAACTCGTTTTGTTTCCAATGTTCCGTCCCCGTGTGCTGCCTTGCTTTCAGAAAATGTGTTAAATCCCAGTACACTGCAAGTTTAGCAGAGTCTGCTATTGTTAATAAGCTTCTGTCTCTCTCTCGGAAGTTGGAAATAAGTTTACTCTAAAAATACTTTATTAGCAGCGTTAAGTCTGTCGTCTTCCTGCATGTCTCATTATCTTTTGACACTTTAAGCGACACTGAAACATTTCTATTCATCTAGATGTAAGCTGTACTAATTTTGTTGTTGGTGATAAACCTTACTGCCTGACAATGAATGACACTGCAAAGTGAACTTTTGCATTAAGAACTTAAAGTAGACTAAGAGTGTTAGTTAGAAAATAAAGTTTGCCTTGTTTGAAATCTTCAATAAACTTTACTCAACAGATAAAGTAAGTCATTTATATCATGTTTGGGAACCACTTACATATATTTACATATGCGATCAAAAGTATCCGGACACCCCACAAACATAATTTTTTCATCTTAGGTGCATTGTGTCGCCACCTACTGCCTGGTACTCATTATCAGTGACCTCAGTAGTCATTAGACATCGTGAAGCAGCAGAATGGGACGCTCCGTGGAACTCACGGACTTCGAACGTGGTCAGGTGATTAGACGTCACTTGTGTCAGAAGTCTGTACGCGAGATTTCCACACTCCTAAACATCCCTAGGTTCACTGTTTCTGATGTGATAGTGAGGTAGAAACGTGAAGGAACATGTACAGCACAAAAGCGTACAGGCCGACCTCGTCTGTTGACTGTCAGAGACCGCCGACAATGAAGAGGGTCGTAAAGAGTAATCGGTAGACATCTATCCAGACCATCATACAGAAATTCCAAACTGCATCAGGATCCACTCCAAGTACTTTGACAGTTAAGCGTGAGGTGAGAAACCTTGGATTCCATGGTCGAGCGCCTGGTCATAAGTCACACATCACGCAGGAAAATGCCAAACGACACCTCGCTCGGTGTAAGGAGCGTCAACATTACACGATTGAACAGTGGCAAAACGTTGTGTGGAGTGACGAATCACGGTACACGATGTGGCGATCCGACGGCAGTAGGGTGTGGGTATGGCGAATGCCCGGTGAACGTCATCTGCCAGCGTGTGTAGTGCCAACAGTGAAATTCGGAGGTGGTGGTGTTATGGTGTGGTGGTTTTTTACCTGGAGGGGGCTTGTACCCCTTGTTGTTTTGTGTCGCTCGATCACAGCGCAGACCTACATTAATAGCACCTTCTTGCTCCCCACTGTTGAAGAGCAATTCGTGGATGGCGATTGCATCTTTCAACACGATCGAGCACCTCTTCATACTGCATGGGCTGTGGCCGGAGTAGGTACACGACAATAACATCCCTGTAATGGACTGGCCTGCACAGAGTCCTGACTTGAATCCTATAGAACACCTTTGGGATGTTTTGGAATGCCGACTTCGTGCCAGGCCTCACCGACCTACATCGATACCTCTCCTCAGTTCCGCACTCCGTGAAGAATGGGCTGCCATTCCCCAAGAAACCTCCCAGCACCTGATTGAAAGTATGCCTGCGAGAGTGAACGCAGTCATCAAGGCTAAGGGTGGGCCAACACCATATTGACTTCCAGCATTACCGATGGAGGGCGCCACGAACTTCTGCCTCATTTTCAGCCAGGTTTCTGGATACTTTTGATCACGTAGTGTATCCTGAAGGGTGGCCTATCTTCCAAAAATGGAAGGAGGGCTGACTCACCTGGTATAATAAATAAAAAAACACAAATAAGAATGGGAAGAACACCAGATGGCAGACCAAAGTTGCTAGGGAAGGGACGTGTTGGAAAACCAACAAAGGGACGACAATACCAGTAATATATCTGCTTCCATAGGGAAGCTAGTGCACTACATTCTTGATTAGGAAGGGGGAGGAGATTTCACAGCTTTTGACCTCGCTAATGTTACACTACACACAAAGTTAATGTGAAGATGTTGCAAGTACGAACATGCTGTAGCCAAAACTTGGCAGAACAAGCTCAAAGGGAGCTGAAAAAGACCAAATCGCTACTTGTTACAAGGCTGTTATAAATAAATCGTCGATGTTGAACGCCTTCCAAGTTAACCCAGGGGGAGGTGACGTTGGAAACTACTAGCAGAAACTTTGAGCAACATGAGTTATCTTTAATGAGGTTTTCCAGGGTAAAACACTTCCTTCCCAGTTTCCAAGTAGCAACGCTTTGTCTAGTTAATTATACATCAAATAATCGCCTCCTTTCCTCCATTCATCCGTGTATCAAGTTATGATGCATTATCACCATCATTATTGTTATTAACATTAGCTCGATTCATACAGGGTGCTCAGGAAACACTGCCGCATTTAACAATAGCTACATCGATACCAGTATTAAAGTGACATTTTTCTATAAAAATAATTCTTTATAATTTAGGATGACAAAACCAGAACTTAAAATCTGATGAAATCTGATGTGTTACACTCACATGACTTTCTCTATTCTTGTACAAACTATTTTTACAAACGCTTATTCTCCATATGCTTCATGTTAATCGAGATATCGAGATGTTAATCTTATTGCTGATTTTCTTGTAGATGCAAGGGGAATTGGTAGGCTTTAAGTTATAGTCAAATATTTTAAGAGCTGGTTGCTACGTGGAGTATTCCATTCTCTTTGCATTACCAGGACAAAAAAATGAATAACGAATTTCAGAAAAAGTAAAAGTATTGGAAAATTTAAGGGAATAACAAGCAATATCTCGAAAATGGTTCACTCAACAAAAAAAGTATATGGCATAAATTGTGTATTTTAACGCGATCTACATTTTTGTGCCGTAACATTTTGTCTATCTCTTATGGTTTACCAGTTATGCAAAAGTCGTTCACAATGAAGAATACTTTTGGAGAAATTCCTAGAAAATTCTAGATATACAATTCATTTGTCATGACAATATCTTAAACGTATGATATTTTAATCAAAATCGTTAGACCCGTTTTTGAGAAAATTAAAATTTTCGAAAAATCTTCCATGTAAAGGGTAGTCTGGGGTGGGGATATTTTCTTAAAAACCTTCGTGTCGCATCTCTGGAAGATACTGAACCTAAATACCAAGTTTGGTGTTTATTCGACTGTTCGTTTCTGAGTTATGCTGTTCACAGACACACACGGACATGTTTCCAAAAATGCTTTTTTGGCATTCAGGAGGCCTCAAAACATGTCCGATGAAATCTTGGTATCGAATTTTTGGGTGGAATATAATCCTTCCCCTATTTACTATACGTAGTAGAGAAAGTAAAAATGCGAGTTGTAATGGAAATGTTTTTCTAATATCCTAATTGTACGAAGCATTCAAATATTTCTATTGGTTAATAATACATCCTTAGTAAATAGTTTAGGTACTTTATCAGTGCAGCGATTCATTAAGTCGACAGTGGCGTTAAAATAGTTAACATATGTTTTCAAAACTGGAATTAAAAAGTTACTTTGTGGAATGCAATACAGAAGCCAGGTTAAGTGTTTTAACTTCTTTTGAGCATAGTTAACAGTATATCGTAAACGGTGTAACTTCAGCACAAGTTGCAGTTTTGCACAAAATGTAAGTTGATACACTCAAACCCCTTACGCTATCGCTTCAAGACACGCCATCTGTGCATATATTTTCTATAATGTAGTTTTAAAATCATAATTTTGCATCTGAACATACTTGGAAGCATTCATAATTATTTCAAATTTCCGCAAAAGGTTCAAATAAATAAATAATAGTTTAGACAGTGATTACGTATCAAGCTGGCCATAAATGGCTCGCAATGTAGCCAACATTAGCTTTAAATATTCAAACAGTAGAGTAGGAATAAAGGAATATGGAATAAAACTGGATTGTATAACTTTTCGTTACCCTTAATAGGGTATTCCAAGTACAGCTATTTGAGAAGGTTATTGTTTCACATATGGAAAAGCCGATTTGAAGTAGGAGTTGTATTCTATTTCAACTGTTGGGGAGCCGAACTTGTATTAGTTGCAACCGCACGTATAGTAAACAGTTTCCGGTAGCCTTTGCCCCAAGTTTTAAAAAAAAATATTAACTTTGTAATTTAACTGTTTCTTTAAATATTATATATTTATGTTTGCCTCGGTGCGTCAGTATCATTGTTAGAGACACGTTTCTCTTAGCAGGGTTGTGGTGCGACTAAGAATGTAGGCTTACACAGATTATAATTTTACTTCACTCCTTTTATTAATGCTTGATATGATTTATATAACACTTCACTGATAGAGAGCTGTGAGAGTATTTTATTAATTACTTGCACTTTTTAACACGTAAACTATTTTTCGTCTCACACGAATACGTATTAAATCTCTTGAGGACACTTTTTGCGTCTGGTTAGTAACGCTGTCTGCAACCAACTGAATTGATTTCAACCGCCTAAACTTTTAAATTTCTGTATTTCAAGTCTCTGATTGGCTATTCCTAATCCACTAAAATTAAATTATTGCTTCCAAGAATCAAAAGTAACATTTAAACTTTATAATTCATTATTTCCTCAAGGTTACCTCATTGTTAGCAACTTTTAACTATTATTCTCACAGCTCCTACATTATTAAATTATGTAATATATTCACATAACATTATCACACATGAATACAATAATACAAACATATACAATGACTGCTACATACATTTTTTATGTATTGTTACATACACATATTGCTTTAAGGCAGGCTGTTATTGAATTTACATATTATATAATTAGACTGAAATTATTTAAGTGTTAAAAATACTGCCTCATATTTCAAGATTATTCCGAGTTCGTACAACAGGCCCTCAGACCAAATGTGCACTCGTATAAATACACCCAACAGATGTTTTAATGCGACCCTCCATAGCATTTCGCTGGTCTCACAAAGGAAAGAGCACCAAATGGATTAAACAATAGGCGTTACCAGGTAGAAGAGAATTAACGAAAGCCACAGTGTGAAGTGAAACCATTCAAAGCACATTTCGGGCTACAATTAGTAAAATAATTTCCCTCCAATTTGATGACATGGCGGGAAAAAACTGACGCGCCAACATAGGGCCGGAAATTGGATATGTTTACAGCACAGTTCACTTGATTGAAAGGCTGCGGTTATGTGGGACGGAACGCTTCAAAACTCTACGTTTTTTTTGCACACTGATTGCCGGCAACGGGATAATGCAATATTTTCGTAAAGTATACCCAATCACTCACGTTTATATGCACCATTATAATCCTATCCAGGCACATGCACATTTGGCTGCTTTCACGGACGATAAATCCCTGTTTCCGACACTACTGCAAAATCTCTTTATGTCATCATATTTAATTGACCTACCGGATCTTCGAATATGAAGCGAAAAGCTCGTATAAAATCATAAATCAGGTACTACTGGCTGTAGAGTATGTATTGCTCCTTATTTATATATTTACCCTGGTAGGTAAAAAGTACGTATCACGGAGGTGTCCTCGAAACCGAGGCAGAGCACCGGAAGTAGGTCGTAACGACCCTTTATACTTCCAATGTGACCCTTGGGAGGAAGGGATGGTAGGAGAGACCAGAAGGGCGACCATATCCGGACGACGACAACGATCGCAAGCATGAACGGGTTCCCTGACGTTTCCAGATAGAACGTATTCGACCCCACCCGGTCCCGTCCAACCTCCAGTGTCCCCGGGGTAGAGCCCATTCGGAGGAGAGACCTAACTGAACAGTCCCCAGGGAAAAAACCTCTACAGTGCTCAAACCACCGTCGCCTGGTCCTACAACTCTGAAATAGATGACAAGGAAGATGATGGGTATAGGGAATGAGAGGCCTGTCGACCCGAGGAAACCACGAAAAACCCCAACTCGGTGGGCAGTCGCCGTGGATCAAACTCGGAACCTCCCGAATGCCGGCCATAGACGTCGCCGCGTGAGTCATCCTGCTTGGTTACCGTGGTAAGAGTTAAAACCACGAGGTCTTCTATTCCACTCTACCACGAATACAACATAAAACGAGTAAAAACAATCTTAAAAACGGCTAAAAAATATAGTAAAATGAAACAAAGAAAAAAGTATAACTAATTTGCTTTTATTCATAAAAATTATTACTCTAAATCGTTTAATATTTAAATTTGAAATATTAGTTGCTAGCACATTAAGTAATAGTAATAATTAATGTAGCGCCAGATTAGGTTTGGATTAAGTTTCAACTATAAATGTGTATCCCAATTTTCCTCTTGAATTGTATTACTTATAATTAGTTATCACAGAAATTCTTTGGGGTTATTATAATTGAGAGGTGTGAATCTACTGGACAGCGAGTGCCACTTGGTCGCTTAACGTGTGTTCTGTACTAGGGCCTCTGTCCTCTGTAAAAACTTTATGAAAATAAAGAAAAAAGCAAAGTAGTAACGTGCTAAAAAACCTGCCCTATAATTGAACGCAGCTGTTAATATTGGAGCTAAAAATTTAGCCACACCCTCTGTCAGCGTGACCTCCTCTATTCCTCGAGCATAATTCTAGCTACTGGATTGATAGAGCACTTTACCTCCCTCAAAATATGGCCGAACTGCCCAGAGGTAATATTACACGTTAGTTGTCCAAGTTCTTAGTAACAGTTAGCGTTAACACAATGCTCTGGTTGAATTTTGCCGCAAATATAACATAATAAAAACGTAGAAATAAAGACAAATGTAAACTTTTGCATTTTTTTCATTTAATACACTTAAACGTTGTGTTTTTACTATCGTTTACACTATCGTTTTCTTAATGTAGGTTTTCTTATTGTTGTTCAATGGCGGCTATAACTTTAACCTTCGTCTCCATGCCATTAATGAAAGCTCTCATACATATTGAACTGTTGTTCAGTTTAACGACAAAAAAACCTGTGAGTCAGGAAGGTCGGCCGCGGGCATCGAACCCACGACCTTCCGAATGCAGGGCAAAGACGCAAGCTGCTCGGTTTATGATAAGATGTGTGCTTATTATCAATGTAATTGTAACTATGAGAACGTGAGCCGGTTTCAATAATTTTTTCACCGGCAATACGAACTCTAGCGGCCGGCGTGCGGTGGCCGCAGTGTGAAACAAAAGCACTGTATTCAGAACATTCACAGGGTGCGTTCAATCGCAGTTTGCATTCTACCTCTTCTAATAAAACACCGAAGTTGTTGAAGATAATTTAAGTGGCAATTTACCGACGCCCAACCACATTCACAGACAATGTGATCTCCAGATAAAGCATTTGATTAAAGGAGGGATATTTTTACTTTCTCTACTACGTATAGTAAGTAGGGGAAGTATTGTATTCCATCCAAAAATTCGATACCAAGATTTCACCTGGAAATACATGTTTTAAGATCCCCTGAATCCAAAAAAACGCATTTTTGGAAACATGTCCGTGTTTGTGTCTGTGTGTCTGTGTGTGTGTGTGTGTGTGTGTGTGTGTGTGTGTGTGTGTGTGTGTCTGTCAGAAACGAACATTCGGATAAACACCAAACTTGGTATTTAGGTTCAGTATCTTCCAGAGATGCGACACAAAGGTTTGTAAGAAATCCCCTACCCCAGATTACCCTTTACAATTAAGATTTTTCGAAAATTCTAATTTTCTCAAAAACGGCTCTAACGATTTTGATTAAAATATCATACGTTCAAGATATTTTCATGACAAATGAAATGTATATCTCGAATTTTCTAGGAATTTCTCCAAAAGTATTCTTCATTGTGAACGACTTTTGCATGACTGGTAAACCATAAGAGATAAGACAAAATGTTACTGCACAAAAATGTAGATCGCGTTAAAATACACAATTTATGTCATATACCTTTTTTTTGTTGAGTTAACCTTTTCCGGGATATTGCTTGTTATTCCCTTAAATTTTCCAATACTTATACTTTTTCTCAAATTCGTTATTATTTTTTTGTCCTGGTAATGCAAAGAAAGGGAATACTCCACATAGCAACCAGCTCTTAAGATTTTGACTATAGCTTAAAGCCTAGCTATTCCCCTTGCATCTACAAGAAAATTAGGAATAAGATTAACATCTCTATATCTCGATTAACATGAAGCATATGGAGAATAAGAGTTTGTAAAAATATTTTGTACAAGAGTAGAGAAAGTCATGCGAGTGTGGCACATCGGATTTTTAAAATTACAACAAAAAAACTCACTTCTTGATATTGTTTTCTTCTTATATTGTACCCTATTACAAGATATCCTTTCTGTTACCATTATTGCAAGATAAATGTGTCTAAAGCCTGGTGTATAGACGATATGGCGGTCACTTGAAATGATGTGTGAACAGTTATACGTAATGCTCTAAGTGTATTAGAGCTTGAAAGCGATTTCCCGTGCACAGAACTACTCAGTACAAAATGGTGCAGAATAAAAGGGCTTGAATTTCACCAATTTAACGTACCATTCGCAGGAAGCGGAATGTACCACGGATCATTGACGAAGAGGCTGATGCGATCCGCTCTTCGCTAAAAAGCTGTCCTTTTTTCTTTTACTTCCTTTATCCACATTTCACAGGACGTCTGCTTGTCGAGAAGAAAAATAGCAAGAAATGGGGTAATTAGAGAAGAAATATTGCTTGAGTAAATTTGGCACCTTACAATTGCGTACTGTGTGCTATAAAGAGAAAAAATGGGGAACATTACCTAGATTCGTGTGATACACGAAGAGCTAACAAAAGGAATAATGAAGAAAAGGGAGTGTAAATTAAGACAATGAAGAATTAGAAATATCTGGTGTTTTACATCTTGGAGGAACAAGATTACTTCTCTTGCATAATCTGCAGAAAGAGAAAAACCCAGTAATACAACTGTCACTTCAAGTTTTCGCCCATTATCATCTTATCCGTTACCACAGATTACTCATAACAAATTGGTTTAATTTCAGATGTGTTCACTTTTGGCGGAAATAACCGATGTACTTAATAAAATTTATCACCATGGATATTCTGCAGAATACTCTGAAGTCTGCCTAATTTGAAATGTGTCTGAAAATGCTCTTCATTTTCTATATAATTGCAATTTTGTAGAGGATTCAGATAGAAATACAATGCTTTTAAAACTATAGCCTTTTTTCACTTTCTCTACTACGTAGAGCATCTTCCAGAGATGCGGCACGAAGGTTTTCAACAAAATCCCCTCACCCCAGATTACCCTTTACATGGAACATTTTTCCAAAATTTTAATTTTCTCAAAAATGGCTCTAACAATTTTGATTAAAATATCATATGTTTAAGATATTTTCATGACAAATGAAATGTATATCTCGAATTTTCTGGGAATGTCTCAAAAAGTATTCTTCATTGTGGACGACTTTTGCATAACTGGTAAACCAAAAGAGATAGACAACATTTTACTACACAGAAAATGTAGATCGTGTTAAAATACACAAATTATGTTATAGAGTTTTTTGGTTGAGTGAACTATTTTCGAGATATTGCTTGTTCTTCCCCATAAATTTTTCAATATTTATTTTCTCAAATGGGAATTCGTTATTCATTTTTTGTCTTGGATATGCAAAGGGTATTAATCTGTGTCAAAGAGAATGGTGCTGCACCTAGCAACCAGCTATTAAGAGATATGTATGTGCTTAAAGGCTACTGTTTTTCTATATTTCCCCTGCAAATACAAAACAAGGGGAACATAGTAGGCCTTAAGCGATAGTCAAATATTTTTAGAACCGGTCGCTATGTGTAAAATGTAATTCTCTTTGCATGTCAAAAGATCGTTTCTGCAAATGTTTATCTCGATTAATATAAAATAGATGGAGAATAAGAGTTTGTAAAAACAGTTTGTACAAGAGTAGAGAAAGTCATGCGAGTGTAACACATCAGATTTTTTTTACCTTCTCTACTACGTGTAGCAAGTAGGGGAAGTATTGCATTCCACCCAAAAGTTTGATACCGAGATTACACGGTAAATACATTTTATGAGGTTCCCTAAGTCCAAATAAAGCCTTTTGGAAACTTGTCCTGTGTTTGTGTCTGTCTGTGAACGGCATAACCCAAAAACGAAAAGTCGGAGAAACACCAAACTTGGTAATTGAGTTTAGTATCTTCCCCGAATACGACAAAGATTCAAGAATATCCGCTCCAACCTCAACTACCCTTTACATGGAATACTTTTTCAAAAATTTCTATTTTCAAAAACATGGGTCTAAAGATTTTGATTAAAATACCATATATGAAAGATATTTATATGACAAATAAGACGTATACCTTGCATTTTCTGGTAATAGCCTGTGAAGTTCGCTTAATTTGTTAGGAATTTTGTATAAACTTGTGTAACTTTTAAGCCTTAAGTGATAGACGAAAACGTACTACAGAAAAATGTAGATCACTTTAAAGTACACAATTTACTTAAAATAAGCCTTTTTTGTGGCATAAGCTGTTTCTGATAATCCGCTATTAAAGGTTCAAATTGCTAAATGTCATTATTTCCAAGTCTCATCGATTTTCAGTTGTTTCTCGCGATTGCGTGGAAATAGTGTGGATTTTTAAGGCCAGCGTATAGCGTCCAGACTATCGCTGTTATCTTTGTATCTTTAAATTAAAATGTAATATATACAAAAATAAACTTTACCTATTGTACCTATTTAAAGATATAACCCACGCATACCTTTCGTTCGCCTGTGGACAGTGCTGGTTCTCTGCATTTATACACTGAATATTCCGTATTATATACATTTTCATGGTTTAAGGTTACTGATGTGTAGAAATAGAGTCTAAATAAGGGGCATTTTGAAGATAAGGTCCGTTTTGCAATAAAATACGAACTAATAAATGTTTGTCAACTTATTTTTACTTTCTCTACTACGTATAGTAAGTAGGGGAAGTATTGTATTCCACCCAAAAATTCGATACCGAGATTTCACCGGAAATATATGTTTTGACACTCCCTGAATCCAAAAAAGTATTTTTGGAATCATGTCCGTGTGTGTGTCTGTGTGTGAGTCTATGAGCAGCATAACTCAGAAACGAACAGTAGGATAAACGCCAAATTTGGTATTTAGGTTCAGTATCTTCCAGAGACGCAACACGAAGGTTTTCAAGAAAATCCCCCCACCCCAGATTACCCTTTACATGGAACATTTTTCGAAAATTCTAATGTTCTCAAAAACGGCTCTAATGATTTTGATTAAAATATCATACGTTTAAGATATTTTCATGACAAATGAAATGAATATCTTGAAAAGTATTCTTCATTGTGAACGACTTTTGCATAACTGGTAAACCATAAGAGATAGACAAAATTGTACTACACAAAAATGTAGATCGCAATAAAATACACAATTTATGTCATATACATTTTGTTGAGTGAACCTCTTTCGAGATATTGCTTGTTATTTCCCTAAATTTTGCAATACTTATACTTTTTCTCAAATGGAAATTCCTTATTAATTACTTTCCCTACTACGTATAGTAAGTAGGGGAAGTATTGCATTCCACCCAAAAATTCGTTAGCGAGATTTCACCGGAAATACATGTTTTGAGACCCCCTGAATCGAAAAAAAGCATTTTTGGAAACATGTCCGTGTGTGGGTCTGTGTGTCTGTATGTCTGTGAACAGCATAACTCAAACTAACAGTCGGATAAACACCAAACTTGGTATTTAGGTTCAGTTTCTTCCAGAGATGCGACACGAAGGTTTCAAGAAAATCTCCCACCCCAGATTACCCTTTACATGGAACATTTTTCGAAAATTTTAATTTTCTCAAAAATGGCTCTAAAGGTTTTGATCAAAATATCATATATTTAAGGTACTTTCATGACAAATAAATTGTATACCTTGAATTTTGTTGGAATGTCTCCAAAACTGTTCTTCATTTGAACGACTTTTGCATAACTGGTAAACTATTAGAGATAGACAAAATGTTACTACAGATAAAATGTAGATCCCGTTAAAATACACAATTTATGTCATATACATTTTTTGTTGAGTGAATCATTTTCTAGATATTGCTTGTTATTCCCTTAAACGTTCCAATACTTTTTGTCAAATGGAAATTCGTTATTCATTTTTTTTATGTCCTGGGCATACAAAGAGAATGAAATGCGTCACATAGCAACCAGCGCTTAAAAGATTTGACTATCGCTTAAAGCCTAGCATATTCCCCTTGCATCTACAATAAAATTAGCAATAAGATTAACATCTCGATTAACACGAAGCATATAGAGAATAAGAGTTAGTAAAAATAGTTTTACAAGAATAGAGAACGTCATGTGAGTGTAATACATCAGACTTTTATAAATATAAATAAAAAGTTTAGACTTTTATTATTACGATGAAAATGTATGCTTAAAATGTTTCGAAAGAACATATATAGAAAATAATTTAAAAAGTAGTATTGTGAATATCGGAATATAATAATAAACAAGCAGGAATCACCTTAACGTTTGAGAATTCTATAACACAGCATGTACCTATGGAAGTGGCATTTAACGGAGACCACGGATAGGGACTCAAGCCTACGGCATTTGTAGGAAACGTAAGCTAAGAATTTTAACTTAATAAAGGGCATAAAGTATGCAAAATATCAGGAATGTATGGTCTGTTATGCAATAATATAAGAATGTTGAATATTATTACTTTCCCTACCTTGTACTTAGTAGGTAGAGAAGGCATTCCATGCCATCCAAAATTCCGATATCGACATTTCACCGGAAATACATGTTTTGAAGTACCCTGAATCCTAAAAAACAATTTTTAGAAAAAGCGTGGTTAAATACCAAACTTGGTATTTAGATTTACTAACTTTCAAAGATGCAACACGAAGATTTTTCAAGAAAATCCCCCACTCCAAACCACCCCTTAAATGGGCATTTTTCGGTATTTCCGATTTTCTAAAAGATGATTTTGATTAAAACATCATTTATTAAAGATATTTACATTACAAATAAAATGCATATCTTGAATTTTCTGGGTATAGTCTTTGAAGTCCTCTTCATCGAAAGGAATTTTGTACAATCTGGCATAACTGATAAATACCAAGTTTGGTGTTTATCCGACTGTTCGTTTCTGAGATATGCTGTTCACAGACACACACACGGAGATGTTTCCAAAAATGCTTTTTTTGGATTGGGGTCTCAAAACATATATTTCCGGTGAAATCTCGGTATCGAAATTTTGGGTGGAATACAATACTTCCCCTACTTACTATACGTAGTGGAGAAAGTAAAAAGGCATCAACCTAAGTTTTTAATCGTATGGCTGATGAAATAAATAAAAATTGTACTAACCTTGTTATAAGTCGTTTTGAAAGTGTGTCCGTTCTGCACTAATACATTCCTGGCATTCGTATGAAGCTTCCATTCACACGCATATAATTCCTTCTTGTGTAATGTTTATAATTTCTGTTCTTATATTGTGTTAGATTTAGCGTTTAGCGATCCCGTTGTCCTAAATTTATTAACATGATATCTTAATAGTTTTTCTATCTAAACTATAACACCAGGAAATTTCTCCTGAAATTGTCTACTCGCCTGTCTACATAATTCCGATTTTACGTATATATCGAACATAACAATTCTTTGTTCAAGCGTGAATTTTTGAGTAAACATTTCAGTGGAACAATAAGACAAGAACAGCAACAATAATTCACACACAACACAGATGTCTTGTATAAACCTTCACCTTTGAAATCCACAATGAATACAGCAGTCTTTATAGCTCGAAATGAATGCAGGAACTAACACAGCTGATAAACATAGCCTTGAGTCATTCGTATTACTGCGCTGCGGAAAAATACCGAGGTCACTGCAGTGAAAGCAATATGCGATATGTGGCCCAACTATAAATCGTACGCATGGTATTAGACACGCATAGTTTATCAAAAGCTTAAAAAATAAAATACATTATTTCTAAAAATCGAATGTATGACGTTCACAAGATCTTTCTACCTGCTATTTTTAAAACTACTACAAATTATTCTTATAAGGGTTTATTTACCTATGGTAATCGAGATAAGTATTTGAAGAAATAATTTATTACACATTTTGTCGTAGGTATAAGGTAGATACTAGAGCTCAAGCCTCAAGCGGATCACTATGTGCTGGCTGAAATATCATTCTCTATATTTGACATCGCAACAAAAAACAAAAAAAAGATTGGTGACCTGGTGCCCAAAAATAGATAATATTGGTAAATGTAAGCGAAAAACAAATATCTCAGAAACGGCTAATGGTGCAAAAAATGCACAGTAAAGTTTTGTCTACATCTTATGGTTTGCCATTTATATAAAGTTATACAAACTGAAGAAGACCTCACAAGATATTTAAATAAAATTCAAGATATGCCATGTTATTAATCATGCAATGTGTCAACATTATGTTACTTTAATAAAAATAAATAGAACTTTTTTAGAGAAACTAAATCAATAATAACAAAAATGTTTCATCTAAATGGTAGTTTGGATTGGGGGATTTTCTTAAAGTCTTTGCGATATATCTTTATAAAATGTTGAATTTAGATGGCAAGTTTGCTATTTAGCAGATATTTTGTTTATTAGTTATGCTCCTCAAAGACATACACAGGATTGTTTCTAAAAGTTGTTTTTTTCCTTCCTGGATTTAGATGCCAGGCGATAAAATCCAGCACCGCCAAGTAAAAACTGCATTCAAGTAGCGTAAACTCCGGCACTAGAAATTAGTAAACTCTCCCTCATGGACTATCTTAATATTTTCCATCCCACTTTACCAGTCCGAAGACTGGCTATGTGAACTTACAAGCGCACAACTTTTTAACGCAGCACCACCGACACAAACCATCCTTTGCTTCATGTTTAAAATAAAACCTATACCCATTTACAACCATAAGGTTTTTCCCATTTTGACTAACCATAACAGAGCAGGGTGTCCATCCTGTAAGTAACTCAGCGCTAACTAGTAAACAAATGCGCTGCCTTCCCTTGTATAAAAATGAATGCAGCACGGACTGCAACCCCTCGCGGTCTCCATCGGTTTGACTACGTTCACACGCAGTTTACAATAACTCAATCAGCGTCTGTCTTCCGTAAGTATGAAAACTACCATGCCGGAGTGTACTTAACGTCTCATATAAATTCCAGGACTTGGTAATAACCGGCGTAATAACTAATAACAGTTCGTGCAGGAGTTTACATTTTTGTTGTGCCGGAGTTTACACATGCACAGTATTCACGTTTTACGAAAAAATGGTGAACCGTGCCGGAGTTTACTACCAACCATTTAGAGGCCTCGTAACCAATCTTGGTAATGAAAGTTTTAGTGAAATACAAAAACTCCCCTAGAAGTGGTAGAGAAAGCAAAACTTATTCAACACAGTAAGTCCACACTCTCTAATTCGATACACCCTTTCAGAAACGACTGGGCAAATTGTGAATATTTAAAACTTCACGGATGGGTTAGCTTAAAGTCTTCATTCAACATCCCATTAATGTAGAACCTTCATCGCGTTATAGTACCATCATCACAAGAGCATGCAGTATACTTGTGTATTGTTTTGAATTGAAACGTTTATAATTAGGATCAGCTTTCATTTAAAGATAAGCTGTATTTACGCAGCAGGCAGACCAATAACGATTTAATATCTGATGTGTTACATTCCCATAACGTTTTCTACCCTCTAGCGCTTATTACTGGGTTACGAAAGTTTATTTTACTGTCATCTTCATTCTAATTGAGATAAACCTTTCCGGAAATAGCTACATTACAAATTTCGTTATAGATACAAAGGGAACAGCGATAGTCAAATGTTTAAGAACTAGACTCTGTAGGCAGCCTTAAAATACCATATTGTTTCCATGCAATCGCGAGAAAATCGATGGGACTTTTAATGAGTGACAAAAGTGTTTGAATAATTCGGACCTTTAATAGCGAATATCTCAGAAATGGCTTATGCCACAAAAAAAACTAATTTTAAGTAAATTGTGTGTTTTAAAGTGATTTACATTTTTGTATGATACGTTTTATTCTGTTTAGCCTCCTGAGTAGTATCTTTTTTACAGGAGTAGGTTACCAGCCTTCAGCCCTACCCCCAGCTTGGAGGACCAGAGATTTTTGTCAGGGATCTTCTCTTAGATGGTTGTCTTTCTCAACGACTAACGAATGTCCTCTCTCCTAGACGAGTTCTCTTCCCAGACTGACGAGTCTCATATACCCGATATAGATTATTCTTATACCTAAGCCAACAATGTAAGGGACTAGAGACTCGGGACGACCACGAAGACAATGGTGTGTTCAACACAACTGACATTAAAAATTAGCCATATATGTCATTGGCCTATACCTCGGAAGGAAGAAGAAGAAGGCGTTTTCTTCTGTCGCTTAGCGTTTACCAGCTAAACAAGTTTATACCAAATTCCTTTCGGATGAAGATAATTTCATAGGCTATTCCCACAAAATTTAAGATATACATTTTATTTTTAATCTAAACATATTTCAAATGTGGTATTTAATCAAAATCGTTACAGCCATTTTTAGAAAATCAAAATTTTCGAAAAATATTCCATGTAAAGGATAGTTGGGATGGGGGGATTTTTTTAAAAATCTTCGTATCGTACCAAATTTGGGATTTATTCGACTATTTGTTTTTGAATTATGCTGTTCACAGACACACGCGGACATGTTTCCAAAAATGCTTTCTTTGGATTCAGGGAGGCTCTAAACATGTATTTTTGGTGAACGTTTGGTATTTAATTATTTGCAATCTAAACATATTTCATATATAGTATTTTAATCAAAATCGTTAGAGCAATTTTTTAGAAAATGCAAATTTTCGAAAAATGTTCCGTGTAAAGGGTAGTTGGGGTGGGTGGATTGTTTTAAAAATCTTTGTGGCGCATCCTTGGTAGATACTGAACTCTAATACCAAATTTTGTATTTATCCGACTATGTGTTTTTGAATTATGCTGTTCATAAATACACGCACGCGGACGTGTTTCCAAAAAAATCTGATGTGTTACACTCACATAACTTTCTCTACTCTTGTACAACCTAATTTTACAAACGCCTATTCTCCATATACTTCATGTTAATCGAGATATCGAGATGTCAATCTTATTGGTAATTTTCTTGTAGATGCAAGGAAAATATGGTAGCTTTTAAGCGATAGTCAAATATTTTAACGCTGGTTGCTATGTGACGCATTCCATTCTCTTTGCATGTCCAGGACATAAAAAAAAATGAATAACGCATTTGAGAAAAAGTATAAGTATTGGAAAATTTAAGGAAATAACAAGCAATATCTCGAAAACGGTTCACTCAACAAAAGAAATGCATATGACATAAGTTGTGTATTTTAACGCGATCTACATTTTTTGTGTAGTAAAATTTTGTCTATCTCTTATGGTTTACCAGTTATGCAAAAGTCGTTCACAATGAAGAATACTTTTGGAGACATTCCCAGAAAATTCGAGATATACATTTCATTTCTCATGACATTACCCTAAACATATGATATTTTCATCAATATCGTTAGAGCCATTTTTGAGAAAATTAAAATTTTCGAAAAATCTTCCATGTAAAGGGTAGTCTGGGGTGGGGGGATTTTCTTGAAAACCTTCGTGTCGCATCTCTGGAAGATACTGAACCTAAATACCAAGTTTGGTGCTTATCCGATTGTTCGTTTTTGAGTTATGCTGTTCACAGACACACACACAGACACACAGACACACACACACACACAGACAGACACACACACGGACATGTTTCCAAAAATGCTTTTTTGGATTCAGGAGGTCTCAAAACATGTATTTCCGGTGAAATCTCGGTATCGAATTTTTGGGTGGAATGCAATACTTCCCCTACTTACTATACGTAGTAGAGAAAGTAAAAAATTGTATTCAGGGAGCGTCAAAACATGTATTTCTGGTGAAATTTCTGTATTGAATATTTGGGTGGAATGTAATACCTTTTCTACCTACTATATACGTGGTAAAGAAAGCAATAAGCTTTCGTAAGAATAATTTGTATACCCACTAATAAACGATAGAGGGTAGAGAAAGTTATGTGAATGTAAAATATCAGATTCTGATAACAGAGATAGTGGTATGATTATTATGGAATGAAATGTTTGCATATAATAGTTAGGAATGAAGTGAAGGTGAGCTTTGTTGACGTGACTGTACAGACGACATGGTTATCCTGTCAGCTGCACCCCTCCACACACAAGTTAGCAACAGAGCGGTTCGCTGCTCGCGTCATGTGAGAAGAGTCATTGTGCAGACCAGATAACTCAACGCTTCATACAATCAAGCCAAGCGTTCACTGTGACGCAAAACCAACTTATCGAATTTCCTCCCCCCAAACAAAATATTGGCGCGCCTACTATCGCAGGCCTCGAGGGCGAGAATCTGCAGTAATCGTAATTAAGTTTTAACATGCTTGGAATTGCACGAAAAGAAGTATCCAGCCAAATTCGCTTTAGTTTCCATGGTAACGCTCTAAGCCTGGGAGTCAAAGTTTCTGCATCCCTCACTGCGTTATCTCTAAAGTTACCTGAACAATATACAGCCACAATTACTGTGACCCCTTTTCAAATAACGACCATAATCCAAGACCCGAGTGATTCTCACTCGCAGAGTACTTGAAACTGTGAAAGATAACTAAAGTATATAATTACTATATAGAAAAATCTGTTATGTTACAATCACATGACTTTTTCTACTCTTGTACTAACTATTTTTACAAACGCTTATTCTCCATATGCTTCATGTTAATCGAGATGTTAATCTTATTGCTAATTTTCTTGTAGATGCAAGGGGAATATGGTAGGCTTTAAGTGATAGTTAAATATTTTAAGAACTGGTTGCTATGTAGAGTATTCCATTCTCTTTGAATTACCAGGACAAAAAAATTAATAACTAATTTGAGAAAAAGTATAAGTATCGGAAAATTTAAGGGAATATCAAGCAATATCTCAAAAATGGTTCACTCAATAAAAAACATGCATATGACATAAATTATGTATTTTAATGCGATCTACATTTTTTGTGTAGTAAAATTTTGTCTATCTCTTATGGTTTACCACTTATACAAAAGATGTACACAAAGAAGAATACTTTTGGAGACATTCCCAGAATATTCAAGATATACATTTTATTTGTCATGAAAGTATCTTATATATATGATATTTTAATCAAAATCGTTAGAGCCATTTTTGTAAAAATTAAAATTTTCGAAAAATGTTCCATGTAAAGGGTAATCTGGGGTGGGGGGATTTTCTTGAAACCCTTCGTGTCGCATCTCTGGAACATACTGAACCTAAATACCAAGTTTAGTATTTATCCAACTGTTCGCTTCTGAGTTATGCTTTTCACAGACACACAGACACACACACGGACATGTTTCCAAAAATGCTTTTTTTTGTATTCAGGGGGTCTCAAAACATGTATTTCCGGTGAAATCTCGGTATCGAATTTTTGGGTGGAATACAATACTTCCCCTACTTACTATACGTAGTAGAGAAAGTAAAAATCTTATGTGCTACATTCACATTGCTTTCTCTACCCTCTATGGCTTATTAGTGAGTTTACAAACTATTCTTACTAAGGCTTATTTTTATATTTACTACGTTTTGATCCAAATAAACCTCTGCATAGCTACATTAGACATTTTATTATAGATACAAACAGAACAGCGATAGTCAAATGTTTAAGAACTGGACGCAATATGCTAGCCCTAAAATTTCATACTGATCCCATGCAATCGCGAGAAACAACTGAATATTAACAGCACTTTAAAGAATGACAAAGAAATGAACAATTCGAACCATTAATAACGGATATCTCAGAAATGCCTTATGCCACAAAAACACTTATTTGAAATAAACTGTGTGTTTTAAAGTGAACTACATTTTTTGTGAAGTACATTTTCGTCTATTTCTTAATGTTTAGCAGTTATACAAGATTATACAAAATTCCTTACGAATGAAGAGGATTTCAAAGGCTATTCCCAGGAAATTCAAGATATACCATATGTTTAATATATGGTATTTTAATCAAAATCGTTACAACCATTTTTTAGAAAATCAAAATTATGGACAAATGTTGTGTGCGAAAGGTAGTTGGGGGATGGAGTACTTTCTTGAAAATCTTTGGTTGGCATCCTTGGAAGATACTGAACTTAATTACCTAGTTTTTCACTTATCTGACTTTTCGTTTCTGAGGTTTGCTGTTCACAGACACATAGACATACGCGAGCGTGCGCGCGTGTGTAAATATTCAATGTGTTTCATTCACTTGACTTTCCTACGCTCTGTCTTTATTAATGGATATAAAAAATATTCTTACGAAATTGGAATGTAGAAACAGACGACTGAAAAATTCAATGTCATAGCCGGGATTTAACCACGGATCTCCCAATCTCCGTGCGGTTGGTTTAACCTCTGAGCTACCATGACAACATGCCAGCATGATACTAAATTCCCCAACTGATTCGCATTTTTCCCGGTAAACCACAAGGAGATCTCAAATTGTATTGAGATGACATACCGCAATGGCGACTTACAATGATGTTAATACTTTAATTCACGGGCTTCATAGTTTCGACCACTATTAGGTCGATTAATGCAATTGTTCTTCCACACAAGTCATGTGTTGGACAGGATTGCAAAGGTAGAATTTAGCTGCATTTAGTTGAAGAATTTAGTGTCGAATGCGAATCAGTTGGAGAAGTTAATACCCTGCCAACATGTTGCCATAGTAGCTCAGTAGTTAGAGCAGTCGTTTGATTCTACCTTTCCAACCTTGTTCAACACACGACATGTGTGGAAGAAAAATTAATTCTATTCTTACGAAAGCTTGTTACTTTCTCTACTACATATAGTAAGTAGGGGGAGTAGTATATTCCAACAAAAAATTCAATGTCGAGACTTCATCGGAAATATATGTTTTGAGACCCCTTGAACCCTAAAACAGCATATTTAGAACAAAAAGTCCGATGTGTGCGTGTGTCTATATGTATGCGTGAATCTGTGTGCCTGTTATAGCATAAAGTCGCAGAAATACCTTACTTGGTATTTAACTTCACTATTTTCCAAAGATGCGACACGAAGATTTTCAAGAAAAACTCCCCGCCTGCAACTAACTACGCTTTCGATGGAAAATTTGTAGAATTTTTTTTAATCTTCTGAAAAATTGCTTTAACGATATTGATTAAAATGCCGTATATTAAATATATTACCATGAGAAATGAAATGTATATCTTGAATTTTGTGGGAATAGCCTATGAAGTCCTCTTCATTCTGAAACAAATTTATATAATCTTGCATAACTGGTAAATGTTAAGCGATAGACAAAAATGTTCTACACAAAAAATGTAGAGCTTTTTAAAATATGTAGTTAATTTCAAATAACTTTTCACATTTCGTTATAGATATAACGATAGTCAAATATTTAAGAGCATAACTCAGAAACGAACAGTCGGATAAATACCAAACTTGGTATTTAGGTTCAGTATCTTCCAGAGATGCCACACAAAGGTTTTCAAGAACATCCCCCCACCCCAGATTACTCTTTACATGAAACAGTTTTTGAAAATTTTAATTTTCTCAAAATTGGCTCTAACGATTTTGATTAAAATATCATATGTTTAAGATATTTTCATGACAAATAAACTGTATATCTTTAATTTTCTGGGAATGTCTCCAAAAGTATTCTTCATTGTGAACGACTTTCGCATAACTGGTAAACCATTAGAGATAGACAAAATTTTACTACACAAAAATGTATATCGCATTAAAATACACAATTTATGTCATATACATGTTTTTTTGTTGAGTGAACCATTTTCGAGATATTGCTTGTTCTTCCCTTAAATTTTTCAATAATTATATTCTCAAATGGGAATTCGTTATTCATTTTTTTGTCTTGGTTATGCAAAGAGTATTAATCTGTGGCAAAGAGAATGGTGCTGCACATAGCAACCAGCTATTAAGAGATATGTCTATGCTTAAAGGCTACTGTATTTCTAAATTGCCCTTGCAAATACAAAACAAGGGGAACATAGTAGCCTTAAGCGATAGTCAGATATTTTTAGAACTGGTCACTACGTGTAAACTGTAATTCTCTTTGCATGTCAAAAGATCATTTCTGCAAATGTTTATTTCGATTAATATGAAATAGATGGAGAATAAGAATTTGTAAAAATAGTTTTGTACAAGAGTAGAGAAAGCCAGTGAGTGTAACACATCAGATTTTTAATCCTATACTCAGGTGTTAAAGTAACGCGCTGTTTATTACCTGGTAACCAACTACATCGACAGAGCTACTTTGACAAGTCTTTATTTTACTTCAGCTTTGTAGTGGTCCATGTTTTACTGGACAACAGCAAGAGGTCTTTATAATATTCTCACACGTTGTCACCCAAAGTTGGGTACCTCAACATAAGGTGATCAAAAGTTCGTTTAAAATGTTTCAGAAATGGAAAGTGGTTGAAGCAAACGTCCATTTGCTTGAGTACCAAATGTATATTTAGTTACTACTCATCGTGTCGTTCAAACCAGCTAGGAAAGACTCGATTATTTTCAGCAGCAACGGTAACTATCAGTCCCTCCACCCGATTTATCAGCATCCCTTTTACTAGGATTTCCATAGAAATAAACACTAATAATGAGGTTGAACTATTGAGGTGGTCATGGAACTGGCCCATCTCTGCCTATCCAGTTATAGTGAAAAACAGAGTTTATATAGTTCTGGACATAATATTACATATGTAAGGATACCATCATGCTGAAACCATAACTGTTCGCTGAATGATGTCGGAATCTTCTCAAAGGGTTTTGATTGCTCCATAAAGGAAAGCAAGACATTTCCCAATACGAAATTTTGGGCAACAAGTGAAGTCTGTTGCGCATTTGTTGATAAGGAGAGGCATATGAATGTAAATTTTCCTCAACTTGTCGCAGTTCTATGGCTTGTGTTATCTTATTTGTTGGGCACCTATTATTTAATTATCTTTTAATTTGGGCTCCTTGTCCTCCGGCTAGCTATTATAACTCAGTCGAGTAAGTATCTCTAAACAGGGCGTGTAAATGGAAAAGATTTGTTACTAAAAGATAACACCGATAAAAAAAATTGAATCTAGACTTTTATTGCTGTCACACTTAATTAATAATTCGCATATTTAATCTTTATACACACCTGACAAGCTGTGATATTTCCGAATGTAACTACAGTCGTTTTAGTTAGCGCGCACCAATTACTTCGCGTACTTTACATTTTTGTAACTATGCGACGTGCACCTCGTGGGAGATTCCTTAGAACTGAGTGACGTACACCTCTTGAGAGATTCTTCCAAACTGTGATATTTCCGAATGTAACTACAGTCGTTTTAGTTGCCGCACACTAATTACTTCGCGTACTTTACATTTTTGTAACTAACTCTGCTACGTACACCTCGTGAGAGATTCCTTAGAACTGCGTGTCGTGCATCAATTACTTCGCGTACTTTACATTTTTGTAACTATGCGACGTGCACCTCGTGAGAGATTCCGTAGACCTGTGTAACGTGCACCTCGTGAGAGATTCCTTAGGACTGAGCAACGTGCACCTAGTGAAATATTCTTCAAAACTGCATGACGTGCACCTTGTGAGAGATTCCTTAGGACTGAGCAACACTTGCTTATGGCTCGAGAATATATACTCCTTCGCCTCGAATTGCCTAAACATTATAATATAGCTCCTATTGGTTACCAAATTGCGCCCACTTTAGCGTCTGTTTTGCTCAGCCAATCACTACTACTAACATATATGCTCTAGGGAAGATATTCCCTCCATTTATAAAAATTGCACGCTACCCTGATGTCATTTGTTTTTCTCTTCTTGGTGATAAACAACTCACCCCTCGGTTTATTGTTACCCACTTCTATTGTCAGTTTCAGTGAGGCCGTGTAAACTTATTTCCTAACAATACTTATGGCTAACAAACATCTAAAATCCTGTACATAACAATAATATTAATTTACACTACAATCACTCTGGCATTCACAGCATGTTATATAAAATATTGCCTCAAACTTCATTGCCCATTGACTATGCTGCTGCGGATAACATGGCATGCACCTCGATTTCCGAAATAAAGAGCAGTAAGAAAGTGCGGGGTACTAAACAGTTCATTACTCCTTAATGCGTATTAACACTCATAAATCTTACATTGCCTGCAGGCAATCCTCATTAACGTTACTGTAATGGAAAGAAATTCATTACGAAAGCGTCATTGAGATTTTTAGTTGTCTCATAAGGTCGGTGGAAAACTTCCTGTTTGATACACTATCAAATTCACTGTCGTAGCATGTAAATGTGGGTTTTGCCATGGCTATTTCAAAGTTGAGAGCTTATTCTTCAAATAAATTTGCATTGACGAAATCATTGGGGTTTTCTGTTGGATTTTTTCGGGAATTCTCTCTGCCCCAACCTGCTGGAACTATATTTGATCAAAAGTTCCAGCAGCGGCACAGACTGAGGTTGTTCATGAACCCAAGTGTTTATGATGATTCGTTGGTCCAAAGTTTAGTGCAATTCATTGATCAATGTTTTGAAAAATATGTACTTTGGAGGCTAACTGTGCTTTTGATATAGCCTGTATGTTCAGTCACAAAAGACCTCACAGTCTACTGGCCACCTTCTGCCTCTAAGGACACAACACTTTGTATGCGGTCTCAGTCTTCTGCTGTATCTCTTCTGTAAATTTCACGTCATCAATACTGAGTACCATTCACCTGAAAATGGGACTGACCTTCCTCTCCCTTCACACATTCGTCATAGCTCGGGTGACATTATTTACGTACTTCGCCCCGCCTCCTTAAACTCTATGGTTTAATTTAAACAAGAAGCGACTTATGGCGTTTGGTGGAGAAAAACGTTTCCAAGGCCACTTCTCCTCCGCTTTAGGAATGGCCAGGGAGCTACCATCATCCGTTCCTTTGTCTAAAAGCTCAACTTAAAAGAATAACACTTGCTATCTTACACCTCATTTAAACACGTGGTTTCCTGCTGCTTACTGGTACTGTAAAAGTAGGATAATCCAGTATGTAACAGTCATTTGTCCTTATTTGGTTTAAAAAAATGTTTTATTAAAAACATGTCACTTATAGAATTTAAACATACTTTATTTCTCTATATAATCACTTCCTTGTTTAAGTATTTGTCATACCTACCTCCAGTCTATTTAACCAGGATTTTCGGACACAATTTCACCAAGTAGAGATCAAGAAATGTTTGTGAAATAAATAAACTCGACCAGGATTACGCGTCTGCCTTGCACGATTTTGTTGTTCCCTTGTCTATTCGAGTCTCATCTGAGACGAGTGACAAAATTAAACTGAGTTTTATTTATGGGCGCTCATCAACTACTATGGTGCTTAGCGTCCCATTCTATATTCGGAGCGAAAGACCGTAAATTTTGCTCAGAGGCCTCTTTATCAGGCTTGAGGTTCTTTTACATGCCGTAAATCTACGACACGGGACTACGGCTTTACTTCCCTTCCGAAGGAAGCTATGCTAAGGATTTTTACGCCCGAAAAAAATCTATGGCTCTCCGCCAGGTTTGAAACCACGATCTCGGGAACCAGAGGCTAGCATGGTACCCCTAGACCACGGAGGACGACATGTGTTGAGTGGCAATTCATTACTGTGTCATATACTTCCTTTAGTTGACACTAAGTTTCTGAATACTTCAACTTCCGAGTATTCAAAAATCCAGTACCTCTCACCTTAGAGTCCACTGGGCTTTGTAACACACAGTACAGTTTGAACAATCACAGAATACACAATAAAACTTGTTTTGATTGGCATTCATATAACACTGAGAAAAAATGTTTAGGAAACCATTCATCGTAGGATAGAAGCCCGATACTAGTTTGCGCAACGGGAATGTAAAAACGGTCGCTATTTTCTGGATTACCCTCGTACAGTATGATGATGCTTCCTTGCTCCAATTAAAGTGTTAAAAGTTGCTTCTTGTTTAAATACCATTGTAAGGGTGAGAGGGAGGCACGGTTGTCTTATTTAGAAAAGAGCTCACTTGTTACCTCCAAACCTTATCTGCTTTATTGACATGCTAGTTTAGTTTTAAAGGTGTCACTGGAAAATTCAATCAGTACTGAATGGTAATTGTTGTGACTTAAGTAGTGTGACCAATCCTTTAAGGACACCTACAGAACAAAAATAGTACATTTTACAGAATTCTTTTCCTTCTTCTCCTCTTCACAGTACAAGGCATAATGTCCCATCCATCTCACAGTTATTCCATCCACTTTTATTAAAAATGCCAATTCTTTTATTTGTCTCGTAGTCGTTGACCTGTACATACATCCGGTTGTTTACTGCGAGAAGACTACGCAATCTGAATTTCTTATGAAGGAGTTACCGCTCCTTACACAGTAGATTTTCTGTAGCGGTTTCTTCACTATAGGCCTTCATCTTGGCTCTGGAGCTCCTCCTGCTTCCCAGGAGTATTAACCCCAAAAGGAGGATTGCCACTTCCGCCGGGACTCTAAACCAAGAACTATCCTCCGAGTGAGAGGAACTTGGAGCTCCGTCAACAGAATCGCTACTCCCTGAAATGGAAATGTCTCAAAGAAAGTCCCCAACCTTAACCACAATTTCTAAAAATTTTACAAAATTTGAAACCTAAAAGAACAGTTCTCAACTCTATCAGCCCTGAAACTTTGAAGATAATTTTTTTACTTTCTCTACTACGTATAGTAAGTAGGGGAAGTATTGTATTCCACCCAAAATTTCGATACCGAGATTTCACCGGAAATACATGTTTTGAGACCCCTGAATCCAAAAAAAGCATTTTTGGAAACATGTCCGTGTGTGTCTGTGTGTGCCTGTGTGTCTGTGAACAGCATAACTCAGAAACGAACAGTGGGATAAACACCAAACTTGGTATTTAGGTTCAGTATCTTCCAGAGATGCGACACGAATGTTTTCAAGAAAATCCCCCCACCCCAAATTACCCTTTACATGGAACATTTTTCGAAAATTTTAATTTTCTCAAAAACGGCTCTAACGATTTTGTTTAAACTATCATATGTTTAAGATATTGTCATGACAAATAAAATGTATATCTCGAATTTTCTGGCAATGTCTCCAAAAGTGTTCTTCATTATGAACGACTTTTTCATAACTGGTAAACCATAAGAGATAGACAAAAGTTTACTACACGAAAAATGTAGATCGCGTTAAAATACACAATTTATGTCATATACATTGCTTTTGTTGAGTGAACCGTTTGCGAGATATTGCTTGTTTGCTTTTGCATTTTATAATAATTTAGTTTTATAGTATACATTATGCCGTAGTATTTTCCATTTAGGACCGATTGGAGCATCTCATGACCCCATATCAAGGCCAGAAACCAAAATAGTGTTACCTGATAATTTTCTAAGAAACAAAATTTTCCAAGTCTTTCAGTACATAAAGTGTCTCTCACGAAGCAACTTTTCATCAATGTTTCTGAAATTGCCAAGCTAGGCAAAGAGCTTTGAAATATGTGAATCGTCCCGGCATAATCTTACATAAATTGTGAAATAAGTGATTTTGGGGGGATTATTTTGTGGAACAGAGGAAAAAGATTTTTGTATATAGTTAAACAAATATAGAAAAAAAAACCGATTTAAGTATGTTAGCAATTTCTTTAGCTAATCTCAGACAAAATTTTATTGTGCCAACTTAAATAATTTGACGTGTAGACCATGTTTACTTTTCTACTACGTACAGCAAGTAGGGGAAATATTGCATTCCACCCAAAAATTCGATGCCGATATTTCACCAGAAATAAGTGTTTTGAAGTGCCCTGAATCCAAATAAAGCATTTTTGGAAACGTGTCCGTATGTGTGCGTCTGTGTCTGTGAACAGCACAATTCAAAAACAAAAAGTTGCATAAATACCAAACTTGGTATTTGAGCTTAGTATCTTCCAAGTACGCGACACCATTTTCAAAACAATCTCCTACCCCCAAATACCCTGGCACATTTTTTGAAAATTTTGATTTTCTCAAAAACGGCTGTAACAATTTTGATTAAAATACCATATGTTTAAGATATTTTCATGCCAAATGAAATGTATATCTTGAATTTTTTGGTAATGTTCCTAAAAGTCCTGTTCATCCTGATTAACTTTTGTATAACTGGTAATTCGTGACAGATATACAAAATTTTGCTACACAAAAATGTAGATCTCGTTAGAACACACAGTTTATGTCGTTTACATTGTTTTCAGTGAACCATTTCCGAGATATTCCTTGTTATTTGTTTGAATTTTCCAATACGTATACTTTTTCAAATGGGAATTTAAAAGATTTGACTATCGCTTAAAGCCTACCAATTCCCCTTACACCTACAATAAAATTAGCAATAAGATTAACATCTCGATTAACATGAAGCATATGGAGAATAAGCGTTTGTAAAAATAGTTTGTACAAGAGTAAAGAAGGTCGTATGAGTGCAACACGTAAGATTTTTATGTAACTAACAATATTTATATCAACAATAATTAATATCTGTTAAAGCATTTCCACTACTTGTATGAAATGTTTTCAGTTATAAGATAACCTTCCAAGTAGATGGTTACAAATTAATAAAAAACCTTAAGTATTACGGATCTTGGAAATTTCACCATAGGGTTGCCTTACTACAATTAAATTCTTCAATCAAATTCCACAAGAATTTTTAATGGTGTCGCGGTATTAGAGAAAAAAACATATACTTTTAGACATACAAATCTGCATGCATGAGATAGATTAAGTAAATCAAGTAGGTTTTAGTGAAAATAGTGTGCCATCGTTAAAATGTTTCCATCTTATTGGAGTATTTCAATTAAACTCTAGTGGCAACTGTTTTAGGCTGAAGACTTTAGCATTTATAGTGAAATGTGTAGGAAACGTGCTTTATTTATTTCAAAAAATTATAGTTTCCCATCCCTTAGTTACACCTCAATGTTTATTAATTTGTTTCCTATGTAAAATGTTACATAGCATATAAAAGTGCTATAATAAATCGTTCTATTTTCCTTGTTTACACAGTTTCCGATGAATTTGTTGCAAAATATTATATAATTCCGAAAGTAATGCCCATCATTTATTTTCATGGAAACTAAAACAGATACAGAAAGCAAAATAACACAATTAAATAAAGCAAGATTTCAGTCACGCACTTTTATTTTTCCACATAGTCACCACCATTCGTTATGCACTTTTGCCAACGCTGAACAAGAGCCTGCATGCCACGCTTGTAAAAATCTAAACCAGCTGAGGCTAGCCACTGTCTTAGACCTGTGACAACAGCATCTAGTTCTGGAAAATGTTGGTCACGTAGTGCATCTTTAATAGGACCAAAGAGGTGGAAGTCCGAAGGTGCTAAATCAAGAATGTATGGTGGATGTGGTAGCATAGTCCAGACAAATTTGTTAATGATCTCCATGGTCGCAAAACTGGTGTGGAGCCTTTGGTCTCGTGAAAGCATCCGCGGGGCTCATCTCGCACACACTTTGCGATAATTAAGGTTGCGTAGCATTTTGTCTAAGGCATTATAGCCGACATTCAACTCTACACACAATTCCATGGTCGTAATCCGCCGATCATTACAGCTGAATTGATCGAGACGCTGTTCACTATTTTCTGTGACAGCCGAGTAGGATTGATCAGGGCGTGGTTTGTCCTGCACATCGTTTTCACCACTTTTGAAACGCTGTACCCACCGCCTCACATTACTCACATCTACTGTATCGTCCCCATACACCTTTTACACATCTCTTTTTTGTACGCACCTCAATGCCAGTAGCCATTTTGGAACGCTCCCCTGCTGCTGCTATCTGTCGCAGGGCAACGAAACTAACAGGACACTAGCGGGAAAGTTCAACAATTAATACTGCATCAAGATAATCTGGCAACACAAAAAATTGAAGGCATTACTTTCGGATTGACCTTAGCATGTACAAATATACCACTGCTAAACTCAGCAATAGACTGTAAAAGTTCTAGGTTTTGCTAATGGGGTTTTGGGTATTGAAAGCCGTATATTTCATTATCACTATCATATATGAGTGATGCGAAAAGGAACAAACAGGAAAGGTAGCAGCATTCTTCAGAATATACTTGTTATATACTTAGAAAATTTTGTTAATACTTTCAGCTTACAATAAACTGCTTAGGTTGGTGAAACCATTCTAACACCTATAAAAAGCTATATTTTGTTACTGATTTCAGTTTCTTCCTCTTTGTATTATTTAAATTCTATCCAAAACTAAATAACAAGATGGTGTAATTTATAATATTACTAATTCCAACTAACTCTTACTAACCATAATTTTTTCCAAAACTATAGTGCACAATGTTCATTAAAACTTTAAATTAGTAAAAGTCAGAAATATTTTAGTATTATAAATTGGACCTATAATCCTGAAAACTAGATTCCATAATCACGTACAACACCTTTAATTTTGTTTTAAGCAATGAAAAAAGACAAACCATTTCTATAAAAAGAATTTATCTGTTAGAATTACGGGTGCTAAAAAAGAAGACCGTAATACGAAATCTTTCTTAAAACGTTACCTAGGTTTAAAAAATAATTTTAAACCTTATATTATTTATGCGCTTTTCAGTCTAAAATGTGCCATAACTATTGTTGTTATTCAATTATATCTGTAATGTATTTTTTTAGTTTAACTATTTAAGTAGATTGTTACTTTCTGTTATTTTTTCGTATTTTAATTGTTTTTAAAATAATTCCTATTTTAATGCAACTTAAAAAAGAAATGCCAGATGGTGCTTCAGCTCGCCATGGGTTTACGTTGTTCTGCTGAGGCGATTTTCAATTGTTTTAATTCGCGGAGCGCTAAGACGGGAGTCTCTAGATTATATTTTTGCTTGCTTCATAGTTATTTGCTGGGACATTTTTAAAAGTGCATTTTTTTTTATTTCATGCAGAGGATGACGCATTTTTAGTTTCTGTAGAAGGCATGGTCTACGGCAAAGGCGCATAGTGTATAGGAAGAGACAGGTGGCTTTTCAAAGCACGTTGCTGCATTATTTTTTTGAATTTCCTTTTTTCCACATAGAATAGAGAGCGATCATAACACATTTTGCCCCTTTCGTATAAACAGATTTTACCAAGCTTTTTTGATTTTTGAAGAATGAGATTTTTTTAAAAGCTTACTAACATTTTTGTGTACACTTTTTACTAATTTTTAATAATCGAACAGCAATTTTTAAAAGTGAAGTAAGCTTTAAACATAAAAACATGAATTTTTTTAGACTCACTAAAGCTACAAGTATTTTTATACATTTTTTCAAGTTGTAGCGAAGATAAAGCGGACAAGAGTGTGTAATTTTACCTTTTTTCGTCCAGGTTGGACAGCAACGTGTAAACGTTTTTCAAACTCGACATTGGTGTAATTTTATACCTTTTCCATCCAGGAATGAGAGGGTCAGGGAGGTATTGTGTGTTGCGCTGGAGCTAATTTTTTCAGTTTTTTGTGTGATGTGTAGACAATGGCGTAAACCACGACAGATATTTCTCCGTTGAGCATCAAACTCAAATCCCTAAAAAGAATACATACAGTATTTTTCTTTTTTACCTGATTTAACTATTTAAATAAGGTGTATTGAGATACCAAAGACTGAATCTTTGGTCTCTTTTCATTTACCAAATTAAGTATGGGGATAAAGGCTCACACTTTAAATTTTAACTGCACAAAGGAGGGTCAGTTTATATTATGGTCTTCATTCTAATCATTTTATGATTGTTTTCCTGACTGAATTACACTATAATATTTAACAGCAATGCTGGCAATTTCCTACAGAGCAGTAATAAAGCGAACTCTGTTTAAATTAAACAGTTTATATTCAGCCAAATTGTATGAAGAGTGGCAACATTATATCCTGGACACTAGTAGTACCATAGGGCATCCTTTGTCAAAAATAAATTTCAGCAAATGAAACATGTTATACCCATTTGTATACAAAAATTATACATCTGTGAGTGGATTTTATTTATGGAGCCGAGAGTGCTGTCATTTTTTTGAAAACCAAAGCAATCTTCCTAAAAAGGAAAAGTGATAAAAATATTGTTTTAAAATCAAAATGTTACGCAAATGGTAGAATTTCACAACCACTAAATGACACATTCTGTAACAAAATATATTTCAGAGCAAGAGATGAAAACTTATTAAGTAGGGGTCCAAAAACGCTTGATTTTTCAATTACAGTCTACCCTACATCTCTGCTTACAGTATATAATGCGGAAGCCGATTTTTGTGTCAAATGGCGTCACAATTACCAGAACAGTAGAATACAAGCAGATGTTAATGTTTTAAAAAAGAATATGGGGAAGGTTTTTGCTTGTTTGTTTCTTCTAATAGCGCCGTATGCATCCATTTCATTACTTTACTAGTATGAAACAATACAACCTTCTCCAGGGATACATCAGCACATTTGGGATTCAGTAGCATAGGTAATCATGTTAATCATGGCCTTTCTGGATGATTCCTTTAAGACAGATTTGTATATAGTATATTATTTAAGTAATACACTGCGCTAAACATGTAAGTATATATGTAGAAAAAAAGTAACTGCAACAAAGCGTTCACGGATGTATCCTCTATACGAGAAAAATTCCCCTAAAGATATGACATAAATTTGTTACATACTGTGAAAGTATTCTTGCCCTAAACAAAGTTCTGTGAATTACAAGGCCTCACGTAGGAAGAATAATGGCTAAAGCAGTATTTGCTTAAATTGTAGTACTTCAAGGATCCTGTTTTACATAAAACATTTTGGCTATTTAAATAACAGAGTATCGCCGTAGTTTGAAAAATAATTGACATAAGAATTTAAAAGCAACGTTTCAAAGATACTAAGCATGTACAAGCACGTTCACTAATTGATGCATATTTCCTCAAAGGAAATGGTTGCGGAGTCGTTAAGGTAGAAGCAGGAACAATGAAAAGAGATACATATATAGGGTGTGTGAATCAGAAAGACAAAGGTGTGACCGCTAGACCGCTAGACCGCTGTTTGCAAACTGCTAGCCTTCCAGGAAAATTCGCTCATGTGCTTTATACAGGGAAATATAGGGTAAGAGTACACTAATGCACCTTTCAAAATTTTAGTTTCTATTCCATTGTTGGCAAAACTGATAATGTACATGTTGTATTCATAAAGAGAACCATTTGGGTCTCAGCTGTAGAAACTTCCTTTTCCATATAAGTATTACAAAGTGAGGCAGTGTTTTTAACACTAAAATGATTTCAGTCTAATTATATAATATATAAATTGAATAACAACCCGCCTTAAAGCAATATGTCTATGTAATAATATATAAAAATTATGTAACAGTCATTGTATATGTTTGTATTATTGTATCCATGTGTAATAATGTTATGTGAATATATTACGTAATTTAATAATGTAGGAGCTGTGAGAATAATAGGTTAAAAGTTGCTAACAATGAGGTAACAATGAGGTAATCTTGAGGCAATAATGAGTTTGAGAGTTTAATAATGTTACTTGTGATTCTTGGAAGCAATAATGTAGTTTTAGTGACAGTTTATAAAAATAGCCAATCAACAACCAGAAAAAGCTTTAGTTAAATGAAGGTATTCTATTGGATTAGGAATTGCGAATCAGAGACTTAAAATACATAAATTTACAAGTTTAGGCGGTTTAAATCAATTCAGTTGCCTGCAGACAGTGTTTGAAACCGGATGCGAGATGGTCCTCGAGAGATTTTATACGTATTCGTGTGAGACAAAAAATAGTTTACGTGTTAAAAAGTGCAAGTAATTCATAAAAGAATCTCACAGCTTTCTATCAGTGAAGTGTTATTTAAATCTTGTCAAGCATTAATAAAAGGAGTGAAGTAAAATTATAATCTGTGTAAGTAAGCCTACATTCTTAGTAGCACCACAACCCTGCCAAGATATCCATGTCTCTAAAAAATAAATACTGACGCAGCCGAGGCAAACATAAACATTAAATGTTTAAAGAAACAGTCAAATTACAAAGTTAATATTTTTTTAAACTTAGGGCGAAGGCTACAGGAAAGCGGGTACCATACGTGCGGTGGCAACTACTTCAAGTTCGGCTGCCCAACAGTTGAAATATAATACAACTCCTTCAATACAACCTACTTCAAATTGACGCCCAAAGCGTAGGGCAAATAACAATAACTCCTACAATAAAATAACAACTACAAATTGGCGTCCATACGTGGGGCTTATAAATAACAACAACGTAAATAAATATAACAACTTCAAATGTTACAAACACTGTCTGCAGGCAACTGAACTGATTTCTACCGCCTAAACTTGTAAATTTCTGTATTTCAAGTCTCTGATTGGGTATTCCTAATCCAATGGAATACCTTCATTTAACTAAAGCTTTTGCTGGTTGTTGATTGACTGTTTTTATAAACTGTCACTAAAATTACATTATTTCTTCCATGAATCACAAGCAACATTATTAAACTCTCAAACTCATTATTGCCTCAAGGTTACCTCATTGTTACCTCATTGTTAGCAACTTCTAACCTATTATTCTCACAGCTGCTACATTATTAAATTACGTAATATATTCACATAACATTATTACACATGGATACAATAATACAAACATACACAATGACTGTTACATACATTTTTATATATTGTTACATACACATATTGCTTTAAGGCGGGCTGTTATTGAATTTATATATTATATAATTAGACTGAAATCATTTTAGTGTTAAAAACACTGCTTCAAAAGCTAAAACATTTGTATCCTTTGCTAATGTTTAACTACATAAACTACTAAGTGCGCTAATTTTTTTTCGTCTTAAACTACAATAAAATAAGTTGTTTTTTTTTTTTGCTAAATCTTTTCCATCTCTATGGGAGAACCCGAAAAATTTTACAAGCCCTATAAATCATTTTATATAAATATAAATGGCACGTATACGGAACTGACATCTTTAAACCAGATGAAACGTAAACTATTCGCCGAAAAGAACAGGCATCATCAAGGTGAAAATTTACTGCAAGGCCTAACAAATTTATTGGAGCAATGAGTTGCGGAACAGCACGAGTCAACCTTTTGGTACAATATTACTTACAGTATCATTTGATTCTTCTCATTCAGAGCTTCAGATGAAAATCAAAGGACACACGAGCTGGCCTTATATCAGATACGCTCATAGCATCACGAGCCTCTAACTCTGATGCAAAGGGCAAGAATAAGGTGAAATGAAATGAAATCTCAATCTGTAAAGACTGCTGGCATAAAAAAGATTAGCATCGGTTACAATATGCTACGCTGCCCAAAGGTATAGCAAAATCAGATAGTGATGTGTAGCACTCGGGCTAATGACATTGAAACTAAGAACAAAATGTATTATCAAAATTAAAATAGGACAATATTAACAGTGAAGAGTCAATTGATAAAATAAATGAGTCGAAAAGCCTTCACGTACATCACGGATGTAAAATAGGGATAATCGTTTCGAGACTTCAAGGTCTCATCATCGGCACAGGAGACGACTGAATCTTGCTTCACAACACAAAATGTATCTGACCCAAGTGGACGATTGGAAGGACCTCAGGTGGTAGTTTTTATAACTGCTGAAGGTGAACCAGAAGGCTGCTGTCCCGACATCTCTTGTAGTGTAGTGGAACTAGAAGTAGGATAGACTCCGTCTTGAACTGTTTTCTTCTGAAGGTGAACCAGAAGGCGGGTGACGTCATCCAATGGCGGAATTTCAAAATTTATAACTTTTACATAACTTTATTAAATAATTTACAAGTTATAAATTTTGAAATTACATTGGATGACGTCACCCGCCTTCTGGTTCACCTTCAGCAGTTATGAAAACTACCACCTGAGGTCCTTCCAATGGTCCACATGGCTCAGATACATGTTGTGTTGTGAAGCAAGATTCAGTCGTCTCCTGTGCCGATGATGAGACCTTGAAGTCTCAAAACGATCGTCCATCTTTTACCACCATGATGTAAGTGAAGCCTTTTAATATCATTCGACTCATTTATTTTGTCACAAAATGTATTGACACTTCAAATTACTTGAAATTGGCGTTACACATGAAATTCACATTTGTTATAGAGGGTGCTCATAAAGTCCCAATACATTTTCATGCTCCTAAGCTGCTACAACACAATAAATATTAGAGTAATGATAATACAGTGGAGTAATTAATAGATTTTAATTATTTGGGGGTATCAGTTGGCCTTAATACAACAAATGAAATTAATACAAAATTGGGCTTATTTCAACAGATATGTGGGGACAATTAAAATTTAATTAATAAGAAAAGCAAGAAGAGAAACTCTATTGAAATTTTACATAGTATTAGCGGTACAATTGCTGTTTTATGGGCCGGAATGCTGGATAATAATAGAAGTCGCTAGAGTGAGATTTTTAAGATATGTAGCATATTATACTTTATTGGATAGATAGAAAAATCAAGAAATTTGAAATAAATTTAAAATGTTTAGCATAATGAACAAGATGGAAGAATGTCGAAAAATTGGTATGAATTTGTATTAATAATGGAAAAACAAGGTATACCACTGAATACTTTAAAATATAAACCATGATGATGATTGGATATAGTGGGACCTTATAAAGCCTAATACAGTTCAACATGTTCCAACTTCATTATCAACACACTATTCCCATCACCTTGTGGTTGTACGGATCGTGTGGAGTAAAATTTGAGGGATTATTAGCAAGCATGCGGCTTTTATTCGTTATTTCAGCTCATGCATATCTGGCACCCTGGTGACGTTAACTCTGCTCTTGATGAAACCCCATGCAAAAAAGTCAAGGGGTGTGATGTCGGGAAAACGGGAGCCCATGTGCGATCCACCGCTCTTCCGATCCACCGGTTAGAAGGCTCTTCAGACACTCCAGCACAATGTTTGCATAGTGCGGTGGTACCCAATCCTGCCATAACTGTGGCTCCAAGAACAACTGCGGCATGTCCAGATAGTTTGTCCCGGCAATTGTCTTGTGTTGATAATAACGCTGGACATTTGAACTGCATTACTCCTTATTAGACCCTACTCTATCCTAATATAATGTTTATTGTGCTGTAGCAAACCAGAAACATGAAAATATATTGGGACTTTATGGACACACAGTATTTAATGTAAGTAGTATAATTTTAATTAATCTGTATTTTTCTCTTTAAACAACGACATTGAATACCACGCATAAAACAATAGTTTTCAACTGATAAAAATATTTATAGATTGCTGCTATTGTTTTGAATTTAATCGAATTTAACACAATCCTAACAGTTTATGACTTTGTCTACTTTTACTCGAGTCACTCTTTGATTAATGGCGCGCAAATCAGCCCCCTCTTCTGGTCTTTCATTTAAGTACAGAACTCAGGACTCGCCTTCTCTCCATATTCAGCAACAACTAGCCAATATTACAGCAGAATAGAACTGAATTGAACCTAACGTATCAGTGATCACTTTCCATTAATATCCGAGTGGCACGTTCTCAAAGATTCCATTAGACCAGAAAGAAGGGAGTTGTACAAACTTCCACCCACGTCGCGATAGGAGTCCCAGACAGTTCGTACTTCCCATCCCGCTCACCAATAATCCAAAAGCCAGCAGTCCAAAAGCTAGCAGGCAGAAATGTAGTTACAATATACCTAAGCAAAAAAAAAAGTTATAGCATACTTTAGAGGTAAATTAAAACTTGGTTACCTCAAAATTAAAATCTGAATTTGTTCTGCATCTCTGGGCTTCAGTTGATTGGTTGGGGTGCTTGCAGGTTTAGGTCACTTTTCAAGCGGAACCCTAGTTCAAGGCTAGGTTTCGACTCGGGAGAAGCAGTGCACAGTTAGCACGCCGTGGGATCTAACGCAAACACTGCTGACTGCAAAGGTAGGATATAACTGTTTATTCCATGGTGACTTCTTACGGTTACAATAAATTTCGCCAGTAGTTGTAAGAAAGGCATCTCTTCATTTCTAAGCTTTACAATGTTACAGCACTGGCTTCATCATGTCTGTGCTGGAAATCGCGTTACCATATAGAGACTATGGCACAAATTGAACGTAACATTAGGCTGATCCAAATTATTACTGCTTATTTAAAGCATTAAACCCTTCAGTGTCAGACAGTCACATATAAATTTAGTTTGTTGCAAAATAAAATACTGCTTCAAGAAAATTTTAACTTTGAACAATATTATTTTTACCTCTACGAGGAAAATCCAGGATGTAAAGACCGTTTGACCTTAATAAATTACAAACAAAATATCTTATTGAAAAAAGAGGTCACTTATAAAATTAAAGCTTAATTTACAGGATGTTTCAAGACCTCTGCTACAAACTCTGAGGTATGCTGTATCTTATAGAATGGAAAACCACCCTCTTCCGATGTATTGTTACGGAGTTATGAATATTTATTGGGCAGCGCCTACTCACTGGTGCTTCATGTAACAGGTCACCCAACAACAAATAGAGGACAGTTTAGTAATAGAAGGTGTTCAATGTGTCTATCCTGAACACGTTTACATTCATTGTACCGTTGTAGCAGTGATCCTCGGACACGTTCGAACAACTCATGCGTGTGTCGAATTTCCTCAAAAGCAGCGACAATTCGCGCAATCAATTCCTCCTTGTTAGTAACTTGGGTGACGTAGAGACATGCTATCCCACAGAAAGAAATCTAGTGAACGAGCTGTCCATGCAACGGGTCTCCCTCTTCCTATCCACTGCTCCCGGAAGGTGGTGTTCGGATGTCTTCGTACAACCGACTGAAGTGGCAGAAAACCGCTGTCCGTAAACTCAGGTAAATCAAGGTCAGGCATACTCGATGAATGATTGCTAACCGCTGCCTATGATATAGTACGTAGGGTAAGGGACAAGAAGAAGCCCACATCATGTGGTTCAACATTGTTCGTAAACAAATACTGAGTTAAATTGTGCTGTGCGTCTCAGACTTACCAAATTGTACCAGACGTAAGGGACAAGAAAGAGGCAATGTCACTTGATTCAGCGGTTGTAAACAGATAGTCAAAGTGTACTGGCTGTGGCTCTCAAACCTATGCTAACCGGATACGCTTCAAAGGATGAATAACTCCGTAACGATCGTTGGAGGAGGATGGTTGCTTGAAAAAAATGTTCCATTCTGTGAAATCTATCGTTTCTCAGAGTTTGTCGCAGAGATCCTGAAACCCTGTATATCTGGGCAATTACTTCCGGTTGTCATGTCTGTCCACGAGCTTTAGAATTCCCATGTCGTCGGCTGCCGTCTGTCCATTGAGCCAAAATATTTGGACACAATTTCATGAAGCAAGGAAATGTTTGGGAAAGGAATTTGTAACTTGTCTACGGTAACGCGTCTATCTTGCAGGATTTTGTTGTTCCCTTGATTTTTGAAATCGTCTATGGTGAGTGATGGATGTCCGGATCGAGTTTCCTCATGCTCATTGGTTCGTCCATTCCTAAACATTTCACACCACCTTTTGACATTTCTTTCGTTCATTACTTCTATCACCATACACCTCCGTTAGTTGACGGTAAATTTCTGCAGGTTTCAACTTCCAAGCATTCAAACATCGAATCCATCTCACCGAGTCGGCGAGATTTGTAGTTAATTTTGAACAATCACAGAATGTACAGCAAAAACTTGTTCCTAATATTCACACAACACTAAGAAGGTTTATTTAGAAAGCCTTCGACCTTGTATAGCGACCTGCACAGTGAGAATGACCATACATTCGTTACTTCCTGGATTACCCTCGTATGCCTGATCAGGAACCGAATCATATTTCCTCTATTGGTAACTTTTCTTAAAGCAGAGCTATATTTCAGTCAACGGCATGAGGAATCGTTCCACTTGCGTCAACATTCTATACAAAACAACGGCCGAGAAAGAACTGGCGGCTAGTATTATATTTCCGGAAATACAACTAGAGTTATCTAAGACCTGAATATTCAATGCCTGTTCATATATAATCTTATGACGGTCTAACCCGTTTACGTTTATTGAACGGTCGCAATATATAAGTATTTTAACTAAATGTTATGCTCAGTATCACTTACTTAGTGAATAAAAGCGAAAAAGAAGTCATTTCGTTACTACTTTTCATTTTATTTTAAATGCAAAACAAACGTTTAATCAAAGCGTTTCCAACGCTTCGCCAGTTACAGTTTATTTAGCGGGCGAGCTGCCGCCGCAGTTATGTGTGCGAATCGTAATCGGGAGGTTCAGGGCTCGATCCCCTGCAACCTCCCACTTTGACTCCTGCGTTTTTTATGGTTTCCTCGAGTCGGCAGGGGAATGCTGCGATAATTCATCTTCTACCATGACTTTCCTGCCACTAATTTCCTGTGCCCATCATTTTGTTTGTCATGTTTCAGGGTTGTGGGACCAGACGACGGTGGTCGGCAGGTTGCGGCTGGGCGGTGGATGTGCGTTCTGTAGAGGTTTCTGCCCTGGTGTCGCTGCGGAACTGCTCAGGCCCTAACCCGCCTCCGGGTGCTCTTGGGCGGGCGTCCTTTCGGGAGAACCCCGGGGGTTAGGGGCTTGTGGGTGGGCCCGAGCGGCGTCAGATGCGTTCTATCTGGAAACGTTAGGGGTCCCGTCCATGCTTGCACCTGTCGGCGTCCGGATCTGGTCGTCTACGTTTTTTCCCCTCGTTCCTCCCTCTCGGGAGTCACAGTAGAAGCAAAAGGACCGTTTTAGCCTACTTTCGAGGTTTTGGCCCGGTTTCGGGGGGCCCTGTCCATTACAGTTTATTTCACATAGACCCCACACATTTTTATCATAGACAGCCCCAAGAACAGACAGTTTTAAGGGGACAATAATTAATTATTTACAGTATAACTTAAATTTAAAAAATAGTTTTTTCTTAAAAATAAATTTGTATTGAATATTTTAATTACAGGTAGGTAACATCCAAAAGGTGCGTACTCCTACCCGACCTTTCCCCTGTTTATTGGGATTTCTGCAAGTAAAAATATAGGCACAGAGCAATCACTAAAATAAATTATGCTTCTGATAGACTTTTACAGGTTGTGGTGATGATACATTACTATCTGCGTTTTTATTTCAACAAATTCAAAAATAATGTTGCCTGTATTAGATATTTGATGCTCAGTATGAAATCACAATAAATATTTGAAGGTAAACTTACGTACCAGAAGTAAATACAAAACGTGAAGCAGTGACACCCCTACAGACAACGTGAGAAATTCTGTCGTGGTGGACGCCTCATTACTAGAGCGCCATTGGCAGTTTGTGCCTGTTAAATGTTGAGCCTGTATGTGACTGACTGTTCCCTACCATCGTCAAGTTTCCAAACCTGCTTTTGTTAGTGCTCGGTGTTAGGGACACACGCTAGAGAGCAGCATAGTGCTGGCATCAAACACAGTGCCCTCTAATTATCATCATGTTGGTCATGACTGTGTTATTTCGATGTTCGTCTGGCCGTTTTGGTGTAGTATTATATCTATATGTAAATATAAGTTCAGTGTTTAGACAACAATTAGATAGCCCTTAATGATTACATCTCTTGTGAAAAGAAGACACTTTTCTAGACCTCCAGGAATGTTAATTCACTGTAAAATAAATCCAATAAAACGTGAGTAATGTTTTCTTTCAATTTAAGGTTAGCATACCCTCACTAAATGATGAAAGCGGTTGTCAATTAGCGATTATTTAGAAGTAAAATCATAAATAAGTGTTCATTGTTGCAGAAAATACCCTTCCACTGATCTCATGAAGAGGGAAGGTAGTACAAACTTTGCTTGCAATCCACTTAATAGCCATTCCATGTGGACGAAGGGACTTTCCAAAGAATATTAAATCATACAAGTATATCTATGTTAAATAGAAACTAACGAAACGTGTCAAATTAACATTTCATTTCAACACCTCAATAAATGGTGTCATTTTCTACTAAGATGGTTGTTAAAATAACGCCATAAAATTATAGTACATATGTTACTAGTGTTGCGTTCTCGATGCTAATTGGTTTCAAACATATTTACTGGGTGATTAAAAAGTGACACTAAATAATTTGAGGTTGAAAAGCATGAGAAAACAACAAATAAGTAATTGGTCAGTAAATACAATTGTTGGTATTCAGATTGGCCGCAAATATGCTAACAATACACTCCGTCAAACTAAAAGTAGTCGGTCTCTCTTCCACACAAGAAGCTCGAGTTCGATTCTCTGTAGTGGATTGTCATAGTGGGTTTTTACAACTTGTTGTACTGTAACATAGTTAAATAATATTTCTTGTGTTACTTCATTTTATTGAGTATAAAACCTCCTCCCAACAAACAAATTAATAGGCTACTGGTATAATGGGTACTAAATAAACGCTACTAGAAAGAGAACCTATTATATTTTCACTCGTGTATTTAATATGAAAGAAGAAAAACGTTGAGTGGCTCCACTAAACAGAACCTCAGGAGCAGTAAGCTAACTCCGTACCACTGAGCTAAGAGCGTGGCATTGTAACGAGCTTTAGTCATACTGCACTTTAGAACTATAAATCAATAACGTGTGTTTTGGTTACAAATGTTCAGTGTTGAAACACACTGAAAAATCCGTTTGAAATCCCGTATATAAATAACCTTCTCGGAAGATTTTGTGATTATAGTTGTGTTCCCCATTATAACTACTACAAGAATAAACGCAGTCTTGTGAACAAAGACTGGCTGTCCCGAGCGCTCGCGGAAGTACCCGATTTGAGCTACGTCTCTCAGACGCCGACCAGCTCTAAATTGGCCGAGTGTACGTTAAGAAAAAGCGCCTTCGGGATTGTATCTCAATAGCTTTTAAGTATAAAATCTCACCAGTTATACCAACAAAATACAATTAATACAATTAGAAAGTTACACAATTTTACAATGTCAAAGTAATATTAGGTTCAAAACACTCATCAATGGAATAAACAGGATTTACAGGGCAATTAAATGTTATATTTATAACTCTAGATAAATTGACGTTCATAGCTGATTTTATTGAATTAACGTTTTATAGTATTTTAATTAAACTGTGACATACAAACGTTAACGCTACACTCATTATTAAACAGAAATTACCAATGATTATTATATCCAGACCTAGCTATAACTCGTGGTACTCTCTAAGATATCATGTGGAATGCAAATACAATTAGATAGATTTTAAATACAGTTAGGTAGTCCATTTATTGCCTTAGATTTCTCGGCGGACATTAGCTCTAGAAAGCCTAACGATATAATCAATACATCTGGGTTAATTTGTCATAAAAACACGAATAAGCATTACGTGAGATAAAATATGTTAATTATTAGAAAAAAAATTAATGTATCTATTACTGATTGGGTTTCATCAGCATTTAATTTAAACCCATTAACAGGGAACCGTTTAAAGACATCACCGAAGGTGATCCTTTTGAGATTTTAAGTTAACAATATTTCTTTTAGAATGTAGAGATTGTCGAAAAAGACGAAGCCGATGTTCAATATTTAAGAATAAATAATTAATCAAAATATTGAAGAGAGTTCCAAAACAAAACCCATGAAACGCAACGAGTAGACTGAATTAGCATATTTATTATCAGATTAAATTTGTTATTGGCGGTTTTAATGATTTCCACATTACTAATAATCTTACATAAAATTGCGAGTGGTATACTGACTTGATTGTTTACGCATGCACACTCTCCCCCTCTCGCTGAATCTTCAAAAGGTGTTCACTGTATACAGTGCAGTATCTAGTTAATATGTAAAGAGGCAGGCTACAGCAACGGGAGTAGCGTTATTTTCATATTCAAATTATTTACTATCACTTTTGAATCATCTTATATATTAACAACATTAATTACTAATCAATATATTAACACTCGGTATAAAAATACAATTAAATACATGGATGATATCTTTCGCACTGCTTATTTATAATCTGTCACGGACGGACACATAGTCAGAGAACGTTTTACTACAAAGAGAACTGATTCCTCTAGTTATGACGATGGTGAAATATAGCTGCCAAATGCAGCAGATAAAAATATAATTATGTTTAAGATGTAACAAAAATGTGTGTAAGAAATCTTGGGGTTTGTTATTCTTAAACAGAGGCTCAAAACATGTTATGTAAATATGGGATAGGAAATGCTTCCCTCTTCTTATTACAGCTCCTCATTACTATACTGTGTTGTGAATGGCACCATAAATACAGTGAAACAACAACCCCACTTGAGAACACTCAGGATCACAATACTACTCTTGTTTAGTTTAGAATTATTATAAAGAACGTGGAGTGATGTAAAAATTTGAATCTTTTTACTCACTTATTGTTTACAAGCAGTGAGATAATGCGATATTCTCCAGGGATACATCAGCATAACCGGGATTCACTGCAAGGGCTGATGTGGTATGTATCGCTGTTAACACCTCCTTGTAAAGAGATTTCCATGTCGTGACTTATATGCCGGCATGTGAAACTTGTAGAGAAAGTGCTAACAAGGAAAATGTAGATTTCTGGGCCCATGTTCATGTAAGTTTTATCCTCCAAATAAAAGAAACTTTCCCCTAAATTCTAACGCACAGTTCTGTTACATCCTTATTAATTCTCTCAAGGTAACTATTGTGATTGCTGAGGTTTCGTAAAAAAGCAATCAGGCTCTCTTTGGCATGGAATGGCTCGATAAACTGTTTTAAAAGATGCAACATTTCCTAATGGCAACTTGTGCATCCCTTCGCTTCTACCTACGGTTTTCAAACCACGTACACATCAAAATATGTCGACTATCAAATATCTCAGGGAGATAAATGTTCAAACTTAAACTTACCTTAGCTTTTTATAGAGATATAAATCCGGGAAAAGGCCTCGTTCAGGCAAGTTCCCCGCCCCCTCAATAGCTATCCATCCTAAACCCGCTGGGAGAAACAAACAGAATAAAAACCAAAGAAATTCTACTCTATCCAATGAGATTAATGATGTAGGTTCATTATAGGCCTGTAGAGATCTCTTAATGTGGTAGATATCACAAACAATGAAAAACAAAACAAGAAAACTCAGTGCAGTCTGATATAGCCAACTCTCGCTTTACGTCCGTAAGAGGAGAATTTTATTACCAGTTTTTCTGTATCACTAGCCATTAGCTCGCTTTGTTACCTCCAAAGCGAACAGAGAGAATGATCAGTGAAGTTTTGCATTCATAGACGAACAAACTAATTAAACCTGCAAACTGCAAAGCTCTGTAGATCTAAATGTGCACAGCACGGGATTTAAGCGCACAATTGCAGTATTTTAAATAATAACCTCCATCTAAAACAAAAAGTGTGGGATGCTATAAGTATTTAACAACTATAAAGGATTAGAATGTCAGAAAAATTAACCCTAAGTAAACCGTCTATAGTTTTGCCACAAAGGAGCAAATATTATGCACGTTTTACTTAAAATCGCAACAGCGATTTTCCATCCTGTGAAAACCACTGATAACTTACAAAAATAAATTATTTAACATTTAGAAACTTTCTTGCTTTAACTTAAAAACAGGTATAAACCTCTATAAAAGCACCAATATACCGAGTGAGTAACGAATGGTGTTTCGTTTCATTGTGTCAAAAACGAAGCTACAGAGTTTGATGGTAAAGGACAGGCATAGAGAAAGTCTAACTTTTGGAGTCCTACGCTCAGAGCTAAACATACCTCACCTTCCTAGAATTTTGCAAACACACACGTCACTATTGACAATGATGGTATCGACCTCAACATTTCGGTTTCGGGACAATCTGCAGTAAGAAATGTTTATACTAGCGTTACAGTTGTGTTTGTTGTTCTAAATTCTACATAATATGACATACTAAGAGCTCATTACAAAACATTTCCTTAGAAACAATTACGTCATTTTACAGAGGAGGTAATAAGTGAATAAATTGAAGCATTTTTAACCCTAAAATGAATAATTTAATGTAATTAGTAGAATATCCAATGCATTAAGGGACAGTGGTAGTGGGTTTTAGGTGAAAATGACACTTTGAATTTTATTAAATACTCTGTAGCACCTGTGAATCATTTAGGCTAAACATTTTAACAATCCGCCATTTTTAAAAGCCCAAGTGACATATTTAAATCACCCATGCGCTCCCTTTAACCCCATTGGCCGCTTTCTGCACGTGTTTTTTCTAAGTTCTAAATTTTTTCGCGTGAAATTTAATCCTTAAATTTAGGTTTTGATTTGATTTGTACGAAAATTTGCATACACAATCTCAGTTGTGCTATCTAAAGATTCAAGCATACATTTTACAACTACTTTATTCATCGGTACACAAAAAATTAATTTATAACTGAAAAGTAAGGAAAACTTTTAACACCAAGCAACTTCATAAAAACAAACATTTGTTTCTCTACAACTAGTAACATCAACTTCAATCAAATACTCACATTTATTTTTATGCTGAAGTATCATAAAATGTAATTTTCATACTTCTCTGACAAATTTAAACGCACAAGAGTTTTAAAAAATGTATTTTTTACTTAAAATTATTTAATTACATTATCCAAGAAACTATTTGAACTACAGATTTTAGTTTTGCACAGAAATTATTTTATTTACTTATATTAAATGTGTCAATTTTCAGGTAAATAGCTTTAAAATTTAAAAATGTTAGAAAATATTTAATTCACCAGCTTTCCTAAAATATTCTTTAGAACCAGTGTTTAATATATATTGCTAGCATTTTTACTTTCCGGAAATTTCACAAATTTATCATTTTATCTTTGGTATCTTTCACGAGAGTATTCAGAATTAAAGATAAGTTTTCTTTGTTCTAAAACTTCTAGCAAACAGAATATTTTATATCTGGTAGAAGCAAAGGCTAACTAAATACTCTCTGCTCCACGGACAAAACATAATCTTTCTGCTGTTTTCCGCTGTACTCCAATGTTCATTCTATTCATAAATAATATCATACATTTAATATATAACAAATATAAAACTAAGGGGCTTCATTAAGTTATAAAAAATCAACATTTCAATATTGTCTTTTTTATTTCTTCTTGCTCTTTGGAGTTTGGCGATTAAAATGATATATAACACCTAATATTTTTCGCGTTATTTAATACTGTATTTTTATTTTTTAAAAATATGTTGCATCTGTCAAAATGAAAGAAAAATAAAAAGCTTGGAACGCTGTAATGTTTTGTGCCGAACCTAGCGTAAATATTTGAAAGTAAAGGACGATGAAAAAAATTAATCATAAAGAAAGCATTTTCATTCTCTTTCTCCCTGCATGGCTGAAAGGAAACCAATATTCAGAAATTTGCTGACCTAAAACGAGTGCCTTCACAATGAAACACAAATCCCCAACGAATCAATGCATAAGTAAATTTGGGACCCGTCTTCCAAAATATTTATTCATTTTGGGGGCAGCAGCATCATTCAACACGAGAAATACTGTTAAGTATCAAGTAACAAGGTTTCTGGGAATGGAGATTACCATAATTTTTTGTATCTCTCCGATGAAAGCCTTTGACTAAATAAGCAGATCAGAGAAAAGAAATAAACAGAAAGACCATGTAATCAACCCAAAGAACAAAGAGAAAACTGCAGAACCTATATCAGAGGAACAACATAACCCAACGTATTGTGCAGGAATACATTATGATTAAAATGTTTTCCACTTTGAGCCATTTCCCGAAAACTAATTAAAAATAAAACATATATTTCATTATTCCAGTTTCTAATGCAGAATAATTTTAAAAACCCATATATTAATATCTGTGAGCATTTCAAAAACATGCTACCTACCATTAAAATTTTATAAAGGCTTCGAAAGTTATGTGGTAAAAAATTTAACTTCCTACATTTAGTAGCAATTGAAAAAAATTAATATGAATTTGGGCAATCTCTGCTTTTTTCTCAACTCATACAAGAATCTACGCCTTATAAACTGGCATCACATTATCTCCTTATAAAAAGAACAAATTCTGTTGTTTAAACTTATGCATGAAATACTTCAATTGTTCACAACTATAAAGAGAGTTTGTGTATTTACAGGTTTTTATAATTTTAACCGGCGTAGTCCAAAAAGTTTATTTTTAAGAGTAAAAAGATTTGAAGCTGGCGATGCCCCCATTTGTATTTCTAAATGTTATTCAGAGCTTAAACAGAAAACAAGGATTTTGGAAGCTGTACTGTTTAAAGTGATGCGTAATGTTACAATGCAGATATTGCATGACACTACAGGGTGCATCAGAAGTCCTAATATTCCCCTCTGAGTTCTATATAAGCTGTGAAATGTCATTTTAACAGCATGAATACGATGAAAGGATAATGTTTAATACCGAGGATTTGTGTGCGCACCGCCGTGTTTATGCAGGGAATTATTCGCCTCCAGGTGCGATGTGAAATTCTCCGTAAAATGGCTGGCGTGATGGAACCAAATGCAGCTGGAACAGCATATCAAAGTTGCACGATTGTCCGATAACAATTTTTGGCGACATCTTGTTTAATGCTTTTCCATTGTCGTCATAGAACGTCAAATCATTCAGATCAGGGCTTCGGGGTGACCATTTCAGCGGAGCTGGTAAATTTACCGATTCAATTCCAATTTGTCTCTGAACACATAGTTGAGATATTCTCTTACACGTATTGCAAAATTAAATCTAATATTAAAATAATTTTTAAAAGCAGTGTTTTCCCAGTGCTCGGTTGTTCATGAGCTTATGAATGCATTAAGACCTGCTTTTACATAGTGTAGTTAGATTCATCGATCACTGATTTCAGGAACTAGTATCACCTGAAACAAGAGAAATACATAGTAGAAACAAAGTAGTTGAAGGGGCTCTTATACTGAGGGTCCGATTCCTGGCTCTGGGATGGCGATTTTAATTCGGCCCTATCCACGCCTTCACCTCTGATTTAGTCATGTGAAGTAACCCAAAGGCCCAACGTGGTTCGGAGTCCACAGTAAAAGCTCTAAGTTGTCCTCCGTGGACTAGAGGTACCGTGCTAGCCTCTAGTTCCCAAGGTCGCGGGTTCAAACCCGGCGGAGGGCGATGGATTTTTTCGGGCGTAAAAATCCTTAGCATGGCTTCCTTCGGAAGGGAAGTAAAGCCGGTAGTCCCGTGTCGTAGATTTACGGCACTTCAAAGAACCTCAAGCCTGATAAAGAGGCCTCTGAGCAAAATTACCGGTCTTTCACGCCCTATATAAAATGGGACGCTAAGAACCGCAGCAGTTAAAGAGCGTCCATAAATAAAAAAACCCAAAACTGTAGGTCCTCTTATTCCACTGCCATCCTGCCATTAGAGGTAACGGATTCCGCCCGCTGGGTGCCTCTGCCTCAGAAATGGGTCCAGTAATTATACAAGGGCTGATCAATAAAGACTGAGACTGATTTTTTTTCTGTAGTTTCCTTGATAGTTTTATGTCTCTACCACGAATACTTGAAAAGAGCAGGGTTTCATGTATAATGTCCATAAGCGACATCACTCTCGTAACGGTAGGTTGGTAGTAATGCTGTATATTGTTGACCCTACTTGAATTTCGCATACCACAAAATGGAGGTGACACGAGAGGAGCAATACAGCGCAATAAAGTTTTATTTTCATTTAAATCATACAGCCTTGAAACATTCGAAAAGCTGAAGCAAGCATACGGTGAATATGCACTACCTCGTGCAACGGTGTTTAGGTGGTTCAAGGACTTCAAAGAAGGGCGAGTCCTCTGTGCTAAGCAAGGTGGGCCTGGTGTTTCGGAATGGAATGATTTAACAGCATGCAGTTTACCCCTTACACTACTGTTACAGCAGCTACTACACGTCAGTATTGGCTACACTGAGGAAGCACATTACAAGGAAACGTCCAGAACATCATCGGAATGGGTGGCGACTTCATCACGACAGCGCGCGACCTCACGTCGCAAATCAAGTCCAGGAATTGTTGGCTAAATTCAACATTACCTGTGTGCCGCATCCGCCTTAAAGCCCCGGTCTTACCCCCCTGTGATTTCTTTTTATTCCCATCACTAAAGGCAAAGCTCCGGGGTATTCGATTTGAGAGCACTGAAGCAGTGCTAAAGAAAAGTGAGGCGATTCTCAAAGACCTGACAAAGAATGGCCTGCACCATGTGTTCGAGGACTGGCAGAGACGCTATAAAAAGTGCATTCATTTAGGAGGGGACTACTTTGAAAAAGATTACGTCAACATTGAAATGGAGTAATAAATATCTGTGAAAAAAAATCAGTCTCAGTCTTTATTGATCAGCCCTCGTACTTGGTGCAATGAAGCAACTCCCGAAGGTCATTGGTCATATATGGGGAGTATATATAGCATCCTGTTCTTTAAATTTTCTCTTAAAGAAAGGTCAGTAACAAGCACAAATAGCTGAAAAGAAACTGGAAAGAAACCGAAAATAATTGCCTTCTCAGTTCTCAGAAAGGTAAGCCAGTGATATGTACCGTACACAAAGTCATCAGTAATCTGATGAAACAAATGAACCTGAAGAAACTCTGATAGAAATGACTAGATGTAACCAAATTTAAAGAAAAAAATGTCTGTTCCAAGATTATCACTCCGTAAAAAGTAAATGGTGAAACTTATTGCCTGCAACTGCAAATAAAATGACAAGAAATTCTGAATATGTATTTCATCCTAAAAGCAAATATCACAGATGTCCTAAAAGTGTTGCCTACCCCAGTCTACTATGAAAAAAGCAGCAATCAGTATAGCAATACTTAATCTGAAATACTCTTGAAAAATTAGTTGGAACAATCTAAGTAAAAAAATCCTTAAAATAGTTATTAAGCATGCAATTTGTATGCTGTTATAATATCTATTAAAATAAAGACATTACAAAATAAATTACAAAACAACTGACGAAAGCTATCCCACATTAAACGTTACCTCCGTGATATGTGTGAAAACAAAATATACAGCATTTGCTTAAATTAGGTTTTGTTACTTATGAAATATACGGAATACAATACACAATTTAAACTTCAGGTAAAAATACGCAATACCTACCAAAGAATAAATTTACAAATTTGTGTACACAAGGAAACACTTTGGCTTAGCATATCCTCCCCAAATATGTCTATGGGCTTAGAATCGACGAGATAAATCTAGCTTTAGCATGTCGACTGAATTCTTTTATATGACAAATGCGATAACGCTAGCACACTCTTACACACTTACGGGTAGTTCAGTGTTTTTGAAACGAAGTAATTTACCACGTTTATCCAGTTAGTTACAACCTTTTAAGGGTATACATAGGTGAAAATTAGCGAAATCCTTGATAAGGATTGTTTATAGTTCTATTATTAAGAATCAATCACCAGCTTCATAATGTCTATTACTAATGATTAAAAATAATTTTACACGAGTTTTTAAATGTGCCAATGCACAAGGCAAGCCATTTAGAATTTCAAAGCTGTTTTTTCTACATTTTCACCCATTCAAAGCGTTTCACACCATGCAATTTCTGTTCAGTTTCCTCCGGAAACTATAGATATATAATTATGGGAGTGATTTTTGTTTATCGGCTATCATCGAGGAATATTAATTAGAGTATCTAATTAACACACTAGAATTAGTATAAAAATATTGCTTCTCGTTCCTAATTTTTTTCTCAAAAAATAAGTCAATAAAAATAGGTTTCCATCATTTTTCTTAAATATTTGTTACAATAAAACATATTTATTTTACTAAATTTTAATTTTTTCATCGTAAGTACCATTTTGTTTACCATTAAAATAATTAATTAATTACAAACTACTGGAGATATGGGAATGAAAATCGTATACCTATCCCAATGATTAGATGTGTTACTTGTGCTATAAATTTCAAAAGCATATGTACACCCTTAATTTGAAAAATAAAAAATCGGTATACAAACAATAAAAGTGTATAATTTTGCCTAACCAGAGTAAGTCACATTTCATTTACACAATTTTAAGTATTTGGAAGGAAAAATGTAAAATCAGAGAAATTAACGTCACGAAATGTATGAACTCACTATTGCACTTGGCTGCAGATAAAACAACTACATCACGCCTCGCTTGCTAAAGATAGATATTTGCTTTCTACATTGTTGATATTTTCTAGGACTGGTCAAGTGCATGAAAACAACCAAATGAATCATCTAAGTCTTTTTCTCATTAACGCATCCCTAACTGTCATTGACTGGTTTCGTTTTCAAATTCTAATTGCTTCAAAGACAATACGTAACTTTAAACAGTCTGAAGGACCTTTATTCCAAAATATGTGTATCGAAAAATATCTCTCTCTCAAAAGGCAACCTTTACTCAACTTTGCACCTCTGATGTTTTCTTCTGAATAGATTAGTGTAATTATTATTTTGTGTTTTATTTCATATTTACTAGTTTCTACCCGTATGTGTAGAAGGTAAATTAAATTCAATTCTGTAGCAGAAAGACGGCGTTATACTTGGTTAGTAAAGGAATTATTACACAGAAGGCATGTATCGGTGCTGTTTGATAGTAAATGATGCCCACTTCAAGAAAATAAAAATAAACATTAAGTCCATTTCATAAAAAGGAGTCGTTTTACAATTCTTAAGACTACAATTTTTCAAATAAATCACAAAATATTCAGTAATATAGTTTAAAAAATGTAGCATTTAATATTTTAAGAAACATTCAAAATGCAAAACTGCAAGAAATTTTCACATTCCTTTAGTACACCCTGTATAGTGAATATATTTCAGCGTTATACATTAACAAGCTGTACTGCAAGGTAATGCCAACAACGTGGCGACAAGGTCTTGTAGTGAGAAATTTCTAAGCCAACAGATTTCTTAGTTCCCTGGTAATTTTAGACACACACACGAAACACCATTTATGAACCACCCTGGTAGAAATAAATTATTAAACGAAATACTGAAAACACATTATGCTTTCATAAATTCTCCAACTGCACTCGCACATTCACTGTTCTAGAACTAGAAGACCCATGAATGGTCATGAACTATGGACTGCACCTACTGCCTCGACGAAGTAGAACAGTTATCTACATGAAATCTGTTTATTTCTCCCCAGCTTTAAGATCACAACATCCTTGCACAAATTTTGGTTCTTGTCCTATGTAAAACAAATAATTACACTAAGAAATTAAATTAGTTTGTTTGAAGAAGTTAGAAAACTACGAGGATTTTTACTGAGTAATAAAACTATAATGCTGCCGACATAAACTCAATAAAAGTATATTACTTAGTTGCAAATCTCAAACATCAAAGCTCTTCATAATACCATTTTTACTGATATTTAAAGGTTATCTCAGTGGATTACTTGTCCTTATTTTTGTTTTTAGTTTCAGGTTTATGCCTTAATAAAAATGCTTATCCGTTGAGAAACTCTAAATATTGACTTTTTCTTGTGTGGTAAAATAAATTAGTTCTGAAAAAGGTAGGTTTCGTTTTAAAGTAATAAATGACATAGGAAGCTAAATGTTGTCCTTAAACTATACAGTCCTTTAACATAAAAGGATATAAAGTGTTTGTTTATAGTTCAAGTAGCTTTAATGTAACAAAATTTTGTGTCCAGTTTGAATCTATAAGGAACTTTGTGGTAGTCATTTATTTATCCTTTGTTGCTTATGATGAATTACGAATGTGGCAACTTCGTAATTGCCAAATAGGTTCCTCTGCATAGCACAGTCGTGCAGTGTCTTCATTTCCTTCCATCTTTGCCCACTTTTTACAGTTTGTAACATTTCATCTCAAACGCGATATTGAATATCAATCAGAAAAAACATCCACAATATGCATTATTAACAAGGAAGCTTATTTTCATTGTAATATGTAGTAATGCTGACCTAAAAAATGATTTTGAACAAGGAAATTTTACAAAGTGTAGGCAGTTTATAAGGACTGCGTCCTCGCATCCTTTCTTTCATCTTAGTATCATCAGGAACGTGATTTTAAAAACCTTGCATCTCATTATTTGTAGTCAAAATCTACATTAAAAATTCAAGGTACTGGCAGTCAAGATAGCAATTTACAAATCTCGTTGAGTCCACACACAGTCAAAATCAAGGAGAAGACTTTTATCGTTTTTTCTTCAAGACTTAACGTAACGACATAATACTTAAATTTAAACTTAAGATACGTAAACAACAGCCATTTGCAAGAGGGTGTGAAACAAATGAGCTAATACAGTGGCCTGCAAAGTGATCACCGACAGTACACAAGACAAAAGAGATTATGCGCATGTATCAAAATGAACTTTATTAGTTCAACTTTATGAGTTAGCTACCGGGTTAAAGGACATTAACGGTACCTATAGGTGAGGTTTCTAAATCTTGCAATTTTATCCAAATGCTTTCAAAACGTTGTCACATATTGCTCTACTTAATTATAAGCGTATTTTAAATGTCATGTAGATATATTTAATACATTATGAGAAAAAAATTATACTTTATTTTAATTATACTAATTATTCTATGTTCCATAGAAATCGGAATTTTGAAAAATACCAATGTACAAAACTGACATATAGAATTTTATACCCTATTCTGGTTGTCTCAGAAAAAAAATGTATACTTAAAAATATACTTTATTTAACACTTTATCCTCCGTGGTCGAATTAATTAACAGTGTATCACAAAAAAACATACGCCAGTTTCTTTAAGTTCATTCTCTCTGAGTTGGTACCGAAAATTTGAACAAGATTGGCTACAAACTCTCGTATATCGTATAGAACATTTTTAATAAACAAAAGTGTAAGAAAAATCCAAGTCAAGTAAAAGTTATAGGAAGTAAATACAGGTCATTAGACCATGTGCTCATGAGCATTTAAAGGGTACGTGTTCAAGCTTTAAAGAGCTCACGGTATGTTATTGAAGCTAAAGATTCAAAATATTTTTGGAGGTCTAAACCAATGTTTCAATTTATTCAGCATGTTCACAAAACTTTAGCTATGTGCACCATTAAATTCACATAAATACGCCTACTGTCATAATTTGTTTTCTATAAATTTTGTAGATACCTCAGTCATTCTAGGACCTTGATATTACACAAATAGGCAGTTAGTGAGACAAAATACAGCGACGAGAAGTCTGATGTGAAATGGCAGAGCGATCACGTGATGAGGTGTATGGAGCATGGCTAAGCTCTTATGTTTAACGCAGACATAAAATGAAGGCTTGGAGCTTCCAAACTTCTATGTTTACGTTCTAAGTTTATGACCATGTTTATATCAGTGTCAGTCAGAGACACTGTATCATAAGTTTTCTTTTTTGATTCATGTATACTTATGTCTAAGGTTCATTATGAATGCCTCCTACGACTGTATAAAAACACAGAGTGCGTTCGTTGTGTAACGGAAGCAGTGTGCCAACTCTTATAGAATTAACATGGATATTTTGAGAAATAATTCCAAAAATCTCCAAATATTACATTTATACAGATTTTAAATATGCTTTAGTGCTTTTGTGACACTCGGTGTCATTCTCCTCCTTTCTCCCTGCAACTCCGTGTATTGTTACGGCGATACAGTGCTAATAGAATATCTTTAGACGGTAGGCAGACCGAAGCACAAAACAGTGGGATGGACTAAAACCTTGTGTCCTCTCCATTGGCAACCCTGGTTTAGTGGTTCGCCCAGGGAAATTTGAAAAGAATTTCTTCAAACTCTTGAATACCAAATTCCAATTCCTTATATGTAGTTTTTCGCCTAAGCGTAAAAGTTTGGGAATCTCGTACATATAAGATATGTTTAACTCTACACCGAATTCAGTCAAGCGTGAAATGCATCCATAAATTTTCTTCTAACTTATTAATTAAATTTATATTTCGTACGCGAGTTTTAAATTTATCAGGAGTTAAAAGAAGCTTCATTACGCAAAATAATTTTTATAATTTAGATAAATTCCAGAAAAGATAGGTTTTTATAAATGCTACGAAATAAAGCAATTTTTACCTTTAGTAAACAACTTCTTAAACTCTTTCATTCCGAAAAATAGTTATAGCCACTTTCATTTTTCTGAAAAAATAAATAAAAGTGGATTTGACGACTTTTGTAAATCGCCTACTCAACTGTCTGTACCAATCAGCGCTAAGACCAAGAAATAAATTTAATGTGACTTCATGCGCCTGCCACAAAGCGTCGTAAGGTGTCACTTTCTGAAGTGGAATGTATACCATAAATTCAGTGAAGGCTGACCTCTATCCTACCTATGTTAATTTTGCTAAATTCATGACCCATTATCTCAAAAACTATTTAAGATAGACTGAAATTCTTACAGGAGGTCGATAAATGTGCTCCAAATTCACCGAGACACTTTTATCCAATAAGTTTCGTTTTAAAGTAAGATAGGCTTATTTCCTTAAATACACTATCTCGAACAGAATTTTTCAGAAATTACTTTTTTAAACATAGTTGATGATTACATAAACTTTCCCTACCCCTCTCTCGTGTACAGTATACAGTTATACTTACCACAGTTTATTTTCCTGTATACTCAATTTTAATCGACATAAAGGTTTCCGGAAATAGTTGCATTATGCATTTCGTTATTATTATAAAGCGATCATCGATAGCCAAATGTTTCCTAACTGGACGCTATATGCTGCTTTAAAATCCCGTACTCCTTCCATGATATCGCGAGAAAAAATTGAAAATGGACAATGGCTTAAGTAATGAAACATCCGAACACTATATAACGTATATCTTGGAAATGGCTGATGACACAAAAAAGGTTATTTGAAATAAACTGTGTGTTTTAAAGGGATCTAAATCTTTTGTTTAGTACTTTTTCGTCCATCCCTTTACGTTTACCAGTTATACAAGATTATACAAAATTTCTTCCCATGTCATGTAAATGGTAGTTCGGATGGAGACATTTTGTTGAAAAACTTCGTGTCGCATCTATAGAAGGTACTGAACATAAATACCAAGTTTGGTGTTGATCCGACTTTTCGTTTTTGAGTTAGGTTGTTCAGACACATACGCACACACGCGCGCGCACGCGGACCTTTTTCTAAAAAGGGCTCTTTTGAGATTCAGGGTGCCTAAAACATGTATTGCCGATGAAAGCTGGGTATACTACTATGCCGTAGTAAAGAAAGTAAAAATACATTTCAACACCAAAGTATATACACGGCATCACTTAGAGGTTATTTTTATTGTCCTAAAATTTAATTTAGCTATCTCCAATAGTTTCTGAGAAAACGGGTCATTTATACCACAAATGTAATTCAAAGAAAAAGTTGTTTAAAGTACATATGTTTGCAAAGAAAGAAATTACATGACTTGAGAACACAGAAGTTACCATACTTTACTGTATTACCTAATTTGTGGAGAAAAACTTACTCTTAAAAGATGGGCTAAAGTTTACTTTTCTATCCAAAGTGTGTAGGAGTTTTGGTTTTTTCTATGAAATGTGCAAAATTTACAGCACAAAATGGCAGATGTAGTACCATTTTAAATATGTTTAAAATATGTGTTGTGCCTAAAACAATAAAAAGATATATATAATTAAATAAAAAAGTCAGGACTGTATAAGAACTACTGCCTGTTCAGTGAGTGGTTGGGGAGCCCCTCCAAGTAGGTAGAGGTTTAGGTACTGGAAGGAGGTAGTGTTTATTTGGTCTGAGGTAAACAGTGAGGGATAACCAGCGTGACAGTGAAAGAGTATTGGCTGTTTTCCACTGTACACGCCACGCGCGGCACGATTTCAGCATACTGTGTGCTTCTCTCAACTTTAACCGAGAGATAAGTCATCCCACCCCACTAGCTAAAACGTCGTTGAACAGATCGTAAAAGTGTCATTGTTTTGGCAATTTTTGCCATTTAGTCTCCCTTTAAGTAAATAAGTAAATATGGCTATCACTAATTTTCTTACAGGTACCAAACTGACTGTTAGCATTTTGTTACATTTAAATTCCAAGAATTTGAGGCTATTTTGTTCGCTTGTTTTAAAACACGTTAAAAATAAAACCTTGATTTTATGTGCTGATAAAATTGAAACACCGTTTATTTCCATACGTTACATAAGAGATTTTCATAAAGTAACGCCATTAAAAATATCTGTTTCGATGTTCCATAACTCCCTGCAGATGTATCGTGTTTAATCTGTTAATATTTCATAGGTTTCTGCGTAAAATATTTACGCTTGGATGCATTGCAGACCACGGCATTCGTTAAAATGAAGCATTGCTAATTCATTTCCTAAAAACCTTTGCGTGGTTTCCTGGCGACGTGCAGATACGTTGTAAAAACAATATTTGTGTCATCCGCAACTGAATCAAAGCCGATATATAAACATGCTGTTATGATTACCATGGATGTTTCGTCTTTTTTATTACAGAACGAATAAGTAAGTATTAAGGTGATGCTTTTCTATCTCTTCATAATACTCAGTGTTTGTTATTCGATGTGCTTAGCCCTGTAGTTCAAACGTAGTGGCTTGTTTTATGCTTGTTTTCACTGCATTGTTATTGTTGGCTGGAAAATATTTGTATTGTGACTGTATGTTATTTTGTGCTAGAAGTGTGTGTACTCTTAGCAGAGATGTTTGAAATTCATAAAATAATCCAATTATTTTAAAATCGTCTTGCTTACACAAACATTACTCGAGCATGTTTATGAATTTCATACAAGTGTGTCATAATTTAGATTAGTTTTAATACAGAGTGATAAGAGTATAATTTGCACCTCTTAGAATATTTTGAATATAATTAACCATTATTACAAATAGAAAACTTTGCTATGTCTCTTTATATTAGAATATATTCAGAGTATTTAAAAATATAAGTTAATTTTATCTAAAATAAAAATGTACTATAGTTGTATATATTTTCATAATTTATTATAAATGTATATAACCTTTATCAATTTTTCTTCATAAGAGTTGCTTGAAGCAACATTTTATATGCTCCTTATAAATATTATCTAGATATATTTCTCTATCTTATTTTTTAACTAAAACTTTCTATATTATAGAATGTTGCTTACATCATTATTTTAATATGTATTTCTTAGTTGTGATGCTTAACTTAGGTTAACATAAAGTCAGAATTCGTATGTAAGAAATTACAAGAATATAGTCTCAAACTTTTTGATGATTATTTTTAATCAATAAAGTGGTTGTAATGGTTCAGTTGCATGTACATTAATTTGATAATTATTTACAGCTAATTGTTAAAATACATACAAAAAATGTTACTTAATTGCAAAAAGGTCTATGCTTAAAACACAAGCACTGGAGAGGTTTAGCATTACGAGGGAATTTACTAATTAAATATGCTTAAAAACATTAATGTGTGATTTGGGTATTTCAAGAATGCTATAATTTATCCTTTAAAACTATAATTCTAATGGGGTAGGCAGAAAATTGGCTGTTTTCACATTATTTCGTCACCTATGTTTCTTTCTTAATCCATTCTAAAACCTTTTGACTTAAATTAAGTGGTTTATGCAGGAATATAGTTATTTATGAAAATATATACGCACAAAGAAGGCAGCAAAGAATTCAAAATATAACATATATTATTATTGCTATATTAGACCATGCTCCAGAAGATACTCATTTTAGGACGCGCATTTACGAAGATATTTTCCTTGTATTGGTAAGTACCGAAAGCTCTCAAAATACTGAACAGTAATATATTCTACAGGGTGTTCCAAAAGTCTTACTATCCCGCTTAACTCCTTACTATATTCTTTTCTTGTTGCAGAGAGTGCTAATTATCCAAAACATTGACCGATGGTTCCAAATAAATCCTAAAACAATAATTTTTCATGATTTTATTGTTTCATTATTGATCTAGCACTTTATTACTACTGTAACCTTTGAGATTTGTTGGTCAGTTCTAGTTCCAGCTGAATGGGGTACCTGAATATTTTCTCAACAAGTGCAAGAGAATACCTCACTGATGTGTTCAAAATAAATATTGTCACGGCGTACCGGCGCCGCTGCACTAATACTACTGCCACTACGAAGGGGTGGCTCTAGACGCCGGTGCCACCATGTACGCTCCACAGGGTAACTCGTGGGCCCGGGATGTGGATCATAGACCTGAGCTACAGCGTATGCGTACACCCACCCCTACCGTAGTGTGGCTTGTCTGAATGGGGAAAGCTAAGAAAGGGTGTATCCAAGGTGCTCTAATCTTGGAAAGGCGTGCGAAAGGGAAGTGCGGATATGACCAAGGTAGTTCCAAGCTCCTACAAAGTAAACCCAACTAAGTTAACAAAGCATAATGCAACATTTGAGATTCCCGTTTCAGAATAAGGATGCACGTGGACTTTCAGAATGGCGACCTACATGGGGTTCCTTACATGGGGTTCGAGAGTACCTGCCATAGAATTGCCCACGAGTCCTAAAACTTGTACTGTTAACACAAAGCCCTGGCCAAGCTTAGCAAAACGTCATGGCCAGGGGAGTGACCCGATGCCAATCAGCAAAATCGCGGGCGCTGGCCGGGTTAACTGTTCTCCAACACAGCGACTTCCGCGGATGTAAGCTGGGTTCCTGAACTCTCGCCTTAACATGTGAAATCCTCTCCATTTCACCTTTTACGGAACCTTATAATAATTCTGTGAATAACTAAAAAATAATAGACAATGCGCAGTGACATCGTATTTGAAGAATTTACCAGCACATCTGAAATGACAAAATCCTAATATGAGATATTACAATGCGTTACTTCGACATATCTAACAAAATCGGCCATATTCGCCATCACCAGGGCCTGGATTTTGATGACCATAAAAGTTTTGAAAAATTTCCTATAAAATTATTCTAATTTTTTTAAAAAATAGCAATAATTAGTGAAAAAATACCCCAATACTGAGATTCGTTTAATTTAGTGCACAGAAATTTATTAATTTATACCTGGCTAAAAGTGCTATGCAACTCAACTGCAAAAATGCAAAAGTAATGCACATTTTTAACTTAATGTTATGGAAATTATATATATAGGTTTAATGTAAGAATACCATATATGATGTCGAGGTAAAAAGAAGGAAAACAATGGGCACGGGGGGCATTGACAGTCACCAAGATTTGAACATGAGTTGCCAGTGTGCAAAGCGCATTCTTTGCGTCTTAGCTTTCAAAAGTTCTGTTCCCACACCTAATTAACAAGCAATTTTTGGAATTCCTGGCTAGGTCATTTCTCGTTTTAGGTACCCGATAACTTACATGGGTTCAGTTCATTGGCTGTGTTCGTCAACCGAATTTTGATTACTCCTCTCATTTGTGTAATAAACTATGGACATGGCATCAGACAGACAGACATACGTTTGCGCTCTAGTGACACATTGACTTTGAGAAAGAGGAGAAGTGAACTAGCCTGTTCCATCAGACCTCCTTCATTGTTACAGAACAAACATAAGGGCAAAGGTGTTTTAAGGCTGGACAGACGGATTAACAAAGCAGAGAGAGTAACCTTGCTTGTTGCTCCCGCTGAATCACCTACTGTGCACTGCGTGACCTACACCTGCACGTAAAGCAAGAGCAGTTAATTCGTTCAGTACAGTGATGGTATGCAATTTTGGTTTTTAAATACATAATCCACCCTTCATAAGTCAATATACCTATTGCAGGTTCATGAATTGATAGAATAATGCTCTATTATAATGTATCTTACATTAGTATTAATATTTCTGATATGAACATATACATATTTTTATAGGTTTGGTAGTCATAACATAAACAATAATAAATGCATACTATTAAAGCAATAACATAGTAAAATAACAAGACCCTTAGCTTGGTCAATATCGTTCTAGTCGCACTATAACGCTAACAGTATGAAATTAATTTTAACGAAAAACTTTCACATTTATAACAGTGAGTGTGAATAGGCTTCTTGGTAATTAATTGGTATCTAACACAATTCAAGCAAACTACAACGTACTTAATAATGAACCAATACATAGAAACGACAGACCCACCACTGCTGTCACTCATATCACATGTTTACTCACTGCAATGCACGGGGTAAGCCTGCTTGCTCAAGCACAAAATCAAGCTAGTTGATGACGTCTACACTATTGGGATGCTTGGAAATGGACTCGTGTGAACCCCGCTGAAACCACAGTGCAGATAAAATAAGTCATGCTCTCAGAGTATAACTACTAACAAGGATGTAGACGGGATGAAAAGAATATAAAGCACAAAGTTTCTGATGTTTGTTAAGTTTTTCTTATATAAAATGTCAATAATATAAAACTCTTTATATAGGTACTCAATGTAAATGTACTAAGACCAATTAAAGACCCAAAGGGCAGGAAAATGACAAAATAACGATGTAAAATCCAAAAAAGCCTTAATATAGAAAATGGTATGAAATGACCAAGTAAATGTGCGTGTTCATCATCTGGATCTCATTATAAGGATTTGCATATACATTAGCAATACCTACGATATAACAAAAGACGGCATGTCATCAGATTCGGGGCCCTGTTATAGCCATAAACGACATTCCTTTTTATTTTGTCAACAAATAATGAACTTTCGTAACATTTATGTTCCTTTTTATCTTTTATACCACAGAAATGGAAACTGAGAAAACGTTAGCAATTTTTTTTTACTTTACTGACCCAACATTGGGGTCAAATGACTCATTTTTTCAAGTCCTACGAGCCCTAGCTCTACAATTTCACCTTCAAATATAGTAAGGAGTTACGAGGAGATAATGGGAATCAAGGCACATTTTGTATGTGTTTTATTCCACATGTGCTCAAACACCCACAGTTTTCCTCTCGTGGAAAACATTTACAGGAAAGGAAATGTGGTCCAAAATCGCTGACTGTTGTGATGACGTACCGGGGAAGGGTTGGAGGGATTCCAACATCCAGCACAAATGACATGGTTTGATGCGAAACCGTCAACAAACAATCGATATGCAGAAATCGCTTCATGTACAGCTCTCTCTCCAGAACAGCAGGAACATGCCAGAATGAAGCCATTATGGCACCAATTCAGTCTTCAGCGTAACGTACCACATGTTCCCGTCATGCATTGGGGTTATTATCAAGTGCTCCAGTAAGGTAAATTTCAAAAACAACAAAGTGGTTTCAGAATTGCATATTATGAAGATTAATACAGTAATGACTTTCTCTCGTTTTACATACTACTGTCTTCAGTAATGACACAAGTGCTTATAGTTTTCCGGTAACTTAATTGAAGATAACGTAAGCTGCTTGTTGATATAACTATACTGAGACCGAAGGACGATATACAATTATTTAATGACAACAAGGCTCAATTAAATTTGAGAAGTTAATTGTCTTTAGCTCCACGTATTGACGCCAATTTGAAGATGGTTTGTATCGTAGGAGTTGTTTGCATCACGCTTTGGGCGTCAACTTTAAGGAGTTGTATTATATTTCAATTGTTGGGGAACCGAACTTGTAGTAGTTGCAACCGCACGTATAGTAAACAGTTTCCGGTAGCCTTTGCCCCAAATGTATTTTTACTGTTTCTTTAAATATTATATATTTATGTTTGCCTCGGCTGCGTCAATATTATTGTTAGAGACATGGATGTCTTGGCAGGGTTGTGGTGCGACTAAGAATGTAGGCTTATACAGATTATAATTTCACTTCACTCCTTTTATTAATGCTTGATTAGATTTATATAACACTTCACTAATATAGCGAGAGGTGTGAGATGTTTTTATTAAATACTTGAACTTTTTATTACGTAAACTATTTTTCGTCTCACACGAATACGTATTAAATCTCTGGAGGACACTTATTGTGTCTGGTTAGTAACGCTGTCTGCAGGCAACTGAATTGATTTCAATCGTCTAAACTTGTAAATTTCTGTATTTCAGGTCTCTGATTGGCTAGTCTTACTCCATTAGAATACCTTCATTTAACTAAAGCTTTTTTGGTTTTTGATTGGCTATTTTTATAAACTGTCACTAAAATTACGTTATTGCTTCCATCAAAAGTAGTATTGTTAAACTCTCAAACTCATTATTGCCTCAAGGTTACCTCTTTGTTAGCAACCTTGAACTTATTATTCTCACAGCTCCTACATTATTAAATTACGTAATGCATTCATATAACATTATTACATATGGATACAATAATATAAACACATACAATGACTGTTACATATATCTTACAAATTATTACATAGACATGTTGCTTCAAGGTGGGCTGTTGTTGAATTTATACATTATATAATTAGACGGAAATTATTTAAGTGCTAAAAATACTGCCTGAAATTACTTAAGAAAAATCTTATGTGTTACTTTCACTTCAGGTAAACCTTTCCGGAAGTACTTTCATTGCACAACTCATTAGAGATGCAAAGGGAATAGCGATAGTAAATGTTTAAGAACTTTACGTTATGTGCTAACCTTAAAATTCCATATACTCTTTGCGTGAGATCGCAAGATATAACTGAAAATAATGGGACTTTAAAATAATGGCTAAGTATTCGACAATTAGAACCACTAATAACTTTATTTTGGATGTGTCTGATGCCACAATTGTATGTTTTAAAGAGATGTGAATTTTTTGTGTAGTACGTTTTCGTCTATCCCTTAACGTTCAACTGTTATATTAAATTATACAAAATTCCTTCCAAAAGAAGAGAGCCTTACAGGATCTTCCCAGAAAATTAAAGATTTACATCTTACTTGTCGCATAAATATACACAGTATTTTAGCCAAAGTCGTTAGAGTCATTTTTTAGAAAATCAGACATTTGAAAAATCTTTCATGTAAATGGTAGTTTTGGATGCGAATTCTCTTGAAAATCTTTGTGCTGTATCTTTGGAAGGTACTAGTCTTAAATACCAAGTTTTGTATTTTTTCGCTTTTGGGTTCACGACACTGTTTCGATGTTCACACACACGCACACACACACACACACACACACACACACACACACACACCGGACCTTTTATTCAGGGGTCTCCAAGTTGTATTTCCGGTAAAATATCCGATCAAATTTTTGGGTGTAATGCAATACCTTCTCTACCTCCTATGTACGTTGTAGAGAAAGTAAAAATGACTATTTAAGTAACCATGCAATCTATAATTTTGAAACAGTAAACACGTTACTATTAGCACCTGTAATCAATAGACTTCACCAAGATATCTTACATAGTGTAGATTTTCTAAATCTAACGGATGCATTACCTTGAAGGAATCCATGAAGTTTGACGTTGGTTGAAAGTCAATTTAACTTTAAATGTCAATCTAGAAAAGTTCTATAGTTGAAGCAGATTTGGTTTGTTGTTGAGGAAGGAAAATTAGAAGTTAAGTACCTTGTAAGAGTAGCTTTTTTTGAAGAACAATCCATAAAAATATTTTGATGGTTGCACTCACATTACCTTCTCTACTCCTGTGCAAACTATTTCTCGTACACACGCTTATTCTCCATCTACGTCATCTTAATCGAGATAAGGCGCTAATTTTCTTGTAAATGCAAGGGGAATATGGTAGGATTTAAATGATTGTGAAATCTTTTAAGAGCTCGTTGCTATGTGGAGCATTCCATTCTCTTTGCATGTCCAGGAGATAAAAAAATGAATAGCGAATTCCCATTTGAGAAAAAGTATAAGCATTGGAAAAATGAAACAAATAACAAGGAATGGTTCACTCCAGAAAAAATAAATATGATATAAATTGTGTTTTAATGTGTAGTAAAATTATCTTATCTCTTACGGTTTCCAGTTATGCGAGAGTCTTTTGGGGACAGTCCCAGAAAATTCAAGATATACATTTCATTTGGCATGAAAATACCTTAAACATATGATATTTTAATCAAAATCGTTAGAGCCATTTTTTAGAAAATTGAGGCAGTATTTTATATCACAACACTGTGAATGCCAGAGTGATTGTAGTGTAAATTAACATTATTGCATGACATTGATTTGAGATGTTTGTTAATTATAAGCATTGTTAGGAAATAAGTTTACACGGCCTCACTGAAACTGACAATAGGAGCGGGTAACAATGAACGAGGGGGTGAGTAGTTTATCAATTATAAGAGACAAACAAATGACGTCAGAGTAGCGCGCTTTTCTGTAGAAATGGAGGGAACCTCTTCCCTAGAGCATATGTGTTCGTAATTTTGATTGGATAAAAAATAGACGCTAATGTTGGCGAGCTTTATTAACCAATAGCAGCTCGATTATAAGCTTTAGGCATATCGGGGTGAGGGAGTATAAATTCTAAAGCCAGAGACAAGTATCGCACAGTTTAATAGAATCATTCACGGGTTACACGTCGCACAGTTTAACAGAATCATTCACGAAGTACACGTTACGCAGTTCTACAGAATCTCTCACGTCGTAAAGTTAGTTACAAAATGTGAAATACTCGAATTAATAATATGCGGCAAATAAGTTATTATAGTTACATTTGAAAATATAACAGTTTCAGTCGGGCGTGTATCAAAAGTAAATCTGTGAAATTAACTAAGTGTGACGCCAATAAAGGTGTAAAACAAATTGTTTTATCAGTGTTATCTTTTAGTAACAACTCCTTTCCGTTTACACACCCTGTTCAAAAGATTTGCTCGACTGAGTAATAATAGCTAGCCGGAGGACAAAGAACTCAAAATTCAAAATAGTAAAACAATAACAGGCGCTCAGCAAATAAGATAACACGAAAGATACTGCGACAAAATCAAAATTTTCGAAAACTGTTTGATGTATAGTGTAGTCTGGGGTGGGAATATTTTCTTGAAAATACCAAGTTTGGTATTCGTCCAGGTTTTCGTTTTATGAGATATGCTGTTCACAGGCAGATACATACACACACACACACACGAACATATTTCAAAAAATACTTTCTTTGGATTCAGGACACCCCAAAACATATATTTCAGGTGAAATCTTGGTATTGAATTTTTAGTTGGAATGTAATGCTTCCCTACTTACCTACTATACGTAGTAGAGAAAGAGAGACCAAGTAGGCGATACCAATAGCCAGTCGGAAACGCATGCCAGAACACGCAGATGAGATTTTGGTAGCGTTACATATCCATAAGCCCAAATTTCCTTCTCTCTACCTCTTTTATTCATTCGACGAACATCTTCGTAGCGCGAGGCGCCATTAAAATGCATCACTATGTTGTTAACCTAATTACTGCGGCGAACGGATCCGACAGACAAAGAGAACTTTGAGCAAAGTCATCTTGAAAAACACCGATTAAGGGAGCGAAATAATTCGGCGCAAAACTTCTCGCAATGAGAGGCAAGGTAGCTGCTCCCCCATGTTTCGGAAACTCTCTTCGTTATCCTGTCTTTTGACTCGATATCTCTCCCTCTTTAGATACCCATCCTCTAACAGAAATTCTGCCGATATATACCATTACTTCCAGTTACTTTCTTCTATTCTTAAATTTTGATATTTAATATAATCTAAAACAAATATTATGTGTTGCATTCACATAACCTTCTCGACTCACTCATCTACAACTTTTTACTTTCTCTATTACGTATAGTAAGTAGGGGAACTATTGTATTCCACCCAAAAATTGGATACCGAGATTTCACCGGAAATACATGTTTTGAGGCCTCCTGAATCCAAAAAAAAGCATTTTTGGAAACATGTCTCTCTCTCTCTGTGTGTGTGTGTGTGTGTGTGTGTGTGTGTGTGTCTGTGAACAGCATAACTCAGAAACGAACAGTCGGATAAACACCAAACTTGGTATTTAGGTTCAGTATCTTCCAGAGATGCGACACGAAGGTTTTCAAGAAAATCCCCCACCCCAGATTACCCTTTTCATGGAACATTTTCCGAAAATTTTAATTTTCTCAAAAATGGCTCTAAGGATTTTGATTAAAATATTATATGTTTAAGATATTTTCATGACAAATGAAACCTATATCTCGAATTTTCTGGGAATGTCTTCAAAAGCATTCATTGTGAACGACTATTGCATAACTGGTAAGCCATAAGAGATAGACAAACTTTTACTACACAAAAAATGTAGATCGCGTTAAAATACACAATTTATGTCATATACACTTTTTTGTTGAGTGAACCATTTTCGAGATACTGCTTGTTATTCCCTTAAATTTTCCAGCACTTACACTTTTCCTCAATTTCGTTATTCATTTTTTTTGTCCTGGTAATACAAAGAGAATGGAATACTCCACATAGCAACCAGCTCTTAAAATATTTGACTATTTCTTAAAGCCTACCAATTCCTGTTGCATCTACAAGAAAATTATCAATAAGATTAACATCTCGATATCTCGATTAACATGAAGGCTATGTAGAATAAGCGTTTGTAAAAATAGTTTGTGCAAGAGTAGAGAAAGTCATGCGAGTGTAACACATCAGATTTTTTTTATTCTATCACAAGCTTCCATTGCTAATATTTAATTGTACACTACAATAGGTAAAGCAATAGGAGCGTGTCGCTAAGTGATGGATTTGAAATACTATGTTCTTTACAAGACCACGAGAATTACCAAACGATTAAAGACTTCCCATTTTAGAAAGGTATAAGTATTTGAAAATGCAAGCCAATAACAAGAAAAGGAACGCGCGTAACTGGCATTTGAGATTCCCGGTTTCGATCCCCGGCGACCGCCCATTTGAACTTGGCTTTTTTCGTGGCTTTTCCTTATCGCCAGGAGAATGCTGCGATGGTTTTTATAATACCGCATTATTTCATTCGATATTACCTTTTGGGGTACGTGACTTGACTGGGTAGTTTGGTGTTGTGTGGTGCAAGGTGCATATGCTCTCAGCGGAGAGCTGTAGTGCCTGCAGGAGTGTTTCCATCTGTGAACTTTAGGGACCCCGCAATATCCCCAACTGCCGCTACTTGGTCCGGGCAACAAACCTTGGGATCTTTCATCTCATCCCTTCCTCCCGGAGATTGCATATGGCACAATAGGCCTCTCCCGCAGTGCTTAAATCCTCCTCTGCCTATATATACCAGGTGACCCACATAAGCCGTTCTTAGTTGAAGTTAGTTTATGCGGGTAGCGCGAATGCCAAAAGGTTTGCCTAAGCAGAATTGCAAAGGGGACTAATGCTTGGAAACGAACACTTTAACTGCTATTACTGGTCCTAGAGCTCCTTCGGTAGATAAACTGCCTGCTATGTTAGATGCTCCGGGTTTCGATTCCCGGCTGGTGTTCACCGCCTGTGGCGTTTTTGTAGTAAAGGGGTAAAAAGCTTGTTCTTAGGGCTCAGCATGGCAAGAAAGCAAATTCCGAGTGGCAGAATGACCTTAAATTTGGTGGGTTCTTGATAAAGCTTTTTGAACATACAGATCCTGGATATCATAGTTAAATTCTCTCTTAGTTTAATCCAATGTCTATGTTTCATTAACAAACCAATAATGTCCGTGTATGTGTCTGTGAACAGCATAACTCAGAAACGAACAGTCGGATAAACACCAAACTTGTATTTAGGTACAGTATCTTCCAGAGATGCGACACGAAGGTTTTCAAGAAAATCCCCCCACCCCAGATTACCCTTTACATGGAACATTTTTTCGAAAATTTTAATTTTCACAAAAATAGCTCTTACGATTTTGATTAAAATATAATATGTTTAAGATATTTTCATGACGAATAAAATGTATATCTTGTATTTTCTGGGAATGTCTCCAAAACTATTCATCATTGGGAACGACTTTTGCAAAACTGGTAAACCATAAGAGATACACAAAATGTTACTACATAAAACATGTAGATCACGTTAAAATACACAATTTATGTCATATATATTTTTTTTGTTGAGTGGGCCATTTTCGAGATATTGTTTGTTATTCCCTTAAAGTTTTGAATACTTATTTTCTCAAATGGGAATTCGTTATTCATTTTTTTTGTCTTGGATATGCAAAGAGTATTAATCTGTGGCAAAGAGAATGGTGCTGCACCTAGCAACCAGCTATTAAGATATATGTGGATGCTTAAAGGCTACTGTATTTCTATGCTGCGCTTGCAATTATAAAACAAGGGGAACATAGTAGGCCTTAAGCGATAGTCAAATATTTTTAGAACTGGTCGCTATGTGTAAAATTTAATTCTCTTTACATGTCAAAAGATCGCTTCTGCAAATGTTTATCTCAATCAATATGAAATAGATGGAGAATAAGAGTTTGTAAAAATAGTTTCTACAAGAGTAGATTTTTTAAAAGATGTCCGTGTCTGTGTCTGTTTGTATATCTGTCTAACTGTGAACAGCATACACTCAAGGACGAAAAGTCGGATAAGTACCAAACTTGGTATTTGAGTTTAATATCTTCCAAGGATGTGACACCAAGATTTTCAAGAAAACCCCCCACTCCACACTACCCTTTACATGGAACATTTTTCGAAAAATTTGATTTTCTCAAAAATGATTGTATTGATTTTGATTAAAATATCATATGTTTAAAACATTTTCATGGCAAATGAAATGTATATCTTTAATTTTCTGGGAATGTCCCCAAAAGCCGTCTTCATTATGAATGACTTCCGAATAACCGGTAAAACATAAGAAATAGACAACGGTTTACTATACAAGGAATCTAAATCTCGTTAAAACACACAATTTGTAATATATATATTTTTTACAGTAAACCATTTCCGAGATATTCTTTGTTATTTGTTTGAATTTACGAATACTTATACTTTTTGTCAAACGGGAATTCGTTATTCGTATGTCCTGGATATGCAAAGAGAATGGAATTCTCCACATAGCAACCAGCTCTTAAAAGATTTGACTATCGCTAAAAGTCTATCATATTCTCCTGCGCCTACAGCGAAAATAGTAATAAAATAGTTTCTGCGAATGTTCATCTCGATTAACATGAAGTAGATAGAAAATAATCGTTTGAAAAAATACTTTTTCAAGAGTAGGGAAAGTCTTGTGAGTGCCACACATCAGATTTTGTAAGTCAGCATTTAGATCTCTTTCCATACATGTTCACTTCGGTTGCTATTGCTTAAGTGCATATCTATCAAGAACCTTTCTTTGTGATCATTTCCTAAACTCTGAACCATCCATTATTGCGTGAAAGGTCCTTCTCCAATGCTGTTAATTTCGTTTCTCTTCTGCTGATAAGGTTTATGATTGTGTATATATAGAATATTTATTTATTCATGTGGCATTGTTTTTACAGAATATTGCAGTCAACGTAAATTATATCGCCCTTATGGCTTTAGAAAAGTTGTTGGCAAGGTTGGAAAAAATGCAGAGCATAGTGGGATAGAAAATTGTACTTAATAACGTTATGAACTAGTTTGTATATAGAAAACACAATTTACAAAATCGTGATAGATCTAAACAAATTCTGAACCTGATAGCAAATACAAACATAGTGATATACACTATGTGATTAAAAGTATCCGGACATCTTATGTGCATTGTGCTACCTCCTACTGCCTGATACTCATTATCCGCGACCTCAGTAGTCATTAAACATCGTGAAACAGCAGAATGGGACGCTCCGTGGAACTCACGGACTTCAAACGCGGTCAGGTGATTGGGTGTCCCTTGTGTCAGAAGTCTGTACGCGAGATTTGCACTCTCCTAAACATCCCTAGGTCCACTGTTTCTGATGTGATAGTGAAGTGAAAACGTGAAGAGACATGTACAGCACAAAGGCGTACAGGCCGACCTCGTCTGTTGAATGACAGAGACCGCCAACATTTGAAGAGGGTCGTAAAGAGTAATAGGCAGACATCTATCCAGACCATCACACAGAAATTCCAAACTGCATCAGAATCCACTCCAAGTACTATGACAGTTAGGCGTGAGGTGAGAAACCTTGGATTCCATGGTCGAGCGGCTGCTCATAAGCCACACGTTGCGCAGGACGCCTCGATTGGTGTAAGGAGCGTCAACATTACACGATTGAACAGTGACAAAACGTTGTGTGGAGTGACGAATCACGGTACACAATGTGGCGATCTGATTTCATGGTGTGGGTATGGCGAATGCCCGGTGAACGTCATCTGCTAGTGTGTGTAGTGCCAATAGTGAAATTCGGAGGAGGTGGTGTTATGGTGTGGTCGTGTTTTTCCTGGAGGGGGCTTGCACCCCATGTTGTTTTGCGTGGCACGATCGCAGCGCAGACCTACATTGATAATTTAAGCACCTTCTTGCTTCCAACTGTTGAAGCTGTTCATACTGCACGGGCTGAGGCGGAGTGGTTACACGACAATAACATTCCTGTAATGGACTGACCTGCACAGAGTCCTGACTTGAATCCTATAGAACACCTTTGGGATTTTTTGGAACGCCAACTTCGTGCCGCGCCTCACCGACCTACACGATACTTCTCCTCAGTTCCGCACTCCGTAAAGAATGGGCTGCCATTCCGCAAGAAACCTTCTAGCACCTGATGGAAAGTATGCCTGCGAGAGTGAACGCTGTTATCAAGGCTAAGGGTGAGCCAATATCATATTAACTTCCAGCATCACCGATGGACGGCACCACGAACTTGTGCGCCATTTTCAGCCAGTTGTCCGGATACTTTTGATCACGTAGTGTATATACAGAGTTTTTCGTTGATATTGTGGCCACTCGAATTCTCGCCGAAACAGTTATAATATCACGCAACCGCCTCACGTTCCCATAATTACAATTAAAATAACAAAAAGTACATATCATAAGTGGTGTTGGAAATGTTGTCTTTCTCTATTCGCATATTCTGAGGAAATTTGCATTCACACTCTGAAGTTCAATATGCGAAATAGTTTGAATTTCTCGAGTAATGTTTTCTTTTAGTTCTTATGATGTACCTATGGGGTTTGTTGCACATACAATTAAATCGGGGATCGCGAGGATCATAATTCTTTACTAAGTATCCTATTTTCTACAATTTTCTGAATTAAATTAAATGAAACATCAGCTATATTTGCGGTAGTAAGTCTTTTTGGAAAAATCAATACCGAAATTCAGCATCCGTCAGCTGTTCAAAAAATGGTGTAAGTAAAATGTTCCTGTACCTCTTTTTCCTTCATGCAAGAAATCTCGTGTGTAAAATCGGGTTTCTCTGTGCTCTAATATATGTTATTTTGCGACGAAATATGGCTATACAAATGAAACCATGCCTCGTCAGAGAAGAATATAAAGTGTGGGTTAATTATTCTATCGGCAGTTTGCAAAATCCAATTATAGAACGGACTCTGATGATTACATGAATTTCCGACATTTATTAAAATAAGGCGCGTGCTTATTATTGTAATTGTAGTTAACGTGAGGCGGTAGCGGGGAAAACATAACTGTTTTGGCGGGAGACTGGCGGCGAGCTGCGGCCGCCGGCGCGCGAGTCGCCGTGCGGTGGCCACAATGTGGAAGAAACGCACTATAAATGTCCCGTTTCTCCCTTTTTGTTCAATTTATATACACACGACGTCATAAGCAAATAACCGAAGAAAATATATACTTTAAAATGAGAAACAACATATTTAATACTATTTTATTGCTGGATAGCTTACTTATAAGGTTTATTACAAAATACCAAACATGTGTAAGGAACGGAGAGTACATATATCCAACGTTACAGTGAAAATTATAATACAGGGTAATTCAAAAACAAGGAACGGACTTTAAATATTTATTTCTAATGAACGACAATACATGGCAACACATGCGATACGTCACTGAATAGAGAAAACTTCAAAATTTTATTTTATGTGTTCAAAATGAGCACCATTTGTTATGCGAGGATGACCAGTGCTTTTCCGTTTGCATGCGCAACCATCTTCTACGAATTTATTGTATCAATTGTAATTTTTATGACAAATTTTTAATTGAACTTGCAACGAAATGCACGCTGCAATGAAACAATGGATTCACTCTTTGCATAATGCAGCACTCAAAACTACTTTTCCTGTGACGTCGCCATTTTCTCGTAAACAAACACAGCGCCGCTGTAGGCACTGTATGGTACTAATAGGTGGGGCTTAAAACTTTGAACTTTCCTCTATTCAATGATATGTCGTAGGTGTTGCTGTTTATTGTCGTTCATTAAAAATGTATATTTAAAATCTGTTCCTTCTATTTGAATAACCTTATAAAACATCTATGGAACAACTGTGAAGTAGGTTCTTGCTTCACGTATGGAAAGCCAAGTTTAAAAATATTAACTTTATAATTTTGACTGCTTCTTTTAAATATTATCTATTTATGTTTGTCTCGGCTGCGTCAGTATTATTGTTTTTAGAGACATGAATGTCTTAGCAGGTAGTGGTGCGACTGAAGAATGTAGGCTTACACAGATTATTATTTTACTTCACTCCTTTTATTAATGCTTGACACTATTTAAATAACACTTCACTGATGTAGAGAAAGTGAGCTGTGAGATTTTTTTTTAATTACTTACACTTTTAACACGTAAACTATTTTTCGTCTCACACTGTATACATATTAAATTTCTCGAGGACGCATCTCGCGTCCGGTTTGAAAGGCAGTCTACAACCAACGCGTCTAGTTATGAGCACTGTCTACAGGCAACTGACTTGAGTTCTACCGCCACATTTGTAAATTTCTGTATTTAAAGTATCTGATTGGCTATTCCTAATCCAATAGAATACTTTTATTTATAACTTAAGCCTTTTTGTGGTTGTTGATGGGCTATTTCATAAACTGTCCTAAAATTCACATTATTGTTGCTAGTAGCATTAGTAAACATTTTTACTCATTATTGCCTCAAGCAACTTTTAACCTATTATTCTCACATTATTAAATTACGTAATATATTCACATAACATTATTACATGTATACAATAATATAAACATATAAAATGACTAATATACACTTTTTTATATCTTGTTACATACACATAATGCTTTAAGGCGGGCTGTTATTGAGTTATATATTATATAATTAGACTGAAATCATCTAAGTGTTAAAAATACTGCCTCAACTGATTCACTATTCTTAAAGGAACACCCATGAAATTTAGGAAGCGAATTTTGAAACGAGAAACTCTGTGATTACTTTGCCTTCGCAGGTTAGAGTTCGCCTTTGGAAAGCATCAGATAAATGTGTAACAAAGCTCTGTACTCCAAATTCTATTTCGCAGCGTCATTTTTTATCTTATGAAAAAGTAATTTGAAAGTTGCAGCGCGTTGCTATTTTAATTTCCTGCTGGACGGAAGATAAGAGGTTGTCTAGCACGGTAGAAAGAAGTGTTGTCGTCCTTTCGTGCCCGTGGCGAGGAAATAAATATCAATTTCATTTTCAGGATAAAATCTCTAAGGACTTATTTAAAACTCAACCTCCGCTGAACTGCTATTATCTGTTTCTCAAGACCCTTAGAATTCATTCTTGGATAGATGATGTAATTGCATTATGTTTCCTCAATAACATAAACCAAAGTGTATGACAAAGCACCAAACAGCGAATATATGTGGACTGTAAAAACGTAGTGGCAACATTTGCGAGGGAGTTTGTAACATTCGGGACGACAGAGAGAATACGGAGAGTTGATCACGATCTGTGATGATAATATCAGACGAGCACAATAACTCGATACTGAAACATGTAGAACCAGTGAAAGTTCAGCAGTATGAGTGTATCACTGTGTTTACTCAGTTGTGTGCTCTTGTTCTTACTGCATCAAATGACGTCAAAATAGAACCATTCTGATAAGGGTACATCATTACCCTTTCCGATGCAAAATACTTGTATTCTAAAATTATTAAGCAGTGCAAGAGGCATGGCTTTACCGTATCCAACAAACTGATCTCATGTGCACTCAACAAAAAAGGTAAAGCCACATCAGGACTTTATTCCAAAGGGCAAGAAACAGTCACACCCCGGAGATGATTTGAAAGCCCATGCCTCTGGACCAAATTCTGCAACTCAGAGGAGCATTACACTGTAATTAGGGACCTGTTACTTCTGTGAACACCATAATAAACCAGGATTTGAATCTAGAAAAGTGCCATAAGAGCTGGGGATATAAGACGTTGCCTATACACATTGCAGAACGTGTCACTAACAGCAGTAAGCTGTATGAACGATACCTATCTGGTGAAAAGTGCATACTTGTCTTTTTAGATGAGGCATATGCTTATCTAAGTAACTGCAACAAACCCTGGACTATATATTACCGACCAAGGGGAGAAGAAAGATTGAAAGTTGGTATAAGAAAACTAACGAAACTTTCCCCAATGGCAAATTAACCATTCGTCGTGTACATAAAAATCTGATGTGTTACACTCACATGACTTTCTCTACTCTTGTACAAACTATTTTTACAAACGCTTATTCTCCATATGCTTCATGTTAATCGAGATATTAATCTTATTGCTAATTTTCTTGTAGATGCAAGGGGAATATGGTAGTAGTTAAGCGATAGTCAAATATTTTAAGAGCTGGGTGCTATGTGGCGCATTCCATTGAGAAAAAGCATTGGAAAATTTAAGGGAATAACAAGCAATATTTCGAAAATGGTTCACTCAACAAAAAAAATGTATATGATATAAATTGTGTATTTTACCGAGATCATTTTTTGTGTAGTAAAGTTTTGTCTTTCTCTTATGGTTTATCAGTTATGTAAAAGTCGTTCACAATGAAGAATACTTTTGGAGACATTCCCAGAAAATTCGAGATATACATTGCATTTGCATGAAAATAACTTAAACATATGATATTTTAATCAAAATCGTTAAAGCCATTTTTAAGAAAATTAAAATTTTTGAAAAATGTTCCATGTAAAGGGTAATCTGTGATGGGAGGTTTTCTTGAAAACCTTCGTGTCGCATCTCTGGAAGATACTGAACCTAAATACCAAGTTTGGTGTTTATCCGACTATTCGTTTCTGAGTTATGCTGTTCACAGATACACAGACATGTTTCCAAAAATGCTTCTTTTGGATTCAGGGGGTCTCAAAACATATATTTCCGGTGAAATCTCGGTATAGAATTTTTGGATGGAATACAATACTTCCCCTACTTACTATACCTAGTAGAGAAAGTAAAAAGAGTCGTTTTGGCTCCCTTACGGTGCTCTGCCCCTGTTACGAGGGCCTTTCCGTTCGTCCACAGCTTTAATTATTACCCTTACCATCTTATTTCTGGAAACAACAAACTCCTCAATATCTGATTTGCTTACACTTTTTAATCAAATATCAGACATGCTTTCCTTAGCTTATTGTATTATTAATATTGCGAAGCTGTACGTTTTAGGCGCAAAATCTACTCGGTAGTATAAATAAAACATCCCACCGAGTGGGATGGCTCAGGCGGTAACGTCTGTGGCCCGTATTCGGGAAGTTCTAGGTTCAAATCCCGTGGGCCGACCAATCTGACTGAGGTTTTTTTGCGGTTTTCCTTTAGCCGCTAAGGTACTCGTAAATACCGGATTGGATATTTAATACCACTACCCAAAGTTCCACCTTAAGTCCAAAAGAATAGTAAAAATGAAAAATAGGTGGTAATAGTGAATGCTGTGCCATCTATCCATAGGTAGACCGGAAGCCACCCTAAGGCCATCTGCACGAAGCAGAAGATCCGGCTGCTGTGCGCTAGGACCTCTGTGGACACGTGACGAAGCAAGATGGCATGGTTGCAAGAATGAGACCTAAAAGGATAACTGTCCGCCTTTCTATATGACACCCTAATGCCTGGACGGCACCCTAATGCCATCTGCACGGCACGAAGCATAATATCCCATTGCTATGCGCTAGGGTCTCTGTGGACACGACGAAGCGGGTGGTTTCAGGGATGAGACCTAGAAGGCTAACTGTCCGCCACATCTCGGTCCAAGAGTATCTACTAACAGATCCGTCGCGATATGATGCTGTAGTTAAAGTGACGTAAAATAAATAGACTAATAATAATAATAATAATAATAATAAAATATTTCTTTAAGGTTTCAATTGCATTAAAAGACGGATTAGACGCTCTAAAATATTTACTAGTTTTTATGTATGATCTATTACAGAACATTCTATATAGCCATACATAAAACAAAACATAGTCATCTTATCTGACTCAAAATCAGCCATAGGCGGGATAGTAAGTTACAATAATAAAACAACAACAAATATTAAAGAAATAAGAAGCCTAATCAAAGCAGTTGAAACTAGAAATCGTGTCACTCTACAATGGATCTTAGCTCATGTCGGACTTTTGGGCAACGAGCATGCGGATGAATTAGGAAAGAAAGGTGCAATACAATAAATAAAACCTGCAGGACACATAAAAATAAATAAACAATTAAATAACATTAAAAACATTTCAAAACCATCAGAAACTTGATGAAGAAGATAAACTAAAAGATAAAGACTATAAGAATATTAAAGATAGAGTTGATATACAAAAAAGGCCAAGGAAAACTACAGTGGCCTTATTTAAGATGGCAACTGGCCACGATTGCCTCGCAGAACACCTCTACAAGATATGATGCCTACCAACACACAAGTGCACTCTCTGTGAAGAAGATGTCATCCTGAACAAACAGCACTTCGCCAAATGAAAAGGTTTTAAAAGTGATAACTTACAGACTTTATATTGGGAAGCCAGAGGGAAAATGATGCAGATCAATTAATCCCCAGCGACATTGGTGAACAAAAACAAATATTTACTAGTGCTTCTAGATCCAAAGATACAAAGTCTGAAAAAATTAATTTCACTTCAATAAGGCAGCGCATCGGTGAAATTTGGTAAAATATGAGAAGCATTATTTAGTTTTTGTCTTTTTCCCCATTGGATGTTTTAATATTAACAACTTCAAAGCCACAAATAGATGCTTAATAGGTCCTGTACCAGTTAGGAAAAGCAACGTATATAACTTTAACCTCAGCTTTTCCCAATTCATTTTTTTTTCGATGTTCCTTCAACCACAGTTTATAACTTATGAACTTAAAATTTTTAGTAGAGCTTCAGGAATTACTAATTTAAAATTGTTATTTAAAGTATTAAATAGTTCTCCTGAATTTAATTATTTTTCATAACTCATAAAGTTTTACAATTCAATAACATGTATACATTTTCTTTTTTCTCTTAAAGAAATTAAAGTAAAGAAATGCCTGCACAAAAATTTCTTTGTTTGTATACTGAGCTCCAAGTAAAAATTTTGGAGGGATGCAATTAACTGCAGGAAATAGCTGGCATTTCATATTCCCATATCAAAAAGTGATAAATTATTAATTAAAAAATTACTATCCTGATCACAGTTGAAAAGGCTTGTTAAAATGTTGTGTGTAGTATATGTTTATCCCCAAGTATCTGGAGTCAAAAGTAGACTGAAGGAAATTGCACAACTCTTGCACAAACTATTCTTACAAACACTTATTCTCCATCTACTTCATGTTAATCGAGATAAACATTTGCAGAAACTATCTTATTGCTAATATTCTTGTAGTTACAAGGGGAATATGGCAGGCTTTATGCAATCGTCATATCTTTTAAGAGCTGTTTGCTATGTGGAGGGTTCCATTCTCTTTGTATGTCCAAGACAAAAAAACCAATAACGAAATCACATTTGAGAAAAAGTATAAGTATTGGAAAATTCAAACAAATGACAAGGAATATCTCGGAATTAGTACAACCACAAAAAATGCATATTACATAAATTGTATATTCCAATGAGATCTACATTTTTTGTGTAGTAAACTTTGTCCCTCTCTTACGGTTTACCAGTTATGCAAAAGCCATTCAGAAAGAAGAGGACTTTTGGAGACCTTCCCAAAAAATTCAAGATATACATTTTATTTGCCATGAAAATGTCTTAAACCTATGGCATTTTAATCAAAACCGTTACAGGCATTTTTCAAAAAATTAAAACCATGTGAAGGTATCGTTTTTGAGTTATGCTGTTCACAGTCAGACAAACAGACTCGCACACAGATATGTTTCCAAAAATGTTTTATTTGGATTCAGAGCATCTCAAAACATATATTTCCGTGAAATCTCAGTATCGAATTTTTGGGTGGAATACAATACTTCCCCTAATTACTATACGTAGTAGAGAAAGTAAAAATACAGTATGAGACTTTCTCTATTTAGGTTCCAGGTTCCATTTCTTAACCTGCTGAATTAATGGAAATATATGGAACGTTAGTTCCTGAAACATGGGGAGAGCTAAATAAATTTCAGATCCACATCACACGACTGAAAAAATAAATGTTTTGTGCGTAGGGCTTTAGTCTTCTTTCCCCCGCTTTGTTGACACTAATTTCAGCAAGCCCGGCTCTCCACGAACAAATAGGCATTATTTTTTGCTTTATTCTGTGGTGCAATTCCTGTGGTATTTGCAGAACAATATACTTCCTGACAGATGAGATTTTTCTAACAAAAAACTGTGGTATTTTGAACATGACAGAACGAAAATACACATGCATTGCGTTGCACATTTTTTGCCTGTCTCTTGTTTTGCATACAGCTACAGATTACTAGGCTCATGACTCTGAGGTCAGTTTAGCTGGGCCGATTGCGAAGAGTAGAGCTGGGGAAAATACGTAGTTCTATATTCTAATCTGCGTTCTTTGGAAAGAAGGATATTTTTACTAAATTATGTAGACAAGATTCCTTTATTTAAATTAAATTTAAAAATCTGATGTGTTACACTCACATGCCTTTCTCTACTCTTGTACAAACTATTTTTACAAACGCTTATTCTCCATTTACTTCATGTTAATCGAGATAAACATTTGCAGACTCTATCTTATTGCTAATTTTCTTGTAGATGTAAGGGGAATATATATTTACAAGGACGACATAGAAATACAGTAGCCTTTAAGCACATACATATCTCTTAATAGCTGGTTGCTATGTGCAGCACCATTCCCTTTCCCACAGATTAATACTCTTTGCATATCCAAGACAAAAAAATGAATAACGAATTCTCATTTGAGAAAATAAGTATTGAAAAATTTAAGGGAATAACAATAAATATCTCGAAAATGGTTCACTCAACAAAAAATGTATATGACATAAGTTGTGTATTTTAACGCGATCTACATTTTTTGTGTAGTAAAATTTTGTCTATCTCTTATGGTTTACCAGTTATGCAAAAGCGTTCACAATGAAGAATATTTTGAAGACATTCCCAGAAAATTCGAGATATACCTTTCATTTGTCATGAATGTATTTTAAACATATGATATTTTAATCAACCATTTTTGATAAAATTAAACTTTTCGAAAAATGTTCCATGTAAAGGGAAATCTGGGGAGAGGGGGTTTTTCTTGAAAACCCTTGTGTCGCATCTCTGGAAGATACTGAACCTAAATACCAAGTTTGGTGTTTATCCGACTGTTCGTTTCTGAGTTATGCTGTTCACAGACACAGACACACACACGGACATGTTTCCAAAAATGCTTTTTTTGAATTCAGGGGGTCTCAAAACATGTATTTCCGGTGAAATCTCGGTATCGAATTTTTGGGTGGAATACAATACTTCCCTTACTTACTATACGTAGTAGAGAAAGTAAAAATGTATACTTGATGTGCACACAAACACCCATTAATTCGAGGTGGCACCGCGGCAACGTGTGCGATCTCAATTCGGGAGGCCCGGGTTCGATACTCGGGGACCAGCCACTCCGACCGATGGGTTTTCCGTGGGTTTCATGGGTTTCCCTAGATCGAAAGGTGAACGCTGGGGTGGTTTCTTCTCTATTATGATTTCATTTTCACCATTTCTCTTTCATTCAGTTTCCTTCTCGTTTTTCAGGTGTGCTTCTAGGTCCCCAGGGGGTTTCCGATATCTTCAGCTACATTTGACGTTACTAGAAGTATGCTGGGCCAAACGTCCGAGCCTCACCCGTCAATGTGTCTTTTGATTGGGTTGGACTCGGCGGGGCAGTGATTCCCGATACCCCATAGGAGATTGGGTACGTCTGTGCGGTTTTCCGTCCAGGTGGGTTGTGAGACGCCTCAAGGTCTCAAGCTAGGTTGCTTTTCCCCCACCAAGGTCTCGGTAGTCTTCCCTTTCGTGGGGTTGACGCGTGTAAGTGACGTATCCACATCCACCCTGTTATGGAGAAGACAGATTTAATTTTCAGGTGCCGGCCTACTGGTAAAGCTCTCGGGGAAAGAAGAGTCACTCGGATGACGCCCTTCTCACCAGTCCCCCTGGTGGTTGTGCATCTAGGTTTAGTGTCCCCATGGACACCAGAGGGCTGCTTGACTGGTTGGTCGTCATCGCCCACTCTCGGCGGCTCCAGTTTGAGGCGAGTCTGCGAGTTTAGAAATGTTAGGGACTTGTGCGCGTCTCTCTGTAGCCTCCTCTGGTTCCTTCACCTCACCCCTTCCTTCTGGGAGTGTAGTAGCCGCAATAGATCTGTGTAGATCACAGCGCGCAATGTATCGCTCTCTGTTAAATTACTTATACCTATAAGGTTTAATTAATCCTTCCACAATATCTATCTGTGTTAGCTCAACCAGGCTACAAGCAGGTTCATATTTGCACTTTTTACGCTCTAGCCAAGCCCATGAAAGCGTTTCCTCCATCCATGGTATCCCAGAATCACCATCCACTTTGTTCTAATACGATACCCAAATGCCAACATCAAGGATGGTAAAATATCCTTACCATTTTCTCATTACATTACATAGGACCACTTGCTTCTGTTTTAGTTATTTTATTTAAAAATCTTCTGATATGGTAACACTGTCATCGCGCAATAGACAAGTGTATTTGGTGTACATAAATTTCATTCTTAAATCGATCTAATCGACATACTCTGTGTATTATTAACTGTATACTTTGTATAGTGTTATAATGCTTATATTACTACTTACTATCACCGAGCGGAATGGCTAAGGCGGTTACGTCTGTGGCCCCGGGTTTTTTTGTGGTTTCCCTGGTCCCCGGACGAATGCTGGGGTGGTTCATCTTCTACCACGACTCTCCTTCCTCTCATTTCCTGACCCATCATCTGTTTCAGGGTTGTAGGACCAGGTGACGGTTGCGGCTGAACGGTGGCTTGCGTTCTGTAAAGGCTTCTTCCCTGGCGTCGCTGCGGTACCGCTTAGTTAGGTCTCTCCTCAGCGTGGGGCTCCGCTTTGGGGGACCCTGGAGGTTGGTGGCTTGTAGGCTGGGACCGGGCGGCGTCGGATGCGTTCAATCTGGAAATGTTTAGAGTCCAAGCTTGCGCTCCTTGTCACCCGGATCTGTTGGTGGGTCTCTCCACTCATCCTTTCTCCTCAGGGGTCACGTTGGAAGCAAAAAGGGCCGACTGGGCTGCGTGCGGTGCTCTGTCCCGGTTCCTGAGGCCCCTCCGTACCGTTTCATTTAACTTTACTAATAATTAAATACCTTCGTCCCGTCCTTCAACTGCCTTAACCTAAATATCCACAGCCTAGTTTTGCGTATCAGTGGTTAGAGCGGAGATTTCAAACGAAGAAATTCCCATAGCCGGCCCTCCTAGCCATGGTGGCTGGAGCGTAAAGCTTCGGCGCTCCGCCAAGCTGAGGGTTGCGGATTCTAGTTCCACCATGGCCATGGGATATTGTGTTCATTTGTCTGTGTGTAACGTACGTGTAACAATAATTGCAGCATAACCGGAAAATAAACAAGAGAAAAGATCTTAACAGTAAACCGGGAAACACAAGGGGACATTTAAAAAGACATATTTTTAAAAAAAAAAGTTCGAATGCTCCTCCCGTCTGCAGAGTTGTATATCTATAAAGTACGCACTCTACGAATACGTGTATGTAAGAGACAACTGGTAACTTTAAATTTTACCACCCCTGAAACCCCTAGAACATTCAACCAGCGTTACGGGAGCGACGTGCAGAACTATGACACATACGAAATTGACGGGGATTTGGAAACACCGTGTATAAAGCTGTAATATGTGACTATCAATAATAATGCGTTGATAAGAAAGATATATAAATCTAAAATCAAATATACTTAGAGGATGTGCTCATAATGATTGAGATTGCTAATTAAGAAAATTAACAAAAAAGGATTCCTTGTTTCATAGAAATCCATGTGTACTGAAATTATTTTCATTTTAAATCAAATTAAAAAAATCCCGAGTGTTGCACTCACATGACCCTCCCTACTTTTATACCAACTATTTTTAAAAAGGCTTATTACCCATCTACCTCATGTTAATCCAGATAAACATTTGCAGAAACTATCTTATTGCTAATTTTCTTGTAGATGCAAGGGGAATTGGTAGGCTTTAAGCGATAGTCAAATCTTTTAAGAGCTGGTTGCTATGTGACGCATTCCATTCTCTTTGCATGTCCAGGACATAAAAAATAATAACGAATTTCCATTTGAGAAAAAGTGTAATCATTGTAAAACTCAAACAAATAACAAGGAATATCTCGGAAATGTTTCACTCCACAAAAAAATCTATATTGCATAAATTGTGTATTTTAAATAGATCTACATTTTTTGTGAATACAATTTTGTCTATCTCTTACGGTTTACCAGTTATGTAAAAATATGATATTTTAATCAAAATCGTTATAGTCGTTTTTGAGATTTTCAAAGCTTTCAAAAAAATTTCCATGTAAAGGGTAGCCGGGGTTGGGGATTTTCTTGAAAATTTTCGTTTCGCATCCTTGGAAGATACCAAACTGAAATACCAAGTCTGGTATTTATCCGACTTTTCGTTTTCGAGCTATGCTGTTCACAGTCAGATACACATACGAGGGGCACCATTTATATTTTGAGCCTAATAATTAAAACAAAGTAATTTCTTATTGAAAACTCTTTATTGTTTTTCAAAATATTCTCCTTTATGATCAACACACTTTTCCATCCGTTTGAATAATTTGTCAAAGCATTTATTCCAGTCTTCTTGAGATACCTGCAAAACATGATTTTTGAAGAAATCAACGGCTTCTTCTGCCAACGAAAATAGTTGTCCACGCAATTTATTTTTGATGCTCGGGAACAAAAAGAAGTCATTGGGTGCCAAATCAAGACCGTATGGGAATGACCCATCAATTCTATTTTTGAGCCTTCAAATACTGTGTTGTTAGACGAGATGTGTGTGCGCTCGCATTGTCTTGATGAAGAACGATCCTACGTTTTTCTTACTTTACCGAAGACTTCCGCAAACAAATGGTTGTGTACCATTCGGCATTGACCGCTTTTACGTTCCTCTAAAGGCACTGTTGCCACATGGCAAGTTTTGCTGAAAAAGCAGGCGACCATTTGCTTCGAAGTGCTTCGAGTGCGAACAACTTTTGTTGGATTTGCTTCATCTTGAAACACCATACAGTCGACTGCTGTTTACGTTCCGGCTCATACGCATAGATCCATGATTCGTCACCTGTTACAATCTTATATACGTCTTTTGAGGCACCGCCATTGTATTTATTCAGCATTTTTTGTATATCAATCGACACGAACATATTTTTGAGATTGCGTCAAATTAGGTGGGATCCAACGAGAGCAAAGCTTTTTCACGGCTAAATAATCATGCAATATAATTTCCTACGGGTGGAACCAATGCCTAGGGTTGCCTCAATCTCACAATATGTCGCATGACGATTTTTCATTATTATTTGTTGCACAGAAACCCTGTTTTCTGGCACAACAACGTATTTTGGACGACCTTCACGAACTTCATCATTGAGCGAACGGTGGCCACGATTAAATTCGTTATACCAGCGTTTCACAATGGCAAAGGATGGAGCGTCGTCGCCAAATGTGGAAGTTAGTTGATCGATGCACTCTTGTCTTGATAATCCACGTCGAAAGTTGTAATAAATCATTGCACGAACATTTTCACGAGTTAATTCCATGTTTTTGTTGACACACAATTTTCAAGTTAGTGTAAACAAAACAAATGTTTGCTCTATTGGCAAAATGTTTGAAGTAGATTATGGTAAAAAATGTCCAAACTTTCCATTGAAAACGTCAGATTGCACCTGCAACATTCAAGGGTTGCCAAGGCTCAAAATATATATAGTGCCTCTCGTACGGACATTTTTCCAAAATGCTTTATTTGGAGATTTCTGCACCTCAAAACATGTATTTTCGGTGAAATCTCTGTATCCAACCTTTCCCCTATTTACTATGCGTAGCGGATAGTAAAAATTAACAAATCAAAGAACAACCGCTTGTTTTTCGTAGTTTTCACGCACTCTGAAATGTTAAATGTCAAAAGTTCAGCGCTAAGGGCTTTGGACGAATCTACGTAATAATATGGTTTCTTAATTGTAGTCACCTAACAATAAGAGCTGGCTTTAAACACAAATAAGACAGTCAATAAACGCATATGTTAAATTTAAGGCGCGTTTATTTTGTGGCGGAATCAATACAGTAACATTGGTAAAACGTGTGTAAGAAAAATTTGGGAAACATACTAGGACGGAATGGAATGAGAAGTGGAGGCGATTTCTCCACTGATCCAGAGAGACCGGACATTATACCGTACGCCCCCAAAAGGGGGCGCTCACGGGAGGAAGGATGAGGTGAAGGGAGACACGGGCGGCCGGAACCAGGAGTGACGGCGCAGCAAATGATAGGATCCCCAAAGTTTCCAGATATAAACGCCCCGGCTGACGGACAGACAGACCGAGGGCCCCGGCCCATATGGAGTCCAACGCCCACGCCGGTTCACAGAGAGCATCGTTTTCCCCTGCCATACTGCACCAAAACTCCATCGCCGACATTTCCAACCCTGAAATAGACCAAGCAGGGTGAAGGATGAATGAAATGGAGGGACTAGAAATTCGGGGGATGTAACAATTCTTCCCAGCATTTGTCTGGCGATCCGAGAAAACCCACGGGTCAGGAAGTACGGCCACGTGAATCAAACCTTCCGAATGTGGGCAACAGACACAACCGCTGTGCCATCCCGCTTGATCAGTACCTACTTGAAACTGTAGTTGTGTAAGGATGCTCCTTAAATAAATTATCTTTAATTATTTATCGATTTCACCAACTTTAAAGTGGATCGTCAAAATGTTGTTCAAACGCTTATATAATGCTTCAGTTGTATATGCAAAGCGGTTGACTTAAAAGTTTTAAATATTTAGGAGGTTCTCCATGACTGGTTGCTCTAGTTTGAAGCTTATGGACCTCTAGTGTAATTAGTTGGTGTCTGCCACGAGAGGCCACAGTGATGAATGGTTAGCACAGCGCCTACTGACTCTGGGCGTTCACTCTCTGTGAACCGGCATGGGCCGGGGCCATATGGGCCATACGGGCCGGGGCCCTCGGTCTGTCTGTCCGTCAGCCGGGGCGTTTATATCTGGAAACTCATTTGCTGCGCCGTCACTCCTGGTTCCGGCCGCCCGTGTCTCCCTTCACCTCATCCTTCCTCCCGTGGGCGCCCCGTTGTGGGGGCTTACGGTATAATGTCCGGCCTCTCTGGGCGACAAATTTTACTCAGTGATCTTTTCTTTCAGAATATGAGGTTTTTTACGTGTGAATAAACGTCACCCAGAACCACCTACTTTACTTTGCTACCGAATGAAGCCATGCTAAGAGGTTTTACGCTCGAAAAAAAATCTAACGCCCTCCGCCGGGTTTAACCCGTGACATCTGATGTGAGAGGCTAGCATAGTAAACATTACACCACGGAGAATGGTGGATTCTTCCTGTAAACCTCTTTTAATCGTAACGATTTCAACTAAATTCTAAGTGTGTCGACAAATGTTTCAAATATAATGCCTGTCTCCACTCTCCACTCGCTTAAGTGCTAAGCTTTGACGCTTCGTGGCTCAGGGGATCGCGGGTTTGAGTCCCACTTCGGGTGTTTGTAAATGTGTATATGTATATGTAAGTAAACGGAAAACAACCAGGAAAATAGAAGGAACATAGGGAAAAATGAAACAAAAATCTGATGCGTTACACTCACATGACTTTCTCTACTCTTGTACAAACTATTTTTACAAACTCTTATTCTCCATCTATTTCATATTAGTCGAGATAAACATTTGCAGAAACGATCTTTTGACTTGCAAAGAGAATTACATTTTACACATAGCCACCAGTTCTAAAAGTATTTGACTATCGCTTAAGGCGTACTATGTTCCCCTTGTTTTGTATTTGCAAGAGCAATATAGAATTACAGTAGCCTTTAAGCATAGATATATCTCTTAATAGCTGGTTGCTAGGTGCAGCACTATTCTCTTTGCCACAGATTAATACTCTTTGCATATCCAAGACAAAAAATGAATAACGAATTCCCATTTGAGAAAATAAGTATTGAAACATTTAAGGGAATAACAAGCAATATCTCGAAAATGGTTCACCCAACAACAAAAATGTATATGAGATAAATTGTGTATTTTAATGCGATCTACATTGTGTAATAAACGTTTGTCTATCTGTTATGGTTAACCAGTTATGCAAAGGTGGTTCACAATGAAGAATGCTTTTGGAGACATTCCCAGAAAATTCAAGATATACATTTTATTTGTCATTAAAATATCTTAAACATGTGATATTTCAATCAAAATCGTTAGAGCCAGTAACATTTTCGAAAAATGTTCCATGTAAAGGGTAATCTGGGGTGGGGGATTTCCTTGAAAACCTTTGTGTCGCATCTCTGGAAGATACTGAACCTAAATACCAAGTTTGGTGTTTATCCAACTGTTCGTTTCTGAGTTATGCTGTTCACAGACACACACACACACACAGGCACACACGGACATGTTTCCAAAAATGTTTTTTTTCTTATTCCGGGGGTCTCAAAACATAATTTTCCGGTAAAACCTCGGTATCGAATTTTTGGGTGGAATACAATACTTCCCCTACTTACTATAAGTAGTAAAGAAAGTAAAAATTCTAAGTCTACAGTACGTGAGATTTAAGGTGAAACATGAGTATTTGAACGCTATCTGATCGTCTAGGAGGTGGTTTCATTAATGAAAGTCCTATTGCTGACAAACTGTTACCGTCACACTGCCTTGTCTCTCGTATCAGTTGTACTTGTAATAGTATTGTTACCAATTACAATTTTACCAGTAAAATATGGAAAAATATCCTGATAGCTTCGGTCGTCTTTGCTTTGCAGGCTTTCATATAGCTACAAGTGGGTGATGGTTCTCTTATAAATTTCATGCTTCAACCTAACCCAGATTTTAAATAGTAAGTTCCAGTAGCAAAAGTTTTGAGATTAGGCAGTTAGGCAGGATTACCAACTGTCGTGTTGAATATAGTGGTATTCCGTTCTACTTTCTATGTTAGAAAAGAAGGGTTAGCTTGGATGAGAACAGGAACGTTATTTTTAAGCAGCTTAAGAGGTAATAATAAAATAATATGTGAATTTTGTGATGGTGAGGAAAGTGTATAACATTATATAACATAATGCGAAAATTTAAAGAAGTGGAGAGAGAAAATCTTGGACAAATAATGGAATAATATTGTTACATGCTGGGTAGAGGCCTAAAGGTTCACATGAAAAATTAAATTAATTTTTAGTACCCAGCAAGTACATTAAGGGGACATATACTCACTTGGCCGCGGAGGACCGAAACATGATGTGGAGGTTAAGAGGAAGGCGTGGGTTTTCAGTATACAAAATCCATAACACAAATTTACTCACATATTCCTAAATTTATTCCCCAACCGTTTGGGGTCCCTACATTATTAAATATGAAAGGCGAGTGGAGATGCCCACACGCTTGCACGCGCGATCCGCTTCTCTCGGAATCCTAAGTAAGACAGACGCTATCCCCACCACACGTGGCTAGCAAAGCGACCAGCCAGGAGTGACGTCATTCCAGTCAAAATCAAAGTGCCATAACAATATGTCTGGTAATGACAATGCAGAATAGCAATATGTCTGGTAATGACAATGCAACCCCCCAAATTATTAATACACCACAATATGGGGGGATTTAGTCGCACTGAAAATACTAACAAGCAAGCAGGAAGGAAAGAATAGAAAAATAAATAAAATAAAAACGTAGTAAAAATGAAAGAGAAATGGACGAGAAAAGTCAAACAGAAGAAGAAGGAGGGAAGGAGGGGCGGTAAGATAAAATAAATTAAATTGTAATGAAGCTTTAGAAAAGAGAATTAAAGGTTGCACAGGAGTGCTAAAGGCCACAGAGCTACACTGGCTGTGCAACATAAAGTAGGGTAGCAGGCATGTACATAATAAAGTAGAAGCATTAAAATAAATGTAACAAAATTTGTAAAATTGTAACTTGGTATGTGTACAAAAACTTACATAAACCACAAACTAATTTCCATGTTTCAACTTAAAGCAAATTCACTGTAATGTTTTGTGAATGGATCCATGCGTACAGATAGACATAGCGGCAATAATAAATTCTGCGCACGAGACGAGTCTACGAAATTATCTTCATACTGGTACACTCTTCCCGCCCGAAGCATTTTTCCAGTCACCATTTCTTTCAATTCTGTTCTTATCAAACAAATTCTTCCCATCTAGAGTTTCAGATTTTTTTATTTTCTTCTTTTTTATCAGCATTGTTCTTTCTTCGCTCGTTTTTTTTTTCTAAAACAACTTCGTTTCTTATTTTGTCGTTCAATTATACTTGCTGCATTCTTCTTCATATACACATTTAATGCTAAGTCGTTTTCCACGCTTCACCACAACGCCCAAGTTTCCGCACTATATAATGTTAACTCTGCACAACTAAACTCTTCCTTAGTTCTTTCTTTCAAAGGTCAACGAAATTGTTTCTTTTCCTTGGTTATTGTTATTACTTTCGCTACTACGTATAGTAAGTAGGGAAAGTGTTGTATTCCACCCAAAAACTCGCTACCGGGATTTCACCGGAAATACATATTTTGAGATCCCCTGAATCCAAAAAAAAGCATTTTTGGAAACATGTCCGTGTGTGTGTGTCCGTGAACAGCATAACTCAGAAATGAACAGTCGGATAAACACCAAACTTGGTATTTGGGTTCAGTATATTCCAGAAATATGACACGAAGGTTTTCAAGAAAATCCCCCCACCCCAGAACACCCTTTACATGGAAAATTTTTCGAAAATGTTAATTTACTCAAAACTGGCTAACAATATTGATTAAAATATCATATGTTTAAGATATTTTCATGACAAATGAAATGTATATCTCGAATTTCCTGGGAATGTCTCCAAAAGTGTTCATTGTGAACGACTTTTGTATAACTGGTAAACCATAAGAGATAGACAAAATTTTACTGCACAAAAATGTAGATCGCGTTAAAATACACAATTTATGTCATATACATTATTTTGTTCAATGAACCATTTTCGAGATATTGCTTGTTATTCCCTTAAATTTTCCAATAGTTATACTTTTTCTCAAATTCGTTATTCATTTTTTTGTCCTGGTAATGTAAAGAGAATGGAATACTCCACATTGCAAATAGCTCTTCAAATATTTGACTATCGCTTAAAGCCTACCAATTTCCCTTGCATCTACAAGAAAATTATCAATAAGATTAACATCTCGATTAACACGAAGCATATGGAGAATAAGCGTTTATAAAAATAGTTTGTACAAGAGTAGAGAAAGTCATGTGAGTGTAACACATAAGATTTTTTGTTACTTCTGATTTTGACAAGAGTTCATCGGTACATGCCAAGTTTCCAAAAGCTGTCCAGCAGCACTCTCACCTCCAATTCGCAACATTATCTTATTTGTTTTTCCCTATATCCACAGTCTTTGCATCTAAAAACTATGAACGTAATGGATTTATAAAAGTCTCATTCTTACCGACCAAACCGCAGCACAAACAGTAGAAACCCAACGCTTTTTACTTTACCACGTACATATACAGTTGTGAAAATTATTGGACTGAAGTACATTTTCACGGTAAAGATGAATGTAAATTCTGAGTTTGAAAACAATTTATAAGTGCCTAAAATCAAATTAAGTCGTATGTGAATGCCTATTAGCTACTTTTCATTGTAAACAATTCATTCATCCAATAACACCATTGCAATAAAATTTTTACTTTCTCTTCTACGTATAGTAAGGGAAGTATTGCATTCCACCCAAAAATTCGTTCCCGAGATTTCACCGGCAATACATATTTTGAGGTGCCCTGAATCCAAAAAAGCCATTTTTATAAAACGGTCCTTGTGTGTGTCTGTGAACAGCATAATTCAAAAATGAAAATTCGCATAAACACCAAACTTAACATTTAGGTTCAGTATCTTTTAATGGTGCATCACGAAAACTTTCAAGAAAATCCTCCCACCCCAGACTAACATTTACACAGAACATTCTCAGAAAATGTTTATTTTCTCAAAAATGGTTCTAACGATTTTTGAGTAAATCGTCCTTTTGATTCTGAATAACTTTCGCATAACTGGTAGACCGTAAGAAATAGACAAAAACTTTCTAAACAGAAAATAAACATCTCATAAATACAAACAACTTATATCATATGCATTTTTTGTCAACTATTTCCGAGATAGTCTTTGTTATTTGTTTGATTTTTCCAATACTTAGTCTTTTTCTCAAATGGCAATTCGTTATTCATTTTCACTTTCTCTACTACGTATAGTAAGTAGGGGAAGTATTGTATTCCACTCAAAAATTCGATTCCGAGATTTCACCGGAAATATATGCTTTGAGACACCCTGAATCCAAAAAAGACATTTTTGGAAACTTGTCCGTGTGTGTGTCTGTGTGTCTGTGAACAGCATAACTCAGAAATGAACAGTCGGAAAAATACCTAACTTGGTATTTAGGTTCAGTATCTTCCAGAGATGCGATAATTTTCAAGAAAATCCCCCCACCCCAGATTACCCTTTACATGGAACATTTTTCGAAAATTTTAATTTTCTCAAAAATGGCTCTAACGACTTTTATTAAAATATCTTATGTTTAAGATATTTTCATGACAAATGAAATGTATATCTCGCATTTTCTAGGAATGTCACCAAAAGTATTCTTCATTGTGAACGAGTTTTGCAATACTGGTAAACCATAAGAGATAGACAAAATTTTACTCCACAGAGAATGTAGATCGCGTTAAAATACACAATTTATGTCATATACATATTTTTTGTTGAGTGAACCATTTTCGAGATATTGCTTGTTATTCCCATAAATTTTAATACTTATACTTTTTCTCAAAATCGTTATTCATTTTTTGTCCTGGTAATACAAAGAGAATGGAATACTCCACAGAGCAACCAGCTCTTAAAATATTTGACTTTCGCTTAAAGCCTACCAATTCCCCTTGCATCTACAAGAAAATTAGCAATAAGATTAACATCTCGATATCTCGAATGACATGAAGCATATGGAGAATAAGCGTTTGTAAAAATAGTTTGTACATGAGTAGAGAGAGTCATGTGAGTGTAACACATCAGATTTGTTTTATATCCTGGACATACAAAGAGAATGTAATGCTCCACATAGCAACCAGCTCTTAAAATATTTGACTATCGCTTAAAGCCTTGTACCTACAAGAAAATTAGCAATAACATAAGTTTCTGCAAATATTTATCTCGATTAGAATGAAGTAAATGGAGAATAAGAGTTTGTAAAAAAATTTTATACAAGAGTAGAGTAAGTCATGTGAGAGCAACACATCAGATTTTTCTTGATGAAACATTCTTTTTCCAACCCACAACTCAAAACCCTTCACAGTACAAAAGTTACACATAATCTAGCATTTAATTTCCAAATATGATCTTGAATTTTCACTTATAACACTACGGTGAAGAAATACTAAATACAGTTATCTACGATCCTTTTTTGGCAAACTTGAAATAAATTTGTCAACATTTCTTTGAAGAAAAAATATTTCCATTTATACAGTAGTACAGGATAAAATATTGACTCTATATTTTCATACATGCAGGTAGTCATTTAATTCCATGTAATTACTGGAATTTTCTATAAGCATTTATCACATTAAAGCTTCAATATCTTGAAGAGACAACCTCGGACAGTAGATAAATAAAACTTTACTTTGAGTCTAATAATTTTAACACCTCTGTAATAGGCAGAGAAGTTATTGCATCATTACAAGACTTCACCAAATAAACAAGATGCATCACCTAAAATTTGCACCCTAAAATTTCGGAAATGGAAAGTGCTATTGATGTGCAGTTTTCACAGTATTGATTGGTAGTCAGGGGCTCGTACATTTAGCCTATAAACAGATTTTAATAATACTGATAAAATGTATTTTTTTAGCAAACAAACAATTTTTAAATGGAACAAGGCCTAGTTACATCAACAGAATAAAGGTAGGGTACATTAGAATGTCAATGGTCTGTGTTGCAGGATTCTAGTGCAGGTGGTTTACGAGAAATCGTATTTTGAAAAGTTTCCACCCCGACAATTGTTTGTCCCATTCCACCTGCTTAGTTGCTAGGTACGATGTTTGTTTGCATTGTGTTTTCTGTTCATTTATTGCATTGCGACTTTCTGGTCACTTAGTTTGTGACAGTTCAAAAAGTAAGTCGTGAGTGGAAGATGGGGTTTAGTAATGCATAAAAAGCCGACATGCTCATGGTGTATGGAGAGTGTAGGAAGAATGCAGTTCCTTCCTGTACGGTGTATGCGGAAGCGTATCCCAATAGACGTCAACCATCTCGGCAATTATTTATCAACCTCTTCAACCAGTTACGTGAAAGTGGTACTGTAACACCTAGAAAACGTAACAGAAACAAACAAGTGACTGGAGAAGAGGCAGAAATTAATGTTTCGGCTGCCGTTGCTTTAGATATGCAAATTAGTTCCCACACAATCGCACGTGGAAGTGGCATAAGTCAGGCAAGTGTACTGCGCATTCTTCATCGACATAGGTTTCATCCCTATCACATCTCTCTCCATCAAGAGCTGCATGGAAACGATTTTGAGAACCGTGTTAACTTTTGTACATGGGCATTAAGGCATGATACTCCAGATTCATCATGTATCTTGTTTAGTGATGAGGCAACATTTACTAATTATGGCCAGGTAAACCGCAGAAACATGCACTATTGGTCTGTTGACAAACCCCGTCGGCTTCGTCAGGTGGAACGTCAGCGTCCATGGAGTTTAAAGTATGCGCGAATCCGAAATAATAGGGCAAGGTGCCTGATTTAATTTCAAAGTAGTACGTTTATTTTAGGATGCTCAACATCATAAAGCCCAGTCACGTTTCTGCCCAAGGTTCATCGTACGTTTTAGCGATAGATACATCACACAAGCGGCGAGTGTATGTTGGGTTGCGTATATACACGGCGTATCAGTTCTTAGCGAACTCTCTTGACTACCATGGAGCTAGACATTTCTATCAGGTTCATAGGCGCTTTGTTCATAGAAGGAACAATGAACTCGAACAAGTATCGCAGCCTCCTAACAGACCATCTGCCCCACAGATGCTAGAAGACGTTGCTTTGCAGACTAGGAGGAACCTGTTGTGCCAACATGATGGCTCTCCAGCCCATAGTGCACGACGTACTACAGCTTGTCTTAACGGATTGATTCCAAATCGTTGGATTGGACGAAGAGGACCTGCACCTTGGCCGGCCCGTTCACCGGATCTAACCCCTTTTCTTCGGGAAAAGCTGAAAGACACTCTCTACAAGGATGTGGCAGCTATACCAGACGCATTACTGCTGCCTGCTCTGAAATTTCTGCTGAAATGCTAGAACGTGTGCAGTAGTCTTTCCATAGCAGACTGGAAGCGTGTATTGACGCTGCCGGTGGTCATTTTGAACACAACCTTTGAAGGGTTGTGTTCTCTTTACTTGTAAGAATCCACAGAAGTATTATAATTTTGTTTTTCTTTGGTTTGTACTACAACAGATTGTACAAGTGTCGGTGCGTAAAAGTTTCAAAATAAAATTCCTCGTAAACATCTTGCACTAGAATCTTGCAACAAACGCCACTGACATTCTATTTTACCCTACCTTTATTCGTTTGATGTAACTAGGCATTATTCCAGTTAAAAATTGGATGTTTATTCAAAAAATACACTTTGTCAGTATTATTAAAATCTGTTTATAGGCTAAATGTACGAGCCCCTGACTACCAATCAATGCTGTGAAAACTGCACATCAATAGCACTTTCCATTTCAGAAATATTTGCAGTGCAAGTTTTAGGTGATTCACTTAAATATGTTTTGAGACCACCTGAATCCCCCATAAAATGCTACACGAAGATTTTCAAGAAAATCCCTCACTCCAAACTACCCTTTATATGGATCATATTTAAAGTATCCGTTTTTAAAAGAAATGGCTCTAATGGTTTTGATTAATACCCCATATATTAATGATAATTACATGATAATGAATCTTCTTGGAACAGCCTTTGAAGTCCTCTTCATTCGGAAGGAATGTTACGTAATATTGTATAACTAGTAAACGCTAAGCGATAGACGAGAGCGTGCTACACAACGAGTGTAGGTAGATCTCTTTAAAACACACAATTTATTTAAAATAACTTTTATTGTAGTGTAAACCGTTTCCGAAATATCCGTTATTGATGATTCGAATTGTTCCTATACCCATTAATAAATGATAGAGGGTAGAGAAACTCATGTAAATATAACATACCATGTGAGGCAGTATTTTTAACACTTAACGATTTTAATCAAATTTTATAAATATAAATTTGAATAACAGCCCACCTTAAAACAATATGTGTATGTAACAATATCTAAAAAAGTGTATATTACAGTCATTGTATATGCTTACATTATTGTAAACATATTTAATAATGTTATGTGAATATATTACGTAATTTAATAATGTAGGAGCTGTAAGAATAATAAGTTAAAAGTTGCTAACAATGAGGTAACAATGAGGTAACCTTGAGTCAATAATGAGTAAGAAAGTTTAACAGTACTAATTGTCATTCTTGGAGTAACAAAAATGTAATTTAGTGACAGTTTATAAAATAGCCAATCCACAACTAGAAAAAGCTTTAGTTAAATGAAGGTATTCTATTGGAGTAGGATTAGCCAATCAGAAACTGAATATTTAGAGTTCAGTTGCCTGCAGAAAACGTTACTAACCAGACGCAAAAAGTGTCCTCAAGAAATTTAATATGTATTCGTGTGAGACAAAAATAGTTTTACCTGTTAAAAAGTGTAATTAATAATAAAAAAATCTCATAGCTCTTGATATCAGTGAAGTGCTATTTAATTTGTGTCAAGGATTAATAAAAAGGAGTGAATTAAAACTTATATCTGTGTAAGTCTACATTCTTGTCTTGCCCTGCCAAGATATGTCTCTAACAAAAATACTGACGCAGCTGAGGCAAACATAAATATTAAATATTTAAAGAAACAGTTCAATTACAAAGTTAATATATTATTTTTAAAAAATTGGGGCAAATTCAACTTCTTCTCAAATTGGCGCCCAACGTGGGGCTATTAAATATATCTTCTTCACATGTTGTTTTGTAAGTGTTTAAAGCCCATTCTTACTGCTTACGGAACCATAGGCGGAGGGACACTGATGATACATGAAATGATAATTTGCAAAAGAAATTTGGAAAAGTACCGTTCTATACCTAATTTTAGGATACGTAGAGTACTAAGGAAAGAAGGACAGTCCTGGCTGGATTTGAACCGCGGACCTCCCGCTCACGAGACTGGCTTTAACTCGTGTCAATAAGAAGCCCAACACTGTATCGATTGAACATATAGCGATGTCACCAGATTATTGTGGTTGACATAATTAAATATATTCCTGTGTTTTGAAGTCGGTATGTGCACCAAATGCAGTTAGCTGAAAGCGGAAATAGCAAAACTGAGACTTTGAGGCAAGTTCTCCGAGCGACACTAAGGTATAAATGAGTTTGAAGCATAAAAATCTGTGGGAAATGATTTCCATTTCAAAGACATGATAATTTGTTTTCCGTGTCATACGGGGAGAAACTTCATTCGTTATCTCGCTACGCCCTGGGCGAATGTGGCGAATATTCCTCTTATCTTTAACCTTTCTCACCAGCCGAACACAAAATTTATCACTACCCTCCATGTCATTTCTCGTGACTGCGTGAGATTTCTTTCCCTACGGAAGCTTTGCCTGAGGTGTGTATTCTCTGTGCCATTCTTCATTATTTAGTAAGGGGAAACAAGCCAACCTTCGCTTTTAATGTCATGATTATTTCTAACGCAATGTATGCATTTAAAGCTACAAACACGTAAAATATACAGGGTGTCCGAGTGAGTTCGCGAAAGACTGAAGTGTAACAATGGTGTAAAATAAACCCATAATCAGTTACTTTCTATAAAAATATCTGATGTTTTACTCAAGACTTTCTCTACCCTTTTATAATTTATTTTTACAAACGCTTATTCTCCACCTACTTCATGTTAATCGAGATAAACATTTTCAGAAACTTAATAAAATAATAAGATTAACATATGGACATATCGATTAAAATAGTTTGTACAAGGCTAGAGAAAGTCATGCGAGTGTAACGCATCAGATTTTTTCGTTGGTGTCCAAGTTTCACGGCCTTAAAATATTTTGGAAATTACCGTAAGTCTGTAGAGTTTTATTTTTGCTTCTTTCCCTGCTTTTTTTAAAGTTATTGGTATAGTTCCACATACTTCTTGAATTTCGTTATGTTACAATCAATATCCGTTTCTACGTTAAAACTTATAGCACATCCTAGATGTCTGAAATTAGATACTTGTTCTAGAATTTTACCTCTAGAAAAATTTATGCTGTACTGGATTTTTACCTTTAAAACCCATATTAATTTTTTATATTTTTAAATAATATGATTTACATAACTTCCTTAGGACATTCAATGATTTCTATAAATCATCTTTAGTTTTCTGAATTATACTTAGATTGTCTGCACAAAACTATTATTGGTACATGTTTTATTACCAAATGTTATTCCTGGGTTTACTAAAATTTACCATTTATTTAAAATGTCGTCTATATGTATTAAACAGAGTCGGTGATAACTACACCCTTATCTTAACCTAGTGTTAATTTGTATTGTTCTTATTGTTCTAAATCCAGTGTCTGTAATTATATTTGTATCTTCATATAATTAAAGGCTCTTGGGTATCCTTTAATTAGCAAGATTATTTTCATTAATTTACAAAATTAACATGTGTAACATGCTCAAGATGATGTGGTCTTCTTCGAATGTCATCAAATGTGAGTAACCAACAGGGTCCACAAGGGTTTTTAAAACCAGACTTTTTATACGACTCCCACTAATAATACATAACGCACAACAGCATCTATTTAAACCAAAATTCTTCTTGCACTACGGAATATGACTACTAGATTGGAAATATATTTATATTTAATATTAAACATATTTAGGTAACAAAAGCTTTTATCTGTAGTAATATTTAATTACTATATTTTATACCACAAATATTTTAAAAATATTTCATCTAATGGCGGCTCAAAAGTCAACAATGCAATACGTTTTCCTTAAACCTCATTTACATTGCCGGATTATATAAGATAACTGAGTATCAGAACATTCATTTTTCTCTTATTTTCTGATTAAAATCAGTTGAACTTGAAATATCTTAGCGCTAATAAATTTATTCCGGTGAACCTTTCCTTTTCCTTCATTGCTTAAGTACCAAAACAAAACCCTGAAAAAAGCGTAGTTACTTGAAGGTACATAGAAAATTTTATGGCACGTTTTCGAAAAGTCTCTCCCAAGGAATATGATTTGGTAAATTATAGATATTAATTACACGCTACTGCAACTTAAAAGTGTGATGCGACAGTCATAATTCTATTTAGGCGTGTACCGAAGAATCTTGTCACGTAGCAATCAGCATAGAGAAAAGTTTCTACTACAAAAATTCACTATACAACTAACTTTTCGCGCTTCCTGAATTTAGTGTTGGTTTGTTTATTTCTGTTCCAACTGGAGTCTGGGAACAAAAATAAGACATATCGTCAGAAACATTATGTACACTCGCACAAAAACGTAAAGATGGAAAAATTAATGTACATATTGGTTCCACACGAAGGTAGGTGCACCTTATAAGAGTCGGGAGCACACACAAAGGCGAGTTGGGGAAACCACTACCCAGAAAAAGAGAGAGAGACAGATATATAATACATTGTTTCTTTGTTTCATTCTCGCTGTATTTGGCAGGTCACGACTCTCATAGGAATGCTACTGCGCAACCCGCACACGTGTGTGCTCCCGATTCTAGCACCACTGACCGTAACATTGTTATCAGAACCTGTAGTTCAAAGGTAGGAATTGCAGATGCTTTCAATTTTCTGCATTTACATATGCCTTTCTTTGTCTTTGCCATTCTATACCGTCGATATAAAGTGGTTATTTTCCGTATCATATCCTTATTATACTCGTATACTCCAACTATGGAAGACAAGAAGGAAATGTATACATTTTATAAAACAGTGACCGAAAAGTTTCCAATTATTTTCTATTCTGTTGAATAATTTATGTTAAGCGTACAGTGGGCAGCGTGAAGCCAAAAATCCAAATTTTAAACTTTTGTCCAATGTGTGTTATATGGAAGAACTGATTGTTTTGAAATCTGGTATTTAAAATGCTTTAGATTCCACTTGAGAGAATAGACCGTTATGGCAACTTAATTACTTTCCCAAAAGAGATGTTTTAATGGTCCGCAAAATCAGAAAATCGAAATATCTCGCTTATTTTCAGCTTTATTAAAAATGTTGCATTACAATAGCTTATAAGTACACTTATTTTAATTAGTTGTGTTATTTACAATGTTTGGATAGGATGGATATTTAAGAAGCTATATAAATGCTTGACTAATATTATTCATGTACGTAAATCAGTTGCCACAGAAAACCATGTCGTTCGTTGTTTATCCCTTTTAAAAATATCGCACAAAGTACTTACACAGAGGGCATGCTAGAGGGGCAGAGGGCAATGGGTGAGAGAGAATGAAAGAGTGTGAGAAGGCATAGGAGATGACGAGATGGAGAGAAAGAGAGGGAGAGAGAGCTATAATAGAGTGAAAGGGGGAGAGTGATAAAGTAGAAGGATATAAAACGAGAGTAGAAGAAAGACAAGAATGTCCGTACTTAACAACGCAAGCAGAGCTGCGGGTTCTCTGTACTTACCGATGCAATCACGAATCGAGTCCTGGAAGACTGAGTAAGCGAGCGCAAAATAACATATGGCGAAGCCCACTTGATCGAGCTGCATGCATTCTGAACGAAACCGAAGCGCTACGATAGAATCCCAATGTTTGACATGAATATGTAGCTTAAGTCGTTCTAACGCAACGACTATAAACACAAGGAAGAAATGTTGCACTTATTTAATTCATATTCTCGTACCATTTGATCAGCAAAATGTTTCCTCTGTAGTATATTACTCATATCTTTGTTGTTATTACCTTATGAGTAAACACAGTTACATTTATGTTTTATAACTGTTGTTTAAACAATAATCGGATAAGTTAATACAGATAATGAAGGGATTCGCGAAAAAGTAGCGTTTCTAACAGAGAAAGACTCGTGAATGACATCTAAGAGCGAAACGAGATGCTTTAGCCTAAAGACAGCACCGGCCAAGACTGCTTACTACGTATGCGTGTATTAGACACGATACTGAAGAGAAGTGAAAGCAGTGTCTGTACCAGACAAATACTAGCTACAGATTATGCAGCATTCTAACTCTGATTATCGGTCTGGTAGACAGCATATGATCGCACGGTACGTAAGTTTCTTTTTCTATTAGCTATACCTTGTGCAGTGATGTGCCAAATATAATTATGACGTTGATATTGATATTTAAAGCTGTGGAATTGAGTACATGTGGAACAAACTATATACATGCATTTTTACATGCAATTTTCACGTTTATAATTTAAATGAAAGAGCAACAGAAATAACTCAAACTTTTTGAAGAACATGGTATAAGGAGCAGATGTATATTTAATAAATATTTTCGGGTTATATGTTATAGAGTTCAGAGTCCATAATTAAAACAATTGAAGTCAAAGATGAAATAAGGTTTGAGTTAGAAAATTATAATAATCAATTGAATACATTACTATATTTTACATGGTTTTCTTGTAAAAGAAAAATAAAAGAAAACAGTCTAAGAAAATTTACAGAAGTCGGGGAGTGGTTATGGGAAAGAGAACGTAAGTGGTTATGGGAAAGAGAAAGTAAATAACAGCGTAGCAACTGAAAGTTATTTTTATTGCCTTGTATCCCTTGTTTTGTTAAGAAAACTGTTTATTCAAAATAACTGCTAAACTATTTTACAATTAATTATTCCCAGCATTTAATTATGAAACTTATTGAAAATTACAGTCCTTGACCAAGTACAAAGACAAGCAATAGAAACGTCATATAATTGCAGAACACACAAAAACGCCAGTGGCACTGTCTGGCGCATTATTGCTGAAAGCGATTAGCAAAACAGCTGCAATTTGCTCACATTAAGCCTGCAGGTTATGCATCACGCGAAACATCCGTGCTGCACATAGCAAAATAGCGCTTTAAATAGAAATTGAATCCAATTTAATTACTAAACCGCACGCTGAATTCATAATACTAGCCAGAACAGCAATCACATAATCACGTCATCTTTACGCTGGAAATGGTAAGCTGAATTGGATAAAGCTGTCTATTTACCTATTGCACTTAATGCAAATGCATAAACGTGGCTTTTGAATCCAAGGTTGATATTTACCCCAAGATAAATATCGCAAAAAATATTCGTTTTCCATTTTCTGAAAAATTTCTATTAATAAAAAATAACACCTTTCAGACATCACATGATCACTAAAACGTAAACATATATTTCAGGGTAGCTAGATTTCAAAAAATACATTTTGAAATGTGAAGAGGCAATAACCTTTCAGCCACATTCAGTTAATGAATTATTAACTCTGGTAGTTTTCATTTTATTTTCATGTAAGGTTTATTTACATACAAACGACGCAATAAGCAAATGTTTGTAGTTGTACGTTAATTTAGTTATAATTGTTTACTCTAAAGTATTTTTAAAGAGATACGCGATTTGCTTAATGTACAATCTGAAATCGGCAATGAAATGGGTATCATTTGTTTATAGATAAATTGCATGAGAGATATTAGTAATATAAATTAATAAAGGGGATTGTTTTATAAATATTGTTAAGGAAAGATAAATGCTAGTGCAACGTTAAATCTACTAAATGTATGACCCATTATCTCAATCAATATAAGATAACAGACTAACATTTTTACAGGTTATAAATGCATGATGTCGCGGTGAGAAATACAGGGTGTTAATAGAGAATGAGAGGCGCTCATTCAGGCGCCTAACACCAAATGTCGCGGTTAGATTTCCAGGAGTAAGGAGAGGGTGAAGATCAAGACTCAGGAAACTACAACATATGTCACAGAAAAAGGAGGTGGCAGGAGACTCGGGCTTCTCAAATCACTGGGTAAAGCGACTCACACGGGAAGGAAGTCCCGGACTAAGGGAAGGTCCTCAAGGCTGCCTAACATCTAAAGTACACGACCAAGGGAAGGTGTCAGTATGACCAGTATGGTCCTAAACATTTACATAGTGACCCAACAAGTGGATAAAAATATTGGTTATTAGTATATGGCTCAAGGCCGCCTACAGGGGTACAAGTAGTTTAGCCAGACGGCATGCTTATCTGAGACAAAGCTGGTGCTGTCCGATGCATGCTGTTGCCTTACCGATTTCTGATTTACTTTTCGTAATGATTTTCAAGAATCGGACTGACGCACGTTCATGTAACAGTCCCTCTAGAGTCCCCCCTTGTCCCCAAAAGCCAAGGGTCTTTAAAGGTGCACTCCTGCTACCTCAGCAGTCTTTTACCTCTTGAGCGAATGTCCTAATCCGAATCAGCAGAATTCGCGGAACTTTTCCAGGTTGAATGAAACGACAGAGTGTTTGGACATACATTCTGCGTGTCAGCCTTTTTAACGTTTATGGTGCAATAATTTCCAACGCTACTGAGCGCAAGAAAAATGCTACAAAATTAATAAAGTTAATCCATGCATCGTGACAATATCTTCTAGGTTCATTTATCTATTAGTCGGGCAGGATACAAGTGCGCTTGGAGAAGGCGCCACTGTTTTGGTTATCAATGCAACACTTGGGATTAGAGGGGAGTGAGGGTAAGGGCGATAAGTGAATGTACAATTGTACAATGAAAATATTAAATTATAGGCCTCAGCCTCGCTAGTAAATACAACTGAAATTGCGGATGTTCTCTTTACCCGACTGTCTTTCCCACGTCCCGCCCACTTGTTCCGTAACTGTTTAATTCTCTTCCCACCTAACGCACTCACATCGTGGCCGACTAGATAGGAATAAGGATAGTATGATAGGAATATTTTCTTAAGTATGCCATCTTTTGATTAAAATTAAACAGCCATTTTTTAAAAAATAATCAATAATTTTATTAAAATCAAAGTAGATCCACAACAGACTTAAGAGGTTATTTTCATTATCCTAAAATTTAGTTTAGATATCTTGTACAGTTTCTGAGAAAACGGATCATATATACCAGAAAGTGTAATTTACAGAAAAGGCTGTTCTAAGCAAAAATGTATGAAGAAAATAAACTCGGATATATTTACAAAGAAAGCAAATACATGCCCTGAACACGCAGAAGTTGTCATACTTAACAGTGGTATTGCTAAACTTTTCCTAAAACATGGGCGAAGTTTACCTCTATACTGTAAAGTGTGTAGCGTTTATGGTTCTTCTTTACTTAAAAATATACTTAAAAATAAGTAATTTATCCAAGATGTACACATATAAATATCAATTTAAAGAGAAAATTCCAGTTAATAAGAATGCACAAAAAACTTAAACATTTTTGACAATGTTCATCAATTAGTTTCCCCTTAAAGCTATGTGAACCACAGACATACCATGTTTAGTTTTTATTAAAATATTTTTAGTCTAATCTAAACGTTTCAATTCAGAATGATACATATATTCCAACGAAATTATGTTAAAATGTCACTTTGATGGCATAAGTAGTTTCTAGTATCCACAGTGAGTACGATGGCTCATGCGGTTATGTCTGTAGCCCACATTCAGGAGGTCCCGGAATCGATCCCTGGCGACCGCCCACTCTGGCCCATGGGCTTTTTCGGTGGTTTCCCCTGGTCACTATGTGAATGCTGGGGTGGATCATCATCTTTCACGACCTTCATGTACCCATCATCTTCCTTGTCATCTGTTTCAGTGTTGTAGGACCAGGCGACGGTGTTCGATAGGTTGCGGCTGGGCGGTGGCTTGCGCTCTGTACGCGGTTTCATCCCTGTCGTCGCTGCGGCACCGCTCAGTTAGGTCTCTCCTCGGAGTGGGGCTCCGCGCCAGGGGACCCTGGAGGTTGGTGGCTTGTGGGCAGGGGCCCGGAGGCGTAGGATGAGTTCTATTTGGAAAAGTTATAGACCCCATCCATGCTTGCGCCCGTCGGTATCCAGATCTGGTCGACCTTCGGGTTCTCTCCCCTCATCCTTTCCTTCCAGGGGTCACTTTGGATGCATAAAGGGCCGACTGGCCTGCGTACGGTGCTCTGCCCCGATTCCGAGGGCCACTCCCTAATATGCGCTTTACCTTGTTAGTATTCAAAATTCACAATTAGTCCATAAACATCTCTTTTGGACAAGGGCCTCTTTCAAATGAAACGGAGCTTGATTTTGCGGTCCCGGTTAGCTATTCCGGGAAAGATAAACCTAGTTTACAGTCCTACTGGCTATACCTTTTTCACTCTAAGTTTAAAGTAGCAGTAAACAAAACAAAACTCCGCCGAGCACACGGCAGCACCACGTGGAGGATGACATGAACTAAGTACCCGCAAGAAGAAATTGCTTCAGACAGAATGTGAATACAGTACATCGCGCAGCACTGGGATCATTAGCTTTTAAACATTGTATGTCCTATTCCTATGCTTTTCTTTACATCCTAACTTCTAACACATAATACTAAAAGTAGACACACAAACGTTGTACCTGAACAGTTCGGCATCTGTGATTAAAGGTACTGGATTAAACTGTACTTAACTTCAGCCTTTAGAAATCACTCATTTAATGACTAATATCAGCTTTTCTTTATAATCTTTTATAAATCAACAAGCTAAGTAAATAATTAGCACTTTAGGTAGAAAACCAACAGAAATCAAACACGAACCAAGCAATCCAAGCAATAATTCTGCATTACTAACAAAGAAGTTTGATGATTGCTAAACAACAGTCAACCCTATTCATTTTCAATTAAAGGAGAGTGTTTTTATCAGAGTAATTTTTAAAAACATTTAACAAGCTGTCTTCTTTCCTTTTTCGCGTTTATACCTACCACAGTGGCAGAGTATTCATTTAACTGTTACAAATTTTCTTTTAATTTCCCACAAGCCAATGAGGTACTCTCGTGTCACGTGGTTTTGTTTACAACACCTTTAAGCTTAAAGTGAAAACACTACGTCCACTAACTTTTCCCAAGTTTCTCGCACCCCCTGCTGCTGAAGGTCCTCCTCAGTTCGTCTGCATAGCAGTTCTCTGCCTGCCGACATTGCTTTGACCAATCCTGGGCTCCCAAAAAGTCACTCTGTGTGTCCATCTATCAGGATGCAATCTCACAACGTGTCCTGCGCAGTCTCCCTCTCCCTATCCCCCTCCCCCTCCCTCCCTCTCTCTCTCTCTCTCTTTGGCTATTGTGGTCCACCTGCTGCAGAAGGTCCTTCTCAGTTCGTCTGCCTAGCGGGTTTTCTGTCTCCCGACGTTCCTTTGACCAATCCTGGGCTCCCAAAAAGTCACTCTGTGTGTCCATCTATCAGGGTGCAATCTGACAACGTGTGCTGCCCAAGTTTCTCTCTCTCTCTATAGATATTGTGGTCCACCTGCTGCAGAAGGTTCTCCTCAGTTTATCTGCCTAGCGGGTTCTCAACCTCCCGACGTTCTTTGAGCAATCCTGGGCTCCCAAAAAGTCACTCTGGGTCCATCTATCAGGGTGCAATCTCACAAAGTGTGCTGCCCAGTTTCTCTCTCTCTCTCTCTCTCTCTCTCTCTCTTTGGCTATTGTGGTCTACCTGCTGCTGAAGGTTCAACCTCGTTCGTCTGCCTAGTGGGTTCTCTGTCTGCCGACGTTCCTTTGACCAATCCTGGGTTCCCAAGAAGTCACTCTGTGTGTCCATCTATCAGGGTGCAATCTCACAACGTGTGCTGCCCAAGTTTCTCTCTCTCTCTCTCTCTCTCTCTCTCTCTCTCTCTCTTTATCTGGCTATTGTGATCCACTGCTGCTGAAGGTCCTCCTCAGTTCGTCTACCTAGCGGGTTCTCTGTCTCCCGGCGTTCCTTTGACCAATCCTGGGTTCCCAAAAAGTCACTCTGTGTCCATCTATCAGGGTGCAATCTCACAAAGTGTTTTGCCAAAGTTTCTCTCTCTCTCTCCCTCTCTTTGGCTATTGTGGTTCACCTGTTGCTGAAGGTCCTCCTCAGTAGTTTGCCTAGCGAGTTTACTGCCTGCCGACATTCCTTTGACCAATCCTGGGTTCCCAAGAAGTCACTCTGTGTGTCTATTAGAGTGCTGTCTCTTAGTATGTCCTGCCCATCTCCGTTTTAGGTAGCTTCCTATGGCCGCGGCGTCCTTTAATCGTGCCCTCTTCCTTATTTCTTGGTTTTTCCATTTTATCTCTTATTGTTGTATCCAAGATTTTCCTTTCTGCTTTCCTTTGGCAGATATCTATTGCTTTCCTCTTCTTTTTTTTCCTTTCAAACTCCCAAGTTTGTGAACCTTATAACGGAGCTAGTAAAATGTGTGTTCATTATTTGGCCTTTCAAATTTATATTGTAGGGTTTGTCCTTCACATTAAATATATCTACATCCCTGCGGAAACAGTAAGCAGTTATAGATTAACTTACAACTACAAAAAAGTTTGCTTCCTCCATGACTTAAAAGCAGTAAAGGTTTTATGCAAATTAGATGAAAGCTTCCAGGTTAAAATTCTTTTATCGAACTGTACAAAAAGCGTTACAATATTAACGTCACTTTAACATTTTCGCACGACCGGCGACCATGTGGTTCTAATGAACACGCGCTGACCTTTTGCGCCCTATTCTGAATACTTTCACACGACCGCGCATTTTGATGCTGCAAAGTTAAAGTTACCCCCTTGGTTATACCTGTCTAAAAGCCTGTTAGGTTTGCTAAGCGTTGACATGCCTCATATTAGCTTTCTGTGAATGCAGAACAGTTGCACTGTACACGGTTCCTTTGTTTCTCCCTGCATCCACAGAAAGCGAGGAGGAGCTATGTTAACATTCGTTTGAGCCAACAGACTTATCAGAGATTGTAGATACAAGCGCTAATGGTGTAAACATGGGCAATTTGCATAAATAAAATAATATTATTTTCCAAAAGAATATCCAAAATGTTGTAAAACAATGTGAATTCAGAGAAGAGGCGTATGTACCCAAACACGTAAACACCACGAGGGAAGAAATCAAACCGATCCGCAACTGATGAACACTAAAGAACACAGGCAGAGCGCTCCGATCGATATATCGATCGTTAGAAATGAGGGCAAGGAATTCTCGGGTCTGGTATATCGCCATTAGCAACGTAATTTCCGTTCGTTTCTAATTTCACTCAAAAATTTTAGAACGAGGTACCGAAGAAACAATACTAAATATACTCTAAGTAAGGGAAGGCTGAGACGGGGGAAAGTCCTATAAATCTTCAGTTTGTATAATTAGAAATCGGTAAGAACCTTCTTTTGGGAAATGGCTATTGTTTTCATATACAGACAACGCCCTAAGAGGTTTCCCTTTGCTTGTCTTTGTAATCAGAACCTCCATTTCATAGGATACTGCGTGTAAGATGGCTCAGTGTTAACGCAGGGGCTTGTATACAGGAGGAATGCAGGTTAAAATCCTTATTCCGACCAAAATAATATATATATATATATATATATATAGAGAGAGAGAGAGAGAGAGAGAGAGAGAGAGAGAGAGCTTCTCAAGCTAATACGCAACTACAAAGGTGTACGCCGAGTTGGTATGCAGTTTCCAAGTGCCCAAATGGCAATAAAACTATGGAGAATAGTAGAGAAGGAAACCGTAAAGCCATCTGTCGGGTGTAAAAAGAACTGCTTTCAAGAAGTAAATGGAGACAAACCCCAAAGAGATAAGAAATAAGAATCAGTAAAATACTAATTACAAAAATTAATTAATAGACATAGGTGAAATCTTAATATTCCTTTGATGTTTCCTCCAAATAATCGTGGGTAATCTAAATTATGATACTGGTTCTATTATTTGAATAAATAGTCCATAACCAACTCATGGTGTTAGTAACAGCCACTGGGAATAGTCAGTATTCATTGTGAACGAAGAATAAAAGACGAAGATAAAAATAACTAAGGGGGGAGGAGGTAGCCTTACTTTAGAGTAAACCCTCTAGGCCTACTCCAGTATATAGTAGCGACATGATGTCACTACGTCTCTCCGAGGAAACATGGCGGAGCAGATGTGCAGGCTTCTCATTGGACCACGCTGCTTCTTCAGGTGGACCTCAGGCACATGGACGAGAAGGCGGGATCCAACGTCGTTGAGGTCGGCGTCGACCTCTCAGAGTTCTACATGTCCGTCGAGTGGGACATTCTCGAGGTGCCAGCAGTCAGGTAAGTTCCAGCAACATTCTTACCTTTGCCTCAAAGATGAAATGAAACAAATTAACACTTTATCTAGAAATGTGTAACAATATTCTTGCGGCATGTAAGAAAAAGAAAGCATCTAAAATTAATTGATTTGAACAAGACTCTAAGTTATGTAAATTTTAAAGTATTAAACCCTTCAAGCCGAAACCTACCTTGAAATTCCTGCCAGAAGAAACGTGGAATTAGAAGGCCGTGTTCAAAGGTTGTTTTTTTTCAGTTCCATCAAATGCATGAGTAAGTGTTCAGGTTTTCGTGGCCCTTATCTGTAGAAATTTGTAGAAACTCTCTTGGCTCTAAGGCTGTACTCCAAGAAAATGTCTTGAAGAAATTGTTTCTTTCAGCAATGACTGGGACGGTTAAGTCAACGTGAAGGTATTACTGAAGTTTATGACGTTCTCATGACCAATTCGTGATCTTTTTGGTTGAATGTAAGGCCATGATCATGACAGAACAACTACTACTCCAGACTCAAAACCCACTATCCTTTGTCAAAGATACTATGCTATCGACACATCCCTTGACTTCTACTTCCTTTGGGATAAAAATTACATGTTCGAGCTAGAGTTGCAGAGGTAACTTCGCTGAAACTCAGGTGATGCAAAGACGTTTCATTGCCATAGCCTCCATTTTATGGCTTTTACGTGACACTCTTGAATACTGGTCCAGTTTCATTCACTTCCCAAGCCTTTCACAATCAGTAGACAGACTGCTTGTAGGCCTAGAAATGGAAGCGGGAATCCTTCAACAAATACAGAGGACATTCCAATTTGAAGAGGAACGCATCGGAGCTCCCCCTGCTTGAGGCTACAACCCTCTACGTCACTTCATTGTGAAATCTCCGCAGTTAGCTCATTGTGACGTACTAAAGGTATGACCTATATGAGTACAGTTGACATCCTGGTTTGGTTTAGTTGATATTTTTGTGAGGGTGGAAAGGAGGTGTAACTCCTCTCGGGCGTGATTGAGGGAAAACAAGTAAAATGTTTCTTTACTGATTATACTATTATCACTTTTCAAACAAAACCCTGTACTTTGTGGGAATAGCGCGGGTTTCAAATTTGTATATTAACTTGTAATTACCGGTGAAATTGTGTCTATGTCCGCCAACGCAACTCGTGGACCGTTACATTTCAAAACACACTGGCCAGGGTTATGATACAATAGAAAATGAGCTTAGTTTTGCCTGTCTGGCTTATTTTAAAATCTCTCAGTTATCCACTTACTTGACTCTTATAGGCCAGATTCATATATTAGCTAATTTCCAGCTGAAGAAATTATCTCTGTGCTCCATCGGCTATTTCCACCCTTGTGACAAAGCTATCTTCAATTTTCTGCTGCCCCTCACTTCCACCAAACTTTGTTTTTACCCAAGTGACTGACCTCGTTCTCGAATTAATTACGGCTACTTCTACAATAAATTTTACTCGCATAATGGGATGAATAGAATTTTTCCAAATTTTCCCCTCGCTAAAAGACAATAGAAATCACTTGACTACGTATACTGTTGGTTACATATCTCCAACTTATACACATTAACATCTCTTCTTTCCTCACAGATGTACACTGGCCAACGTCTGAGAGACGGAGCTCGAATCGGGTACTTCCGTGAGCGCTCGGGATAACCAACCTTTTCACAAGAATACGTATATTCTTGTAGTAGTTATAATGGGGAACACAGCTAAAATCACAAAAGTCTTCCGAAAAATAATTCATATATGAAATTTCAAACAGATGCTTCAGAGCGTTTCAAAACTGAATATTTGTAACTCTTAGCTCAGTGGTAGAGAGTTAGCTTGTTGCTGAGGTGCCCAAGGGGACTTAGAAAAATTTAGCTGCTCACTTTTAGTTTGACCGAGTGTACATAGACAACAGATAGCAGATATATGTGAAGAACAGTTGAACGGATAAGATAAAGACCACATATAAACAACATATATAATTTAATTAGTCGTTAACCAGGAATAAGAAGGTGGATCGACGTTTCCTCTCACACGCTCCGCCGTTCTCTCCTAGATTTCATGCTTGTAGTTAAAATTGGCAGCTAAAATTTTGTATACGGGCTCTCAAAAACAATCCGCTTCCTCAGTCGAAACTCCGAGGTAGGTTTCGACATGAACATTTTGGCACTTTCCTTGTTTTAATAATGAGACAGTTTATAAAGTCTGGGAAACTAATGACAATTACTATGTAGAGTCTGGGTTGTATTCTTAATAGTGTTTAATACACATCTGCAGCTGTAAATTTCCTCATTTTAGTTTCATTTCTCAAATCTTTAAATATCCAATATTCTTAACTATAGAAGCGTTTATACTTAATAGTATATGCACTGCGATTAAGAATTATTTTACAACGTAACTTCAACACAAAGTTGAAACAGAACATAACTTACACTATCTCATAAAGCTATTTAGCAAATGTTGGGTACAATTTAAATATAAGCTCTTTTAAGGGTACTCATAGCTGAAATTTGGTCAACATTTTCAAAAAATTAAAAAATTAATTTTTAAGACTAAAATACTTTTGAAACTTTAGTTTCAACTTACATAGCATGGCTTTCGCTCTCCGAGGCCTTTAAAGTTTCAACACGTGACCATTTAAATACGCAAGAGCACATGGCCTTATAAAATACTCCAAGCGATATAGTTCGTAACCAATCTTTTTAAATCTTTATATATAAGGTTTAAAAAGGTTTTCCGAGACAACCAGAGTAGTGAATACCATTCTATGTGCATTGGTATTTAAGTAATACGTGGTATTCTTATTTTTTCAAAATTACGATTTCTGCTTCATGTGCAACACCTGATTAGTTAGCATAATTAAATTTTCTCCAAAAATATTAAACATAAATCGTTAGAGCAATTTTTTTAGAAAATCAAAATTATTCAAAAATGTTCCATGTAAAGTGTGGTTTGAGATGGGGATTTTCTTGAAGATCTTTGTATGTATATGAGATTTAAAACAGGCTTTTAATTCAGGCAGAACATGGCAAATGTTTGAAAATATTGAGACAAAAACTGCAAGATTTTCAGTTTTAGATTTAGAAATTTCACCTGTGGTATCCTTAAATTATGCACCTTCAGTGATGTACTTAATTGCAGTGCTTTATCTTTAAGACTTTACAAGATATTACCCTAAACTCTGTGAAGAGCGCAATGACTGTATGGTGCTGTTCCTCCACTTAAAGTTTATTAACGACAATTTCCAAGATTTCAAAATGTTTTACATACTAACATGTTACATAACGAGCTTAAATATTACATAACCTATAAAAACTAACTCTGTAATCCAATTGGATACGAACAGCAGTAGACGAACTAAACATTAGTTATTTAGATAACTGTTGAAGAGCATGGTGTTTCTTTACAAGTGATATGTGAAATTGAAATATAAGTCCGATGAAGGGAATTTTGGAATTTTTCTTAAAATATTTATAAAACCGTTAATGATACATAATACATCTATCTGAATTTCGCCTTGGTTTGAGAATTCCATTACTGTAACTGAAAAGTCTTTCAAAAATTTCATTTCTACAGAATGGTTAATAAAACAAGAAATTACTCATATGTGAGGTAATATGGAGAAAGGCTGTTCAGTGTATATCTTTATATAATTATTTTTATCAACTTAAAAAACAAAATTTTGGCACATACCCTAAACCGGTTGCCTTACAAACTGAATACGTCTGTAAAATGAATCTTTAAAAGCCTAGTACATAAAGGCTGTCAGATATACTAACTGGTTTTGTTTAATGATAAAAGCAAGTCACGCTATAAATAGAACACAATTTAACAAAACTGATTAAAAATTAATTGCGTCTGCGGTCTTATCAATCTAGCCCTCAATTCCATTGGTCCCGGGATCGATTCTCGGCTGGAGGGTGGGGATTTTTTTAGCTAGGATTATTCTCTATTGTTTCAAAGGTAAGAGCCGCCGATATGACCTGAGATGTTAAGGCAGGAGTTAAAATATTAACATATTATAATTCCATGGCGCTACAGTCCTATTGAGGCCTGGGCAAACCAACCCGACTGCCGCTCTCACGCCCATTTACGCAGGGAAGCGACCATCTAACCGATACGGGGTAATGATGTGGCCCAGCATCACGCATCCCCAGCCGGAATGTTGGTTTTTGTGGTCCGAATCGCTGCCTATCATAGTTCAGCTTATGATGCTGAGTGAGCAGCAGGACATGAAATCCGCAACCCCATGGGTGGGATCGAACCGTGGCGCAGTGGACTAGAGCTCCATGCTCTAGTCCACTGCGCCACGGAGCACAAGGCGTCAAGTAGACGGAGAAAAAAAGAAGCTCCAGATATAGCTTTTCCTCGGATAAATAATATAAGATTTTGGTTATTACCTCCTTCCATTTTATTTCTTATTATTAGAAGAACTGTAGAAAGTGGAGCTTATGTAATTAAGTTGCCCAATTAAGAGATCCTTGATTTCATTCATGAAATAAACCAATTGTTAAAATTAATAAAAATGTATGACAGTGTTACCATTTAAAACTGTTGTATTCTTTCTTATAAGTGGAACCAATTATATGGAAGCAAATATAAAGTAAACATTTCGCTTTTACTTATTTTAATCTGGATTTCAGACATTTCGAATATTGTTGAAAGAATAAACAAACCTGTTACTGTAAAACCAAACCAAGATCACATTACCTCTACAACATAGCTTCGTAAATCACATGACATATTTTGCTTTAACCTTTTGAGATTAATTAAAATGAAAGATATGATAAAATTAATTTAATTTAAGTCAAAGAATCTTATACCCAAAATGTTGGATGTACGCGTGGGTAAAAAGCTCTAGCACACCACTGTGGTATCCCAGACAAGACCCTCGCCTCGTCCGTGAGCATCTAGATTCATCTGCTAATGCTCCATTTTACGTATTTGATACATAAATAATTATTTTTACGGGGAGATTTAAAGTCCTATTCCTTCAATGTTACAATTTCCAAATTTAAGACATATTATCTAAAAAAGATATCAAGATCAGACATGTGCATTTTTACAAGATGTCGATGTCCACTGATTTATTTTTAATAACTTATTTATAAAGCAACATAGGCTGTTTTCTCAATTGTAACAATCTTAATTAAAATCTATTAAAATTATTTTCAAAAATAACAAACCATTTTAATTAACAGCAAAGTATAACCACAACAGCACTTAGAGGCTTTTATCATCCTAAAATGTAATTTAACTGTCTTCAGTAGTTTCACAGAAAACGAGTAATTTATACCACTATATTTCATTCACAGGAAAAGATGTTCAAACCAAAATTAGAGAAAACAAACTCACATACATTTGCAAAGAAAATTTGTACACTGCTTGAGTACACAGAAGTTGTCGTACAAGGCGTGTGTTTAAAGCAAGTACCGATAGTATTATAAAAAAACAACAAAGCATTATTTTCCAAATACTGTATTGTCATTCATTACCTTACACCTTCTACTACTTCTCCATACAGTCACCACATATACTTGTCGTAACGGGAAAACAGTTTTTGAATGCCTTCGTCAAAGAATGATGCCGCCAGTGATGAAAGGCAAGTTGCACTTCTTGTTTAATAACATTATCGTCGTTGAAATGTTTTCCACCAAGGAATTTCTTCAGATGAAGAAACAAATGAAAATCGCTTGGTGTGAAATCCGGACTGTAGGGGAGGATGATTGAATTATTCCCAACCAAATGATCCGATCAGATCTTAGTTTGTTTGGCTTTGTGACGCCGGGCATTGTCACTCATTATTGTTTCCCTATAAACTTCACAAAGTGGCGATGAATGTTTGCAAGTGTAACATTTCTCACATTCAAAAAATAAATCACTGATCTGACTTCATAATCAGGGGTCGTTGGATTGTTTTGAGCACTTCTGAACTCTTTAACAATAGGAAAACATAAAGTGACGATCCTCAAGGTGCATCTGGCTTTCTAGTGAATGGAGGAAGTGACCGCGCATGTTTAAAATCGCGACTGCAGCGTTGCAGCGGAAAAATATTAAAACGGTGCTTACTTTAAAACACGCCTCTTACTTCAGGAGCACAAATTTATAGAGCAAAGCTTCCTCTAAAATATGAGCTAAACTGTACCTCTCTATTCTAAAATGGGTAGGAGTTATGATTTTTCTCTTTGAAGCGATGCAGAATTTACAGAACAAAATACAGTACTATGCTAAAGTATATTTAAAATATTAAGTATTGTACCTACAAAATAAATGTACATAAAATTAAAGGAATGCACCACTGAGTTTAAATTGAATTTGGTGAAAATATCGGAAAATCAACTTTCGGACTGCGCATCCAAAAAAAGCTGTAATTTCAAATTTATTGCACTTATTGATTATTTATCCTTATATGCAACATTCATTCATTCATTCATTCATTATCTGTTTACCCTCCTCTTATGTAGGACTTACACCCCCCAGGACTTACAAGCGGGTGTCTAGGGTCAGAGGCCCGTCGAGGAGCAGACACTCGTGGATCAGACAGAGCATCCAGGATGGGTGAAATGGATGAAAGGAAAGGTGATGATGGAGCAGTTGGTGGAATGAATGGCGGGGGAAACCGGAGAACCCGGAGAAAACCCGCCCAGGCGCCGCTTCGTCCACCACAAATCCCACATACAGGTCCCTGGGATTGAACCCGGGCTGCCTCGGTGGGAGGCGAGCGGTCGAACCACTCGGCCAAGGCGCCGCCCCTTGTATGCAACAAATTAACAAATTTTTGCCATTTTAAATTTTTAGTTTTGGATATTTTTCTGGGCGTTTTTCCTGTTAAAAATGCTCACAAGGGAAGTTTTCACCCAATTTTTCTGATAAGGTTCGTGCATATTCTGAAAATTTAAGCAATTAAAAATGTAATGAAGTGTGACACAGGAGACATGTAATCCTTGTTCTAAGTGGCCTTTAATCTTTCTAATAAATAATCTAAATCATATTACTGAGAGAAAGAGTTAAACCACTTTAACTTTACTAGTCGACCGAAAACGTCCGACGTTTCATCTTCGCGTGCCTAGGGTCTATGTCGAAGTTGTAAATTAGCACAAAATAAATTCAAAGAGCCGACCGTCAAGAGCACTGCTAGGTAGGCGATGAACAGACCGAGCCATGAAAAAAAATTTAAGTTTAAAAACCCGAGTAGTATGCGACCACGTGCTTTAGACAGCAGTGGCGTAAACGACATCACATGATTTGCATAATCTCTCCACTTCTCGAAATATCCATGAACCTGGGGTGATCATTTCCCCCTAAAATAATACGATGTAAACTCTGTTTACATAAGCTTCCGCGAAATAACTCTCAGGAGTTCTAAAGTTACTTAAACAAATTTTGTCCTGAATATCCCGAACTTTATTAAATTAGATTTATTACATGCTTGTAAAATAAAACTATAACCGTCACAATACTTTTAAAATTTCATTGTGTAGAACATTTGTTTTAGAACTTTAAAACTCTTTTTTGAAACTCCGTAACTTGAAAATACCGAAATGAAATTTAAAACACTTCAGTATTTACGTAAGACAAACTTCAATTAAATTTTCAACCAAATTGACTAACTTGTTTTCAGTGTTGCATCCTCTTAAGGAGGAAATTCCAATTTAAAAAATGTCATTTTTTGGCAACTTTCACCATCTATTCTCCCCTTGTTGTTGGCACTTTCTTTTGAAGCACCCAGTTAGAGTGTTTGTTTAGCAGCCAGTAGACTTTTTTCTGAGCGCTGTGGGTGGTTTTTGTTGTAGAAACGAGAAATTCTACACGTGCTGCGACGAGCCGTACCTCGACATCACGTTCAACATCACGATGCGACGGAAGACGCTGTTTTACACCGTCAACATCATCATCCCCTGCATGGGCATCTCTTTCCTCACCGTGCTCACTTTCTACTTGCCTTCTGATAGCGGAGAAAAGGTGAGACGAGTGTGTTTGTCGCTTTTATTGCTCTCAACAATACCTCTCCGCTTTACTTTGTGCCAACCCGCCCACCCTCCTGTAACCCAGCGAGTTCAATATATTGTACTGGAGAAATCACTGTGCTCCCACATCGCAGCTTGTGAACAAAATGCACAGCTCCTTACTCCAGTTTTAAAAGTGGAGAATGTTTATAGAAATGTTTGTAATCCATATACATATTTTAAAGAGAAAAAATCTGATGTGTTACAGTCACATGACTTTCTCGACTCTTGTACAAACTATTTTTACAAACGCTTATGCTCCATCTACTTCATCTTAATCGAGATAAACATTTGCAGAGTCTATCTTATTGTTAATTTTCTTGTAGATATAAGGGGAATATATATTTGCAAGGGCAATATAGAAATACAGTAGCCTTTAAGCTTATACATATCTCTTAATAGCTGGTTGCTAGGTACAGCACCATCTCTTTGCCCAAGATTAATACTCTTTGCATATCCAAGACAAAAAAATAAATAACGAATTCCCATTTGAGAAAATCAGTATTGAAAAATTTAAGGGAATAACAAGCAATATCTCGAAAAAGGTTCACCCAACAAAAAAATTGTATATGACATAAATTGTGTATTTTAATGCACAATTTTATTTTAATTGTGTATTGTGTAGTAAAAGTTTGTCTTTCTCTTATGGTTTACCAGTTATGCAAAAGTCGTTCACAATGAAGAATACTTTTGGAGACATTCCCAGAAAATTCGAGATATACATTTCATTTGTCATGAAAATATCTTAAACATATGATATTTTAATCAAAATCGTTAGAAGCATTTTTGAGAATATTAAAATTTTCGAAAAATGTTCCATGTAAAGGGTAATCTGGGGTGGGGGAATTTTCTTGAAATCTCTGGAAGATATGTTCGTTTCTGAGTTATGCTGTTTACAGACACACACACGGACATGTTTCCAAAACTGCTTCTTTAGATTCAGGGGTCTCAAAACATATATTTCCGGTGAAATCTGGATATCGAATTTTTGGGTGGAATACAATAGTTCAGCTTTCAATAAAATGTGTATCTTGAATTTTCTGGGAATAGCTTTTCAAGATCTCTTTCGGAAGGAAATTACATAATCTTGCATACCTGGTAAATATTAAACATTAGACGAAAACATACAACACAAAGGTGTAGATCTCCTTAAAACACAATTTATTCAATTTATTTTCAAAAATTGTTTGTGGTATCACCCATTTTCAAGATATCCGCTATTAATGATTTGAATTGCTCAATGCTTAAGCATTCTTTTAAAGGCCTGTCTATTTTCAGTTTTCTGGCATTGTCATGCAAAGAGTAGAATTTTAGGCCAGCTTATAGCGTCCAGTTCTTAAACGTTTGACTGCCGCTGTTGTCTTTGTATCCATAACGAAATGTCTAATGCAGCTATTTCTGGAAAGGTTTATCTCGATTAAAATGAATTAGAACAGGAAAATAATTTTTTGTAAGAATAATTTGTATAGCCACTAATAAACGATACAAGCTATAGGAAGTCATGTGAATGTAACACACTTGTTGTTTTACTTGTAGCTAAAGCGTAAGTACCCAAAGTTTTATCTAGATTGGTCAAATAGTGGCAACTTGTACATAAATTTTGAAAAATACGAGTATAGGTGGCTGTTTGAAATACTTTTGCCAAGTTTGTACTCCAAGTGCACAAATGTTTGCCTGATTGACCATGCAATATAGTTTTATCTGTAAGGGGTTGAAAATAAAGTCAGAGTAGCTCTTAAAATCGTTTAGTATTATACACTTCTAAATAAGGATTAGTTGGTTCTTGGAGGTTGTAACGTAACCTATGACTTTTGCCAACTGGTATTGTATAATTATGAAATATTTTGATCATATGGTTGAAACACTGCAGTTTCTACATACGGGGTTGAAAATATATTAGGGGTAGCTTCTTAGATTTGTAAGATAGTTTATAATTTTCCTTGGGTCTTTTAGTACAAGTGTACAAAGTTTCATATAGACAGGTCAAAGGAATTTTTATATGTTTAAGGGTTGAATATAGGGATTGAATGTAAGGATAGCTTATGATTTTTACCAATTTCTAGAATTTAAAGTAATGAATTTTATCAAAACCTGAGGTAGTATTTTTAACACTTAAATAATTTCAGTCTAATTATATAATATGTAAATTCAATAACAACCCGCCTTGAAGCAATATGTGTATGTAATAATTTGTAAAATGTATGTAACAGTTTAGCAATACTACTTATGATTCTTGGAAGCAATAATGCAATTTTAGTGACAGTTTATAAAATAGCCAATCAACAACCAGAAAAAGTTTTAGTTAAATGAAGGTATTCTATTGGATTAGGAATAGCCAATCAGAGACTTGAAATACAGAAGTTTACAAATTCAGGAGGATAGAAATCAAGTCAGTTGCCTGTAGACAGCGTCACTAACCAGACACAAAAAGTGTCCTCAGAAATATAATATGCATTCATATGAAACGAAAAGTAAGTTTACGTGTTAAAAAGTGTAATTAATTAGTAAAAATAATCTCACAGCTCTCTATGAGTGAAGTGTTATATAAATCGTATCAAGCATTAACAAAAGGAGTAAAGTAAACTTATAATCTGTGTAAGCCTACATTCTTAGTCACACCACAACCCTGCTAAGAGAAACGTGTCTCTAACAAAAATACTGACGCAGCTGAGGCAAACTTAAAATATAATATTTAAAGAAACAGTCAAATTTCAAAGTTAATATTTTTTAGACTTGGGGCAAAGGCCACCTGAAAGTACATTTGGGGCGAAGGCAATCCGAAACCGGGTACCATACGCGCGGTTCAAGTTCGGCTCCCCAACAGTTGAAATATAAGTTTTTCAAACCATACAAAAAATATAACTTGATAAAGCTTAGTGAAATATAGGGGAATATGAACAATATATAATTCCCCTAAAATAACTCATTTTTAAAAATATTTTTAGTTCCCATTTACCCCTTTGGGGTGAAAGCCCTTAAAAATTTGCAATATGATATTCAGTGAAACGAGATTAAAATTTGGTGGGAAGTACGTGAAAAAGAAACTCCTAACCCCTTACTTTCCAATTTTGGATACATTATCTAGTCTGTGTCCATCTGGAAGACCAGGGCTTTTCTTTGGAGAAAGAATTATTATCAATAGCGGTCAATTGGTGTTTTAGGGTAATCTACCTTGCACACACGCTTACACACACAAACATAATTTTTACTTTCTCTACTACGTATAGTAAGTAGGGGAAGTATTGTATTCCACCCAAAAATTCGATACCGAGATTTCACCGGAAATATATGCTTTGAGACCCCCTGAATCCAAAAAAGCATTCTTGGAAACAGGTACGTCTGTGTGTCTGTCTGTCTGTCTGTTTGTGTGTGTGTGTCTGTCTGTGAACAGCATAACTCAGAAACGAACAGTCGGATAAACACCAAACTTGGTATTTAGGTACAGTATCTTCTACTTATACTTTTTCTCAAATGGGAATGCGTTATTCTTTTTTTTGTCCTGGTAATGCAAAGAGAATGGAATACGGCACATAGCAACCAGCTCTTAAAATATTTGACTATCGCTTAAAGCCTAGCAATTCCCCTTGCATCTACAGGAAAATTAGCAATAAGATTAACATCTCGATTAACATGAAGCATATGGAGAATAAGCGTTTGTAAAAATAGTTTGTACAAGAGTAGAGAAAGTCATGTGAGTGAACACATCAGATTTTCTAATTTATCTTCATTCCGTACTCTTCAGTGTTATCGTTTATCTCCATTAGCATGTTCCTTAGGATCGCTTTCTCTTCTTGTTAGATATAAACACATTAATGCATGACTTGTTAAACTTGGTAGAAATGCTTTTTGTGTAGTGTACGGTCTGAGGTGGGTTAGCACTTATCTCTCCAACGGCTGTAGCAAACTTTGTTGTCTAAGTAAGCAGCCGCAAGCGGGAATTAAATGAACATTATACACACAAGGGAAAGTGCATGTATCATAAGGGTATCCATAGCAGAAATTTGGTCAGAATTTTCAAAAATTCAAAAAGTAGTATTTTATGTCCAAAAACACACTAGTCATTGCTCTGTATTTTCACGCGGCCTGTATTTATTTCCAATGCCTTCTACTAGACTTAGATTTTTCTTAAACCTTTACTACATGCTTCACAATTTATAAGCAATCTTCCTCAAATTTTCAAAAGAGACTCAGAGAAAAATGAACTTAAAAAAATCAGATGTGTTACACTCACATGACTTTCTCTAATCTTGTACAAACTATTTTTACAAACGCTTATTCTCCATATGCTTCATGTTAACCTAGATGTTTCCATACCGAGATTTCACCGAAAATATATGTTTTGAGACCCCCTGAATCCCCCTGTTTGGAAACATGTCCGTGTGTGTGTGTGTGTGTGAACAGCATAACTCAGAAACGAACAGTCGGATAAACACCAAACTTGGATTTAGGTTCAGTATCTTCCAGACATGCGACACGAAGGTTTTCAAGAAAACCCCTCACTCCAGATTACCCTTTACATGAAACATTTTTCGAAAATTTTAATTTTCTCAAAAATGGCTCTAAAGATTTTGGTTCAAATATAATATGTTTAAGATATTTTCACGACAAATAAAATGTATATCTTGAATTTTCTGGGAATGTCTCCAAAAGTATTCTTCATTGTTAACGACTTTTGCATAACTGGTAAACCATAGGAGATAGAAAAACTTTTACTACACAAAAAATGTAGATCGCGTTAAAATACACAATTTATGTCATATACATTTTTTTTGTTGAGTGAACCATTTTCGAGATATTGCTCCTTAATCCCTGAAATTTTCCAATACTTATACTTTTTCTCAAATGTGAATTCGTTATACATTTTTTTTGTCGTGGTAATGCAAAGAGAATGGAATACTCCACATAGCAACCAGCTCTTAAAATATTTGACTATCGCTTAAAGCCTACCAATTCCCCTTGCATCTAAAAGAAAATTAGCAATAAGATTAACATCTCGATATCGCGATTAACATGAAGCATATGGAGAATAAGCGTTTGTAAAAATAGTTTGCACAGGAGTAGAGAAAGTCATGTGAGTGTAACACAGATTTTTTTCTCAACCAAAAAAGTTAAAGAAATCCTGTATGATAGTTTTGTGTATTAGTACTTAAACAATGCGACAGTATTTTCATTTTTTTTCAAAATTACGATTCCTGCATCGTGTGCAGCACAGTATAATTAGCATAATAAAAGTGAAATAATGATTTTTTCAAAAACTTAAAAATATCGGCACAAAGTTTAAAACAAACCTATAATTGTGATAGAGCAACAAGTGACAATTTTGAAAACACTTAGATCTTATAGTTTTAAATAAAAGCTGCAAGGGAATTAATTACTCTTTCAGACAAGCCATGTGTAGGACAAGGTTGGAAAGATAAAATCACACTGAAAAATGCAATGCCCTAGCCGGGATTTAAACCATGCGTCTTCCAACTTCCGTGCGATTGCTCTAACCAACGAACTACCATGGCTTGACACTAAATTCCCCAACTGACTCGTATTTTTTTTTTCGGTAAATTCATTTTTAAATGACATAGCGCAATGGCGACTTACAATGTCGCATTTAAGTCTTGGCCTTCATAGTATAACCAGCTTTAAATCAATTAATAGTAATTAATTGTTCTTTCACGCAAGCTGTATGTAGGACAAGGATGGGATTTGAACCAGAATCTTTTGGTTTCCGTCCGGTTGCTCTAACCAACTGAGGTACAGTGAAAACTCTCTTCACGACCGCCCCAATTAAGAGACTACCCCTTTATGAACGAATTATTGCGGGAACCGATTTAAAAGCCCATATAATAAAGGTATTTTTTACCTCTATTTAGAGACCTCCCGAATTTCCGACCAGCGACCAGCCTTTGGTGAGCTGTTTCTTCGTTTACACCTCTTTTAAAAGATTGCCTTTTTATTCAATTGCAAATTTCGAGAGCATAAAGTAGTTTTTCGAGACGATAATGCAGGTCTTCAGCACGCCTATCCCAAATATAATTAAATGTACAGGACCCTTTTCTTTCTCTCACGCTTTCCACTTCTACAAATTGCTTTCGAATCTGTCGTCTTAGCAGGTGTATAATTTGACCACGTGATTCATCTTTCCTTATCGCACAAGTCTCAAGTGGTCGATTTCTTTCCCATGTCCAACAGAATTACACAAGTATTTAGTGCATGGGTCATTGACCGTATATGCATATGATACAAGGTATGGTGACAAAATAAACAACAGAAAAACAAAACAAAACAGAAAAGCACAAGAAGAATGAAAATAGAGATAAATAACTTTGACTAATTGAACAAATTAGATCTAGCTTCACGCACTTTAGCCAAGAAATTGCCCATGTTTTGACAGTTCCTCTGGTCAGCCAGTAGCTCCCAACATGCCAATCTCTTTCTTGACGGACTTAAAGAATGTTTCTTTGAGTTTAATGTTCGTTGGTTCTCCCAATGTGCATATTCCGTCAAAATATGTACCTAGTCCTCTTCCAAATCACAGAATGGGCAGATTCTCCTGCCAGAATCGTCAGTCATTTTCTGTGCCCTCCAGCCCCCCAGTCTAAACTTTTCCATTCCTGATCCTTCTTTTCTTCCTAAGTCAAGTATATATGTCTCTTTGCCCCAATTCAATTTTATTCCATTTACTAGACTTAGAGAAGGTTTAATTTTACAATCCGATTCTATTTCCTCTTAGTCTTCTTTTGACACCTTTCCATACGTTTTTGTCATTTGTTTCAGCTCTTTGCCATACTGATCCCATTCTTATTCTACTCAAATCCCATTCTAAATCAGCTGCCCAAAACTTAGGGTACAGGTTTTCTCGCAGGTATTTGTAACATTTGGAACGTAGTGTTGAGTTATATCCCTGCATCAGCCTCAGCCAGTACTTCACTGCTCTTATTTTACAGTGTATTGCGTCTTCATAACATCCCACCTCCCTCACTACCCCCAAATTTTATGTGCCTTGTGAAACTCCAAGGACTCTTTTCTAAATGCTACAACAGAATTAAAGTAGGACGGGTACTACCTGGTATGAACCTATCACATATGGGGCATAAGTACCGATATTTTTACTTTCTCTACTACGTATAATAAGTAGGGGAAGTATTGTATTCCACCCAAAAATTCGATACCGAGATTTCACCGGAAATACATGTTTTGAGACCCCCTGAATCCAAAAAAAGCATTTTGGATACATGTCCGTGTGTGTGTGCGTGTCTGTGTGTCTGTGTGTGTGTCTGTGAACAGCATAACTCAGAAACGAACAGTCGGATAATCACCAAACTTGGTATTTAGGTTCAATATCTTCCAAGAATGCGACACGAAGGTTTTCAAGAAAATCCCCTCACCCCAGAGTACCCTTTACATGGAAGATTTTTCGAAAATTTTAATTTTCTCAAAAATATCTCTAACGATTTTGATTAAAATATCATATGTTTAAGATATTTTTATGACAAATAAAATGTATATCTTGAATTTCCTGGGAATGTCTCCAAAAGTATTATCCATTGTGAACGACTTTTGCATAACTGGTAAACCATAAGAGATAGACAAAATTTTACACCACAAAAAATGTAGATCGCGTTAAAATACACAATTTATGTCATATACATTTTTTTTGAGTGAACCATTTTCGAAATATTGCTTGTTATTCCCTGAAATTTTTCAATAGTTTTCTCAAATAGGAATTCGTTATTCATTTTTTTGTCTTTGATATGCAATGAGTATTATTCTGTGGCAAAGGGAACGGTGCTGCACCTAGCAACCAGCTATTAAGAGATATGTATATGCTTAAAGGCTACTGTATTTCTATATTGCCCTTGTAAATATATATTTCCCTTACATGTACAAGAAAATTAGCAATAAGATAGAGTCTGCAAATGTTTATCTCGATTAACATGAAGTAGATGGAGAATAAGCGTTTGTATAAATAGTTTGTACAAGAGTAGAGAAAGTCATGTGAGTGTAACACATCAGATTTTTTTTGTTGAGTGATCCATTTTCGAGATATTACTTGTTATTCCCTTAAACTTTTCAATACTTATTTTCTCAAATGGGAATTCGTTATTCATTTGTTTGTCTTGGATATGCAGAGTATTAATCTGTGGCAAAGAGAATGGTGCTGCACATAGCAACCAGCTATTAAGAGATATGGCTATGCTTAAAGGCTACTGTATTTCTATATTGCCCTTGCAAATACAAATACAAGGGGAATATAGTACGCCTTAAGCGATAGTCAAATATTTTTAGAACTGGTCGCTATGTGTAAAATGTAATTCTCCTTGAATGTCGAAAGATCGTTTCTGCAAATGTTTATCTTGATTAATATGAAATAGGTGGAGAATAATAGTTTGTAAAAATAGTGTGTACAAGACTAGAGAAAGTCATGTGAGTGTAACACCTCAGATTTTTTTAAATATAACAGAACATTATTTCCCAAATATTTTATCATCATTCATTATAGTTGTCTTCCGTGGTGTATTAGTTACCATGCTAGCCTCTAGTTCCTAGGTTGCGTATTCAAAGCCGGCGGAGGGCGATGGATTTTTTCGGCTGTATAGATCCTTAGCATAGCTTCCTTCGGAAGGGAAGTGAAGCGGTTGTTCACGGGTCGTAGATTTAAGGCACATAAAAGAACCTCAAGTCCGATAAAGAGCCTTCTGAGAAAAATTCCCGGTCTTTCACGCCCAATATGGAATGGAACGCTAAGGACCACAGCAGTTAAAGAGTGTCGGTAAATAAAACTCAATTTAATTTAATTTACACCTTACCTACTTCTCCATAGATATCGCCGTTATTCAGGCATTTCTCCTAACGGGAAACCAGTTTTTGTATGCTCTGAGAGGGTATGTTGTAAGGAGGTGATCTGCAGCACGAGGTTTTAGGAATGGTCCCGGGTTCGATGCTAGTTCAAGTTCTTGTATGCATCTTGGATCTAGGGATGTACAACAGGTTTTTCTGACCGTTTATTTTCCGTCACCTTTTATAATATAATCCCCACTCACACGCATTTCTTTGGGCTGCCTATTTACTGCGGTATTGCCAAATACCGCGCCTACCATATCCGGATGCGTGCTTTGGTTTTCACCTGCCGACACTTTTATATCAAGTTTTAGATCCCTTTGCAATGTACCCATACTTCGTTTGAAACTGATTATCTCCGCTTGGGTTCCACGGCCAAGATCAGCGACAAGCTCCACTACCAAGAGAAGACCCACAAAAAGTGATTTTCAAAATTCTCCTGTTTCTTTAACTCAAATGCTTCTATCCTCCTATTTCGTTATCACGTGATTTCTACCTTCTATCTTATTGGTTGGTTCCTTTTATGTTTCCACACGAACCCTTTGCCTACAGCTATCAGAGCAATAACCTTCTTTCTACGCATCTGTTTTCCAGTGAACGATGCATTAACAAAAGCGTCTGCCCTTGTTCGGCTGCAATGCGGAAAAACCTACACCGTTTCCTGTCTGCTGCTTTAGTTGTCTCTCCAACCCAAGTTCATATTTACAAGTAATATTAATTTACCAGTTATTTAATAACATTATTCCTACTGTTACTAATATTTAATTTCATATTATCATGGCTGAGCAAAACGTACTGTCTCAGCCCTCATCAAAGAATGATTACGAAAGCCAAGCCTACACTTCTTGTTTCGCAATATCACCATGGTTGAACTAGTGTTTAATTGTGTGTTTTAAAGAGATTTTTGGTGTGAAACGTTTTCGTCTATCGCTTAAGGTTTACAAGTTATATAAGCTGGTACAACATTCCTTCCGAACGAAGAGGACTTCATAGGCTATTCTAATACAATTCAAGATATAAATTTTATTCTTGCGACGGTATTACTTATAATGTTTGTGTATTTGTGTTTACTCCACGTGGTGAAGCCATTTTGTGACGTGATTCTTTGTTAGGTTTGTTAGCTCCATCTGGTGTTAACAATTTGCGGCAGTATTAGTGTTTGTTTAAAAAAAATGCTACTGTGATTTTATTTAATTTTGGTTCACTGTCCTCCGGCTAACTATTATCCTTTTGGTCGAGCACTTCTCTTTATACAGGTTGTGTAAACGGAAAGGAGTCATTTATCCAAAGATAACACTGATGAGGGAATTTGTTTTACACTTTTTATTGTCGAACACATTCACTATCACATTTACACTTTGATCTTGACACTCGCCAAACTGAAATTGTTATAATAACTTCATTACTGATCATTCTTAATTCGCGTACTTCAACTTTTTGTGTAATTAACTTTACAACACTTGAGATTTTTCATAACTCTGCTACGCGTAACTTGCGAATCGATAGCTGACGTGTAACGTACAAATGTTTTCGACGAACTGACGGCGACGTGTTGCGTACAAATAATTTCGGTGAACTGACGGGGTCTACCTCTAATCTAGCCCTTTTTATACTCCTACACCCCGATATGCCTAAAGATTATAACTGAGCTGCAATTGGCTAATAAAACGCGCCAACATTAGCGTCTATTTTTATATCCAATGAAAATTATGAATACATATGCTCTAGGAAAAATGTTCCAGCAAATTCTAAAGAAAAACGCGCCAATATTACGTAACTTCCTCGTCTCTAATAATGATAAACAGCTCACCCCCTCGCTGCATTATTGCACGCTATTATTGTCAGTTTCAGTAAGGCCGTATAAACTTACTTCTCAACAATAATTACAATCAACAAACATCTCAAATCAATGTCACACAAAAATGCATATTCATATTATAATCATTCTTTACATTTAAGTAATTTGTGATACAAATTACTGCATCATTTTCCATGTAAGTATCTTTAATATATGGCATTTTAATCGAACTCGTTAGTCCCATTTTTTAGAAAATCAAAAACTTCGAAAAATGTTTAATGGTGTAGGGGATTTTGTTGAAAATATTCGTGTAGCTTCTTTGGAGTATATTAAACCTAAATATCCAACTTTTCGTTTGTTAGTTATCGGGTGTTCAGAGACAGAAAGACACACACACATGGACATGTTTACAAAATACTTTATTTTTATTCAGCCTCAAAATATGTATTTCCAGTGAAATTTATTTACGAATTTTTTAGTGTAATGCAATACATCCCCTATTTATTATACGTAGTAGAGAAAGTAAAAAAGCCTTCACCCCTTTTAAGTAACCGCCCCTCTAAGATATCTTAATACAGATTTTACTGTACCTTAGCAACATGCTTGCATATTATTAATTTCCCAACTTTGACCTTGTAGCTCAATTAGAGCAGCTGTACGGAAACCAGAAGATCTGTGGTTCAAATTCCGGTCTGTCATTGAATGTTTCAGACTGATTCTACCTTTCCAAAGACTGCAAGGGTTAGAAATTCACCAATGAGTATCTCTAATGATAACCTAATTTCTTAATCAAGTATTTCTTGCAAGAAGTTTCCCGAAACGATCCCATGGAGGACCACTACTATAGCTAGCTGCGGTGCTACTATATATTAGCTATTCTACTAGACCCCGAACGTTAGAAATTAATATTTTGGCCGTCAGCAAGAGACATTTGCATAGATATTGGGTGACTTGCAGGGGATCTTCACTTTGTGTGTGCGAGAATTGATTAGAGTGCTTTCTCGCCTTGACCCCGCAAAGCCTTAATAATCCTCACGCCTTGGGCCGACGGGCAGACCGGCTCTGAGGAATTCACTTGCCGCTTCAACACAGTAGCACGCCTATCAACAAGAGAAGCTTTTACTTCTAATTGGAGCTTCCGAAAAAGCTTTCTGGAATTTTCTCTTGTCAGCAGAGATTTGTTTCCAAGTCATCAGCATAGTGCGAGCTCAGTAAAGGAATCAGATAGTACTTTCTCGCCGCTGCAGAGAAAAACGTCTGCTAGAAACAGGACAATGCAATTCAACAATGTGGTGCAGTAGGGCAATATCAGATTGATTTCGTCAGTCCTAATATCCTATTTGAGCAATTTGCAAGTTAGGTTTCAATGGCGTTTTTTACATAACCTATTTGCAAAATTATACACAATATTCTTCTTAAAAAATCTGATGCGTTACACTCACATGACTTTCTCTACTCTTGTACAAACTATTTTTACAAACGCTTATTCTCCATATGCTTCATGTTAATCGGGATATCGAGATGTCAATCTTATTGCTAATTTTCTTGTAGATGCAAGGGGAATATGATAGGTTTAAAGCGATAGTCAAATATTTTAAGCCCTGGTTGCTATGTGGCGCATTCCATTCTCTTTGCATGCCCAGGACATAAAAAAAATCTGATGTGTTACACTCACATGACTTTCTCTACTCTTGTACAATCTATTTTTACAAACGCCTATTCTCCATATGCTTTATGTTAATCGAGATATCGAGATGTCAATCTTATTGCTAATTTTCTTGTAGATGCAAGGGGAATATGGTAGCTTTTAAGCGATGGTCAAATATTTTAACGCTGGTTGCTATGCGGCGCATTCCATTCTCTTTGCAAGTCCAGGACATAAAAAAATGAATAACGAATTTGAGAAAAAGTATAAGTATTGGAAAATTTAAGGGAATAACAAGCAATATCTCGAAAACGGTACACTCAACAAAAGAAATGTATATGACATAAGTTGTGTATTTTAACGAGATCTACATTTTTTGTGCAGTAAAATTTTGTCTATCTCTTATGGTTTACCAGTTATGCAAAAGTCGTTTACAATGAAGAATACTTTTGGAGACATTCCCAGAAAATTCGAGATATACATTTCATTTCCCATGACATTATCTTAAACATATGATATTTTAATCAAAATCGTTAGAGCCATTTTTGAGAAAATTAAAATTTTCGAAAAATGTTCCATGTAAAGGGTAGTCTGGGGTGGGGGAATTTTCTTGAAAACCTTCGTGTCGCATCTCTGGAAGATACTGAACCTAAATACCAAGTTTGGTGTTTATCCGACTGTTCGTTTTTGAGTTATGCTGTTCACAGACACACACACACAGACACACACACACACAGACACACACACAGACACACACACACACACGCACAGACACACACACGGACATGTTTCCAAAAATGCTTTTTTTGGATTCAGGAGGTCTCAAAACATGTATTTCCGGTGAAATCTCGGTATCGAATTTTTGGGTGGAATGCAATACTTCCGCTACTTACTATACGTAGTAGAGAAAGTAAAAAATCTGATGTGTTACACTCACATGACTTTCTCTACTCTTGTACAATCTATTTTTACAAACGCCTATTCTCCATATGCTTTATGTTAATCGAGATATCGAGATGTCAATCTTATTGCTAATTTTCTTGTAGATGCAAGGGGAATATGGTAGCTTTTAAGCGATGGTCAAATATTTTAACGCTGGTTGCTATGCGGCGCATTCCATTCTCTTTGCAAGTCCAGGACATAAAAAAATGAATAACGAATTTGAGAAAAAGTATAAGTATTGCAAAATTTAAGGAAATAACAAGCAATATCTCGAAAACGGTTCACTCAACAAAAGAAATGTATATGACATAAGTTGTGTATTTTAACGAGATCTACATTTTTTGTGTAGTAAACTTTTGTCTATCTCTTATGGTTTACCAGTTATGCAAAAGTCGTTTACAATGAAGAATACTTTTGGAGACATTCCCAGGAAATTCAAGATATACATTTCATTTCTCATGACATTATCTTAAACATATGATATTTTAATCAAAATCGTTAGAGCCATTTTTGAGAAAATTAAAATTTTCGAAAAATGTTCCATGTAAAGGGTAGTCTGGGGTGGGGGGATTTTCTTGAAAACCTTCGTGTCGCATCTCTGGAAGATACTGAACCTAAATACCAAGTTTGGTGTTTATCCGACTGTTCGTTTTTGAGTTATGCTGTTCACAGACACACAGACACACAGACACACAGACAGACAGACACACAGACACACAGACACACAGACAGACACACACACGGACATGTTTCCAAAAATGCTTTTTTTGGATTCAGTGATTCTCAAAACATGTATTTCCGGTGAAATCTCGGTATCGAATTTTTGGGTGGAATGCAATACTTCCCCTACTTACTATACGTAGTAGAGAAAGTAAAAATGAATAACGAATTTGAGAAAAAGTATAAGTATTGGAAAATTTAAGGGAATAACTAGCAAAATCTCGAAAATGGTTCACTCAACAAAAAAGTGTATATGACATAAATTGTGTATTTTAACACGATCTACATTATTTGTGTAGTAAAATTTTGTCTATCTCTTATGGTTTATCAGTTATGCAAAAGTCGTTCACAATGAAGAATACTTTTGGAGACATTCCCAGAAAATTCGAGATATACATTTCATTTGTCATAAAAATATCTTAAACATGTGATATTTTAATCAAAATCGTTAGAGCCATTTTTGAGAAAATTAAAATTTTCGAAAAATGTTCCATGTAAAGGGTAATCTGGAGTGGGGGTATTTTCTTTAAAACCTTAGTATCGCATCTCTGGAAGATACTGAACCTAAATACCAAGTTTGGTATTTATCCAACTGTTCGTTTTTGAGTTATGCTGTTCACAGACACACACACACAGACACACACACACACAGACACACACACAGACACACACACACACACGCACAGACACACACACGGACATGTTTCCAAAAATGCTTTTTTTGGATTCAGGAGGTCTCAAAACATGTATTTCCGGTGAAATCTCGGTATCGAATTTTTGGGTGGAATGCAATACTTCCGCTACTTACTATACGTAGTAGAGAAAGTAAAAAATCTGATGTGTTACACTCACATGACTTTCTCTACTCTTGTACAATCTATTTTTACAAACGCCTATTCTCCATATGCTTTATGTTAATCGAGATATCGAGATGTCAATCTTATTGCTAATTTTCTTGTAGATGCAAGGGGAATATGGTAGCTTTTAAGCGATGGTCAAATATTTTAACGCTGGTTGCTATGCGGCGCATTCCATTCTCTTTGCAAGTCCAGGACATAAAAAAATGAATAACGAATTTGAGAAAAAGTATAAGTATTGCAAAATTTAAGGAAATAACAAGCAATATCTCGAAAACGGTTCACTCAACAAAAGAAATGTATATGACATAAGTTGTGTATTTTAACGAGATCTACATTTTTTGTGTAGTAAACTTTTGTCTATCTCTTATGGTTTACCAGTTATGCAAAAGTCGTTTACAATGAAGAATACTTTTGGAGACATTCCCAGGAAATTCAAGATATACATTTCATTTCTCATGACATTATCTTAAACATATGATATTTTAATCAAAATCGTTAGAGCCATTTTTGAGAAAATTAAAATTTTCGAAAAATGTTCCATGTAAAGGGTAGTCTGGGGTGGGGGGATTTTCTTGAAAACCTTCGTGTCGCATCTCTGGAAGATACTGAACCTAAATACCAAGTTTGGTGTTTATCCGACTGTTCGTTTTTGAGTTATGCTGTTCACAGACACACAGACACACAGACACACAGACAGACAGACACACAGACACACAGACACACAGACAGACACACACACGGACATGTTTCCAAAAATGCTTTTTTTGGATTCAGTGATTCTCAAAACATGTATTTCCGGTGAAATCTCGGTATCGAATTTTTGGGTGGAATGCAATACTTCCCCTACTTACTATACGTAGTAGAGAAAGTAAAAATGAATAACGAATTTGAGAAAAAGTATAAGTATTGGAAAATTTAAGGGAATAACTAGCAAAATCTCGAAAATGGTTCACTCAACAAAAAAGTGTATATGACATAAATTGTGTATTTTAACACGATCTACATTATTTGTGTAGTAAAATTTTGTCTATCTCTTATGGTTTATCAGTTATGCAAAAGTCGTTCACAATGAAGAATACTTTTGGAGACATTCCCAGAAAATTCGAGATATACATTTCATTTGTCATAAAAATATCTTAAACATGTGATATTTTAATCAAAATCGTTAGAGCCATTTTTGAGAAAATTAAAATTTTCGAAAAATGTTCCATGTAAAGGGTAATCTGGAGTGGGGGTATTTTCTTTAAAACCTTAGTATCGCATCTCTGGAAGATACTGAACCTAAATACCAAGTTTGGTATTTATCCAACTGTTCGTTTTTGAGTTATGCTGTTCACAGACACAGACACACACACAGACATGTTTCTAAAAATACTTTTTTTTGGATTCAGGGGGTATCAAAACATATATTTCCGGTAAAATTCTCGGTATCGAATTTTTGGGTGGAATACAATACTTCCCCTACTTACTATTCGTAGTAGAGAAAGTAAAAATATAGAATTATGGGATTAGAGGGGTAGCAAATAAATGCCTTTGTAATCTAAGCCATTTGTAGATATAGCGAATACAGGAAGAGCCAAAAAGCCAAGAACCTGCTGCGCGGTGTTTTTCCTGTCCGCATCCTCGGCGCTCGTTGCCATCTGCCACTATCATAGAATGGCGCCGATTAAATCACTTTAAAACTACTTTTAAAGGCTTTACTTACCAACTTTATGAAGAGAGAGCTGAAACTGGCCACCACACATTGTTTTGCATCTCTTTAGGGAACTATCCATCACTTACCATAGTTCACGTTGAGAAATGCTGGCAATTTTGCCCCCTTATTTTTTAGAAAATCAAAAGCCAGGAAGCGTGATTTTGCCTTTTTTCAACAAGACTCTGCAACAGCTTATAGGTCAATATTTCGATGAGAACAATTGAAAGTGCGTTTGAGGAGAGAATTATTATTAGAGATTTGTGGCCCCCTCGGTACCCCGACCTAACCCCCTGCGATTTCTATCTCTGGGGTAACTTAAAACAAAGTGTACAAGACAAACCCGCATACCCTGGAAGAATTAAAACAAAATATCCGCCTGGAAATTGCCAGCATTTCTCAACGTGAACTACCGCGAGTGATGGATAGTTATCTAAAGAGGTGCCAAAAATATATGGACAATGACGGTGGCCAGCTTCAGCATCTCTTTTCATAAAGTTGGTAAGTAAATCCTTTAAAAGTAGTTTTAAAAATGTGTGATTTAATCCGCGCCTTTCTAGGATAGTGGCAGACGGCAACGACCGCCGAGATGGAGGATCTCTAGCAAAATATTTGTAGAAATGTCGCAGTAATGTTGTGATGGAATCTGTCTTTGCTAACTCCAACACATCGAAAGCTTTCTCCCAAATCAGACCCATTGTTATGCTAGCGCTCCTGGCGGAGTGCAGCAACAGCAAAGTACGCGGCGCTGATTACCGATAAGACTTGGAGAGCTGTACCGTATTTTGATGCCTTGTTCGTTCGCCTATGTTCAACAGTTATTTCGAATAAATACGTACTCAGGGCACCAGGGCTTCCAGTGGTGCAGGGCGTCAACATGGCCCAGTTTGCTGATGATATCCTCAGAGCCTTCGACCCTATACATAGACACCTCCGTCTCGTCGAACTCTGGTGCAGGCCGTGAAGGATGTCCGTGAATCCGGGCCAAAGCCAAGCTGTCCTGCTCGCCAAGAGACGAATCCCTGCTGCAGACACACCAACCTTCACCTATCGGGCCAAAGGATAGAGTGGGGAACTTCCATACGCTACTTAGGTGTCACTCTGGATAAGGGCCTAACCTTTCGTGAACACGTGCGGGGAACAACGAACAGGGCTAAGGGGGCAGTAGCTGTCTTATACCTGGTTCTAGCTTCCAACATACCGGTTCACTTAAAAGTTACGCCTTTACAAATGTCTTATATTACCTCTGATGCTCTACACCTGTGAGGTGTGGGGCATGGCAGCAGATTCCTGGCTTCTCTGGCTACAGCGGATTCAGAATAGGGGACTTCGGTCCATCTATTCGGTCTGTCGTCGCTTTCCAGTCAGGCTACTACATGAGACGTCGGCCCTACCATATGTGGAGGACATGATTAGACAGCGGGCAACAAAATTCTACGGCAAATTGATTTACCATGAGAACGCCCTTGTCAGATCCCAGGGAGACTACTTACCTCAAGAACGTCAATACAGACGCTACCGGGTTCCTCGCATGGCTTGCGGGCACCCCTGATAACGAAGGCTTTAAACCTATCAGCAGAAAAAACATGCTGACACTAAGTACTCCCCATGGGAGTGGTCAAGAAAATTCAACCAATCAAAATTTTTACAAGAATAAACATCAGCCACTGAGGAGCCTATAAAAACTAGAACTACCTCTCATCACACCCTCAACATCAACACCAAACCGTCACCCTACAACAATCCATCCTACCTATGGTAAAGCCCTTCCAAGGGTAGGTACATAGCAAAACTCACTTAGGTTCACCACGAACCCACCAGATTCGAGTACGAGTACCCTTTATACTTCTAACGTGACCCCTGGGATTGAAGGATGAGGAGCAGAGACCCGAAAGGCGACCAGATCCGGATGCCCATGGGCGGAGTCATTAACGTTTCCCAATAGAACGCATCCGACACCACCCTGTCCCAGCCCACTAGCCACCAATATTTAGGCTCCCGGAGCGGAGCCCCGCGCTGAGGAGAGACCTAACTGAGCGGTACCACAGCGACGCCAGTAAAGAAACCTTTACAGAGCGCAAGCCACCGTCCAGCCGCAACCCGCCGAACAACTGAAACCCTGAAACCGATGACGGTACAGGAAATGAGAGGAAGGAGAGTCGTGGTGGAAGATGAACCACCCCAGCATTCGCCTGGCGACCCGAGGGAAACCACGAAAAACCCATGGGCCGGTGTTCGATCCCGGGACCTCTAAAATGCACAGGCGTAACTGCTTGAGCCATCCCGCTCGGTAGAATAAATACGTCAAGTTGTTTTATTTTTTTTAATCACCCTGTATTATATGATTTTAATCACATTGTTCGTGAAACGATTGACTGACTGTTCATATCGCTCCTACTATGAAGCATAGGGACCTCAAGGAGTTTTTTTAATCGGTTGTATTCTAGTACCTACTACTGCTACCAGAGCCCACAGTAATGAGTGATTAACTCAGTTCCTGTTAGATGGCATAAGTTTAGAGAAAGGACGAGTTGAGTTTCAATTAGGGACTCTCTCTATTTTATAAAGTTATGGCGGTACCTAGTTTAACATCATGGGTAATACGACAGAATGACAGAAGGGAAATACAGACAACTGAGATGCAATTTCTGAGGGGAGTGAAAGGATGTAATAAAATGGAAGGCATCGGAAATGATGCCATACGAGAAGAACTCAATATATTTGCGATACAAGACAAGATTAATGAATATAGGTGCAATGGTACCAACGTGTTAATAGAATAGATGATGGCAGAATACCAAAGCTGACCATCAAATATAATCCTCGAGGGAAAAAGAAGTATAGGACGTCCGAGAATGAGGTGGTCTGTTATCTGGAACAGATTGTTACGCCTAATCCAGGAAGTAGAAAAAGACCCTTTCCCATACTTTTGGCAAGATGCTTAAAATGAATGACTCAAACCATAAATTCTTTAAATATATTCCCTTGCAAGTGTGTTGAATTTATCGTAAAACCTCGATTTGCCATTATACAAGGTTATTCAAAATGAAAGAACAGATTTTAAATATTCATTTTTAATGAATGACAATAGATAGCGGCACTTACGACACATCATTGAATAGAAGAAATATCAAAGTTTTAAACCCCACCTATTAGTTCCATTCAGTGCCTACAGTGGCGCTGGGTTTGTTTACGAGAAAATGGCGACGCCAGAGGAAAAGTCGTTTTGTGTGCTGCATTATGCAAAGAGTGATTCCATTGTTTCATTGCAACGTGCATTTCGTTGTAAAAAATTAACAATTGATACAATAAATTCGCAGAACATGGTTGCGTATGCAAACGGAACAGTACTGGTCGTCCTCGTATAACAAATGGTGCTCAGGTTGAGCACATAAAATAAAGCTTTGAACTTTCCTCTGTTCAGTGATGTATTCCATGTGACGCCAAATATTGTCGTTCATTAGAAATAAATATTTAAAGTATGTTCCTTCTTTTTGGATAGCCCTGTATGATTGCAGAAAATATGAACAGCCTAGCTTAAGATATAGGCTGTAAACAAGGGACGAAGTATGTGCTTACGACATTTTTGGAAGTAAGTTTTAGGATGTCGAATAAAATTATACTTTGTTTTATTGATAATATAAAGCAGTTCTCTTATTTTAACTGAAATACCTCTTTTGAAACGGGGGAATGGCTTTTGTTTCACTACAAAATGTACCTCACTTTAAAAAAAAAAAGCCCTACTATTTTAAGGCAGTATTTCAAGAACTTATATGACTTGTTTTCAGAGGCAGCATATCTTTCCGACGCCCCTCTTTGGAGCGCCGATCCCTTAACTGCATTTGTGCCAAATATTTTTCTCCCCATCCCCGTCCCCTAGGAATGTCCGCTTTACATTCCAACCGGACAACAGCTCCTATGCTGGAATTCCGCTCCCGAAACTTGAATCGCTCTAAAAAAGTAATTTCCAGACAGGTTCTTGCATGGGCGTAAAGCGATTTTATTGCTCGTGTGACATTGCCACTACATAGAGCAACTAACTTAACTTTAGGTACGTTCGCCACTAATGTTTAAGCATATTTTGTTCCAGTGCCGTAACAAACAATGGAGCTTGAATGAAATCGTAGTAATATACAGAGCAATGAAATCAAGATATTTGAAATTTGTACCAAGAGAGAAGGATATGCAATAGTGTTTTATTCACATGAGGTATCTAGATTTAAATCCATCAATTTTCATTGTTGTGGTTTTTCATAAGAGGAGAAAACTAATTTGATCTCATATACCCCCTTTATTCCTATTAATTCAGGAGGCAACGGGTTCAATTTGTGTGAGCCGACAAATCTCATTGAGTTTTTTCGTGGTTTACCTCGTCGCTGCGGACCCTGAGCACTCGTGGTACTTCTGACGTTACTAGAAATGCGCTGGGTCAAACGTAGGTGTGTCATCCGGATTGGGTTGGACTCGGCGGGACAATCGTTCCCGATACAATGGGCGGTTCTCCGTACAGGCGGGGTTGTGAGACGCTGTGCAGCCCGGGGAGTTGGGGGTGATGGTAAACTGTGCTTTTGTGGCTTTCAGATGGTGTGCTTGTTAATAAGGCATCTTAAGTTGTATGTGAATTATCATGCAGTTGACTCGTGTGGTTATGTTGAATTTTCTATATATGTGGTTGTAGGACCTGCTGATTCCTTCTCTCCGCATCTTAGTTAAGAATTTCCGAAGAGGTTTACGTCACACTTAACTGTAATTTCCTAGTAGAGTCTGACATGGCGTTCCAATCGAGTTTTATTTCACGCCGTGTCAACTGCTCTGTTTCGAAACCAGGCGAAACTCGTATAAACTTCTTTTTGAACAGTATGGATGTTATGCTTTCGAGCCAAACGTCCTAGCCCCACACATAGGTGTCGTTTGGATTGGGTTGGACTCGGCTGGGCAGCGGTTCCCGATACCCATGCGAAATACAATCCACGTGGAATTGTGAAACGCTGACTGCAGCCCGGGGAGTGGGGGTGATAGTGAGGTATTCTTTTGTGGCTTTCAGATGGTGTGCTTGTTAATACTATGTTACATGAGGCGTCTTAAGTTCTATGTGAACTATCATGCAGTTGACTCCTGTGGTTATGTTGAATTTTCTACCTATGTGGTTGTAGGACTTGCTGATTACTTCTCTTGTTAAGAATCTCAGAAGAAGTTTAAGTCACACCTGACTGTGATTTACTAGCAGAGTCTGACTTAAGGCGTTCCAATCGATTTTTATTTCATGCCGTGTCAAATGCTCTTTTCAAAACCAGCCGAAACGTGTATAAATTTCTTTTTGAACGGTATGGATTTTATGCTTTCGTCCCCTGCCTCTTAATATTGAAAGAAATTTTCTTATCAGCAGTATGTTAGATAGAAGCTCCGGGATGGTGGCGACGAGCGGACGTCATTCGTTTTTTTCTCACCCCAGACCTGAGATTCTGGTGCGAAAACGGCCGCAGTCGTTACCACCAAACCGCAGCGTTTCAACTTCTTATGGGCGCTTGAAGGGTTGAGCTTGCAGAGTTGAAATCGAAAAGCCATTGAGTCAGCACGTTGCGAGCACAAAACCGCACAATTACAAACGCTGATTGCTGCATCATGCTCTGCTGATTGGAAACAACGGAAACCTGTAAACTGTTCATTTACACCCCTCTGAATTGCAATAGGCAGAACCGAACGCAGGTTACAAAGGCCTGAATTGCCGCTTTTCAAACGTTTTATTGAAGCGATTCTTTGCACCCAAATGCGTTTGCATCTCTTTCATTGCTCGCTTTACGCTGGGCCGTGATAATCATACCCATCAAGCATCAACACAAGTGGCAAATCAGTTTCTGTCCCAACAAATATTAACGTTTCACTATCGCCATATGCTGGCCATTATACACAACACCAGCCTATTCATTTTCACAATCCCTTAACGCCACCTATCTATTGTAAATGTCAACAATTAAGCTCTTTATATACCTAATCGATTTTCCTTTAGTTATTTTATCTACCTATCAAGCACAGGCACTGCAGTTCAACAAAAATTTGTTATCTAGACTAGCCAAAAATATGCATTTTAAGGTCTCCATAACATTTATATATTATTTTTACCTCTTATAATTTATTTTCATGCCTAGTCTACAAATTATCCATATAAAAGTTTGTTTCTATAAACTTCTTGTGAACCATGATAAATATTCTCAAGCAATACTATGAAGTAGATGTTTTTCTTTGCAACACGCTTTGGGCGTCAATTTGAACTAGGTCGTATTGAAGGAGTTGTATTATATTTCGACTGTTGGGTGCTGAACTTGAAGTTGGTTGCAACCGCACGTATAGTACCCGGTTTCCGGTAGCCTTCGCCCCAAATGTACCTTCCGGTGGCCTTTGCCCCTTTTGTAATTTGACTGCTTCTTTAAATATTATATTTATGTTTGCCTCGGCTGCGTCAGTATTATTGTTAGAGACATGTTTCTCTTTTTAGGGTTGTGGTGCGACAAGAATGTAGGCTTACACAGATTATAATTTTTCTTCACTCCTTTTTATTAATGCTTGACACGATTTAAATAACACTTCACTGATATAGAGAGAGAGCTATGAGATGTTTTTATTAAATACTTGCACGTTTTAACGCGTAAACTATTTTTATCTCACACAAAATACGTAAAAAATTTCTCAAAGACGCATCTCGCATTCGGTTACAAACACTGTCTGCAAGCAACTGACATCTGAATTTGTAAATATTTCTCCTTTTCAGTTTCTGATTGGCTAATCCTACTCCAATAGAATTCCTTCATTTAACTAATGCTTTTTCTGGTTTTTGATTGGCTTTTTTAAAAACTGCCACTAAAATTACATTATTGCTTCCAAGTATAATAAGTAGCATTATTAAACTCTCACATTCATAATTGCCTCAAGGTTACTTCATTGTTACCTCGTTGTTAGCAACTTTTGACCTATTTCTCGCAGCTCCTACATTAATAAATTACGTAATACACTCACATAACATTACAATAACAAACATATACAATGACTGTAATATATACTTTTATATATTGTTACATACACATATTGCTTTAAGGCGGGCTGTTATTGAATTTATATATTATATAATTAGAACTGAAATCATTTAAGTGTTAAAAACATTGCCTCAACTATTGCGTAATGCTTAAGTAATACACGTTCTGTAAGCACAGATGTATCACTTGCATGAACTCATAAAAAGCAAATGAACAACCATTTAAGGTTTAGAGGTGTTGAGCTTAAAACATAAAAATCTTTTAAAACATCTGATGTGTTGCACTCACGTGACTTTCTCTACTCTTGTAAAAAACTATTTTTATAAACACCTATTTTCCATTTACGACTTCATGTTAATCGAGACAAACGTGTGCAGAAATCCTCTTATTGCTAATTTTCGTATATTTTATGGTATGGGTTATCCGATTTTTCGGTTAACCGATAACCTACTTCCATCATTGCGAGGGATAATAGAGGTTCCAATGCACCACTTCTTAAAATTCTATTTTTAATTATTTGTTCAGAATTACGATGTGAAATAACCCCATAAATGAAAAGAGATACAAATTTTAAAAAGGAACATTTCAAACTATGTGGGGAACAATTCATAGAGGCATGAAAAATAAAACAAGAGGAGACACATGAATTTGTGCCAGTTTTAATTTATGGATTTGAAACATGGGTAAATACCAAAAAGGCTGAAAGCGGAATACAAGGATGTACAAGATTAGGTTAAATAAATAAAAATATTATAAGAACCGAGCTTGGTGTAAATTCCATAAATGAAGAAATACAACGTTAGAAAAAATCTAATTTGTTGCCCTCGCATGACATCTCTACTCTTGCGCAAACTATTTTTACAAACGCTTATTCTCCATCTACTTCATATTAATCGAGATAAACATTTGCAGAAACTATCTCATTGCTAATTTTCTTGTAGGTATAAGGGGAATAGGTAGGCTTTAAACGATAGTCAAAACTTTTAAGAGCTGGTTGCTATGTGGGGCATTCCATTCTCTTTGCATGTTGAAGTAGTTATTTTAAAATTATTTGCACCACGCTTTGAGCGTCAATTTGAAGATGGTGTATTATTGTGCCCCACGTATGTAAAGCCGATTTGAAGTAGTTGCAACCGCACGTATGGTACCCGTTTTCCGGTAGCCTTCGCCCCAAATGTACTTTCCGGTGGCCTTTGCCCCAAATTTAAAAGTATATTAACTTTGTAATTTTTACTGTTTCTTTAAATATTATATTTTATGTTTGCCTCGGCTGCATCAGTATTATTGTTAGAGAAATGTTTCTCTTTGCAGGGTTGTGGTGCGACTGAAAAATGTGGACTTTCACAGATTTTTAAGGTTTTTTTTACTCCATTTATTAATGCTTGACACGATTTAAATAACACTTCACTGATATAGAGAGAGCTGTGAGATTTTTTAAACTAATTACTTGCACTTTTTAACACGTAAACTAATTTTTTGTCTCACACAAAATACGTATTACACTTCTTGAGGACGTGTCTCGCATCCAGTTACGAGCACTGTCTACAAGCAACTGACTTCTAGATTTGTAAATTTTGCTATATTTCAGTTTCTGATTGGCTAATCCTACTCCAATAGAATACCTTCATTTAACAAAAGCTTTTTCTGGTTGTCGATTGGCTATTTTTATGAACTGTCACAAAAATTACATTAGTGCTTCCAAGAATCACAAGTAGTATTGTTAAACTCATTATTGCCTCAAGGTTACCTAATTGTTAGCATCTTTTAACCTATTATTCGCACAGCTCCTACATTATTAAACGTGGATACAATAATATAAACATTTACAATAACTGTAATATACACTTTTAATATATTGTTACATACACATATTGCTTTAAGATGGGCTGTTATTGAATTATATATTATATAATTAGACTGAAAGAATTTAAATGTTAAAAATACTGCCTCAATGTCCAGGACATAAAAAAGCATAACGAATTCCCGTTTGAGAAAAAGTATAAGTATTGGAGAATTCAAATAAATAACAAGGAATGTCTCGGGAATGGTTCACTCGACCAAAAAATGTATAGGACTAAATTGTGTGTTATAATGAGATATACAGTAAACTTTTGTGTATCTCTTACGGTTTACCAGTTATGCGAAAGTCATTCAGAATGAAGAGGACTTTTGGGGACATTCTCAGAAAATTCAAGATATACATTTCATTTGCCCTAAAAATATCTTAAACGTATGATATTTTAATCAAAACCGGTATAGTCATTTTTGAGAAAATGAAAAATTTCTAAAAATGTTCCATGTAAAGGGTAGTCTCGGTTGAGTGGATTTTCTTGAATACCTTTATGTCGCATCCTTGGAAGATACTAAACTCAAATACAAAGTTTGGTATTTATCTAACCTTTCGTTTTTGAGACACACAGACACACATACGTACATGTTTCCAAAAATGTTTTATTTGAATTCAGGGCCCCTCAAAACATGTATTTCAGGTGAAATCTGTTATCGAATTTTTGGGTGTAATGCAATACTTCCTCTGGTTACTATACCTAGTAGAGAAAATAACATCAGCCTTTGTTTCGGAAATGGTCAATCTCATATAAATGTTTATGATAAATTGTACATCTTAGCTACATCTGTATTTTTCTTTAAGCAAACTTTAGCTTATCTATTAAGGTTTCACATTTATATAAAATTAAAAGAAAATGAAGTGAATTTCAGAGATTAGTCAGACAAAATTAACGGTATTAATTATGTATCTTAAACACAGGATATTCTTAGAAGTACTTCGGAAATTAGGTTTCTTGGCGCGGCGAGAAAGTTTCCTTGAAAGCCTTCATAATCCAATTTCATAATTAAATGGCGTCTGATCTACTTATGGAATTTGATAATCCTTCAACTGTTTATTTTTACTTTCTACCACATACATAGTGGGTAGAGAGGAACTGTATTCCACCCAAAATTTTACATCGACATTTACCAAAAATACATGCTTTGAAGACCCATGAATAAAAAAGAGCATATTTAAGAAAAGTTCCATGTTTGTGTATGTGATGTCTGCCTGTGGTCCACATAAATCAAAAACAAAATGTCGGATAAATACCAAACTTGGTATTTAAGTTCAGTACCTTCTAAAGATGCGACGCGAAGATTTTCAAGAAAATCGGCCTAGCATAAACTAACATTTACGTGGAACATTTTTCGATATTTCTGATTTTCTGAGAAAATGGTGTTAAAATACCACATGTTAAAGATATTTACATCACAAATAAAATATACATCTTGAATTTTTTGGAAAGAGCTTGTGAAGTTCCATTCATTTGGTTGGAAATTTATATAATTTTCTATAACTAGTATCCATCAAGCGATAGACGAAAACCTACTACACAAAACGTAGTTCTCTTTAAAACCCACAATTTATTTCAAATAGCTTTTTTCTGGCATCGGCAATTTCCGAGATGTCCGTTATTAATGGTTCGAATTTCCCAATACTTCATTCTTTTAGTTTTTCGATTTTCAGTTGTCTTTCGTGATGCCATGGAAACAGTATGGAATTTTAAGGCCAGCATATAGCGTCCAGTTCTTAAACATTTGACTGTCACTATTCCCTTTGTATGTAAAACGAAATGTGTGATGTAGCTATTTCCGAAACGGTTTATATCGATTAAAGAGAAGTAGATAGAAAAATAAACTTTCGTAAGAATAATTTATATACGATAATAACGACAGAGGGTATAGAAAGTCATGTAAATGTAACACATCAGATTTTTTTTCTTTAAGTAAACTTTAGCTTATCTATTAAGGTTTCGCAGTCACATCAAACTGAAACAAAATTAATTGAACTTCAGAGTTTATAAGACAAAATTAATTATATATATTTCAATTATTTTTCAATATCTTGAACATACGATGTTTCAACCATATTCGTAGAAATAATTTTTCACAAATTAGTTTTGATGCAAAGTTTTGTTGTTTTTTTTCGGGGAACGGGAAATATCTTTGAAAACTTTCATAATTAAACGTTAAAAGGCGTCAGACTTAAGTATTAAAGTTTATATTAGTTCTCTTTATTTTTAACCCTTCACTTCACAGGTGATACATTAGATTTGCCATTATCCTGGGCTGGGATAGAACGCACAACTGTTAATCATGCATGCCCTATAAATTGTACCCCTAGAGTGACGGCTTCAGGAAGCATTTGAGATTCTAAATGCACATGAGTACCAAACTTTGAAGTACCAGCTGTCCTGCTGGTTTTCCAATATCGCTGAAATCAATATCCACAGAAAGAAATATTAATAAAACAGATATGGGGCCTTTGTCCATCCTCCGTGTTCCTCTTCGACAAATATGGTGGTTTGTATACAAAAACGTTGCATCTTTCGTTTCCTTGCCTTTCTGAAGAGACTCGCAGACACGTGTTTTCGATTTCAGAAATATTGTTACGATAGGGCTCATAAGTTTAAATTTAAATACAATATACAAATGTTTATCAATTTATTAGGAAGTACAGTAAATCCAGAAGGAGATTTTTTAACCCTTTCCAGTCCAAGGTGCCATTTGGCATCACTATTTATACTTTGTTGTTCGAGGTAGGTAAACAATTTGGATTTGGAAAGATTAACTTTCAATAATTCTCTACGTTCATTGGTACATATCTCAGGCTTTTCTTTAAATTTATTGATATCAGCATAGAATAAAACATTACATTTCTTCTAATACAAATAAAACCGCATTGTGCTACAGTGCTACCGAGGCCCAGTCAATACCTAGGTAAGCCAATCAGCGTTTATTTTACGTGGGCCCACCCCTTCCTTCATCACAGTAGCAAGGATTCCAACATGGGTTAAGCTCCAACCTACATCAACTAAGACGCACTTTTAAGGCAATAATGACGCCCTCATTTTCAAAAAGTAGTTTCAATTGAAAATAAATTGTTTTGGAAAGGGTTAATAACACAGGTTTTATATAAATTCAATAGCATACAAGTTAAAAGATACAAAAACAAATACGTTGATGGAATGCAGATAATTTTTTTATCTTTAACCGCTTTTGAAGAGGATAATGAAGCACTGAAGGGAAAAAATCTTGTGCTGCATTCCATGCCTTTCTCTACTCACTCTTCTACAAAATATTTTTAAAAAACCTTATTCTTTTGTAATCGGGATAAACTTTCATTAAGCATTTACACATATCATTATAGGTTTAAGAAAAATGCATGAGCTAAAGCGATATTAAACTCTTTTACAAGTGGATCCTGTGTGATGGCATTAAAATTCCGTTCGCTTTGGATGACCACGAAAAACGTAGGAAAGAAAGAAAAAAATCTGATGTGTTACACTCACATGACTTTCTCTACTCTTGTACAAACTATTTTTACAAACTCTTATTCCACATCTATTTCATATTAATCGAGATAAACATTGCAAGGACAATATAGAAATACAGTAGCCTTTAAGCGTAGACATATCTCTTAATAGCTGGTTACTAGGTGCAGCACCATTCTCTTTGCCACAGATTAATACTCTTTGCATATCCAAGACAAAAAAAATGAATAACTAATTCCCATTTGAGAAAATAAATATTGAAGAATTTAAGGGGATAACAAGCAATACCTCGAAAATGGTTCACTCAACAAAAAAAAATGCAAATGACATAAATTGTTTATTTTAACGCGATCTACATTTTTGTGTAGTAAAATTTTGTCTATTTCTTATGGTTTACCAGTTATGCAAAAGTCGTTCACAATGAAGAATACTTTTGAAGACTTCCCAGAAAATTCAAGATATACATTTTATTTGTCATGAAAATATCTTAAACATATGATATTTTAATCAAAATCGTAAGAGCCATTTTTGAGGAAATTTAAAATTTTCGAAAAGTGTTCCATGTAAAGGGTAATCTGGGGTGGGGGGATTTTCTTTAAAACCTTCTTGTCGCATCTCTGGAAGATACTGAACCTAAATACCAAGTTTGGTGTTTATCCGACTGTTCGTTCCTGTTATGCTGTTCACAGACAGACACACACACACACACACACACACACACACGGACATGTTTCCAAAAATGCTTTTTTTGGATTCAGGGGTCTCAAAACATATATTTCCGGTGAGATCTCGGTACCGAATTTTTGGGTGGAATACAATACTTCTACTTACTATACGTAGTAGAGAAAGTAAAAACATTCTGATGTGCTACATTCATATGACCCTGTATCGCTTATTAGTGGGTATACAAATTATTCTTACGAAAGTTTATTTTTCTATCTACTTCGTTATAATCCAGATAAACCTTTGCAGAAATACTACATTACACATTTCGTTATAGATATAAATGGTTAAGAACTGGACGCTATATGCTGGCCTTAAAATTCCATACAGTTTCCATGCAATCGCGAGAAAGAACTGAAAATCGACAGGACTGTAAAAGAATTGTTAAGCATTGAACAATTCGAACCATTAATAACGGATATCTCTGAAATGGTTGATGCCCAAAAAAGGTTATTTTAAATAAATTGTCTGTTTTAAAGAGATTTATATTTCTTGTGTAGTACGTTTTCGGCTATCGCTTAAGGTTACCAGTTACACAAGATCAAATTCCTTCCGAATGAAAAGGACTTAAAATGCTGCTTTCAGAAAATTCAAGATATAAACTTCATTTTTCATGTATCATTAATACATGGCATTTTAATCAAAATGGTCAAGCCATTTTTTGGAAAATAAAAAATTTCGAAAATCTCACATATAATGAGTAGTTTGGTGGGAGAATTTTCTATAAAATTTTTGTGTACGATCTTTAGAAGCTACTGAACGCAAACACCAAGTTTGGTGTTTATCCGACTTTTCGTTTTTGAGTTATACTGTTCAAAAACACAGACATAGACGAATCTTTTTCTAAAAACGCTTTTTGGATTGAGGGGGCCTCAAAATATACGTTTTCGGTGAAATATCGTTACGCCGCCTACCATGTACGTGGTAGAGAAAATAACAAGGATAGCGATTTGTAGTTGAACGTATAAAACATTAGAAAATTAAAATCAATAACAAAGAACATGATTGACGTAACAATAACATTTAGTTAACATAAATCGCGTGATTTTTGGTCTACGCTAAGAGTAAAGCTGTAATTATACAAAAGTCTTTCAGAATGAAGAGGACTTCATAGGCTATTCCCAGAAAATTCAAGATATGCATTTTATTTGTCACGCAAATATCTTAAAGATATGGTGCTTTAATAAAAATCGTTACAGACAATATTGAGAAAATAAAAAATAAGGTAAACGTTTCAATGTAAAGCGCTTTTGGGTTGGAGGAATTTTCTTGAAAATATTCGTGTGGCATCCTTGGAAGATACTGAACTTAAATGCCAGGTTCGGTGTGCAACCGAGATATCGTTTTTTCCCGCTCTTAAAAGATGTTACTATCACTTAAACCCCTACCCTGTTCCCACACTCGCTTCCATTGCAATATAATTTGTTTAGTTTTATTTATGGACGTTCTTTAACTGTTATGTTCTTAGTGTCCCATTCTATATTGGGCGTGAAAGACCGGTAATTTTGCTCAGAGGCCTCTTTATCAGGCTTGAGGTTCTTTTACGTGCCTTAAATCTACGACACGGGACCACTGACTTTACTTCCCATGCTAGTCACGGAACTCTTAGACCACGGAGGTCTATTATATTGTCACTGAAAATACTTTTTCATGGAGAAAATGTGCCAAACAGGATTTTATTTAGTTACATAGGTATTTAAGTATGACCATTATTAGTGATGACGAGCAGAGCTATTGTTTAAACTCATATATTCATATATGAATAATCCAGAATTGCGCACATAAAACAGGACGCCACTGTATGCTCGAAAGAGTGAACTGATGTACACATCTCCTCCTTGCTATACATACTCCATCTGTGAAGGCCAGTAGAATGCTTCCCAAAGCTGCGGTGACGGCATAAATGGAAACGAGTGTACCAACAACAAAATATGCAATAAGACAATTTCTGAAAACGTTTATGTAGATTAACATGAAGTAGATTGAAAAATAAGCTTTTATAATAATAATAATAATAATAATTCTATTGGATTGGGTACGGAGAGGGACTCGACACTGATCCACACAGGTGATATTGTACCTGCGCCCCAAATGGGGACGTACCCGGGAGGAAGGATGAGCCGAGAGGAGACACCGGGCGGCCGTAACCAGGAGTGACGGCACAGGAATGGCAATTAGTTTCCAGATAGGGGCTCCCCGGCAGACAGACAGGCAGACCGAGGACCCCACCCCGCACAGAGGGGGTTTGGATATAGCCAGCCGAAAGACGAAGAACGGAGAAAATTACACAGAGCATTCGTTTCCCCTGCCACACTGCACCGAAATACCATCGCCAACACTTTCAATCCTGAAAGAGACCAACAGATGAAAGATGAAGTCAAATGAGACTGGAGATGAAATGGAGGTACAGAAATCCGGGGATTTGAGAATCCTTCCCAGCATTCACCCTGTAACCCGGGAAAACCCCTGGTAAAAACACATGAGTCAGGAAGGTCGGTCACGGGAATCGAACCCACGACCTCCCGAATGCGGGCTATAGACGAAAGTGCCAGAACCGTCCCTCTCGATTATAATAAATAATAATAATAATAATAATAATAATAATAATAATAATAATAATAATAATTTGTTTGAGGAATGTGTAAAGAATGTACCACATAAGATCTTTTTATTCATGGGTCCTCAAAACATGTATTTCCGCTGAAATTTCGATTCCGGAATTAAAATACTTCTTCTTACTATAGGTAAGCATTGGAGAAAGTAAAAAAGACTGGTTTTAGCAATAAGGGATGTGGTAATAACAAATACAATGTTTCGTTCTTCATTATATCCTATCAAACGTCCACGTAGCAATTAATAGGAATTGAATTCTTTATAAATATCGACATTAATCTGAAATATGGCAATGCTTTTACCTTACGCACTCTCAAAAACTGGTATTTCAAGTCCATACGAGTAGATGTTAGAGAGAATGAGACCTTTTACACGAACTGGAGCTGTAGAAGGCAGTTTCTCTTCTTTTTTCCCAGACAGATGTATAATAATTATGCAGTTTCCGCCGGCTGTGGTATCTTCGCTAGGTTTCCAAGCGTTTTAAATATGTGGATCTCAACCATAAAGCGTTAACAGAAATTATTTCTGGAAATGTTTACGCCAGAAATTTGTTTGTGTTAGACAGCGAGTAACGTTTTTGTTCCCCAATATTAAAAGAAGAACAGGATGACCGTAAATGCTTTTCGCAAGTTCATATAATGGCATAATTTTACTTTACCTGCACTTGCTAAAGGTAGAGGAAGTATTACATTCTACCCAAAAATTATTGAGATTTCAGTGGCAATACAGAGTCCAGAAAATTAAATTTTCAGACAGCATGGTCTAAAAGTAGAACTTTTAACATAGTGCATAAGACTAAAAGCTTTACATTATTGCACTAGTGATAACATTTTATACCATTCCTTTGTGACCAACTTTGATTTCAAGTCTAATCACAAGGCAGTTACCCTTTGTATTTGCATATGTTTAATAATTTTACTTGGTTTGATTAGGTTTTGCTTTTCTTTGTGTGTTTTTACATGATTAATTTCTTATGGTGCTCGCATTATGTTCACAATACAAAGCGTCATATTTCAATTTATCACATTTCGTTTTGGAGTTAACCTACATCTTGCTTTCTTTGATCTAAACGTTATTCTTTTATCTAGTGTAAACTACACAAAGATTAAACAATTATGAATTCAGAAGAAACTGAAATGGAAGAGCCAGATAAAATTAAAGAAGCAGCAGAAAGAATAACACTAGAACTACGTACCAGAAAAAAAAGAAAATCCAGAAATCGGTATGATATAACATTTAATCGATTTATTGACTGTTGTAAGGCAAAACATGTTGAAAATAATTTCACTGATAATGACTAATAAGCAATCAGAAAAACATCAAAACGCCCGACATCTCGCTGCACCTGAGAGTTGATTTCGTTTTTAAAGTCATTTCTTTTATTTCAAGAATCTCGCTATACACGTAAGTTAATCTTGTTCTAAACGCGAAGGAATTTTATTTTGATTCCCAGGATGTGTAACACACTTTACAAACGTGCACCATATCGTATTTCTTACACGATAGATGTTTTAATTAAAACTCCTAGTATTTATTACTTTCTCTACCACGTACAGTAAGTAGGGGAAGTATTGCACTCCACCCGAAAATTCGATACCGAGATTTCACCGGAAATACATGTTTGAGACCCCCTGAATCCAAAAAAACGAACAGTCGGATAAACACCAAACTTGGTATTTAGGTTCAGTATCTTCCAGGGATGCGACACGAAGGTTTTCAAGAAAATTCCCCCACCCCAGATTACCCTTTACATGGAACATTATTCGAAAATTTTAATTTTCTCAAAAATGGCTCTAACGATTTTGATTAAAATATCATATGTTTAAGATATTTTCATGACAAACTAAATGTATATCTCGAATTTTCTGGGAATATCTCCAAAAGTATTCTTCATTGTGAACATCTCCAAAAGTATTCTTCATTGTGAACGGCTTTTGCATAACTGGTAAACCATAAGAGATAGACAAAATTTTACTACACAAAAACTGTAGATCGCGTTAAAATACACAATTTATGTCATATACATTTTTTTGTTGAGTGAACCATTTTCGAGATATTGCTTGTTATTCCCTTAAATTTTTCAACACTTGTTTTCTCAAATGGGAATTCGTTATTCATTTTTTTTGTCTTGGATATGCAAAGAGTATTAATCTGTGGCAAACAGAATGTTGCTGCACATAGCAACCAGCTATTAAGAGATATGTCTGTGCTTATATTGCCCTTGCAAATACAAATCAAGGGGTACATAATATGCCTTAAGGGAAAGTCAAATATTTTTAGAACTGTTTGCTATGTGTAAAATGTAATCCTCTTTGCATGTCAAAAGATCGTTTCTGCAAAAGTTTATCTCGATTAATATGAAATGGATGGAGAATAAGAGTTTGTAAAAATAGTTTGTACAAGAGTAGAGAAAGTCATGTGAGTGTAACACATATTTGTTTCTTCCTGTTCTTGTTGAATGACACAACTGAGAGAACTAGGATCTCTTCACTGACTAATATAGCACTATTTTATTATTCAGCATATTATCATATCCTTCGCACCTGATTATCCCCTGTTTCCTTCAATGCTATTACACTTTAATTGCCTTTAATACCATTTAAATAATTTTTCTTCGTTTATTTTACCACTTCTGCAACTTCTTATATATCTAATTTTTATTCTCATCAACACATTCCACATTTTCTTTTTTTAAAGATGATTCTTGTTTCATTTATATCAAATGGGTGTATTACTTCATATAAGATACTTTAACTTTGATATTACATTTAAGTACTGACACTTTATTTTTATTGTTATTAATAGAACACTGAAATTAAATTATTACATATTTTGGGCCCTGAAATTTCTACCTGCTTTCCTCATGCAAACAATGCTGTATTTCTTTGTGGAAGACAATTTCTTTTACCAGGTTTTAATACACTGTTCATGTTTTTATTTTCTAGACTTTTAATCGTTCTTTTTTTTAAATTTATTAATATCAATAAACACATCCATCCGTTTTCTTTCCAAATTCATTATAAATCACACTTACACCATTTGTCAACACCAGAAAGAAAGTAATATTTATAAAATTAAAATATGATTTATGTTGGCAATCCAAAAAACGTATATACCCTAAATATCCAAAGTGTCGTAGTTAAAATACTAGTAGGCCATACAAGAATCAAATATAATATGGTGGCATATAATTAATTTGTGCAATGTAATTGAAAACGACGAAAAAAGATTCTGGTACTTTTAATACTTCCTGTTCAATTGATTTTTTTTTTTTTTTTTACTTTTAAAATCTGAAGTTGTAAGTGCTTAAATAAAATTCAGTATATTTAAAATGCAGTAATTCCTTTTATATTAAGAATGCCTTTTCGTACGAATTTTACATGCATTATTGCATGCATAGAAAGCAGTGGTTTTATTTGCAACTTTATACTAACGACATTATTTGAGGCAGTATTTTTAACACTTGAATAATTTCAATTAAATTATATAATATGTAAATTTAATAAGAGCCCGCCTGGAAACAATATGTATGTAATAATTTTTAAAAAAAGTATGTAACCGTCATTGCATATGCTTATATTATTGTAAACATGTTTAATAATGTTATGTGAATGCATTAGGTAATTTAATAATGTAAGAGCTGTAAGAATAATAAGTTTAAAGTTGCTAACAATGAGGTAACAATGAGGTAACCTTGAGGCAATAATGAGTTTGAGAGTTTAAATATTACTAGTCATGACTAGAGCAACGATAATGTAAGTTTTGTGACAGTTTAAAAATAGCCAATCAACAGCCAAAAGAAGCTTTAGGTATTCTATTGGACTAGGATTAGCCAATCAGAGACTTAAAATACAGAAGTTCACGGGTTTTGACGGTTGAAATATGTTCAGTTGCCTGCAGACCTTGGTAGTGACCGGGTGGAAGATGTGTTCTCTAGAGATGTATTCGTGTGAAACGAAAATTAAGTATACGAGTTAACAAAGTGCAAGTATTAAATAAAAGAATCTCACAACTCTTTAATATCAGTGTAGTGCTATTTAATTTGTGCCAAGGATTAATAAAAAAAAGTGAACTTAAACCTAAAGTCTGTGTAAGCCTACATTCTTATCGCACCACGCCCTGATTAAGAGAAACGTGTCTCTAAAGTAATACTGAAGCAGCCGAGGCAAAACAAACAGTTTAACAACAAAGTTAATATTATTTTTTTAACTTGAAGCGTAACAACAAAAATACATCTTCAAATCGGCTTTACATACGTAGCAGCATATTACGTAAAAGACAGTATCTTCTTCAAGTTGATTCCCAAACGTGGGGATAACAACAGCAGTAAAACACCTACTTCATATATTATAACACACTTATCTAGGTAGGGAACTCTTGAATTCAATAAGATCACCTTCCAACCATGGCGACCCTTTCCTGTAACGACGAGAAAACACACTAACGTGCGAAAACAATTATTTTCTCAAAGTAGGTCAGCTAACTGGTGCTGTCTTTAAAATGCCCTAGTCCCACGCTACACTATAGGCTTGGCATTTAGATCCGCATGTAATAATTTAGTTGATAGTCAGATTTTTACGCTGGCTGGTATTGTGGATCCGTAATTTGACCGCGTTTACAACTAATAATCTCTTCTAGAGTAATCCTCTTACCGTTTTCGTGGTATGGAGGTCAACCTCAATGGATTCTCATTGCAATTTGCATTCATGCATTCGCCCATTTATTGATCACTTAATGATAACGAGACAGAAGCAATGATGATTCCCGAAATATTGCTGAAGGCGTTTGAGTGTCAACTGTCAACAGCACGTGAAAAACAAAAACAAAATCACTGACAGTAATCCCTCCTCGATATGCTAATTCCGTGTATATCTAAAATGTTAATTAATTGTTCTTTCGCGCATGCCATGTGTAAGCTAAATTTGGAAAATTGGAATCAGACTGAAAAATTAAATGCCATAGCCGAAATTTGAACCACGGATTTTCGGCTTACCAATTTTTGAAATACTGATCTGTTACACTCACATGACTTTCTCTACTCTTGTACAAACTATTTTTACAAACGCTTATTCTCCATATGCTTCATGTTAATCGAGATATCGAGATGTTAATCTTATTGCTAATTTTCTTGTAGGTGTAAGGGACATATGGTAAGCTTTAAGCGATAGTCAAATATTTTAAGAAATGGTTGCTATGTGGCGCATTCCATTCTCTTTGCATGTCTAAGACATAAAAAAGTATAAGTATTGGAAAATACAAATCAATAATAAGGAATATTTTGGAAATGGTTCACTCCACAAAAAAGATGTATATTACATAAGTTTTGTATTTTAATGAGATCTACATTTTTGTGTAGTAAACTTTTGTTTACCAGTTATGCAAAAGTCGTTCACAATGAAGAATACTTTTGGAGACATTCCCGGAAAATTCAAGATATACATTTTATTTTTCATAAAAGTATCTTAAATATATTATATTTTAACCAAAATCATTAGAGCCATTTTTGAGAAAATTAAAATTTTCGAAAAATGTTCCATGTAAAGGGTAATATGGGGAGGGGGGATTTTCTTGAAAACCTTCGTGTCGCATCTCTGGAAGATGCTGAACATAAATACCAAGTTTGGTGTTTATCCGACTGTTCGTTTCTGAGTTATGCTGTTCACAGACATACACACACACAGACACACGCAGGGACAGGTTTCCAAAAATACTTATTTTGGAGTCATGAGGCCTCAAAGCATGTATTTCCGGTGAAATTTCAGTGTGGAATTTTTGGATGGAGTGCAATACTGTAAAACATTCTGCTCTAGCTAGCATGGCAATGTAATGTCGTTCCGAAATGTTGAGTTATGAAGACATCTCGAAACACATTTTTTTTTAGTTTTGAATGAAACAACAAAACCAAATAAATGTTTTAGCTTAAACGTTTACCTATTACGTGCTCACTGTAAAAACTAAAGAATGCACACTGTACTTTATAACTCTCAGATACTAAAAGTTCAGGCTTTTATTGAAAGCAGGTGTTTATATGTAGTTTTTGTTACTAATGAGTCCATACGGGGAATAAGAGGAATCGTGTAAGTTGCTTTAGAGATACCGCATGACAGTACAACCTGGGAAAACCCAGGTTGTACTGTACCCACCCCTAACTACCCTTTACAGGCAACGTTTTTCGAAAATTTCGATTTTCTAAAACCTGCTAACGATTTTGATTAAAATATCATATATTAAAGATACTTACATGAAAACTGAAAGGTATACTTTGAATTTTCTGGGAATAGCCTGTTAAGTCATCTTCATTCGAAGGAATTTTAGATAATCTTATATAACTGGTAAACGTTAAGCAATATACCAAAACGTATCTACAAATAATGTAGATCTCTTTAAAACACACAATTATTTGTTTCAAATAAGTTATTTTTGTAGCACAAGCCGTTTCTAAGATACGTTTCCTTTAGCATTCAGTTCTTTCTCGCGATTGCATGGAAACGGTATGGGCTTTTAAGGCCAGCATACAGCGTCCAATTCTCAAACATTTGACTATCGCTGTTTCCTTTGTATCTTTAACGAAATGTCTAATGTAGCTATTTCTACAAAAAATTATTTGGATTAAAAGGTAGTAGATATAAAATAAGCTTTAGTAAGAATAGCTTTAGTAATAAAGATAGAGGCTTGAGAAAGGCATGTGAATGTGTCACATCAGATTTTTATGTTTACATGATTCATTGTGAATTGTTCCATTATAAAACATAGCATCTAGATTTTAAGTTTACATTATTCTTACAGTTAATTTTCATTATGAATGTGTCCTTACAAAACATGGTTTGTTATGGAGTGGATATTTTAATGAACTCTACATTTTGTATGGAGTAAGTTATGCTCTCTCTTATGTTTTGCCATTATACAAAATTGTTTCATAAATGAGCACTTCATAGGCTATTAATAGAAAATCCAAAATATACATTTTATTAGTCATACAAGTATATTAAATACATTGTATTTCAAAACAATTTCGCTGGCATTTCTGGAAAATTACAAATAACCACACATGTTCCATATAAGGGTTGCTTGTGGTGAGGTATTTTCTAGAAAAGCTTTCATTTGTTATGCTTATAGAATGTATGAGACAAAATGGAATATGGTTAATTCAAATTTTCGTTTGGGTTATGCCTTTCAAACACACTTTTTCACATTTGATTTAAATATACAAGGTACCTATTATGACAAGGTACTAGAGAAATTTAAAATTAAATTTTAGAAGGATCTTAGTCAATTTTACCTGCATATAAGGTCTATATTTATAACAAACTTCACAAACATTTCACTTAATTAGCTGTAAATTGTTTTCAGGTGACGCTGTCTATTTCCATTCTCATCTCTCTCCATGTGTTCTTCCTGCTGGTGGTGGAGATCATCCCTCCCACATCTCTGGTGGTACCGCTGTTGGGCAAGTACCTCATCTTCGCCATGATCCTCGTCTCCATCAGGTGAGTGAATCTACCAAACCATCATAACGTGATCCCGGTCCATTTGTGTTGTTCTTACACAAGCAGGTGGCACTAAGCGAAGCTGGAGTATCTTTCGCTTTTAGCTCAACTTTGCCAAGAACACTTCACTTGTTGCAACACTTCCACATAGCAGGGGTGTCTCAAAATTAAGACCCTTTGCTACATAGAATGAAGTACTAAATTCTGCGTTAACGTAAATCATGTTACAGATGTTTTAATTTCCCATTTTCACATTTATAATTGTGAAACTATCACAGTATGTACTTCATATTCATACAATACCCACAACATATAATAAATTGTTATTAAAGTTTTATAACACTAATCTGCATGATATGGGATGACTGAAAACTAATACGTGATTCTGACTCACTTTGTTATGCTGATTTCAGAACTGGTTTTAGTTTTTTTCTATCGCATACAGTTTTTTCACAATTTCACTTCAAAAATATACAGATATAAAGATATTGCTTTCACCATTACACATAAAATTGGGCTTGATCAAGCAATTTGTAAGGGTTATACCACAGGATGGACCCTGCTTCAGGTACCTTTCCAATAAATTTCTCTTCATTACACAAGACAAATTAAAGGCTGGAATTTTTGTTGGTCCTCAAATAAAGAAATTGATGAAGGATGACGATTTTGAGAAGACAATGAATGAGAGAGAAATAGAAGCATGGACCGCCTTCCGATCAGTTACTGAAAACTTCTTAGGCAATAACAAACATCCTAATTACAACGCCACTGTCGAAACAATGTTGGAACATTTCAAGTAGATGGGTTATAACATGAGTGTAAAGGTGCATTTTCTGCATTCACATATCGACTACTTTCCAGAAAATCTGGGACATTATGGTGAACGTTTTCATCAAGATATTAAGGAAATGGATAGGAGGTACCAGGGGAGATGGAATTAAACTATGATGGCAGACTACTGTTGGATGTTGAGGAGGGACAGTCATCTTCAAGGATCTGCAAGGAAGTCAAAGAAGAGAAAGTTTGAAACAAACTAAATTAAACACTTTGGCTTCTTATTTTGTTAAAATGTAGTCTTGAAATAAATTAGGGGAGTTCTTGAGAGTATTCTTAAACTGTTTCTTGAATAAAAACTTACCTTGTGTGAAATGGTATTTGAATACTTTTCTAGCTCATTAGTAAAATTGTCAAAACATTACTTCTTATTTTGTGTAAAAACCTGACGTGATAGAAAAAAACCAAAGTTATTTCTGGAATCAGCATAAAAACTTAATTTAAGAACACCTACTCTTAAGAAATCATCTGACAAAAAGTTTGAAAATGCAGACTAGTGTAATTGCTGCTAGTAAAGAAAAACAAAAATATTAGGATGTATTAATTGTTTAATAACTCTGCAAATATTAGAGAAAATTAATGAATCTTTTTAAAATGCAGCTGGTATTACGATCTATTTATTTATCTAAAACACATTTTACTATTTCAAAAAGCTGTCTAAAGGAATTATAAACAAATAATGCATTCATGTATGGTTTGATTTAATTACATTCATCACCCTCACAAATTCAGATAATATATTGATAAATATATGCTAAAGATTTTATCTCTTTATCTCAAATAGTTTCTGAGTATTCAATAGTGAACTTCATAAATATAGTAAAGTTTGATTATTAAGAAAACTCAAGTCTTAGTTGTTTTTTTTCTAAAGTAGCTGATTTTTTAAAAACAATTACAGATCTGCTGTTCGCCTTTGGTATTCTAAAATCCTCCAGCACTGTATGCGCCTTCCTTTTCTGTTTTCCTTTGTTAAAATCTCAGTTTAGCTGATCTGACAATCTGCCTATACTTCATATATTTGTATTGTGCGAGTCATGTGCAGGCGAGTTCTTTCATCTCTTCTCCTAGCTATACGTATGTGTTTTAGCTGGTGACAGGTCAATTTCTTTCTGTTGCTCCATAACAGAACAGTATAAGCTAGAATTACACTCTCACTGCCTTTCAAACTGCTAACTCGATTCGGTGTCTAAGAACAAATTTGCAGGGTTATTCAAAAAGAACGAACAGACTTTAAATTATTATTTCTAATCAACGACAATAGATGGCGACACATGCAATACATCACTGAATAGAGAAAAGCTCAAACTTGCATTTTGTGTGTTGAAAATTAGCACCATTTGATATGCGAGGACGAACAGTGCTTTTCCGTTTGCATACGCAACCATCTTCTTCGAATTTATTGTATTTAATTGTAATTTTTTATGACGAGGCGGCTCGTTGTTGAACTTACCACGAAATGCACGCTGCAATGAAACAATGGATTCACTCTTCGTATAATGCAGCACACGAAACGATTTTTTCTGTGGCGTCGCCATTTTCTCGTAAACAACTACAGCGCCCCTGTAGGCACTGAATGAACTAATAGAAGGGGTTAAAACTTGGAACTTTCCTCTATTCAATGATGTGTCGTATGTGTCGCTATCTATTGTCATTAATTAGAAATAAATATTTAATGTCTTTTCTTCTTTCTGAATAACCCTTTAGGACACTTTGCCCAAATTAGGTTATGTAACGACTCGTTTGAATTTTGAGTCTTTCCTTACATACATCTTAAAAGAAGAGATTCATGTGCTAGTCTGCTATAGAGAGCAATAACTGTTTTAATACATTTTTATTGAGTGGTGTTTGTACACAATCACCGTGTTTTCCAAGGTTCTGAACAATGAAGCGCTCTCGCCCACCAAATAGGGCCATGCCTACTGTGCAGACATTTAAATAGCAGCTGATTTGATGCGTAATGCTGAGGTCGGGGATGCCTGTCCCGCTTAAGCTACGCCTGTTTCGAGCGCTTATAATCCCCGTCCTGCATCCCGCCTGCGAGATCTGGGGATTGGCCGCAGACTCCAGTCTGTTGCTTCTGCAACGAGTGCAAAATAGAGGCCTTCGGGCTATCTATTCTGTATACCGCTCCCTTCCCGCAAAATGCTTTACGAAGCCTCATCTCTTCCCTACGTGGAGGATGAAATTAGGCGCCGGGCCGCAAAATTTTACGACCAGTTGCCGTCCCATCGGAGCACCCTCGTTGGATTTCTCGAGGATTATAACCCTAGGACACGCCGCTTGAGGCGTCATCGGCTTCCCTGCATGGCATGCGGGCACATCCAACAGCAGCTAAGGCTGGGCTCCCATATAATCCCTCCAAGTGATGCTTGGATTTTCAAAATTATAACCCCACATAAAATTTTGGAAAATTACCTAATACCTGCGGTGCACAATGGCAGCTTCACCATGACCAGCATCCGTTGAGGAGCAAAACTTGCTACTTCCTATCACTCCCCTATTTAAATTTCACCAGTCACCCTATAAACTCCACAGCTTCCCCCCTTCAGCTGCCGTGCTGCGGACGCTGCGGACCCTGAGCACTGTGGTACTTCTGACGTTACTAGAAGTACGCCGGGCCGAACATTCGAGCCCCTCCCGTTGGGGAGTTGTTAGGATTGGGTTGGACTCGGCCTGGCAGTGGTTCCCGATACCCATGGGAGATTCGGTACGCCATGAGTGAGAGTTGTTAGACGGCATGCTAGGTTACTGTCGATTCTACCGAGGATGACGCGTTTAAATGGCGTACCCACTACCAATCCCGCGTAAGCGGGGGGGACTTTTTAAGAAATAAGGTATTGGCCTCATGGGAAACACCCACGGTTGGAGATCCACTCGGGTGGCTCCGACCCTGGGTTTAGAAGGAGGGCTTAAACTTAGGCTCTTGCCGTGGTAGAACTTCGCTACAAAAAAAATTCTGATGTGTTACACTCACATGACTTTCTCTACTCTTGTACAAACTATTTTTACAAACGCTTATTCTCCATATGCTTCATGTTAATCGAGATGTCAATCTTATTGCTAATTTTCTTGTAGATGCAAGGGGAGTATGGTAGGTTTTAAGCGATAGTCAAATATTTTTAAGAGCTGGTTGCTATATGGAGTATTCCATTCTCTTTGCATGTTCAGGACATAAAAAATGAATAATGAATTCCCATTTGAGAAAAAGTATTGGAAAATTTAAGGGGATAACAAGCAATATCTCGAAAATGGTTCACTCAACAAAAAAATGTATATGACATAAATTGTGTATTTTAACGCGATCTACATTCTTTGTGTAGTTAAATTTTGTCTATCCCTTATGGTTTACCAGTTATTCAAAAGTCGTTCACAATGAAGAATACTTTTGCAGACATTCCCAGAAAATTCGAGATATACATTTCATTTGTCATGAAAATATCTTAAACATATGATATTTTAATCAAAATCGCTAGAGCTATTTTTGAGAAAATTAAAATTTTCTAAAAATGTTCCATGTAAAGGGTAATCTGGAGTGGGGGATTTTCTTGAAAACCTTCGTGTCGCATCTCTGAAAGATACTGAATCCAATTACTAAGTTTGGTGTTTATCCGACTGTTCGTTTTTGAGTTATGCTGTTCACAGACAGACAGACACACACAGACAAACACACGGACATGTTTCCAAAAATGCTTTTTTGGATTCAAGGGGTCTCAAAACATGTATTTCCGGTGAAATCTCGGTATCGAATTTTTGGGTGGAATACAATACTTCCCCTACTTACGATACGTAGTAGAGAAAGTAATTATGTGGTTAAGCCCTAATTAGTTCAGGTACACGCCTAACACACCTTTAGGTTGCCCTCAGCCCGCCATCATGTCGTCGTCGGCTAAAAGGTCATTGCACACACCATTGTGCCTTAGATCAAAATTTACAGCAAGAATTGGGGTATTGGATAAAACAAAAACATCTGGTGCGATATTCCACATGACTTTCTCTGCCCTCTATCTTTATTAAATGACATACAAACTATACTTATTAAAGCTATTTTTCCATCCACTACATTTAATCCAAATAAACATTTGCAAAAACAGCTACATTCATAAGAGTGTAACAGAAAATTTCCTAAGATGTCATAAATATGTCCATAGAGAGGGACAACACCTCCAACTCTCTTATTTTAAGGTATATGCATATTGTCATTGTAATTTTAACTAAGTATGAGAAGGTGAGGCGATTGCACGAATGCTGTGGCGGCAGTGCTGCTCGTGTGTGGAAAAAAAGCACTATAAATGCGACACATTTGCTCCCGGTCATAAGTATTCGCACACCCCATCAAAAGAATTCTATCACCCAAATGAATGGAGAGAAAATTCGAACTATTTGTTTACTTTCTCTACTACTATAGTAAGTAGGGGAAGTATTGTATTCCACCCAAAAATTCTATACCGAGATTTCACCAGAAATACATGTTTTGAGACCCCCTGAATCCAAAAAAGCATGTTTGGAAAGCTGTCCATGTGTGTGTGTCTGTGAACAGCATAACTCAGAAATGAACAGTTGGATAAACATCAAACTTGGTATTTAGGTTCAGTATCTTCCAGAGATGCGACACGAAAGTTTTCATGAAAATCCCCCACCCCAAATTACCCTTTACATGGAACATTTTTCGAAAATTTTAATTTTCTCAAAAATGGCTCTAACGATTTTGATTAAAATATCATATGTTTAAAATATTTTTATGACAAATGAAATGTATATCTCGAATTTTCTGGGAATGTCTCAAAAAGTATTCTTTATTGTTAACGACTTTTGCATAACTGGTAAACTATTAGAGATAGACAAACACAAAAAATGTAGATCGCGTTAAAATACACAATTTATGTCATACACATTTTTTGTTGAGTGAACCATTTGCGAGATATTGCTTGTTATTCCCTTAAATTTTCCAATACTTATACTTTTTCTCAAATTCGTTTTTCAGTTTTTTTGTCCTGGTAATACAAAGAGAATGGAATACTCCACATAGCTCTTAAAATATTTGACTATCGCTTAAAGCCAACCAATTCCCCTTGCATCTACAAGAAAATTAGCAATAAGTTTAACATGTCGTTATCTCGATTAGCATGAAGCATATGGAGAATAAGCGTTTGTAAAAATAGTTTGCACAAGAGTAGAGAAAGTCATGTGAGTGTAACACATCAGATTTTTTGACAGAGAGTTCGAATGGTATTACAGTTTATATGTTTTAGAGATTTTCCAAATCGTTCATTTCATCTGTTTTATAAATTGATGAATAATATGCCAAAATTGCAACTTTTTGTACTTAGTATTAACAAAATTTTCCTTCATGCTTTAAATAGCGCGTTTTTTGTGTATACATGTACACACTTTCATCAACATGAGACTTCAAATAACGGAGAAATAAATTCGCGAAGTCGTAAAATGTGAGCCGAAAATGAGGAATTAAGACCAAAACATTGAAAAGTTACATTGACATCTTATTCCTTCGCCAAAATCAGGTATTAAACAAAAACGTTATTCTTTTTAATACACGAAACATAATTTTGTAGAGATAATGTTTTAAAAAGTTGCAGTTTTGGCATATTTTTAAAACAAATTATAAAAGAGATAAAATGTACGATTTGAAAAATCACCAAAACACGTAAACTTATTGCCGTTTGAACTTTCGGTCAAAAAAAAAGCTTCGAATTTTCTGTGCTTTTATTTGGCTGCTAGAATGTTTTGAAGTATGCGAATACTTGTGTGTATGTGAAATGGTAATGAGTAGAGAAAATGTAGTGAGGTACTACAGAGGTTTCAGGATTATCTCCAAAAATGACCACACTAAGAAATTTTTACCAGTTTTACGTATTATTTCTGCCATAAAAAGGAACGCATCCTTAATTAATGCTATGCTCACATTTACGTGGTCTTTAAACTGCCCAGAGGCACATGTCTGTGACGAGGGTCGACAAAAACTTATCTCACGCTATGAAAAATGTTTAACTAACAAATAAGGCAACTTTAAAGTGCTCCATCACAAAAAACACCCCAATAGTTTTTGGGAAAGTGTACCTATTCAATATATGCAGCTTGTTGCCAGAAAATAAAAGTTACGCATAGCAACGCTAGCGGAAAGTGATTTCCGCTCTGAATCGCACCCACATGATCAATATTCATTAATACTTCACATCACCGTACTTTGCCATAGAACCAGCTACCTACTCCACTGTGGATATCCGGAACTTCATTAGCATATGGAATACTCTTGACAATTGCCTCATTTGAATGAACACGCTCTGTTTACATCCCTTCTCTTGTTTTCTTTTTAAAACCTCTGACTGTTGAATCTTAGGTTTCACCAGAAACCAATTATTCCAATATATTCACCTGATAACGTACTGTTATCTGAATTTTTAAAGCCGCGCGTTGGTGCAACAAAACCAGTGTACTTTACCTGCTTCTGATGTCGTTATCTCGTAGCTCGTTTTGTTGTCTAGTACGCCAGCTACTCCAATGGTATAGCTATGAGTACCTTCTCAGGGTATGCGTGAGTGTAATGTGAAGTATACCACCACTTAAATTGATTCAGAAATTTAATGTTCATCTAACACTTGAGCTACTGAACCAAGTTGCCGACCGTCTGAAGATAAAGAATTAAACTGATTATGAATCGTAGCAGTCGAAACTACAGGATGATTTATTTCTGTAATTCTTTCAAAACGATTTATGTTAGCGACAACTTATTATACCTGAAATGCAGAGGAATTTGGAGAGATTATTTACCTCTATAGCAATTGTGAAAATGTCCTCCATCCTGCATAAGGCACAACTCAACACACCGTTCCATGGCCACACGTTGGAGGACTCTGTTGTCAATAGCTTGAATATCCTGTGTAATGTTGTGCTTCATATCTTCTGGGGAAGTGTGGCATAAACCCTATCTTTTAAGAAACCCCATAGAAAGAAGCCCGACGAGTCAAATCCGGAGATCTCGGTGGCCACAGGTTCTTGGAAATTATCCGGTCGTCAAAGAAATCTGCAATTAGTGCCGTGGATTCATTTGATGTATGCCATGTAGCGCCGTCCTGCTGAAAATATCCTCGACTCAGTTCTACATCGTCTAGTTGCTCAGTAAACTCCGTGAAAATCCGTCGGTACCCTGCAGTGTTCACATTGTTTTCAAAAACAAACAAAAATTGGTCCCACTATTCTCTGCGCGGATATTGCGCACCAAACTCCGATTTTAACCGGGTGCATAGGTGCTTCATGAATAACATGTGGATTTTAGCTGGTCCAATATTGTGAGTTATTTGAGTTCACATAGCCGGATAAATGGAACCATTTGATGGACAATATGGCAGGGTTTTGCACAATGAATACCTGAAACCAACGACAATAGCTCAGTCGTCTATCCTTATCTGGTTCCTGTAACGATGGACAACCGTAACCCTAAACGGCTTTAGACCTGCACTTTTCACAGCTCTGTAACACATTGAGTAGCTGTATCCTGTCTCCTGCAACAAACGTCTTAATGATTTTTTGGGAGACTGATCCAGTCATGCTGTTACGTCAACAACCGTGGGAAGCGTAGATGAACGAGTTTTGCCTTTTTCACTCACCAGAGATCCAGTTGTTTCCAATTTGTTTACCAGTCCCAGCATTGTGTTTCTTTGGGGAGGCGTTGAAGTTATCTAAATACTAGCTGCCTCACTTGACAATGCATGTATGCATTTTCAATTTGAAATTAAGCGTTATTTATTGGTATTTAAAACCTTAAAACCTTTAGATATCAAAATCTATGCACAATGATTTAGAACACCCCTTTTATGTTGAGTCCTCTCATTGTGGCTCTTAGAATGCTTGAGTAAATTTGATAACTTCTATTTTAGAGAGTGTGCTATCAAAACATTCACTCCATTAAAAATGCAGAAGCTGTGAATGAGCATACTGCAATGAACAGATTTCACGGAGCTCTTTAACCAACGCGAGGCAAACTTGTAAGCGGTTTATTTATTACACAGGGAATTTCCATTTCGCCATTGTATAAACTTTTATTATCCCCAAATAATTTTCGGCCTCCATTCACATTGTTCTGAAGTATAATTTATGCCACGACCTTTTAACATGGTTTAAAACAGATCCGCGCGCAATTGTCTGAATTGGCTCTCTGATTACAAAATGAACCTGGTGTTTCTCTCTCTCTCTTTCTCTGTCCCTCTCCTCTATGTACTGATTCATTGTGACGGTCGCATTCGGGAAGTCGCAGTTTCGATTCCCCTCAACCGCACACTCTGACCTTTGTGTTTAGTGATTTTCCCTGGTCGGTAGGCGAATCGTTGGGTGGTTTCTCATCCTTCATGATTTCCTTTCCATCATTTCCCTTTAATTCAGTTTCCTTCCCATCTTCAGGTGTGCTTTAGATTTCGTGGCGTATGGCGGTGTCGGACAGATGGCGCGGATGCTTGCTCAAAGGAAGATGGTCACTAGAGGGCTGCTTGGTCAACGGGTCGTTCATCGCTCTCTCTAGGCAGGTCCAGCAGTGGGGCGTATCTTCGAACCTGATATTTTAGGGACTTTCGCGTGTCTCTGTGGCCTGTCTGCTGCGGAGTGTAGCCTCCTGTAGTTATTTCATTTCATCTGTTCCTGCGGGACAGAAGCCACACTGGATCTATGTAGGTCGCAGTGCAGACGTGTCCCCCTCCATTAGTTTGGCTTTATCCAACGACTAAACAAATACCTTTATTATTCTAAGTCAAACCGCACTGAAGTCTAAATGGGGAATTTTGTGTAGATGCGACTTCTTAATTTCAGAAAAGAGTATTAGCATGATTAAATTCTCAGTTGTCTCCAGAACTTTTATTTATTTTGAACATAGCAGGCATACGCTGAATCACAATGTTCAATATAAAATAAAGTCACCTACAATAATTAATATCTAGCTAATACAGAAAAGACAAACAAAATTTATAAATGAAAACTGAAATAAAAAAAAATCTAATGTGTTACACTCAAATGACTTTCTCTACTCTTGTACGAACTATTTTTACAAACGCTTATTCTCCATATGCTTCATGTTAATCGAGATGTTAATCTTATTGCTAATATTCTTGTAGATGCAAGGGGAATTGGTAGGTTTTAAGCGATATTCAAATATTTTAAGAGCTGGTTGCTATGTGGAGTATTCCATTCTCTTTGCATTACCAGGACAAAAAAATTAATAACGAATTTGAGAAAAAAGTATAAGTATTGGAAAATTTAAGGGAATAACAAGCAATATCTCGAAAATGGTTCACTCGACAAAAAAATGTATATGACATAAGTATTGTATTTTAACGCGATCTACATTTTTTGTGTAGTAAAATTTTGTCTCTCTCTCTCTCTTATGGTTTACCAGTTATGCCAAAGTCGTTCACAATGAAGAATACTTTTGGAGACATTCCCAGAAAATTCCAGATATGCATTTTATTTGTCATGAAAATATCTTAAACATATGACATTTTAATCAAAATCGTTAGTCATTTTTGAGAAAATTAAAATTTTCGAAAAATGTTCCATGTAAAGGGTAATCTGGGGTAGGGGATTTTCTTGAAAACCTTCGTGTCACATCTCTGGAAGATACTGAACCAAAATACCAAGTTTGGTGTTTATCCGATTGCTCGTTTCTGAGTTATGCTGTTCACAGACAGACACTCATACACAGACACACACTCATACACAGACACACACTCATACACAGACAGACACTCATACACAGACACACACTCATACACAGACACACACTCATACACAGACACACACTCATACACAGACACACACTCATACACAGACACACACTCATACACAGACACACACTCATACACAGACACACACTCATACACAGACACACACTCATACACAGACACACACACGGACATGTTTCCAAAAATGCTTTTTTTGGATTCAGGGGGTCTCAAAACATATACTTCCGATGAAATCTCGGTATCGAATTTTTGGGTGGAATACAATACTTCCCCTACTTACTATACGTAGTAGAGAAAATAATAAAATGAAAGCTGTGTACACAAATCATAAATAAGAAAAGAAAATCTAACAAAGAAAGGGAAGGTGGCATGGTTTTTAATTACGCAAATTTTTAAGTTCAGTATTTATCTTAATCTACTAATAATTAATTATTAACTATAGCATCTTTGAACTGAATTTCAGACTTGCTAATAACATCTATATCAAAATAATGTACTTGGTTATATAAATGCATAATTCTGTTTATTGGTGAATTTTTATGGATTTGTGTATTTGCTCTGGGGGTAGAAAAAAGCTTTTAGAATATATTTATTTTAGTTGGTATATAAAAGAATATTTTTACAGTAATATGCATATCATCAATGATTAAATGCAACCTTCTACAGGAATATTAATCTAATAATGTCTCTTCTGAAATTGAAACTCTAAATTTAAATTTTTCTAAAAGGGTTTCTTAATTATTAGTATAAGTAGGGTGATACCGAATTCTTTATAAAGTAAATATTTTAAACATGTACTTTTTTTATTAAATTGGCTTATTTTATAGTCTTGGGATTCCAAATGATAGATGCATATTCAAGGTTTTGTCTAACGAAGGAGTTGTAAAGTGTAATTAATGTTTTCCCTTTTAATGTGTATGAATTTCGAATAATGAAGTCTAGACATTTGAACGATTTTGTTGCTATTAATTCACTGTTCCTGTTGCATCTGAGATCTTTTGCAAAATGTACCCCTAAATCTTTATTTTCAACTACGTAGATTTTCTAAGCATACTTAAAGGGATTTTTGCTTCTTTGGGGTTGACTCAAATTTAAAAGTGAGTATAAGTAGGAGTTTTGCCTCTTGAACCCATATGTTACCGAGCGGAATGGCTTTGTCCCGCATTCGGAAGATTCCTGATTCAAACTCCCTGGACCGAGCAATCTGACCGAAGGTTTTTTCGCAGTTTTCCTCTGTCCATCGATGAATGCTGGTTTGGATAATTTGATCCGCGAATTTTCCTATCATCCTTTCATCGCTAAGTTTCATTTCCTTTTTCTTCACCGCCATACCAGGCATTGGGCTGATCACCCATCCTGGATATGCTATGATCCAGAGTTTGCTTGCTCCTCGACAGGCTACTAACCCAGGGTACTGGCTTGTAATCCGCGGGGGTGTAAGTCCCACAAAAAGGAGGGTAATACATTAAAGAAGAAGAACCCATTTGTTGGTAACTACCTCATTTATGAAGCTGAAAGTTTGTCATGGCTTCAAAGAGGGAATATACATCATAATCCATACACAATAGCCAAATAATGAACTACTGTCCATTCCAAACCAGAGTTCCCTCTGGTGTAAACAGAAGCACGTGCTTCTGCTTGTCACGAACCCAAGAACACACTCTTACGCCAACGTAAATAGTTTCTTAATACATGTATTATGAAATTTTGGAGCAGGAAAGGTATAGAACTGCACATTTTATTGCGGTTATCATAGAGAACTCATCGTTAAAGGTAATGGATATATACTAGCTGTTAAGAGATTACAAAATATGATTTTCGTCTGCTATTGCGCAAACGCCGAGAGTATCTTGCTTGTTAATACCAACTGTATGCATGATTGCCATTCTCTCGCATATACAAGAAATGCAGCAATGAATTCCCAGAGGTGCCATCTGAGTACCGAATAAACACTTTGCGTAACACAGGAAACATGATAAGCGAACAGTCATCCATAATACACTAACACACATATGCTCAGCTCAGGTCAAATCTTGTGATTTAGTCAGTTGGTATTTGAGTTCACATGGCAGAGGAAGGTGCGTGTAGTGCGAATAAACTGTTCAAAGACAAAAGAGGGAAACAGTTAAAAAGTGGCGAAAAACAAAGAATACTTCATATATTCAACGCACTATTCGAAAAATACTTACCTCAGTGCATATTACGAAACTAATATCGGATTTTACAGGCGTTTCATTTAGAAGTGTAACCAAAGCGAGTAGGGAATATAAACAGACATAATAAAACATGAAGAGGATAAAATGTGGGAACTTGTTTTGTGTGCGACAGTGTTGTGGAATTGTGAATAAGCTTGTCATTATTTTGGAGAGTAGTTCTGATTCCGATATGTCAGCTGAGTCATCTTTGGAGGATTCGGATTTGAGTGTTGCACTTTTACATGTGGATTGTGATTAACGCAAGTAAAATGTTCATTGCTGCTCTTATAAAATCGATTGTTACCTCGGGTTGCAATTTGAACTATGATTCTCACACAGGGCGCGTTTTTATACATTTAAAAAGTGTTCAACAAACACATGAGAAGGAAACAAGCAGCCATTAGGGGCGGGGATTACGATCTACTTTCGCGCGCATAATACAAAGAATTTGCTTTCAGTGAAAGGCACTCTGGACAGTACTTGTAAAACAGCCAACAAAGCCTATGATTGTTAGTAATTCATTGTTAGTGCATACACTGCGCTTGCATTTCACTTCTGTCATTCAGCTCCATCATCACGCGAACTTGAGCTATGTAAAAGGAAGGCAACAACGCTAGTGAAGTAAACAGACCGAACCTTCCCTTTTTCTGGTCACCCTGGGCGTTCGAACAGAAAAAGATCTGAGGACATCGCTCGGAATCCATTACACCACTCGCCAATATGCAGGTGCTCATGTGTGTTCGAAAGCATGAATGGTACAAAGTAGTGATCAAAATTCGTTTGATGGACAACTCTAATTCGGATTCCATTAGGACCGTGTGCCAAATTGACCCTCCCCGGAGAAATCTACTTTAGGCGACTGGGCTGTTCTAAAGGAAGGCTGACATGTACGGGAACGACTATGGTAGTGGTTCTCAAGGAGACGACAACAACAAGAAGAAAGGGCGCAGTTATTTTGAGTCACGCAGTACGTCAGGCGAATGTGGTCGTCGACTGCGCAGGCGCCGGATCAGTTCCAGCTTTCTTAAATGTGCTGTTCACAAGGCAGATCAGTCTTTCTTCGACGGCGAGCTAGTTACGAGGAAAACAACAGGACAACGTTTAGACAGAATGCATTCTGGATGGCATTTCTAAATTCGTTTTTGGCTTAAAGCATTCAAAATTCTCTTTAGTAATTCTTTACCGGGAAAAGATTGATCGTCTGAACTATAGACTTATTGCGGTTAGTTTTGAAATATATCGGTAAATGTGAGAGCAGGAAGCAATTCTGTAATTATTGTAATTTAATTTAAAGCACTGAAACCGTAAAGAATGTAAAGAATGGTGAACGAATAACGGTTTGTTAATTGTAATTATTTATTTTATTGAAGTATTAGTTTATTAAATGGAAAAAATTCGACTTGTTAATTAATTTATGGAACAAATTTTCAAGTCGCAGTCTGCCATTATTCCTAATTTAATTCACTTCCTCTTGGGTCAAAAGACCACGTTTCAACCGTCAACGCCATCTGAGCCTTTTAAGCTTTTCCTTGATCCTCATACTTGGAAAGTGCCAGGGAAGTGCCTTAAAATGACATTTGGAACGTTTTCTTCCAAAATTTCCTTTCTAAATATTTCATGTATCATCACAGACAACGAAACTTTAGTACCTGTGAAACACATTTAATGTTCTTTTACTATATATATTGATTTGTTTACCGTCAGTGAATATTGCTGGATAGCAGCGGAGAGGGGGGAAGTCAAAACAAGTCGAATAACGTGACGCGCGACATATATCTCACTGTTGGCATCGAAACGCTTTTAACAAACAGTTGTTAAATTAATATTTTTATGGATCTCTTATCTACACTAAATATAGCTATAAAATGGCAACAGCAAATTCTGTTCGAAGTTATCCCAGAAACAGCTCACTCTATTTCAACATTTAAGCCTTTATATCAAATATAAGCTATCTTTGTAAAAGTATTTTACATTTAAAAAGAGAATTAAGTATTAACGTGAAACCTTCCGGGCACGAATATCTGGATACCAATGCCAAGTACTCATATTCCGCGGCCATCCTAATCTTTCTAACTGATCAGTGCTGTGAATTTTACTAACCTAAATTTTACTACTAGGGCACCCATCATTAATAACATTGGTGGAACCTCGGGTGGAACCTTTATTGGGTAGAATGCAATACTTCTGCTACTTAGTATACATAAGTAGTAGAGAAAGTAAAAACAACCCTGATGTCATACCTTCTCTACCATCTATCGTTTGTGAGTAAGTATACAAACTAGCCTTAAAAAACCAATATATCTACTTCATTTTAATCTAAATAAACTTTTGAAGAAATAGTTGTATTACAAATTTCGTTATAGATACAAAGAGAGCAGAGGTAGTCAAATGTTTAAGAACTGGACGCTATATGCTTGCCTTAGGATTCCATACTGTTTCAATGGAATCACGAGAAACAACTGAATGTTGAAAGGACTTTAAAACAATGGAAAATATTGAACATCGAACCATTAATAACTGATATCTAGGAAGTGGCTGATTACACAAAAAGGTTATTTTAAATAAATTGTGTATTTTAAAGGGATCTACATTTCTTGTGTAGTATGTTTTTGTCTATCGTTGAAAGTTTTCCAGTTATACAAGATTATACAAAGCTCCTTCCAAATGAAGAGGACTTCAAATGCTATTCCCAGAAAATTCAAGATATACATTTTATTTGTCGTGTAAATATCTTTAATATATGTCATTTTAATTAAAATCATTAGAGCCATTTTTTAGAAAATAAAAAATTTCAAAAAACCCTTCATGTAAAGGGTAGTTTAGAATACCGTGCTGTTCACAGACAACAGACTTTTTTCTAAACATTCTTTTTACTTTCCCTACTACGTATAGTAAGTAAGGGAAGTATTGTATTCCACCCAAAAATTCGATACCGAGATTTCACCGGAAATATATGTTTTGAGACCCCCTGAATCCAAAAAAAGCATTTTTGGTAACATGTCCGTGTGTGTGTCTGAGTGTGGGTGTCTGTGTGTCTGTGAACAGCATAACTCAGGAACGAACAATCGGATAAACACCAAACTTGGTATTTACGTTCAGTATCTTCCAGAGATGCGACACGAAGGTTTTCAAGAAAATCCCCCCACTCCAGATTACCCTTTACATGGAACATTTTTCGAAGATTTTAATTTCCTCAAAAATGGCTCTAACGATTTTGATTAAAATATCATATGTTTAAGATATTTTCATAACAAGTAAAATGTATATCTAGAATTTTCTGGGAATGTCGCCAAAAGTATTCTTCATTGTGAACGACGTTTGCATAACTGGTAAACCATAAGAGATAGACAAACGTTTACTACACAAAAAATGTAGATCGCGTTAAAATACACAATTTATGTCATATACATTTTTTTGTTGAGTGAACCGTTTTCCAGATGTTGCTTGTTATTCCCTTAAATTTTCCAATACTTATACTTTTTCTCAAATTCGTTATTCATTTTTTTGTCTTGGATATGCAAAGAGTATTAATCTGTGGCAAAGGGAATGGTGCTGCACCTAGCAACCAGCTATTAAGAGATATGTATGTGCTTAAAGGCTACGTATTTCTATATTACCCTTGTAAATATATATTCCCCTTACATCTACAAGAAAATTTAGCAATAAGATAGAGTCTGCAAATGTTTATCTCGATTAACATGAAGTAGATGGAGAATAAGCGTTTGTAAAAACAGTTTGTACAAGAGTAGGGAAAGTCATGTGAGTGTAACACATCAGATTTTTATGTATTCAGGAGTGCTGAAAACATGTATTTCCGGTGAAATATGAGCATAGAATTTTTGGATGGAATGCAATACCTTCTCTATCTACTATGTACGTGGTAGAGAAAATAAACCTAGCCATTTATACCGTTTAAATTCTGTATAGTTACCTAAGACATGCATTGCAGCGCACGCAATGAGTTACAAGGAGGAAAGACCGCAGTATTTCCATTATAAACTAGCAGGAAGAAGGATTTACGATTTTGCAAAGCATCAAACAAACAATGCAATGGCATTATAACATTTAAAACTATGCAAAAGACAAATGCGCCAAATACTTTGTTTAATATCCATCTAATATCATGAAAGATGTAGTATAGTTGTTGCATAATATGGGTTTAATGATGCATATCATAGTTTATATTTCTCTCGCCACATAGCATAGTATAGCGCCGCGCTATCTTGAGGAGCAGCTTCGGTGTTAAGTAATGGTGTTTACTCAACGATAATAACAAGGACAAGTGGGTCTAAGTATAGTATTGCATATAAGTTATATTTAAGTTGCGGATTATTAGGCACTAAAAACATTATAAATAATCAGACAAAATATAGGAATTTAAAATTATAAAATAGGCATTTAAAGAGGCGCTAACAATATCCTTACCACAAAAAATTACAATATAGCGTAACATTTACACACTAGGTATGTCATTCAGTAATGAAGAATTCATTAATCTATTATGGCAGTGAATAATGAAATATTCCTCTAAATGCTATAAGGAGAACTGATATCTCTTGTCTGTTAAAATGTTCTTACATTGGGAGAAACTCCTCTCTATTTCACATGAAGTGATCGGGTAATACTTCAGGAATCCAATCTCAGCTGGGGACCTAGTAAGTGGCAATGTAGTAATATCAATATCATCTCCAACCAATGTTTCTGCCATCAATAGCACTTGCTTCCAATCAGGATTTCTTTCAATTATTTTTAGATACTTATTTCTCATTGTCCCTCCAATATACAAAACAATTTTTCATCTGTTAAAAAGTTATTCCACCAGCGATCCATTATTTCACTCACGCACACTTAAAACACGGGAACAAAAGAACAATACCGGTACAGCTTCTTAACTCTGTAAGAAACAGAACCCACTGACCGTAGTAAGGTTTCTGGAAGCGTGTGACCGGCAATCTCTATGCTACCTGCGGTGTCAACATAACAACTGTACATATATCGTACCGTACCAACTGTATGCTGCACATTTTCGTGTTAAAAAAAAGGTAAAGGAAACAAAAAATTAATCCGATAAACCGGAGATCCGGATTAATGCGGACAGATAAACGATGTCCTTGTGTATTTTAAATTATTGGATTTATCCGCAGCTCTGGTGTCAGTAAACGTTACATACCGAATTATCGATGGTTGCTAGGTTTCACTGCTCTCTGCTGGATAAAAGCGAGAACAATTTATATATTCATAAAAAATTAACAGAATGGTTATAAATATAAGTACAATATATAATATAAAATATTTAGGCAGTGTTTAGGTTTTATAAGCAAATATGGATTTACTAGTGAAATATGCAATTATAGGCACTATAGAATTTGCATATAATACTCTAATACTTAAAATGGATATGTAACCTAAATGCTTGCACTTTCAGCATAAGGATTAAAAAAATCTGATGTGTTACACTCACATGACTTTCTCTACTCTTGTACAAACTATTTTTACAAACGCTTATTCTCCATATGCTTCATGTTAATCGAGATATCGAGATGTCAATCTTATTGCTAATTTTCTTGTAGATGCAAGGGGAATATGGTAGGTTTTAAGCGATAGTCAAATTTTTAACCGCTGGTTGCTATGTGGAGTATTCCATTCTCTTTGCATGTCCAGGACATAAAAAAAATGAATAACGAATTTAAGAAAAAGTATAAGTATTGGAAAATTTAAGGGAATAACAAGCAATATCTCGCAAACGGTTCACTCAACAAAAGAAATGTATATGACATAAATTGTGTATTTTAACGTGATCTACATTTTTCGTGTGGTAAAATTTTGTCTATCTCTTATGGTTTACCAGTTGTGAAAAAGTCGTTCACAATGAAGAATACTTTTGAAGACATTCCCAGAAAATTCGATATATACATTTTATTTGTCATGACAATATCTTAAACATATCATATTTTAATCAAAATCGTTAGAGCCGTTTTTGAGAAAATTAAAATTTTCGAAAAATGTTCCATGTAAAGGGTAGTCTGGGGTGGGGGGATTTTCTTGAAAACCTTCGTGTCGCATCTCTGGAAGATACTGAACCTAAATACCAAGTTTGGTGTTTATCCGAGTGTTCGTTTCTGAGTTATGCTGTTCACAGACACACACACACAGACACACACACAGACACACACACACACACACACACAGACACACACACGGACATGTTTCCAAAAATGCTTTTTTTGGATTCAGGAGGTCTCAAAACATGTATTTCCGGTGAAATCTCGGTATCGAATTTTTGGTTGGAATGCAATACTTCCCCTACTTACTATACGTAGTAGAGAAAGTAAAAAGGCAAATAGGTACAAATCCGCAGCTTAATCATATTAATGGAGCTGTTATGTTCCATTATATAACTGTTACGTTATAAAGTTCAAAGCAACCGTTATGTTAGATACAGGGGATTTTTGTTGGGGTTTGTCGACCTCCCGCACGTCAGCCTCAACCTAAAAGGCTTACTATGCAACGCCATTGGATAGGATGTCTTCATTGTTTCCTAAAATCTGTTCCCTGAACAAGTTTCAGTATCTAGGTTCCAATGTCAACATCCTTTTCTAGATCTTCTCTGGTTATGTCTAACTAAATTCCCTGGTCTCAGGGTTTTCGTAGGCGAGGTAAATTTAAAATACACTGCATTTCCCTTAAAATGTGACTTCTTATCAATAAAATATTTATGGGCGGCTAGCTTTTTCCATCTATAACAATTCCCACCATTATAATAAATTAGGAGCCTAATCTAACTGCACACGCTTCTCCACCTATATGCATACACGTTCATCCGTCGTCCAGAGAGTATCACTGAGTATCGCAGAGATTCTATAAGAGAGTGTATAAGAGAGTGAAAATCTGGGGCCTCCTTCCCCCTTTTATACCCAAACCTAGTGACGCTCACCTTCGCGCCTTAGAACGTAACGACATTTCTAATTGGTCCTCAAACCGCGTTACCTTATTATGTATGAAAATATTCTGCTCCAAAACTTTTCGCACACGCGTCACCGGAAGCAAATTCAATATATCTGTATCTTTCTATTTCTTGTTATTCCTTCAAGTTCCGTGCTCATTAGCTTGGTGAAAAGTGGGCTCTACCTAGAATTACTTTTACCTGGAATTAGCTAGCTCGACCGCCCTTACTTATCTAAGTTACAATCTGCCTTATACATTTCTCGGCTGCTAAATGTTCTAACATCTTTCTTGCTGAATTATATTATTATGTACAATTATTGTTTGATATTGGTTTATACGTCTGTATATATATATGCGTGGTGTATCCCCTTTCACATAAAAGAGGATATCAGAGGCAGTTTCCTCATTCTCTTTGCATATTCACATTGCACATGTTTCCATGTTGATAAATTAATGGAACTGCTTTCCTTACTCCTGTTCTGTTCAACATCAGGAAAGATGAAGAATGTGTGTTGCATGGAACCTAAGACAAGTTTGCTGGCTTGTCTTTGACCAGGATAGGTTTCTCACCTAAGTTGGTGTTTTCTCTAATCCATGCTTTTACGGAGGTTTTGGCAGTACTTGAAGTAATTCCAACCACGAGTTCAGGGCCAACATAGCGTAAGCCAGCTGCTCAGTTTTTTTTCATTTGCAGGGCGATCCGTTTGAGATGTCAGAAAAGTTAAGAGGTTAATGCAGACACCTCTGAGAATATAAGCGGAAAGGATGGAAGTTAACAATGACTGATGTTTCCGACTTCATCCGCATGTCATGGCAGCACTATCGTGCTTAAGAGACAAAATGGTGGTCATGCCACATCAGTGCCCTCAGTGTGTCGTATGGTATGTGAAATTTGTCATATCAGACGTGTGGGTTCTCAGTTAATACTGCAGTTATGCTTGTTGACTCGGCCACTCACATGAAATGTGGCTTTGTCCATAAACATCCATCGATTTAACCACTGATCGTCTGCTTCCTGTCTCTCACACATGACTTGGGAGGAGCTTCGTAATTATGCTGCAACAAAGCTTGCTTTGCTGAATCTAGTACCAGTTAACAATGTCTCAATGTGATGGGACATACTGACAGTTGTACTGAAGTCTGAAAGCTCGCTGGGTCCGTCTTACTTTTGAAAAGTTCGCATTACTTTTCAGACATCTCAAACGTATAACTGTATATAGATGTTCTGATGCCCCGGCACCCATTTCGAGCCGATTGCGAGATGACAAAGCACTAAGGACATTTAGGCATTCCCAAACATTCGTTTGTCATGGTTAGGTTAGTTTTTTCACCATCCTCGCTTAGCACCATATTCGCGCTCTGAATGCAGTCCCCTGTCCAAACATTTGGAATGTTCAGAACATCTACTAAAATATTCAAAAGGAAATAAGCCTCTCTGGTGGCCGGTTTCTTATTTTCCTCTGCATATGAAAATCGTTGAGTCATCGCTAATCCCTTACTTCAAACGTTACTTTCGTCCCATAAAACGTATTTTATGAATTTCTCAAGAGTTTCAAAAGTGTTGTTTTACTGACTTAACTGCCTGCGCTGTAAAACCGACGAAAGTGACACTAAACGGCGCATTCTGTATGCAAGTGTAAATAGCGCTTGACGACAGAATATAGTCACACGATAAAGCAGGCAGTTCTTCGTCGTAAATGAGGTAGTTACATACAAATAGATTCTTCTTCTTAAGTGTATTACCCTCCTCTCTGTGGGACTTACACCCCCACACAAGCCAATACCTTCGTTCAGTAGTCTGTCGAAGAGCAAACAAACTATGGATCATAGCATGTCCAGGATGGGTGATCCAATGCCTGGTATGGTAGTGAAGAAGAAGAAAATGAAATGCAGTGATGAAAGAGTGATAGAAAAATTCGCGGATCAAATTATCCAACCCAGTATTTGCAGAAACCGTCTTGTTACTAATTTTATTGTAGGTACAAGGGGAATTGGTAGGCTTTAAGCGATAGTGAAATATTTTAAGCGCTGGTTGCTATGTGGAGTATTCCATTCTCTTTGCATTACCAGGACAAAAAAAATGAATAATGAATTTGAGAAAAAGTATAAGTATTGGAAAATTTAAGAGAATAACAAGCAATATCTCTAAAATGGTTCACCCAACAAAAAAAATGTATATGATATAAATTGTGTATTTTAACGCGATCTACATTTTTGTGTAGTAAACTTTTGTCTATCTCTTATGGTTTACCAGTTATACAAAATTGTTCACAATGAAGAATACTTTTGGAGACATTCCCAGAATATTCGAGATATACATTTCATTTGAATGAAAATGTCTTAAACATATGATACTTTAATCAAAATCGTTAGAGCCATTTTTGAGAAAATCAAAATTTTGTAAAAATGTTCTATGTAAAGGGTAGTCTGGGGTGGGGGAATTTTCTTAAAAATCTCCATGTCGCATCTTTAGACGATAGTGAACTTAAATTCCAAGGTTGGTGTTGATCCGACCTTTGATTTTTGAGTTATGTTTTTCACATACACACACAGATATTTTTCTAAAATGGTTTTTTTTGGATTCCGAGGCCCTCAAAACATGTATTTCTAGTGAAATTTTGATATATAATGGTTGGCACAATACAATAATACTTACGATATGCAGTAGAAAAAGTAAAAATTGCATAATTAACAGCCATTCCACCTTCTCTTCTTTCTTAGGTTTTCTGTTCCATATTATTTTATTTTTATTTTCTTTTTCGTTTATAAATTTTGTTTGTCCTTTCTGTATTTTCTAGGTGTTAGTTATTGTAAGTTACTGCATTTTATAATGAACATTTTAAAAGGCTTATGCCTGTTATGCTCAAAATAAATAAAAATTCTGGAGACAGCTGTGAATTTAATCATGCTAATACTTTTTTCTGTAATTAAGAATTCGTATCTACACAAAAATCCCCATTTCCACTTCAGTGCTTCCAAATTATTTCATTTCGAGCGACTTGACTTAGAATAATAAAGGTTTTTCTTTAGTCGTTGGATGAAACCAGTCTAATGATTTCTGTGAAGCTCAGGATCGTTTGTTATGGATCAGCTTTTCTCAGACTGTCACAGAGTGTATAAAACTTAATAGTAAAAGTGCTTGGAATTACGTCTCGTCTCTACTTCTTTTTCCTCTTGCTTTTCTTCGCTTCAATTTGGAGGAAGATTTAATTAGTGTTTTGCTTCTTGCTTTTATTTATCTATGTTTACATTAACCTACTATATAACCAAAACTTTATCGATTTGTTAATGTAAAATTAAAACGTTTATATGGCAATATATAATACGGTTCCTTTTTGGCTAACATCAAAAATGTGTCCAAAACCTGTCTTTTGAATCAAACATAGCAAATGATAATCTAACCTACCAGTTAATTACATGCTGTGTGTAGGCTAAGTTGGAAAGACAGAATCAGACTGAGAAATTCAATACCATACCCAGGATTTGAACCACAGATCTTCGTCTTTCGTGCCTCAGCTCTGACAAACTTAGCTATCTGGCAACATCCTGGCAGGACATTAAATTTCCATATGACGACTTAATTTTTTCCCAGTAAACTACAAGGTGTTCTTAAATTAATTTTAAGCTAACATACCCCAATGGCAATTTTCAATATGTAAGTACTATAAGGGGAGATGTAGGCAAATTTTGTCAAAAAAGTTTATTTTTTCTAACATTTTTATTTGATAGATTAGACATTTGAGCAGATGTTAGTTGGTCAGAGCAACCGCAGATGGCATAGATTTTTCCAGTGTAATTCTACCTAACCAGTAAAACATACCCCAATCATTCTCAGACGTCATAATGAACAGAGAATTATTTCCGTTCCCAGTGAGGTTACACTCGCTTGGCTTTCTCTACTCTTGTACAAACTATTTTACAGACTCTTATTCTCCATCTATTTCATATTAATCGCGATAAACATTTGCAGAAACGATCTTTTGACATGCAAAGTGAATTACATTTTACACATAGCGACCAGTTCTAAAAATATTTGACTATCGCTTAAGGCTTACTATGTTCCCCTTGTTTTGTATTTGCAAGGGCAATATAGAAATACAGTAGCCTTTAAGCATCGACATATATCTTAATAGCTGGTTGCTATGTGCAGCACCATTCTCTTTGCCACAGATGAATACTCTTTGCATATCCAAGACAAATAACGAATTTCCATTTGAGAAAATAAGTATTGAAAAACTTAAGGGAATAACAAGCAATATCTCGAAAATGTTTCACTCAACAAAAAAATGTATAGGACATAAATTGTGTATTTTAACGCGACTTGTAATTTTTGTGCAGTAAAATTTTGTCTATCTCTTATGGTTTACCAGTTATGCAAAAGTCGTTCACAATTAAGAATACATTTGGAGACATTCCCATAAAATTCGAGATATACATTTCATTTGTCATGAAAATATCTTAAACATGTGATATTTTAATCAAAATCGTTACAGCCATTTTTGAGAAAATTAAAATTTTCGAAAAATGTTCCATGTAAAGGGTAATCTGGGGTGAGGAGATTTTCTTGAAAACCTTCGTGTCGCATCTGTAGAAGATACTGAACCTAAATATCAAGTTTGGTGTTTATCCGACTGTTCGTTTCTGAGTTATGCTGTTCACAGGCACATAGACACACACAGACATGTTTCCAAAAATGCTTTGTTTGGATTTGGGGGGTCTTAAAACATATATTTCCGGTGAAATCTCGGTAACGAATTTTTGGGTGGAATACAATACTTCCCCTACTTACCATACGTAGTAGGGAAAGTAATTATTTTTAAACAATAATTATATAAACAGTGAAGTCCAACCTGTTCTCTTAAGAAGAAAGGTTCAAAGTCCATAGTTCACTCCACCTACTATACTTGAAGATATTGACAAGTTAAACCAATCAAGTTTCTGTCCTTGGCAGCACGAGTAGAAACAAATGGGAAGGGAAACTCCCTTCATACCCTCTCTCTGTAAGATTGGGCAACTCTGATAAAAATACAATAATCTTTGGCACGATAGGCCTGGGCCGACCAAACCAACTTAGACCCTCACGCACACATTCGTACAGCACAGATAAACGATCATCCACCTATACATGGAGGTAGTGTTGTCAGCACCATACTTCTCCAATCCGAATATTGGTTCTCTTAACCTACAGGCTTGAGTCACTGATAAGTGCACTCCCACAGGTTCTCACCAACTCGGAAACAGAATTCGGAAGAACTACAAGGAACTCGAGATCCTGACTTGGCACAACCTTTATTTAAATGATCAGTCGAACAATGGGTAATATAATCAACTCAATATATGCAGTTAACAAAACCCAATTTAAAACACTACAACGACATACACTCAAGGACCTAAGCCTATCAAACTGAATAACCCTGCAGCATAAATAAGTGGGTATTGCACTACTAAACTTATGTTGAAAAGTTAAGCAAGTACTGTACTTATTAAGTACTGTAAAACCCAAAATATGAACTAGCATATGACTTGCTGTTTCACCAAGTAAAGTATTTCACCGCATCCAAACTGAGTAACACTGCAGCACAAAGAAGTGTGGCTTGTCCTATCATTTAATTTGTCACTAATGAAATGTAAAAGAATACAACCGGTACAAATTTAACCTTGTTTTACGGGATAGAAATCGAAAAGTGCAGCCACAGCTCCTAAAACATGAAGTATGGCTGGTCAGCAGGCGCGGCCTAGAACCCTACATGATACTGACTACAGGCAATTTACATAATGCAACTTTGCCCATATAACCTTACAAATTCCCCGGGAAAGTCACCCGAAGAAACCTCGAACATAATATCATGGAAATAACAATGAACACGTTAAAACTAGTAAAACTAAACGCAGGACGACTAGCTTAAAGTAGCGTCTTTTATTCCAGGAAGAATTAACTAAAGCAAGCGGCATACTCACCAAGCCCCAAGCAGCCACAGCGAGACAAACCTCTCTCGAGCACTCAATCGCAGGCGGTCGGTGACTCCCGAATCCACTCGGTGCCTGCCAGCTCACTTGACCAAAAAACTAGGGGGATGGTAGGCGCACGCCATAGAGGCAATCTAAGCTCGCCAAAAACCAAGACCAACCTGCACAACCTATCGTAGCTTCTCGTCAATGTGGCTAGATAATTAAGGTGAGCCACTCCGGGGTGGGAGCTGCCATTGGCTGCCCGCCTGTGACGTAAGTGAGAGTGAAGACGAGCGCGCGGAATACAAACACAGCGCAGTGAACACACTAAATTCCTCCCGATTAACTCCCAATTGTTTATTATTAGCACTTCTTCCAGTTTTTTTAAAATGTATACCATTTCAGGGCAGTCTACAAACATTGTGGGCTAGACATAAAGCAAAACGAATGGAAACTGCATTACATTAGTAAAATATTTACGTATAAACAAAACTACTGGAACACATCCAGGACTTCAACGTAAACTGTAGGCGCTACAAGAGATTCAAACATACATTACTTTAGTACTAAAGGAAAATTTACAACTACTCTAAAGGAATCCCTAAATGGATATGCTGGTGTATATTTTTTTACCGTAAGAAATGAAAACAATAATTCCAGAATGCATTATTCTGTTACAGGATGTAAAAATGAAAAAGACATACCTGCAACATTCCACTTGTAGTTGGACCTTCACTAAGTGCATATCCATGCCAATCGGGAATGAACTGCTACGGAACTGCATCTGGGAGCAGAATTTTCTTAACCGGCAAACCTAAAAGTTCACTCTTCAAATCCCGTTTATAGTTACTAGGAATAAAGTGCACTGAACATACACGTGAATTATCAGCGTTAAATTTGTCAGTGCGCTTACAGCGAGACACCCACACGCGCTTTAATTGCTCATTTTTTTTGGAAATGTGTGATAATTCACACCAACCGTTTTAAAACCGTAATTACGGTATGTGCTACAGCACAATACATTCTACTCTTAACGTTCTTACTCATTGCACACCGACTTAAACACTTCACCAAAGCAGAGAAAACTGAATCTATACTCAAGATTCTAGTTTAAATATGTGTGTGCAACTTATTTGTTGAAGTGGGGGGGGTTATATGACTGAGTGATAAGGAACAATGTACTTTCGTACATCTGTTGTTAAGTTGTGAAGTTTCCGCCAACATAGCGAGATAAAGTAGGATAATTGTACGTGACTTTTAAAGCGAAGAGAAGCGCAGATTAATATCTGTTGCCTTTTACGCAGTTGAGCGGCATAATTATTTCAACGGAAATGCTGTTTGCTCTTACAGCCAAAGTTTAACAACCTTTTTCCGTTCACTGTGGTTCTGTAAAGGATTATATACCTGGAAAAGCTTGCCATTTTCAGGGAACAATACCTTTGGCCCCCATTACATCTGTTTTCATGTTATGAGTCGGCCTACCTGCCAAAAAGTAAGTTCTTTATATTCCTCAGGAATGCGTATTAAACAGTATATTATTGTGAGCAGAAGCTATTTGAAGACCAAGTATCATATAAGCATGATCCGGATTCAGATGACATGCCATCTTTTAATTCTTGCAATAAAGGTATTGCTTAAGTGTACATAAATCCTTATCATGGGTCCCATATTAACAAATATATATATTAGGTCATTTTGGTAGTTTCAAGTTTTCTATTTTGGATAATGTTTTTTACGATATTACATCATTAATTTGTAATTTCTTTGTCCTTTGCCGCTTTATTTGGTAACTTCCTTGCATAAGTATAGAGTATATAAAGATTATTGGTTGGTCTGGAAAGAGCTGCTTGTGGGTGGAGAGATGGTTATTGTCAGGGAAACAGGTATAACTACTGTTATGAATTCATGTTCAAAATTAGGGATGAGGAGGTCAGTTTTCCCTTTTTTGCTTAATAAGTGCGTATTGCTCTTATTTATGTATGACATGGACTGTGATATCCTCTTCATTTGCAATAAACATTGCATATTTTGAGTTCTCATAAGAGTTAATGCTACACTTTTGTAAGACCTGTTTAAAAACACAATAAGTTAGAAAATTAATTGAAAATATATTTGTTCTATGTTCTTGTTTGGAGAATCTGAAAAGCAAAGGAAATAATGTTCTTACTTGTTTGAAGAATCTGAAAAGGAAAGTAAGAAAATTTTCTTTTCTTTTCAGATTCTTTGAACAAGAACATTTTCACTGCTCTTTTACTTATTTTTTCTTCTTGTATAGGAGTTATATCAATATATAAATTAATTTATAACTTTCTGTACACTAATTTTAGTAAATCAAATAAATCTCATTTTAGATAATTTTTTGTAATTACAAAGTCATTTTGAAACAAATGTAGTCATTTTAAAAAAAAATTAGTCATCAAAATCCGCGCCCTGCTTATAAAACACCGCTCTGACATTTTCTCTCATGTATTTACGTTCATCTCCTCTGTATTTGCTCACATAATATTGATTTGTTTCGTAAAGCCTCTCCTGCCAGTTTGGCGTGAAATGTGTCCATGTTTTATACAAAATAACGAAAACTAAGATACGAGTAAGTTATTGCACTTCCCTTGCATAAATACTAAATAATATAGGCACCTAATTACAATTGGCAAGTTCCTTAGATCTACCTCCTTTTAAAAAGATCAGTGTAATATGTTTCAATGATCGCCAGTGCAATACACTAATACACCTCCTTTTAACAACACCCACTTTCCCGTGGGTGAAAGCATTACATTTGTGTGCTTTTAAGGGTATTGGTTGCGAGCGTATACTAAAGCATACAGGAAAGGTTGTTCTAAAATTAATATCTCCAAAATATTAAGGCTAGACGCATCCTTGTTCTTACTCTTTCAAGTAGGAAGGATCAAATGGGAACTATGTACAATTAATTATTCATTAATTAAAAAATTAAAACAACTTTATATTAGAAATAATTAAGAAACTAGGTTTATATAAGTACATTCTCAGCCTAAATAATGAAGCCAAAATATCCAAATTCTGAACACATCATTCGAATGTACACTACTCCGTAAATTCGGTTTATTTGAAAATTGGAGGATATTTGCAAGACTTGCTGTGCAGATAACTGTTTTTCAGCATGTGTCCATTATCTATTTCAAGTAGTCGAATGTTATGTGAATTTAATTCATTTTGTGGAGTTACTCTCTTCTGCCAAAATAGTTATATTAATAAAATTCTTTTTAAAAAAATTATTTTAAATATGCATGTCAATTATTCATGCTTTTACCTAGACGCGAAAAAAAAATCTCAGAAAACATGCACATATATCAAGTTTTCAGCTATCATGACTTAAAACTGCTATGTTTAAGTCATATTACATAATACCATGATCAACATACAGTTTCTCTCATTAAGCTGCGTTTTTCACAATCCATAAACAAACAATACAATTTAATTTCGAATCAAAGTTTAAGACCCGATAGCGTATAACGTTGAATTTTATATAGCGTATAACGTATTTTATTTTCGTTGCTAAAATTGGCCGGATAATGTGTTATTGGTTTTCTTTAACATAATATAATTAAAGTCAAGCAATAGCATAAACTAAGAAAATGGTTTTAAAGCTTGCAACTTAGAGCTTCTGAACAACTTTAATATAACAAATATCTGTTTTATATCTACATATCTCTCTTTCTTTGAATAACATATATGCTGTAAGTCATCCCTCAAGACCAAATTTCATATATCGACAGCGTTTTAGTGAATATTTCAAGGAGAAATGAAATTGGCGCCAGTTGGGTATTTAGCTGTAAAAAGACAGGTTTGTGTTTATTATTTCCAAGACTAAGTCTAGTTATAGATGCGATTTTGTTTCAAGTATAGGGTCGAAACAGATCGTATAACGAGAATATTATACGAACTTTCATGCCGAAAAGTGGTGCAGAATACTGGCTAGCTAAAACTTCACTCTCGATGACGTCATGCAGCAGGCGGACCGAAAGCGGTACAAGCGAAAACGGTGCGGGAAGAGACCCCCCTGGCTTCTCGTAGGCATCAGTCCTATACATGAGCCGAAAAATCCGCACCCACCCGGGCTAGGAACTAGAACACTACGCTCCGGTCCAGTCCAGTCCAGTACAGTACAGTCCGCCACGGCGCCGGACTTCAGCCAATGCTTATTTAGACAGTCAAACTGAAGAATTACTGTCAATCGCAATACGAAACTGTCTACCACACACTTGCTCAATTTGAGAAAGTGTTTTGTTGTATTGAAGAAGTTGTATTGCAGTTTGTTACGTTATTTGCGCCATGCTTTGGGCGTCAATATTAGAAGGTGTTTTATTAGCTCCAAGTATGGACGCCAATTTGAGAAAGATGGTTTGTATTGTAGTTCAACTGTTGGGGAGCCGAACTTGTAGTAGTTGCAACCGCACGTATAGTAAACAGTTTCCGGTAGCCTTCGCCCTAAGTTTAAAATTATTAACTTTGTAATTTGACTGTTTCTTTGAATATTATATATTTATGTTTGCCTCGGCTGCGTCAGTATTATTGTTAGAGACACGTTTCTCTTAGCAGGGTTATGATGTGACAAGAATGTAGGCTTACACTGATTATAATTTTACTTCACTCCTTTTATTAATGCTTGACATGATTTAAATAACACTTCACTGATATAGAGAGCTGTGAGATTCTGTTTATTAATTAGTTACACTTTTTAACACGTAAACTTATTTTTCGTCTTACACAAATACATATTAAATCTCTCGAGGACACTTTTTTGAGCCTGGCTAGGAACACTGTTTGCAGGCAACTGACTTCTAAATTTGTAAATCTTGCTATATTTCAGTTTCTGATTGGCTAATCCTAGTCCAATAGAATACCTTCATTTAACTAAAGCTTTTTCTGGTTGTTGATTGGCTATTTTTATAAACTGTCACTAAAATTACATTATTGTTGCTCTAATAATGACTAATAGCATTACTAAACTATCTTACTCATTATTGCCTCAAAGTTACCTCATTGTTACCTCATTGTTAGCAACTTTTAACTTATTATTCTCACAGCTCCTGTAATATTAAATTACGTAATACATTCAAATAACATTATTACACATGGATACAATAATATAAGCACATGCAATGACTGTTACATACGTTTTACAAATTATTACATACTCATATTGCTTCAAGGCGGGCTGTTATTGAATTTATATATTATATAATTAGACTGAAATTATTTAAGTGTTAAAAATACTGCCTCAAATTCTAATAAGTAACTCTGGCGTTCCCTATTCACTACAGTCTTATTCGCAAAAGAGACTAATGTAAAAGTGATTTCTGGAAAGATGCTATGGCCAAAGTATACGACTACTACTACTTGACTTTTCCTGTAGCCACTCTCAGTTTTCAGCTTCCTTAGTGCTGCAATTAACACCGCAAAAGTCAGCCTCTTCTCTCTTCCGATCGCTCACTCACGTGTCGAAAACATGAACTTCTGTTAGCAGAAAGATCATCTTCCGCTCTCCCCAGCCAATCATACGACGGCTAGCGTTGAAGAATAACCGTAAGGCCGGCGTCCGTCACACTATCAATCACGTGAATCAGTGATCTTGAACCAGTGCAGACGTCAATTTTCCAAGCATTCAGCTCTAGAGACTTAAATGCGTTTCTAGTTAGTATAAATAAATAACTGCATACAAATGATTTCAAATAAGTACTGTTTACAAGATTGGTCAGTGTTAGCCAGGTTATCATGAGCAACAACAAAATCTCCGTGATTCTCTCTCTCTCGCTCTCTCCCTCTCCCTCTCTCTCCTCTCTCCTCTCTCTCCCCTCTCTCCTCTCTCTCCTCTCTCTCCTCTCTCTCCTCTCTCTCCTCTCTCTCCTCTCTCTCCTCTCTCTCCTCTCTCTCCTCTCTCTCCTCTCTCTCCTCTCCTCTCTCTCTCTCTCTCGTACCATTCTGAAATTTTTATTTCGATTTCTATAATCGTCGAGTCATTCCAATTGACATTGATTTTGCCATAGTTAATTTAGAAACAATAAATGTTCTGCAACTAGCTTGTGGCGCAGAGTATTAGGGTTCGAGCCCCGTCACGGGTTTTTGTATGCTTGTAAGTGTAGGAGTAAACCAGAAGAAAAGCGAAAACGGCAAAATAGAAACACGGGGGATAAGGACTAGAGGTGGGACAAAGGATTTTAAAAAAATCTGATATGATACATTCACAAGTTTATCTGCACTCTACCGCTTATTAGTGGGTATACAAGTAATTCTTACTAACGCTTATTTTCAATCTACTACATTTTAATCCCGATAAACCTTGTCGTCCTCCGTGTGGTTACCATGCTAGCCTATAGTTCCCGATGTCGCGGGTTCAAACCCTGCGTAGAGCGATGGAATTTTTCGGGCGTAAAAATCCTTAACATGGCTTCCTTCGGAAGGGAAGTAAAGCCGGTGGTCCCGTGTCGTAGATATACGGCACGTAAAAGAACCTCAAGCCTGATAAAGAGGCCTCTGAGCAAAATTACCGCCTTTCACGCCCAATTAGTACGGGACGCTAAAGACCATGGCAGTTAAAGAGCGTCCATAAATAAAACTCAAAAAAAAAGATAAACCCTTGCAGTACACATATCTTTATGGATATAAAGAGAACAGCGATAGTCAAATGTCTAAGAACTGCACGCTATATGATGACCTTAAAATGCCATACTGTGCCCATGCAGTCGCCAGAAACAACTGAATGTTGATAGGACTTTAAGGGAATGAACAATTCAAACCATTAATAACGGATATCTCCGAAATGACTTATGCCACAAAAAAACTTATTTAAAACAAATTGTGTGTTTTAAAGAGATCTAAATTAATGAATAGTACATTTTCGTTTAACGTTTAGCAATTATTCCGAATGTAGGGAACTTCACAGGCTATTACCAGAAAATTCAAGTTATACATTTAATTTCTTATATAAATATATTTAGTATATGATATTATAATAAAAATCCTTAGAGCCGGTTTTTTAAAAAATCATAATTTTCTAGAAATGTTCTATGTAAACGGTAGTTGGGGTGGGGTGTTTTCTTGAAAATCTTTGTGTTGCATCCTTGAGAGATACTGAACTTAAATACCAAGTTTGGTATTTATCCGACTTTTCGTTTTTGAGTTATGTTGTTCACAGACACTCGCACACTTCTAAAAATGCCTTTTCAGGATTTAGGGGTTCTCAAAACATGTATTTCCGGTGAAATCTCGGTACCGATTTTTTTTAGGTGGAATGCAATACCTTCTCTGCCTACTATGTACGTAGTAGAGAAAAAATAAAGCAAAAAAACAAAATTGCAATCGTGGCACCACAGCAAAAAAAAACTAAAAAAACTCAGTTCCGTTATCTACTATAACCAAAATTTTAAGATAAATATTGGTAACCAGTATTTCTTATATGCTGGTAGTCAGCTATACTAACTACATACTAAATTACAAAAACTAACTTGTCTACCAAATACATTAAATAATACAGTTTACTAATAACATTTCTTAAAATAACCATCTATCGGTAACCGGTAAACTGTTATCCACTACCTTCTTTTTCTTCATTTATGAATTATTTTTGGTTTAATGAAATAGTAAAATTTTAAACAACTCAGAGCTTTGTTTAATTATTATGTACATATTATATAATTCAATGTGTTTAAAATAGTTATTATGAAATTATTTGTTTATTATTCATATTTTAGTTTTATTATATTATATATAATATCCTAGAACTACACCTAAAAGATAACCGAGCAGGATGCCTCAGGCGATTACGTCTGCGGCCCGCATTCTGAAGGTCCCCGAATCGATCCCGGCGACCGCTCACTCTGGCCCATGGGTTTTTCGTGCTTTTCCCGGGTCACCAGGCGAATGCTGGGATGGTTCATCTTCTACTACGACTCTCCTGTGCCTCATTTCCTGTACCCATCATCTTCCTTGTCTCATTCAGGATTGTAGGACCAGGTGACGGTGTTCGGCACGTTCGGCTGGGCGGTGGCTTGCATTCTGTAAAGGCTTCTTCCCTGGCTCGCTGAGGTGCCGCTTAGATCTCTCCTCAGCGTGGGGCTCGGCTCCACTCCGGGGCGGGGGGACCCTGGAGGTTATTGGCTTGTGGGCAGGGACCGTGTGGCGTCAGATGCGTTCTATCTGGAAGCGTTAGGGACCCGTCCACGCTTGCGCCCGTCGGCAAACGGATCTGGTCGCCCTTCTGGTTTCTCCCCTCATCCTCCCCCTAGGGGCCGCTATACCTCGGTTCCGGGGGCCCTCCGTGATACATACCTTTGCCTCTACACCTGAAAGATGAGAAAGAAACGGAATGAAAGGGAAATCGTGGTAGAGAAGAAATCACACCAGTATTCGCCTGTCGACTCGGGGAAACCACGAAAAACCCATGGATCGCGTGTGGGCGTTCGCCGGGAATCGAATCCGGGACTTCCCAAAAGCGAATCACACACGTTACTGTGGCGCTACTTTATTCGGTTTTCGGTTACTTTAAGCTTAAACTTGATTTTTTTTCGATCATTTGATTGAGAGGAGATCCTGTCTAGCCTGTTGCGAACCTGTTTTTATGAAAGCTGGCAGAGTTTGTTGTCAGGATAAATCTCACGTATTGGAGTTGAAGGCGCACGTTACCTTGAATCTCGGCGGATAACAGGATTATCAACAAAGCGGCGCAAAGAAAAGAGATGGAAGTCGCCGTGCGCTGCATATAAATTACTTGGCACTCGAGAGCGGATCAAGTCTACGCAAAACAGAAGATAAACTTCTCCATTAAAGTTATTTACAGGCCTTGGCGCGATCAATCGCGCGAGGTATTTGGCATGGAAATGATTAATGTTGCAAGTCATTAATTCTCCTTCCCATTTTCTTAAAGAAACGCAGGCGAAAATTGCTTTATACGCTACACTACGTCCGACAAAAACAAGTCGCACGGCGTTACAACTTAGCTGCGTTCGTTTTGTGGGAAAACTGAAGAATGTTTAAATTCACAATAAATAATAGGGATGAGATCTCGATACCGTCGATACCTCAATGCCCTCGATACTCGGGGTAATAGTATCGATACTTTCGAATGTTTAAGTTTTGCGATATCGCAAGATTTTACGTCCAACGTTATACAACATAAAGAATGAAATGAGTCGAGACCACGTGTCCCGAAGAGTTTCTGGACTATAGTTCTTGATAGACCTTGAATGCGTTTTCTGTGGGTGCATCAATGCAACATTCCATAGTCTCTTGTGTATAAAAGAAAAAAATGCAAAACAATGGGGAATGAGCAGAGATACTCGTGTAATATACAGTGTTAACTAAATTGTAAATTAAACTCATTTAGCTGCGTTTCTGCAATAGCCTGGTTTCGTGATTCAAGTCTCCACCATTGCATTTACCTGCTCCGGTGACCAAAATCTGTAAATCCAGCAGAAACAAATCATAACTAAAGACGTGAGATAACGCAACGCATCGAAATACTTGTTATTTTTAGCCGTTTATATTTCATGAAAAATATATATTAGTTTATATTTTCAATATTGTAGAATAAAGAGTTGCTAGTATTTGTTTTTCTCTGGGTATAAAATCCTTTAAATGAACCTTTTCAGCACAAAATATAGTTACTTAAAAAGGGAAGCAAAGAAATTATGTTATTATTACAATTATCTATTATTATTATATAATCTGTAGGATTATCAAGATAAAAAATTCCTGCCAATTGGAAAAGGTCAAATAAGAACAATTTTGCAATTAGCATGCAATACAATATTGGTTACATGCGATTATACACAGAAAACTACTAATAAGAACATAATTCGGTGAACAAGCTATCGCGTTTACAATGCTTTTATAAAGTTAGTATCGAGTATCGAATATCGTAACGCAAAAACCAGTATCGGTAACGGGTATCGAGAAATAGTGATATCGCTCCATCACTAGGAAATAGAATTTACAACTTCTGAAATGAGTGTTAACTATATACGTATCTGATAAACGTAACAACTTCCCAAATTTGGGAGCTACCGTGTACACTGGCGTGCATAAAAAGCGGCCCATAGTGTTTTTCTCTCCGTAACGTTTCTACCCTCAGGTAATCAACTTTTGACTCCTCCTGGCCGGCATCAATTCTCTATGTGAATGGCCTAAAAACAAGTTAAGAGCATAAAAACTAACCGATGAACGATGTTTATAATCTATGGGAAATGAAAGGGTGTTTCGGATGCCCCTCTATGAGTGTGTGTTGATACGATTGGCACAAGGGGAAACGTTAAATCAATTACAAATAATTCGGCCTTCTAGAGGAACGGGTGAAGAATCATTTGCATGTCTGATTAAACTGAATGACAGCTACGACATTTACTTATATGAGAGCTTTCATCATCGACATGGAGACGAAGGTTAAGTTATTGCTGCTACTAAACGGCAATAGGAAAACCGGCATTAAGAAAATGATAGTGAAAAGATAATGAGATACATATAAGGTTTAAGTTGTAATGTTACCCTTCGTCAGTTCTGCCATACCTACTTTTGTGGAGGTAAAGTACCATGCCATTCCAGTGGCGAAAATTATCCTCGGAAAAACAGAGGTGATCACGCTGATCGGTGGTGTGGCTAGATTTTGTCAGTACCAAAATAAACAGCTCCGTTCCATTATGCACATTTTATGAGCGAGTATAAGAAAAGGATGACGTAATGGCTCTTTAGAAGAGCCTACAGGAAGGAAGGATTTTAAATGTACATGCCTAAGGGGAAACTAAATGGCGAAACTGTAAAAAGTAGCATTTTTAGATGTTTGTTCGCTTTTAGTAACTGGAATTTCCTCTCTAAATTTATACATGTTTTATCATTTTAGGTGCAATATATATGTTTTAAATATAATTTTTAAAATGGTATTGTACCTACACTTCTTGTACTGCGAATTTTACACCACTTCACACGATAAAGATCTGATGTGCTACATTTACATGACTTTCTCTACCCTCTGTCGTCTATTGATGGGTATACAAATTATTCTTACAAAGGCTTATTTTCCTATACTTCAGCGAGAAACAGCTGAAAATCGACAGGATTTTAAAACAATGAATAAGTATTGAACAATTTGAACCATTACTAATGGATATCTCGGAAATGGCTAATGCAAAAACGAAATTATTTAAAATAACTTGTGTGTTTTGAACAGATCTACGGCTTTTGTGTAGTACGTTTTCGTCTATCGCTTAACGTTTACCAGTTGTACAAGATTATATAAAATTGCTACCGAATGAAGAGGGCTTCACAGGCTATTCCCAGAAACTTCAAGATAGGCATTTTATTTTTACTTTCTCTATTTCGTATAGTAAGTAGGGGAAGTATTGTATTCCACCCAAAAATTCGATACCGAGATTTCGCCGGAAATATATGTTTTGAGACCCCTGAATCCAAAAAAAGCGTTTTTGGAAACATGTCCGTGTGTGTGCCTGTGTGTGTGTCTTCTGTCTGTCTGTCTGTGTGTCTGTCTGTGAACAGCATAACTCAGAAACGAACAATCGGATAAACACCAAACTTTAATAAAGCATATCTCAGAAATGGCTTATGTCACAAAAACTTATTTGAAGTAAATTTTTTGTGTAGTACATTTTCGTCTATCGCTTAACGTTTACCAGTTATACAAGTTTATATAAAATTCCTTCCGAGCAAAAAGCACTTCAAAGGCTATTCCCAGTAAATTAAATATATATACATTTTATTTGCCGTTATAAATATCTTTAATATATGATATTTTAATAAAATCGTTAGTCACTTTAGAAAATCAATTTTTTTTTGTAAAATACTCCCTGTAAAAGAGAGTTGGTGCAGGGGGATTTTTTTTAAATATTTGTGTCGCATCTTTGGAAGATGCTTAACTTAAACAGTAAGTTTGGTACTCATTCTATTTTTCGTTTTGATTTATGCTGTTCACAGACACACACCCACGGACATGTTCCCAAAAATGTTTCATTTGGATTCAGGGGGCTTCAACACATTTATTTCCGGTGAGATCTCGGTATCGAATTTTTGGGTGGAGTACAATATTTCTCCACGTAGTAGAGAAAGTATAAATTGATCGCTGAAGTAGGAAGGCATGAATATAAATCGTGTAAAAGCTCAGTCATGTCTTTAAAAGCTTCTGAGATAATGATTCTTGAATTTAGCCTTTTTCCCCCTAGCTGGTGATTCTATCCTGCCCTGCATCAAATTTGGAATTCCAGTAGAAAACAGGGTTGCACTTTGTACCAGTGTGAAAGAAACTAGGTCAGAGCGCGGTGTAAAAATTTAAATTTCGAAACTTTATACTTAGAAATTATATTACATAAATGAGACCCAGCTAAATTTTATAAAGATGATTTTCTAGTATAGGGTTTCCCAAACTACGGCCAGCGAACTGCATCTGTTTGGTCCACCTACAAACATAAACAGATATAAATAAAAAAATCTGATGTGTTACACTCACATGACTTTCTCTACTCTTGTACAAACTATTTTTACAAAAGCTTATTCTCCATCTACTTCATGTTAATCGAGATGTTAATCTTATTGCTAATTTTCTTGTAGATGCAAGGAGAATATGGTAGGCTTTAAGCGATAGTCAAATGTTTTAAGAGCTGGTTGCTATTTGGCGCATTCCATTCTCTTTGCATTACCAGGACAAAAAAAAGAATAAAGAATTCCCATTTGAGAAAAAGTATAGGTATTGGAAAATTTAAGGGAATAACAAGCAATATCTCGAAAATGGTTCACTCAAAAAAATGTATATGACATAAATGTGTATTTTAACGCGATCTACATTTTTTGTGTAGTAAAATTTTGTCTATCTCTTATGGTTTACCAGTTATGCAAACGTCGTTCACAATGAAGAACACTTTTGGAGACATTCCCAGAAAATTCAAGATATAAATTTTATTTGTCATGAAAGGATCTTAAATATATGATATTTTAATAAAACTCGTTAGAGCCATTTCTGAGAAAAATAAATTTTCGAAAAATATTCCATTAAAGGGTAATCTGGGGTGGGGGATTTTCTTGAAAACCTTCATGTCACATCTCTGGAAGATAGTAAACCTAAATACCAATTTTGGTGTTTATCCGACTGTTCGTTTCTGAGTTATGCTGTTCACAGACAGACAGACCCACACAGACACACACACGGACATGTTTCCAAAAAAAAAATTGATTCAGGGGGCCTCAAAACATATATTTCCAGTGAAATCTTGGTATCAAATTTTTCGTTGGAATACAATACTTCCCCAAGTAACATATTTAACTTAGTTACAATGTGACATTATATATTAAATTAATTAATTAAAAATATATTTATTAGATTAATTTGTTCATGAATTTCAAACAATTATATAAAATTAAACGCTCAGATTTTTAATATGCAGTGTAATGTCCTATATAAGGATAAATACAAGGAAATTAGTTTGTTCAGTTTTAATACTGTCTGCCAAGTGGTACATCTCGTTTAATAGACTCTGCATGAACAGCAATATCAGTGTTCGGATCAACGTATATTTGATTTTACAAACCTGGTGTACATTAATATGACTTTCTCTATCCTATATCATTTATAAAAGCTTATGAAAGCTTATTTTTCTGTCTACTTTATTTTAATCGAGATAAACCGTTGCATATACAGTCACATTGCAAACTTCGTTATAAATGCAGAGGGAATAGCGATAGTCACATGTTTCAGAACTGAACGCTCTACGCTGGCCTTATATGTGCTCCCCATGCAGTAGCGAGAAGCAATTGAATGTCGACAAGTTTTAAAAGTATTGAACAATTCGAACCATTAACAACGGGTATCTCGGAAATGGCTGTTGCCACCAAAAAAGAGCTATTTGAAATAAATTGTGTTGTAAAGAGGTCTACATTTTTTGTACAGTACATTTTCGTCTGTCACTTAACGTTTACCAATTATACAAGATTATACAGAATTTGTTCCGAATGAAGAGGACTTTATAGGCTATTCCCAGGAAAATTCAAATATGCATTTTATATGCCATGTAAATATCCTTAATTTGTGGTATTTTAATCAAAATCGTTTCAGCTATTTTTGTAAAAATGAAAACTTCGAAAAATGTTCCATGTAAAGGGTAGCCCTTGGAAGGCACTGAAACTAAATACCAAGCTTGGCTTTTATCCAACTTTTCGTTTTAGAGTTATACTGTTCACAGACACACGCGCGCGCACGGATCATCTTTTAAAAACGCTTTGTTTATCAAGAGAACTCAAAACATGCATTTCCGATGAAATCTCGGTATCGGATATTTTGGGTAGAATGCAATACCTTCTCTAGTTACAATGTATGTGATAGAAAAAGTAATAAAAGGAAACGGTACGCTTGTATTAAATTAATTTATTTACAAATTTCGAACCGTTATACAGGGTGGACCATTTAAGTTGAGACTGTACAATACCTTCCAAAACTAAGCGTTATAGAAAGAAATGTCTTTAATAAAATTTTCTTGATATTACGGGGGAAAGTAAGTGCCATTCGTCGTGTTTTATTTGGAGGACGTTGTGATGGTCATTTTAGGGTCAATTTAATTTGTTTAAGTGGGAACCTACATTTTTTATATTGTTTTCTCATTAGAAAATGGTTTATAAAAAGTTGTTTGTTTTGTGGTTCCCAATTATGAAACGTAACTTGACCCTCACATGACCATCCATATATGCTTTAACTATCATTTCGCTCTTCGTACACAGCCTTTCAGAACTTCCGTTGTTATTTACGTTGGTGTAAGAACAATTCCAAAACGTTTTATACAAATGCTGTTTAGTTTTTTTATGAAGAGCGAGAAAGCAACATATAATGGTAGGTTCCCATTTTAAAAAATTAAATTTACTCTAAATTAACCATCACAACTTCCTCCAAATAAAACACGACTAATGGCGTTAAGTTTGCCCCATTACATCAAGCAACTTTTATCCAAGACATTTCTTTCTACAACGCATAGTTTTGGAGATATTGTAGGTACAGTCTCAGCTGTATAAAATTAAGCTCTTAGCTTTTTAAATGATGTACAGTGTAATGACCTACTGAATGACAAATACAAGGAAGGCAATTTGGTTGATTTTTACAGTCGTCTTCCGAGTGACACATTTCATTGTTTGAAAACTTTGCACGAGGATTAATGTCAGTGTTTGCATGAACGTAAAGGACATTTTCAAAAATGAAACATGTTAGATCTGAATATACGTTTTCTATGACCGTTGAACATGTAGAGTCCGTTTTGATGATAGGCAGCACAAAAACGTCTGCAATTATAGCACAGAAAAGTCAGTTTCATACTTTTCAATGAATATGAACTACTATTAATGTAAAATACTTCTTGTAGCAGGTGTTAATATAATATATTGCCGATGAATTACGTTGTCATGAGACTAGAAATGAAAGACTAATAATTTGGTAAGTACTTAATTACATCAGTTATTAATATATAAGTGTAGAGTTTACCTCAATAAGACACTGTGTTTGAAAACTAATCTGATCTGTGCGCCTCGTGCCTGAGAGTTTATCGTTCCTATCTTACACTTATGTGGCTTTTGCCCGTGATTCATTCTCTGGCGGTTTATGTGGCTCCCGTTATGAAAAGTTTGATAATCCCTGGTCTAGTAGAAGGTTCTTCGCGTCATCTCTTGGTGTTCATCTCGGAAATGAGATATATGAATTGCCTTACCAGAGAGAGGTAGAGGTTATTCAAGGGAGGGGCAACACCTCGCCACTGTGACCAATTAGATTTATTGTGGCTACACCCCGGGAACCGAGCGGGTTAGTTCAGGCGGTTACGTCTGTAGTCCGCATTCGGGAGGTCCCGGTATCGATTCCCGGCGACCGCTCACTTTGGCCCATGGGTTTTTCATAGTTTCCCCGGGTCGCTAGACGAATGCTGGAGTGGTTCATCTTCTACCACGACTCACCTGCACCTCATTTCCTGTACCCATACCTTCCTTGTCAACTGCTTCAGGGTTGTAGGACCAGACGACGCTGTTGGGCGGATTGCGGCAGGGCAGTGGCTTACGCTCTGTAGAGATTTCTTTGCTGGCATCGCTGCGGTACCGCTCAGTTAGGTCTCCCCTCGGCGTGAGGCTACGCTCCGGGGGACTCTGTAGGCTGGTGGCTTACGAGCTGGGATGTTGTGGCGTCAGATGCTTTCTATCTGTAAACGTTAGGGACCCCACCCATGCTTGCGTCCGTCGGCATTCGGACCTGGTCACCCTTAGGGTCTCTCCCCTCATCCCTTCCTCCCAGGAGTCACGGTGAAAGCTCAATGGGCTGCGTGCGGTGCTCCGCCCCGGTTCCGGGGCCCCCTCCGTGATAGGTACCTTTACCTTTACACTCCTTGCCGCAGTGGGTCGCAGGGCTGTAGGCAGGCAGGTCCACAGAGATGAACGGAAATCCCTAATATTTCCAGTTTGAAACACCCGCCTTCACCAGCAGAAGCGAAGAAATCCTTTACAATGTGTAGCAACCATGCCATCTGCCGACACTAACCGTACCACGAACCCGAAGATACATCCTGAAAGATGAAAGGGAAGTAGATGAATGAGAGGAAATGAAGGAAAGTAGAAGTCATAGGAGAATACCCCACCCCAGCATTCGCTAAGGCGACCAAAGGAAAACCATGACAAAAAAAAACTATGGTTAGAGTGGGTAGCCACCGGAATTGGAACTCGGGATCTTCTGAATGATGGTCACAGACGTCTGAACCATCGCGCTCCGTTGCCATACAAGAAAAAAGTACAAATAATACTCATACACTTTTTTGTGTTAAAAAAGTTTCATTGATATACTTCTGAATGATAACTGTTGCATGTGTATTCGGGCATTTAATAGCTAATTAGTTGTAACAGGACTGCCGCTTTTCAGATGCTTAAATACATGTTAACAATCGTTCTATATGACGTGCTCATTATTGCAATTACTGCTTGGCACCGTGACTGCCTCCGGTCGAGCAGTGAGCGTTGTGGTTTCTCATCCCAAAGATACCAGACGTTCGATTTCTGACTGGAGTGGGGAATTTTTCTTTAATTAGAATCATTCTTTATCCTCCGCAGAGTCTGAAAGTACGAATGTGGGAGTGAATGTGTGTCACGATAAAAAATATTAAAATCGAACATTTTCCACTTCAAAGAGTTACGAACGCCATCAGCTATTTCTCAAGTCGCAGTCCCCGATGTGAGCATAAAGTAAAAATCTGCTAAACAAATTAGACAAATTAAAAAAAAGGGATTTGTGCCGCAGTATTAATTGAAATTAAAAAATGAAAGAAAGAGAACGAATAAACAACACCAGTTCATGTTAGTGTAAATAAACATTTCTATCACCAAGGCAGTCAAAGTAATAATAAATAGAAGGGTTTTAAAAATAATTAATCTCACTCGGTTGTAGCTGCTAGCAGCGTTCATAATAGAAATAGTTCATAAATATAACAGAGCAGAACGCAATTTCTTAATGCGGAATAAAACTAAATTAAAGACTCCAGCATAACTGATGTTAACTTATAATACATCTTTGTGGTTTCTTACATAGCGTGTTTATTTAATAATTGGTCTTCATCATCAATGCCCTGTTCCTTCTCCAGAAATATTACAATGATTTTTTTCAGTAGATCGATAATCAAGGATTTTCAGGGATATTCGGTCAGTGTTCATTCTTAGGAGGTGCTCGTATCTTGTTGTATCAATAGTTTGTAATATACATTGTATATTAAGCTCGGATCGAATATCTTGGTTACTTTTGTGATGATGTAATGTACAGTAACGTGCATAAAATATGGCTCATTCACCTAGATGCAATAGTACTTTTTCCTCCATAAAGTTTTCACCTATCAAGTAACAAACCTCTAACTCCACCCAGTAGGTATCAGTTCTCTATGAGAGCGGCCTAAAAACAATCCAGAAATACAAAAAACGAACCAATGAACATGCTATAATCATTGTGAAATGAAGGGGTGGCTCGGATACCGCCTCTTCGTAAGAGTTTCTCTACGATTGGTACACTAGGAAACGCTAGACTAATACGACATAATTCGGCTTTCTATGGTATTTGCTTTAATTGAAACATGGAAAGTAGAAATAGGTAGCATTAAATTCTACATGACAAGTGCTAATCCTTGACTGCTTTATCTCAAAACCTTTACTACTGGAACTTATTTAAAATCTGGGTTAGGTTGAAAGATGAAATTTAGAAGAGAATAACCAATACCCGCTTGTAACAATACGAAAGACAGCGAAGCAAGGACGGCCAAAGATATCACGATATTTCCATATTTCACTACCAAAAAAGCAACTGGCAATACTATTACAACTGATGCTGAGGGACTAGGTAGTGAAGGGTGACTGTTCTAGGGTTCCTCAGCACTCCGACTGTCATTAATGTACCCCTTCTAGATCAGTGAGATAACGTCAAAATATTAGCGTCATATTTCAACTTAAACCTCACGTATAGTCAACTTTATAATTAGACTGACATCGCACCCAAGGTGTACACAGCAGTAAAGCAGAACTGATTTATTCCATGTGGAGAAGATATTCTGATGGCTTTGATTGGCTAATGTTAGATATGAATGGAATCCTATAGCAGTGAACTCTGTTCTAGCCAATAAAGGAGATCTATTGCGATTATCACCTTCCGGTAGGAAAGAGTGAAGTGAAGTACCACAGGAGGCTATAGGCAGACAGGTCACAGAGTATGCGGAAGACCCATCCCACTACTGGAGCCGACCAGATAGTGATGAACGACCCGTCAAGCAAGCAGCCCTCTAGTGTCAACGTGGAATACTCTTTCCTTTGAGCAAGCATCCGCGCCATCTGTCCGGCACTGCAATACGCCACGAAAACCTAGAAGCATATCTTAAAACATGAGAATAAAATGAAATGAAAGACAAATGACGGAATAAAATCGTGGTAGAGGATAAATCACCCCAGCATTCGCCTACCAACCAAGGAAAATTACGGAAAACCTAAGGTTGGAGTGGGTGGTCGACGGAAATCGAGCCGGGACCTCCCAAATTAGGGTACTGTGGAACCGTCTGTGCCTATGCAATAAGAATTAAAGCATTCCTACCCTCTACTGCTAGATAGTTTGTATCATAGAAGCCATAAGCTATCTTGTAATACTGACGTAATAAAACTGTTGTGTGGGTCTGTTACAACCACCTTGATTGTATAGCCCAGAACACCAAACGGAGGAGAGCTTTTTAAGTTCGGCAGTTTTTACTTTCTCTACCATGTACATAGTAGGTAGAGAAGATATTGCATTACACCCAAAAATTTGATGTCAAGATTTCACCGGAAATACACTTTTGAGGCCCCTTGAATAAACAAAAGCGTGCGTGCGAGGGTCTGTGAACAGCATAACTCAAAAATTAAAAGTCTGTTATCTACCAAACTTGGTATTTAGGTTTAGCAACTTTCAAAGATCAGACACGAAGATTTTCAATAAAATTCCCCTACAAACCTCTTTACATGAAACATTTTTCAAAAGTTTTGATTTTATAAAAATGGCTCAAAACTTTTATTAAAATACCATATATTAGAGATATTTATATGACAAATAATATAATATATCTTGAATTTTCTGAGAATAGCCTATGAGGTCCTCTTTGTTCAGGAGGAATTTTGTATAACTGGTAAACATTAAGGTATAGACGAAAACTACAATACCATATAAAAATGTAGATCTCTTTAAAGTAATTCATTCATTTCAAATAATTTTTATGGCATCAGCCATTTCCGAAATATTCGTTATGAATGGTTCGATTTGTTCAACACTTATTCTGTAAAAGCCCCATCGATTTCCAGTTATTTCTCGCGATTGCAGGGAAAGCGTATGGGATTTTAAAACCAGCATTTAGCGTTCAGTTCTTAAACATTTGACTGCCGCTGTTCCCTATGTATTTAGGCAGTATTTTTAACACTTAAATGATTTCAGTTTAAGTATATAATATATAGTCAATAACAGCGCGCCTTAAAGCAATATGTGTATGTAACAATATATAAAAAGTGTATATTACAGTTATTGTATATGCTTATATTATTGTATACATGTTCAATAATGTTATGTGAATGTATTACGTAATTTAATAATGTAGGAGCTGTGAGAATAATACGTTAAAAGTTGCCTACAATGAGGTAACCTTGAGGAAATAATGAACTTGAAAGCTTAATAATGCTACTTGTGATTCTTGGAAGCAATGATGTAATTTTTGTGATAGTTTATAAATGGCCAATCAACAACCAGAAGAAAGCTTAAGTTAAATGAAAGTATTCTATTGGAGTATAATTAACCAATCAGAAACTGAAATAGGACAAATTGTACAAATTCAGAAGTCAGTTGCTAGTAGGCATTGTTACTAACCGGACGCGAGGCACGTCCTCGAGAAGTTTAATACGTATCCAGTGTGAGAAAAAAATAGTTTACGTGTTAAAAAATGCAAGTAATTAATAAATAATCTCACAGCTCTCTCTCTATATCAGTGAAGTGTTATTTCAATCGTTTAAAGAATTAATAAACGTAGTGAAATACAAATTATAATCTGTGTAAGCCTACATTCTTCAGTCGCACCACTCCCTGCTAAGACATTCATGTCTCTAAAAAAATATAAATACTGACGCGGCCGAAGCAAACATAAATATATAATATTTAAAGAAATAGTAAAAAATTACAAATTTAATATTTTTTAAACATTTTTTGGGGGGGCAAAGGCCACCGGAAAGTACATTTGGGGCGAAGGCCACCGGAAAGTACATTTGGGGCGAAGGCTATCGGAAACTCTTTACCATACGTGCGGTTGCAACAAATTCAAGTTCGGCTCCCCAACAATCGAACTACAATACAACACCACCATAAAAATAACACCTTCTTCAGTATCTATAACGAAATGGTTGTATAGCTACTTCTGTAAATGTTTATCTCAATTAAAATGAAGTAGATGGAAAACTAACTTTCGTAAGAATAATTTGTATACTGCTATAAACGATAGGAGGTACAGAAAGCTATGAGAATGTAACACATCAGATGTTTAAGTCGTTGGATGCGTGAGGAAATGACCGAACTAATAGGAATTCCCAACTAGCGAACGCATCTAAAAGGAATTTCATAGTGTGGTCGATCCTCCCTTCTCCGACATTTCGCTTCTTCTTGAACAATAAAAAAGAAAGAAATCGCATCGAGAAAATTCGTTTTTCCTCAACGGGAAAGAGAAGGGCTGTTCTCAAGGGTGTTGTCAGAAATCCTAAAGCTCTTTCATTTTACAGTACCTTGGTTCTTTGAAGCCAATTCACAAGATTATAAGCAAGTTTTGTTATAACATCCTTCCCTTGTGGAGTTCTTAACAGCGTTGTGGGCTTCCAAACATTGTCAGTCTATACCGCTGTAACTAAAGGAATTTAACTCAACAATTAGGGGAAATAGCATTGCTGTGTAATGCTTTTATTAGCAAGTTACTTTGAAAGTGCTCAACGTGTTTCTTAACCCAAAGAATTGGCCTAACAATTCTGAAGTTCAATTCACCTATGTTTATGCACCCCTACCGAGCGGGATGGCTCAGGCGGTTACGTCTGTGACCCGCACTCGGGAGGTCCCAGGATCGATCCCCGGAGACCGCCCACTTTGGCCTATGGTTTTCTCAGGGTTTCCCCGGGTCGACAGGCGAATCCTTCCTCTCATTTTCTGTACCCTTCACCTTCCTTGTCATCCGTTTCAGGGTTTAGGACCAGGCGACCGTGTTCGTGCGGGTTGCGGCTGGGAGGTGGCTTGCACTCTGTAAAGGTTTCTACCCTGGCGTCGCTGCTGTAACGCTCAGTTAGGTCTCTCCTCAGTGTGGGGTCCGCTGCGGGGTCAGGGACCATGCGTCGTCGGATGCGTTCCATCTGGAAACGTTAGGAACCCTGTCCATGCTTGCGCCCGTCGGCATCCGGATCTGGTCACCCTTCGGATCTCTCCCCTCATCCTTCTCTCTCAGGGGTCATGTTGGAAGCACAATGGGCCGACTGGCCTGCGTGTGGTGCTCTGCCCTGGTTTCGAGGGCCCCTTCGTGATACGTACCTTTATCTTGACCTTTATGTGCCCCCTTTATGTGCCCCTTGAAGCTCCGCTCGCCTTAATGTGTTACACTCCCCCCTCACAATCTTAATACGTCCCACTCTATGATGCTCTCCCCCCTCTCCACGTCTTTGCTGAATATAAGAAAATATATTTTGTGTTACATTCACATAAATTTCTCTACCCTCTATCGCTTATTGGTGGGTATAGAAATTATTCTTACGAAAGTTTATTTTCCTACCTACTTCATTTTAATCGAGATAAACCTATCCGGAAATAGCTGCATTACACATTTGTTTATAGATACAAAGACAATAGCGATAGTCAAATGTTTAAGAACTGGTCGCTATATGCCGGCCTTAAAATCCCATACTGTTTCCATGCAATCGCGAGAAACAATTGAACATCGACTAACTTGAAAAGAATGGTTAAGTATTGAAGAATTGGAACCATTAATGGCGAATATCTCGAAAATGGCTTATGTTACGAAAGAAAAGTATTGGAAATAAGCTGTGTGTTATAAAATAATCTACAATTTTTATGCAGTAAGCTTTTGTCTATCCCTCAACGTTTACCAGTTGTATAAAAGTATAAAAAAAATTCCTTTCGAATGAACAGGACTTCACAGGTTATTGCCAGAAAATTCCAAATTTATATTTTATTTGTCATGTAAATATGGTATTTTAATCAAAATTATTGCAACCATATTTCTGTAAATAAATTCCCAAAAGTGTTTCACGTAAACGGTAGTATGGGATGGGTATTTTCTCGAAAATTTTTGTGTCGTATCACCTCCTACCAGCGTGACCACCTCTGTTTCTGCATAATTCCAGCCACTGGATTTGTAGGATGCTTTACCTCTCCCAAAGTATGGCCGAGCTGCCGAAGGGTAACATTACAACTTAAAGCTTGCATTTTCATGCTACACTATCGTGTTTCTTATTGCCATTAGCGACAATAAATTATTCTTCGTCTCCATGTCGCTGATGGAAGTTCTTATATATGTAAATATTGTAGCTGTCATTCAGTTTAACCTCATGTGCAAATAATTCTTCACCCCTTTCCTCTAGAAGGCCGAATTATTTGTAATTGGTTTAGTCTTTCCTTGCGAAGCTCTTTCACACAGGTGGTATCTGAATCACCCCTTCATTCTATATAGGTTACATCGTCCATTGGTTGGTATATATGTCCCTAAATTGTTTTAAGCCAGTCGCACAGAGAACTGTCACCAGCGGGTGAAGTCAAAAGTTGGTTACCTGCAGGTGAAACCTTACGGAGAGAAAAACACTGTGGGGATCAAGGAAATGGGCCAGTTTTATGCACGACAGTGTACATACGAGGGCTGTCCCAGACGTACCCGACGTTACAAAGAAAACACAAAAATTTTGGGGAAAAAACATCTTTATTTCTATAAATAGTCTCCTTTCAGCTCGATACACTTTTTCTAGCGGTATTCAATAGCTTCGATGCCCTGTTTATACTGACAACCATCAGTTCTGCAAAATAACCATCAACTGCAGACTCTACCTCTTCACTGTTGGCAAATATTTTAGTACCAAGCTATTTCTTCAACTTTGGAAACAGAAAATAATCAGAGTAGGCTAAGTCTGGCGAATAGGGTGCAAGAGGAAGCTATTCGAAATACAATTAATAGATTTTGGCCATGGCGATAATGGATGTGTGAACTGGTGCTTGTCTTGATGAAACAAAAGTTTCTTTTCCACTAAATGCGGCCTTTTTGTTCGATTTCAACATTCAAATGCTACAATAAGTTTGCATAATACTCGTCATTGATTCCTTTTCCTTTTCGAAGATAATCAATGAAAATTATCCCACGCGCATCCCAAAAACCTGACACAATGACCTTGCCTGCAGAAGGAACTGTCTTCACCTTCTTTGGAGCCGATTCCCCCCTTTCGATCCACTGTTTTGACTGTTCCTTCGTCTCAGGTGTGAAGTGAAGGTTACTAATCGACACAAACTCGTCTTTATTGCAGCGAAACATCGCCAAACACTCGACTTAAACATCTTCAAGATGCTGGGTTAGTTCCAATGTGAGTAAACTTGGCACTCATCCTGTGCACAGTTTTCTCATGTCCAAATTTTCAGTGAGTATACGATGTACAGCACTTTTTTAAATGCCTATGATATCTGCTAGCTCGCGCACTCAATCGAGTGGTCATTTAAAACCATTTTGTGGATTTTCCTCACAATTTCTGGCGTGGTCACCTCATTTGGTCGACCACTGCGATGTTCCTTTTGGCAGCTTGCACGGCCTCACTTAAACTCTGCCACCCAATATTTTACTGTTGTAAACAAAGGAATAGAGTAGAATCTAGCTCAGCTTTAATATTAGTTGGACTAAGAACTTTTAAATTAAAGTATTGTATCACATAACGATGGCCAGTTCTATCCATGTTTACAAATTCGCTGAGAGCGCTCACTACTGATGGCTGCCAAACAATTACTAAACGACGTAACATCATCAAACTTCAGACTTAAGCTTTATAAGGTTGGTACTTTCTACCGCAGTCATTTTTTTTAAACAACCACTACCATATATACATCAGATCTTGTACTTCTGGAACTGCCCTCTTATATACCGTCTGTTGAGCGACGTTTTATCTAGTGGGTGGGGTAGCCCTTCCAAGTAGGTAGGAGTTTAGCTACTGTTGTGTTGATTTGGTCTTAGACAACTGAGGTGTAAAGAGCGCGATAGTGAAAGACTGTTGGCTGTTTTCCACTGTACAAATCACGCGATGTACGAGTTCAGCATATTGTGTACCCCTCCCACCAGCTAAAGTTTTACCTGAGGCATAAATCACCCCACCTCTAACTATAACATCGTTGAACACTGAGGCAGTATTTTTAACACTTAAATGATTTCAGTCAAATTATATAATATAAAATGTAATAACAGCCCGCCTTAAAAACAATGTGTATAAAATAACATAAAAATTATGTAACAGTCATTGTATTAATGTTTGTATTATTATGAACATGTTCAATAATGTTATGTGAATGTATTACGTAATTAAATAATGTAGGAGCTGTGAGAATAATAGGTAAAAAGTTGCTAACCATGAGGTAACCTTGAGGCAATAATGAATTAGAATGTTAAATAATGCTACTGGTAATTCTTGGAGCAGCAATAATGTAATTTTTTAGACAGTTTATAAAATAGCCAATCAACAACCAGAAAAAAGCTTAAGTTAAATGAAAGTATTCTATTGGAGTAAGATTAGCCAATCAGAAACTGAAATAGGGTAAATTGTACAAATTCAGAATTCAGTTGCTAGCAGACAGCGTTCCTAACCGGACGCGAGGCGCGTCCTCGAGAAGTTCAACACGTATTCAGTGTGAGACGAAAATAGTTTAAGTGTTAAAAACTGCAAGTAATTAATAAAAGAATCTCACAGCTCTCTATACAGTGAAGGTTATTTAAATCGTGTCAAGGATTAATAAATGTAGTGAAGTAAAAATTACAATCTGTGTAAGCCCACATTCTTCAGCCGCATCACGCCTTGATAAGATATTCATTTCTCTACAAATTAATACTGACGCAGCCGAGGCAAACATAAATATATAATATTTAAAGAAACAGTCAGATTACAAAGTTAATATTTTTAAAATTGGGGCGAAGGATACCGGAAACTTTTTACCATACGTGCGGTTGCAACTACTTCAAGTTCGGCTCCCGAGCAGTCGAAATACAATACAACTCCTCTTTAAAATAACCAACCTTCTCAACACTGTGTGTATGCAGTCAATCACAAAATTAGCTCTAGAAATTAACATTTGTATGAAAACAAAAACTTATTCACGAAAAAAAGTAGATAAAACAGGCAACTCTTACAGTTCCAATGTTTTCAGTGAACCTCGTTGCTACATGATAGAACGGAAACTTCATTACACAGTCAAACTGCCGTTTCCGATAATAATGCTATTCCGATCACTGCTCTGCATGTATGATTCCTGGAGTTTCATATACAATCTGCATAATTTTACCATATTACAACGCTTCCAATTACACTTTATTGACTTTTTCTCGCACTGGAACTGCATAAAACCACCGTGTACAGTTTGAAAACTAACCTTTTAAAAACAGGGAAAATAAATATGTTGCAGTGATTAACTAGCGGAGGCAAATTTTAACGTCTATATTTCAAAGAACTTAATACTTTGCTACCCACCCAATTCTAATATCACGGCCTCTCAACCCATAGTAATAACGCAAAGTTGTACTTAGCACCTAAACAGTTCTCTACGTAAAATATTTCGCAGTGTTTTATGGTATAGGCAGGGCCAGGCTTTTATAGTGCTTAGTTTTTAAAAAATTCGTAAAAAATACATAAAATATGGTAGAATGATCATGAAAATTTCGTGTAAATTTTTAATGTGATAGAAAATGACTCTCATAGTCGCAGCTACAGTGTGATCTTTTTGAAATTCGGCTGGAGATAAACTTTCAGTTGTTATTATCGATTATTGATCACGTGCAGTGTTTATGGTCGCATTTCGGTCAGTTTATTTCTGTTGTTAATCTCGACGCGGTCAATTATTTTTCGTTGCAGCAATTACTTCAAGAACTTCAAAACGAAACATTTCTAACAGAATGTTACAAAAGGTTAGGAAAACCTATCAGTGGTCATGTATGGTCCTGCAGGTTATAAAATATAATAACGTAGTCTACATTTTCGAGTTAAAGTACCTTTCCAAATGAATTATCATTCCTTTACATCTTCAAAACGAATACATTTTTACTTTCTGTACTACACATAGTAAGTAGGCGAAGTATTGTATTCCACTCAAAAATTCCATGAAAGATTTTACAGGAAATACATGTTTTGAACTCCCCTAAATCCAAAAAAGCAAAAATTTATAACTCAAAAATGGAAGGTAGGATACATACCAAACTTCGTATTTAGATTCAATACCTTCCAAAGATGAGACAACGATTTTCAAGAAAATCCCCTACCGTAACTACCCTTTACAATGGAGAGTTTTCCAGGCACGACTCTGGATACCGATTCTAAATGTTCATGTTCCATGTCCATCTTGATCATCCAAGTTGTTTAGTTTGACTACTCTGAAAGTAACCATGAAAGTAGTAGATAAATGAGGTGTGCATTCAAAATGAAGCATTTTTAATTTTTCTACTACTTGTCTTTAATAAGTAGTACCTATTGCATTCGACTCAAAAATTTGATATCGACATTTCATTGGAAATACAAATTTTAAGATTTCTAAATCCAAATAAAGGTGCGTGTATAAATTAAATTGAGTGTTATTTATGGACGCTCTTTAACTGCTGTGGACCTTAGCGTCCCGTTCTATGTTGTGCGTGAAAGACCGGTAATTTTGCTCAGAGGCCTCTTTATCAGGCTTGAGGTTCTTTTACGTGCCGTAAATCTACGACACGGGACCACCGGCTTTACTTTCCTTCCGAAGGAAGGCATGCTAAGGATTTTTACGCCCGAAAAATCGCCCTCCGCCGGGTTTGAACCCGCGAACTACTGTCCATTCCAAACCAGAGTTCCCTCTGATGTAAACAAAAGCACGTGCTTCGGCTTGTCACGAACCCAAAAACACATTCTTATGCCAACGTAAATAGTTCAATATATGTTTTATATCAAGAAATATTAGAGCAGGAAAGGATTAGATCTGCACATTTTATTGTGGTTATCATGAGAACTCGTCGTTATAGGTAATGGATATATACTAGCTGTTAAGAAATAACAAAATATGATATTTTTCTACTATTGCGCTAACGCCGAGAGCATCTTGGTTGTTAATACCAACTGTATGCATGACTGCCACTCTCTAGATATACAATAAATGCAGCAATGAATTCCCAGAGGTGCTATCTGAGTACCGAATAAACACTTTGCGTAACACAGGAAATATGATAAGCGAACAGTCATTCATAATACGTCCGAGCTGAGCACACATATGCTCAGCTCAGGTCAAATCTTGTGATTTGGTCAGTTGATATTTGAGTTCACATAGCAAGGAAGGTGCGTGTAGTGCGAATAAATTGTTCAAACACAAAATCGGGAAACAGTTAAAAAGTGGCGAAAAACAAACAATACTTCATATATTCAACTCAATATTACAAAAATACCCGACACTTGCATTTGTGCATATTACGAAACTAATATCGGATTTTGCAGGCGTTTCAGTGAGAAGTATAACCAAGGCGAGCAGGGAATATAAACAGACATAATACAACATAGAAGAGGATAATATTTGGGAACTTGTTTTAAGTGCGACAGTGCTGTGGAATTGTGGATTAGCTTGTCATTATTTTGTAGAGTAGTTCTGATTCTGATATGGCAGCCGAGTCATCTTCGGGGGATTCGGATTTGGGTGTTGCACTTTTACCCAAGGATTGTGATTAACGTAAGTAAAATGTTCATTGCCGCATACTTATAAAATCGATTGTTACCTCAGGTTGCATTTTGAACTGATTCTCACGCACGGCGCCTTTTTATAGATTAAATAGTGTTCAACAAGCACATGGGAGGGGAACAAGCAGCCATTATGGGCGGGGATTGCGAACTACTTTCGCGCGGATAATACAAAGAGTTTGTTTACAGTGAGAGGCACTCTGGTTTGGAATGGACAGTAGGGAACTAGAGGCTAGTAACCACTACAGTGTGTGTGTGCGCGCGTGTGTAGCTTAACTCAAAAATAAAAATTAGTTAAATATGAAACTTGGTAACCTAAGTTCAGCATCTTCCAATAATGCAACACGAAGATTTTCGAGAAACACCTCCAGCCCCAAATATCCTTTAAGGAGAGTCGTCAAGCCCTATCTCACTAATGTAAATTAGCTATGTTAATGACGTTTTCTCGGAACCCACTTGACATAGAAATGTAATATGTTCACATGATGTTCATTCATTTCTTCTGAGTGGACTGATTCATTTTTATGTTAAAATACTGATTGTAAAAAAATTACATTTTTGGAAACTTCTAAAATTTTCAATAAAATTTCGGAAACCTTATTTTTTGAAAAATAAACCATTTGAGCAACTTCAACTAAAGCAACTCCACGTGATGATTAGATTGTTTGTACTTTGTGGTACAATTTTTATGCAGGTATACGTTGTACTTTCATAGAAAACGGATAATTTACGTTTTAAAATGTTGTTTTGAGTAATTTAAAGTAAAAGGTCTATAAAACGCACTTAATCATAACATTTTTAGTAATTAATTATTATAGTAAATGTTTGAATATTTTAATGAACCAAACACCAAATTATGCAGAATTAACCACTTTTTCATAAAATGTAAAGAAATAAAAATGTATTTTTTTTTAATTTTTGGCTTGACATTCCCCTTAAATGGAACATTTTTCTTAAATTTTTATTTTCACAAAAATTACTAACGATTTTTATTAAATACCATAGGTTTAATATTGTGACGGTTATAATTTCATTTTAACAGATTTTAATAAATATGGTTTTATGCAATTCGAAATTCTCAGGACAAACTTGGTTTAACTATAGAAAATCGTCTTTAGATTTCTTGCTAGTCATTTCCCGGATGTTGAAGTAAGCAGAGATTAGATGTCATGCGGTTTAGGGAAAAAGATCACTTCATGTCCCACGTGGGTGAATTAGGTAATTTATGCTGACATATGCTTACGTCAGTTATCAACTAGATACTAACTAGCATTTTGGTCGGGTATTTAAACACACGCATATTTGACGACAGCCTCTTGACCAACCACGTGCTAGTAGGAGCCTTTGCCTATCAGGTTCTTAAATTCATTTAGTGTTAATTTGCAATTTTGACGTAGGCGCTAGGCGGATGACAATGGACTGCTGGATCTCCCCTGCCGCGCAGGTAAATTCACTACTTGTCTAATTCTTTCTTTCCTTTGGAAATGTAGTTTAGGTTTAAATTAGGTAAATTAAAGATTAGAAAGGTTGGGAACAGAAGTTACATGTCTTATAATGTCACCCCTCTCACCACCCTTCCAGCTAACGCTCCCTGTAACCCTCGTGAGGCCATCCTGTGCTAAGTTCCCCATCCTTTGCATGGCGACTGTTAAGGGCGCCGTTGGTGTCGTCGCCACCCTTACGTCACAATATATTTGCATGAGGAATTAAATGTATAACTTGAATTTTCTGGGAATAGCCTGTTAAGTCCTCTTCACTCTGAATGACTTTTGTATAACTGGTAAACGTTAAGAGATAAAGTTACCATACATAAATATAGATCTCGTTAAAAGTACACAATTTATGTAAAATTCATTTTTGTGGAGCGTCAAATACTTATACTTTTCTAAGTGTAAGGGAGGCATTGCATTCCACCCAAAAATTCGATACCAAGATGCCTATGAACAAAGATCAGGCCTAGGTGCGCGGCGAAAGAGGAGTACAGAAAAATATCACCTGGCTGGAAAACATGTGACAGTCCACACCAGTCCTCGGTTGAGTCCGTCTCGTATTGGTTTGATGTCAAAAGTGTGGCACTAAAACATTAACAGGTTTGTTTGAGACCCAGGAGCGGAGGTAAAGGGGGAAGTAAAGCAAACATTAAGTAAACTGAATTGAGCTTATATTCATGGACGCTCATTAAATACTAGGTCCTTAGCGTCCCATTCTATATTGGGCGTGAAAGACCGGTAATTTTTTCAGAGGCCTCTTTATCAGGCTTGAGGTTCTTTTACGTGCCGTAAACCTACGACACGGGACCAACGGCTTTACTCCCGTTCTGAAGGAAGCCATGCTAAGGATTTTACGCCCAAAAAATCCATCGCCCTCCGCCGGGTTTGAACCCGCGACCTTGGGAACTAGAGGCTAGCATGGTAACCACTAAACCACGGAGGACGACCAAAAACATTAAGTGGAGTACTAGAACCAGGTAAGGGATGGGACTGGGCGTGACATAGGCGGTTTAGTATTTCCTTAACATAAAACACTGCATATTTTATCAGCAAAATTCTATGCATTCAACTGTACTTTTCGGTATTAACAAAATGTTATGTACCTTCTTACATGATAATAATTATTAAATGCATTTTTGTTAACATACTAGCTGTGAAGTTATTAATGAATACTAATATTGTGTAAATTTTTAAGAACAAAAAATTGAAGTATACTTTTTTTTTTCACCCGAATGCTATGTTAATAAATATTAAAGATTAATCTGAATCTTTACAATTTATTAACATACCATTAAAGGGTTTAATTATTTTTCCAAAAATAATTGCATCGTATAGAGCAATTTTTCAAAACAGTAAAGATAATAATAAAAAATCTGAAGTGTTACACTCACATGACTTTCTCTACTCTTGTACAAACTATTTTTACAAACTCTTATGCGCCATCTATTTCATATTAATCGAGTGAACATTTGCAGAAACGATCTTTTGACATGCAAAGAAAATTACATTTTACACACAGCGACCAGTTCTAAAAATACTTGACTGTTGCTTAAGGCGTACGATGTTCCCCCTGTTTTGTATTTGCAAGGGCAATATAAAAATACAGTAGCCTTTAAGCACAGACATATCTCTTAATAGCTGGTTGCTAGGTGCAGCATGATTCTCTTTGCCACAGATTAATACTCTTTGCATATCCAAGACAAAAAAAATGAATAACGAATTCCCATTTGAGAAAATAAGTGTAACAATTTAAGGGAATAACAAGCAATACCTCAAAAGTGGCTCACTCAACAAAAAGTGTATATGATATAAATTGTGTATTTTAATGCAATCTACATTTTTTGTGTAGTAACATTTTGTCTATCTCTTATGGTTTACCAGTTATGCAAAAGTCGTTCACAATGAAGAATACTTTTGGAGACATTCCCAGAAAATTTAAGATATACATCTTATTTGTCATGAAAATATCTTAAACATATGATATTTTAATCAAAATCGTAAGAGCCATTTTTGAGAAAATTAAAATTTTCGAAAAATGTTCCATGTAAAGGGTAATCTGGGATGGGAGGGTTTTGTTGAAAACCTTCGTGTCGCATCTCTGGAAGATACTGAACGTAAATACCAAGTTTGGTGTTAATCCGACTGTTCGTTTCTGAGTGATGCTGTTCACAGACACACACATGGACATGTTTCCAAAAATGTCTTTTTTAGATTCAGGGGGTCTCAAAACATACATTTCCAGTGAAATCTCGGTACCGAATTTTTGGGTGGAATACAATACTTCCCCTACTTACTATACGTAGTAGAGAAAGTAAAAATTTATACCTCTGAAATGAATACATGAAATTTGGGTGCCTATTATACATTAAACCTTGATTACTATATTAAAATTACAAACTGGTGTAAACGAAATTGTAAATTTTCAGAGAGGTATCCTTAAGTTCTGTATAAATACTGCGAGTATAGCGTTCCCTTTGTAATAAGTTGACGTAACATATAAAATGCCAAATTGCGATGTAAATTTATGCGAGAGAGATACTGCAAAAACAAAGGAAGCAAACAAATGCAATGAGTTTCCCAAGATTGCTGAACTTAGTAGCAAGCGAGTTCATGCATGCAAATTAAATGTTCTGAGTTACGAGGTTACATATGTATCTAGCCATGCATGCGAGTGAGGTACAAAAGCGAAAAGTAAGATAATATTGAGATATGGTTTACTCTTCCGGTTCAAGTTTCTTTGAGGTATAACTATTAATTTTATTAAAACGTGTGATATTTGCACATTGGGGCTGTAATAAAACTTAAGTTTTACAATCCTCTTCTGCGTATTACTGCAAGTTATTTATGGTTATAAGAACGTGAATTATATACCATTTTAACTATTTATTTTAAAAGCACATGTTGAAAGTTGCTATATAGTATGGTACCTTCCAAATTTTGTAACGATGGCAGTTTTGATCGCATTAATACTGTGTTACTCTCTGCACGTCTAATATTCTTACTTTCTTTACCACGTAACTAGTACATAGAGAAGGTATTGCACTCCAACCAAAATTTCAATACCGAGATCTCACCGGAAATACATGTAGAGAGAGAACAGCATAACTCAAAAAATCTGATATGCTACATTCGCATGACTTTCTCTATCCTCTATCATTTATTAGTGGGTATACAAACTATTTTTACTAAAGCTTTTTATTTTCGCTACTACGTATAACAAGTAGGGGAAATATTGTATTCCACCCAAAAATTCTATACCGAGATTACGCTGGAAATACATGTTTTAAGCTGCCCTGAATCCAAATAAAGTATTTTGGAAACATTTCCGTGCGTGCGTGTGTGTGTGTGTGTGTGTGTGTGTGTGTGCGTGTGTGTGTCTGTCTGTCAGTCTGTGAACAGCATAATTCAAAAACGAAAAGTCGGATAAATACCAAACTTCGTATTTGGGTTTAGTATCTTCTAAGGAAGAAAAACATTTCAAGAAAATTCCCCAGCCCAGTTTACCCCTTAAATGAAACATTTTTCGAAAATTTTGATTTTCTATAAAATGGCTCTAAATATTTTGATTAAAATATCGTACATTTAAGATATTTTTATGGAAATATCTCAATAATATATCTTGAATTTTCTGGGAATGTCCTCGTAACTCCTCTTCATTCTGAATGACTTTAGCATAAATGGTAAACCTAAGAGATAACAAAAGTTTTCTATACAAAAAGTGTAGATCTTGTTAAAACACACAATTTATGTCATATACACTTTTTTTAAGTGATTCATTTCCGAGATATTCCTTGTTATTTGTTAGAATTGTCCAATACTTATAGTTTTTCTCAAATGGGAATTCATTTTCGTGTTATTTTTACTTTCTCTACTACGTATAGTAAGTAGGGGAAGTATTGCATTCGACCCAAAAATTCGATACCGAGATTTCACCGGAAATACATGTTTTGAGACTCCCTGAATCCAAAAAAAGCATTTTTGGAAACATGTCCGTGTGTGTGTCTGTGTGTGTGTGTGTCTGTGTGTGTGTGTGTGTCTGTGTGTCTGTGTGTCTGTGAACAGCATAACTCAAAAACTAACAGTCGGATAAACACCAAACTTGGCATTTAGGTTCAGTATCTTCCAGAGATGCGACACGAAGGTTTTCAAGAAAATCCCCCCACCCCAGACTACCCTTTACATGGAACATTTTTCGAAAATTTTAATTTTCTCAAAAATGGCTCTAACGATTTTGATTAAAATATCATATGTTTAAGGTATTTTCATGACAAATGAAATGTATATCTCGAATTTTCTGGGAATGTCTCCAAAAGTGTTCTTCATTCTGAACGACTTTTGCATAACTGGTAAACCATAAGAGATAGACAAAATTTTACTGCACAAAAAAAGTAGATCGCGTTACAATACACAATTTATGTCATATACATTTTTGTTGTTGAGTGAACCGTTTTCGAGATATTGCTTGTTATTCCCTTAAATTTTCCAATACTTATACTTTTTCTCAAATTCGTTACTCATTTTTTTATGTCCTGGACATGCAAAGAGAATGGAATGCGCCACATAGCAACCAGCGTTAAAATATTTGACTATCGCTTAAAAGCTACCATATTTCCCTTGCATCTACAAGAAAATTACCAATAAGATTGACATCTCGATATCTCGATTAACATGAAGCATATGGAGAATAAGCGTTTGTAAAATTAGATTGTACAAGAGTAGAGAAAGTCATGTGAGTGTAACACATCAGATTTTTTTTACTTTCTCTACTACGTATAGTAAGTAGGGGAAGTATTGCATTCCACCCAAAAATTCGATACCGAGATTTCACCGGAAATACATGTTTTGAGACCTCCTGAATCCAAAAAAAGCATTTTTGGAAACATGTCCTTGTGTGTGTCTGTGTGTCTGTGTGTGTGTGTGTCTGTGTGTGTGTGAACAGCATAACTCAAAAACGAACAGTCGGATAAACACCAAACTTGGTATTTAGGTTCAGTATCTTCCAGAGATGCGACACGAAGGTTTTCAAGAAAATCCCCCCACCCCAGACTACCCTTTACATGGAACATTTTTCGAAAATTTTAATTTTCTCAAAAATGGCTCTAACGATTTTGTTTAAAATATCATATGTTTAAGATAATGCCATGAGAAATGAAATGTATATCTCGAATTTTCTGGGAATGTCTCCAAAAGTATTCTTCATTGTGAACGACATTTGCATAACTGGTAAACCATAAGAGATAGACAAAATTTTACTACACAAAAAATGTTGATCTCGTTAAAATACACAACTTATGTTATATACATTTCTTTTGTTGAGTGAACCGTTTTCGAGATATTGCTTGTTATTCCCTTAAATTTTCCAATACTTATACTTTTTCTCAAATTCGTTATTCATTTTTTTATGTCCTGGACTTGCAAAGAGAATGGAATTCGACACATAGCAACCAGCGTTAAAATATTTGACCATCGCTTAAAAGCTACCATATTCCCCTTGCATCTACAAGAAAATTAGCAATAAGATTGACATCTCGATATCTCGATTAACATAAAGCATATGGAGAGTAGGCGTTTGTAAAAATAGATTGTACAAGAGTAGAGAAAGTCATGTGAGTGTAACACATCAGATTTTTTAATATCCTGGACATACAAGGAGAATGAAATGCGCCACATAGCAACCAGCTCTTAAAAGATTTGACTATAGCTTAAAACCTGCCATATTCCCCTTGCATCTACAAGAAATTAACAATAAGGAGTGCATTCCACCCAAAAATCGATATCGAGATTTCACCGGAAATACATGTTTTGAGGCCCCCTAAATCCAAAAAAAGCATTTTTAAAAAAAAGTCCATGTGTGTCTGAACAATATAACTCAAAAACGAAAAGTCGGATAAATACCAAACTTGGTACATAGGTCCAGTATCTTTCAGAGATGCGACTCGAAGATTTTCAAAAAAATCCCCCACCCTAAACTATCCTTTACATTGAACATTTTTCTAAAAGTGGCTAACTATTTTGATTAAAATATCATATGTTTAAGATATTTTATGGCAAATGAAATATATATCTTAAATTTTCTGGGAATGTCCCCAAACCTCCTCTTCATTCTCAATGACTTTAGCATAACTGGTAAACCTAAGAGATAGACAAAAGTTTACTACACAAAAAGTGTAGATCTCGTTAAAACACACAATTTATGTCATACACATTTTTTATGTCGAGTGAACCATTTCCGAGATATTCCTTGAGAATGGAATGCCCCACATAGCAATCAGCTCTTAAAAGATTTGACTATCGCTTAAAATCTACCATATTCCCGTTGCGCGTACAAGAAAATTAGCAATAAGGTAGTTTCTCGATAGTTTAGCTCGACTAACATGAAGTAGATGGAGAATAAGCGTTTGTAAAAATAGTTTGCACAAGTAGAGAAATTCATGTCAGTGCAACACATAAGATTTTTACTTTCTCTACTACGTATAGTAAGTAGGGGAAGTATTGTATTCCACCCAAAAATACAATACCGAGATTTCACCGGAAATACATGTTTTGAGACCCCTTGAATAAAAAAAAAGCATTTTTGGAAACATGCCCGTGTATGTGTGTGTTTGTGAACAGCATAACTCAGAAACGAACAGTCGGATAAACACCAAACTTGGTATTTAGGTTCAGTATCTTTCAGAGATGCGACACTGAGATTTTCAAGAAAATCCCCCCACCCCAGACTATCCTTTAAATGGAACATTTTTCGAAAATTTTTATTTTCTCAAAAATGGCTCTAACTATTTTGATTAAAATGTCATGTATTTGAGATTTTTATGCCAAATAAAATGTATATCTTGAATTTTTTGGGAATGTCCCCAAAAGTCCTCTTCATTGTGAATGGCTTTTGCATAAGTGATAAACCGTAAGAGATAGACAAAAGTTCACTGCACAAAAAGTGTAGATCTCGTTAAAACACACAATTTATGTCATATGCATTTTTATGTCGATTGAACCATTTCCGAGATATTCTTGTTATTTGTTTGAATTTTCCAGTACTTATGTTTTTCTTAAATGGGAATTCGTTATTCGTTTTTTACTTTCTCTACTACGTATAGTAAGTAGGGGAAGTATTGCATTCCACCCAAAAATTCGATACCGAGATTTCACCGGAAATACATGTTTTGAGACCTCCTGCATCCAAAAAAGCATTTTTGGAAACATGTCCGTGTGTGTGTCTGCCTGTGTGTCTGTCTGTGTGTCTGTGAACAGCATAACTCAAAAACGAACAGCCGGATAAGCACCAAAGTTGGTATTTAGGTTCAGTATCTTCCAGAGATGCGACACGAAGGTTTTCAAGAAAATCCCCCCACTCCAGACTACCCTTTACATGGAAGATTTTTCGAAAATTTTAATTTTCTCAAAAATGGCTCTATAACGATTTTGATGAAAATATCATATGTTTAAGATGTCATGAGAAATGAAATGTATATCTCGAATTTTCTGGGAATGTCTCCAAACGTATTCTTCATTGTGAACGACTTTTGCATAACTGGTAAACCATAAGAGATAGACAAAATTTTACTACACAAAAAACGTAGATCGCGTTAAAATACACAACTTATGTCATACATATTTCTTTTGTTGAGTGAACCGTTTTCGAGATATTGCTTGTTATTTCCTTAAATTTTCCAATACTTATACTTTTTCTCAAATTCGTTATTCATTTTTTTTATGTCCTGGACATGCAAAGAGAATGGAATGCGCCACATAGCAACCAGCGTTAAAATATTTGACTATCGCTTAAAAGCTACCATATTTCCCTTGCATCTACAAGAAAATTACCAATAAGATTGACATCTCGATATCTCGATTAACATGAAGCATATGGAGAATAGGCGTTTGTAAAAATAGTGTGTACAAGAGTAGAGAAAGTCATGTGAGTGTAACACATCAGATTTTTTATGTCCTTGGTATGCAAAGAGAATGGAATGCTCCACATAGCAACCAGCCCTTAAAACATTTGACTATCGCTTAAGCCTACCATATTCCCCTTGCACCTACAAGAAAAATTAACAATAAGAAAAACCGTAAACCGTAAGAGATAGATAACATTTGTGTACACAAAAATTGTAGATCTCATTAAAATACACAATTTATGCCATATACTTTTAAGTTCTGGACATGCAAGGCGAATGGAATGCTCCACATAGCAACCATATTTGACTATCGCTTAAAGCCTACCATATTCCCCTTGCATCTATAAGAAAATTAGCATAAGATTAACATTTGATATCTCGATTAACATGAACTATATGGAAAATAACCGTTTGTAAAAATAGTCTGTACAAGTAGAGAGAGTCATGCGAGTGCAACACATCAATATTTTATTATGCTGTTCACACGCAAAAACACGCGCGCCATATGCGCTTATAACGCAAATCCTTTTCAAAGCCTAGTCAACATTCGAGTATGGGAGTGAACGTTATTGAATTACGTATGTCGTCCCAACGATTCAGACCTTTCCTTTACTTTATGTATAGGTTCTTAATGGAATTTTTCATGTGTCAGCCGGAAACCTCGACAGTATTATTTTATACCACCGTTTGTGAGCGGACGCAATCAAATACGCCTAACGCTTCACGCAGCTAGCTGTGATTGATGATGAAATTTTTCTGATGGATCATTTCTCTTCACTGCCAGAGCAGTACATTTTCACCACGATCCGGCGAAAGAGGCGGCGGGCGGAGAGTAGACCAAGGACCTGACTAATCCAGAAAGATTAATGATAGAAGCTCCCAGTTTTCTTTTATTCCCTTTTCTTCTTACATGGGGATAATAACGAGGAGTCGGAACGGCATCATCGAGGTCAAGTTGGTACCACTGTGTCTCCGTGCGAAGCTGTGTGTTGGCCATATTGATTACAGGCGATAAAGCTCTTACCGTGGCTCAGTTGGCAGAGTCGTACACTCTAACTCCCGGGCCCGTGTTCGATCTACTGCCCGGGAGAGAAAAAAGCGAGCAACGCCTGATGCTAGGCGTGAAAGAACTTTAGCTTTGTTGTTATTGTTTCAAAATACATACAAAAATCTTATGTGCAACACAGACACAGCTTTCTCTACCCTGTATCATTTATTAATGGGTATTAAAGCTATTTCTACAAAGCTTATTTTTCCGTCTAAATCATTTTAATCGTAATAAACTATTACAGAAATAACTGCATTACACATTTTGTTATAAATGCAAAGGGAATGGTGATTGTAAAATGTTTCAGAACTGAACTATATGCTAGCCTTCTATAGGATGGACCATTTAATTGAGACTATAATATCTCCAAAACTACGCGTTGTAGAAAGAAATGTCTTTAATAAAAGTTGCTTGATATTATGGGGGAAAGTAAATGCCATTAGTCGTGTTTTGTTTGGAGGGCGTTATGATGGCCATTTTAGGATCAATTTAACTTTTTTAAATGGAAACCTACCTTTTTACTTTCTCCACTACGTATAGTAAGTAAGGGAAGTATTGTATTCCACCCAAAAATTCGATACCGAGATTTCACCGGAAATATATGTTTTGAGACCCCTGAATCCAAAAAAATCATTTTTGGAAACATGTCCGTGTGTGTGTCTGTGTGTGTCTGTCTGTGAACAGTATAACTCGGAAACGAACAGTCTGATTAACACCAAACGTGGTATTCGGGTTCAGTATCTTCCAGAGATGCGACACGAAGGCTTTCAAGAAAATCCACCCATCCCAGATTACCCTTTACATGGAACATTTTTCGAAAATTTTTATTTTCTCAAAAATGGCTCTAACCATTTTGATTAAAATATCATTTGTTAAAGATATTTTCATGACAAATAAAATGTATATCTTGAATTTTCTGGGAATGTCTCCAAAAGTATTCTCCATTGTGAACGACTTTTGCATAACTTAAACCATAACAGATAGACAAACTTTACTACACAAAAAATGTAGATCGCGTTAAAATAAACAATTTATGTCATATACGTTTTTGTTTTGTTGAGTGAACCATTTTCGAGATATTACTTTGTTATTCCCTTAAATTTTTCAATACTTATTTTCTCAAATGGGAATTCATTATTCATTTTTTTGTCTTGGATATGCTAAGAGTATTAATCTGTGGCAAACAGAATGGTGCTGCACATAGCAACCAGCTATTAAGAGTAATGTCTATGCTTAAAGGCAACTGTATTTCTATATTGCCCTTGTACATATATATTCCTCTTACATCTACAAGAAAAGTAGTAATAAGATAGAGTCTGCAAATGTTTATCTCGATTAACATGAAGAAGCTGGAGAATAAGCGTTTGTAAAAATAGTTTGTACAAGAGTAGAGAAACTTTTTTGTTGTTGTTTTCTCATTAGAAAATGGTTTATAAAAGGTTGTATATTTTGTGATGAGGAATAAGGAAACACAATAAAAAATGCTAGTTCCCAAATACGTAACTTGACCCTCAAATGACAACCATGGACGATTCAACCATTCATCGCGCTCTTCCTACAGAGTCATTCAGAATTTTCGTTGTTATTTACGTTGGTGTAAGAACAACTGCAAAGTGCTTAATGCAAATGTTTGGTTTTTTTATGAGGAGTGAGAAAACAACCTAGAAAACGGTAGGTTCCTATTTTAAAAAAATAAATTGACCCTAAAATGACCATCACAACGTCCTCCAAATAAAACACGACTAAGGCATTTGCTTTCTCCCATAATATCAAGCAACTTTTATTCAAGGCATTTCTTTCTACAACGCTTGGTTTTGGATATATTGTACAGTCTCAACTTAAATGGTCCATCCTGTATACTCCTTTCATGCAGGCGCGAGAAAAATTTGAATGTCGACAGGACATTAAAAGAATGACAAGTATTGAACAATTAGAAACTTAATAATGGATATCTCGGAAATGGCTTATGCTACTAAAAAAATTATTGGAAACAAATTGTGTGTTTTAAATAGATCTAAATTGTTTGTGTAATACGTTTTCGTCTATCGTCTAAGTTTACCAGTTATATAAGATTATACAAAATTGCTTCCAAATGAAGAGGATTTCACAGGCTATTCCCAGAAAATTCAAAATATACATTTTATTTTTCATGTAAATATCTTTAATGTATGGTATTTCAATCAAAAACATAAAAGCTATGTTTTAAAAGACGAAAGTTTCGAAAAATGTTTTATATAAAGGGAGCCAGAAGAGGGGGATCTTCTTGAAAATCTTTGGTCGCATCTTTGGAAGGTATTGAACTTAAATATTAAGTTTGGACAGACACACACTTACACGGACCTTTTTATAAAAATCTGATGTGTTACACTCACATGGCTTTCTCTACTCTTGTACAAACTATTTTTACAAACGCTTATTCTCCATATGCTTCATGGTAATGGAGATGTTAATCTTATTGCTAATTTTCTTGAAAATCAAGGGAAATTGGTAGGCTTTAAGCGATAGTCAAATCTTTTAAGAGCTGGTTGCTATGTGGAGTATTCCATTCTCATTGCATGTCCAGGACATAAAAAATGAATAACGAATTCCCATTTGACAAAAGTAGGATAAGTATTGGAAAATTTAAGGAATAACAAGCAATATCTCGAAAATGACTCACTCAACAAAAAAAATGTATATGACATAAATTCTGTATTTTAACGCGATCTACATTTTGTGTATAGTAAAATTTTGCCTATCTCTTATGGTTTGCCAGTTATGCAAAAGTCGTTCACAATGAAGAATACTTTTGCAGACATTCCCATAAAATTCGAGATATACATTTCACTTGTCATGATAATATCTTAAACATATGATATTTTAATCAAAATCGTTATAGCCATTTTTGAGAAAATTAAAATTTTCGAAAAATGTTCCATGTAAAGGGTAATCTGGGGTGGGGGGATTTTCTTGAAAACCTTCGTGTCGCATCTCTGGAAGATACCGAACCCAAATACCAAGTTTGGTGTTCATCCAACTGTTCGTTTCTGAGTTATGTTCTTCAAAGACACACACGGACATGTTTCCAAAAATGCTTTCTTTGAATTCAGGGGGTCTCAAAACATGTATTTCCAGTGCAATTGGATATAGAATTTTTGGGTGGGATGCCATACTTCCCCTACTACTACACGTAGTAGAGAAAATAAAAATCTGATATGTCGCACTCACGTGACATTTTCTATTCCACTATCATTTGTTTTTACATTTCATTTACAAGCTACTTCCGCAAAAGCTTATTTTATATCTATTTCATGTCAATGGAAATAAACATTTACAGATATGGTTTCATAACAGCCTTCATTGTAGGTAAAGGAGAATGTAGGAAGCAGAAGAGATAGTAAAATCTAAAACGGGTCGCTATGTGTTGGCTTTGAAATTGCATGCTGTTTCCATGCCTTCGCGAGAAACAACTAAACAATGACCTAGCATCTTAAAAATTGTAAAGAATTGGAACATTTAAACCAAGAGCAACAGTTATCTCGGTAGTCGTCAGTGACACAAACAAACTTATCCAACATAAATTTTACTTTAAACGAGATTTAAATTTTTCTTTTATCTATCTCTTATGATTTACCAGTTATACAAAATTCATTCAGAACGTTAGCCATCTTTCGCAACGCGATGATAGCAGTTTTTTGTTTTTGATGCGAAGAGTTTGGATAAAATCCATTTTCACAGCTTGAATGTTTTCGAATTTTTTCCACGCAAGAAATAGGACGGATCGAAACACATGGTAATCTGAAGGCGCAAGATCAGGGCTGTATGCTGGGTGTGGTAATAGTTCGACTCCTTCCAATTCCTGAATTTATGTTATGGTTGTTCGTGCAGTATGGGTATCTATTTCGGTTAGCTAATGCTGGGCATCTGCCTCTCAAAATTTCATGAACTCGTTCCAGTTCTTGACAATGAAGATCCACATTGACTGCATGCCCATTGGAACAAACTCCCAGTGAATCACTCCTTCAAAATTCCACCAGACACACAAAGTTACTTTGGGGTCGAACTTATTTTTTTTATTCATTTTTTTAACGATGACTGGCAGGTTGACGAGGACTGAGCCACTGTTTCGAGGCGTCAGGGTTGTGTTAATAGACCCATTTTTCATTACATATGACAATTCTCCTGATAAATCCATCATCCATGGAATTACCGATAAGCTGATGATACATCTACTCTAGTTGAGCCTGTTGAGGTGTCAATTCATGAGGTACAGATCTACCGCTTCTACTTGGTTTTCGAAGTTTCCTAATCTAGCGATGTATGGTATCTTTTGATGGACCTAGTTCTTCTGACAGCCTACGAGTACTCTTTTGCGGATTTTCTTCCAAAACTCTGCGTGTATTCTCAATAAGACATACTCTAGGTCTTCCAGAACGTGGTAAATCTTTAGTGTTTTCTTCTCCAGTGTTGAAACGTGAGGATTTTAGATGTCTGTTAGCCATAAACATTGTTAGGAAATAAGTTTACACGGCCTCACTGAAACTGTAATGGAAGTGGATAACAATAAAACGAGGGGGTGAGTTGTTTATCACCAAGAAGAGACAAACAAATGACGTCAGGGTAGCGTGCCTTTCTTTAGAAATGGAGGGAATATCTTCCCTAGAGCATGTGTGTTAGTAGTACTGATTGGCTGACAAAACAGAAGCTAATGTTGGCGCAATTTGGTAACCAATAGCAGCTCTATTATAATGTTTAGGCATTTCGAGGTGAAGGAGTATATATTCTCGAGCCATAAGCATGTTTCACGCAGTTCTAAGGAATCTCTCGTGAGGTGTACGTCATACACTTTGGAAGAATCTCTCGCGAGGTACATGTAGTAAAGTTAGTTACAAAACGTGAAGTACGCGGCAACTAATACGACAGTAATTACATTTGGAAATACCACAGTTTCAGTCAGGCGTGTATAAAGATTAAAGATGTGAATTATTAATTAAGTGTGACGGCAATAAAAGTGTAAAACAAATTCTTTTATCAATGTTATCTTTTAGTAACAACTCCTTTCCGTTTACACGCCTTGCTCAGAGATACTTGCTCGACTGAGTAATAATAGCTAGCCGGAGAACAAAGGACCCAAAATTTAAAATAACAAAACAATAACAGGCGCTCAGCAAATAAGATAACACGAACAGATTACTGCGACAAACGTTGGAACCATCGTTGTGCCACACGATCACTAACAACACCTCCTTCCACTTCACATATTTTTCGAGCCGCGCCAGCAACCTTAATCTTGTTACCAGTAGAGCTTCAGAAGGACTCTAATCTCAAACTTTGTAACTTCCATTATGTGATTGTGTATTGACAACTGAGGACTGACGCATTCTCGCAATATACGCAATACTAGCCATGGCATCCTGTAAATAGTATTGGCGAACCAAAGAACTATCTTATAAAACACCAAACTTAAAAACCGACATTACTTATGAGATAACCTAATACAATAGACATCTCCCCCAAATAACACGTAAAGGAAATAAAACAATAACACCTTTTTCCTCGCAGCTACAAATCCATTTGTTCTTTGGTAAATTACTGGATTTAACTTAAGACATCGATTTTTGTTTGCCGCAGCAGATTCAGATTCGAGAGTGGCCTACCCAATACTTTCGTCTGAATTTTTACTTTCTCTACTAGGTATAGTAAGTAGGGGAAGTATTATATTCCACCTAAAAATTCGATACCGAGATTTCACCGGAATTACATGTTTTGAGACCCCCTGAATCCAAAAAAAGCATTTTTGGAAACATGTCCTTGTGTGTGTCTGTGAACAGCATAACTCAGAAACGAACAGTCGGATAAACACCAAAATTGGTATTTAGGTTCAGTATCTTGCAGAGATGCGACACGAAGGTTTTCAAGAAAATCCCCCCACCCCAGACTACCCTTTACATGGAACGTTTTTCGAAAATTTTAATTTTCTCAAAAATGGCTCTAACGATTTTGATTAAAATATCATATATTTAAGATACTTTCATGACAAATAAAATTTATATCTTGAATTTTCTGGGAATGTCTCCAAAAGTGTTCATCATTGTGAACGACTTTTGCATAACTGGTAAACCATAAGAGATGGACAAACGTTTACTACACAAAAATTGTAGATCGCGTTAAAATACACAATTTATATCATATACATTTTTTTTGTTGGGTGAACCATTTTCGAGATATTGCTTGTTATTCCCTTAAATTTTCCAACACTTATACTTTTTCTCAAATTCGTTATCATTTTTTTTTGTCCTGGTAATACAAAGAGAATGGAATACTCCACATAGCAACCATCTCTTAAAATATTTCACTATCGCTTAAATACTACCATATTCCCCTTGCATCTACAAGAAAATTAGCAATAAGATTAACATCTCGATTAACATGAAGCTTATGGAGAATAAGCGTTTGTAAAAATAGTTTGTACAAGAGTAGAGAAAGTCATGTGAGTGTAACACATCAGATTTTTTCTTTCTCTCTGTTTCTTTTTATCCCGCTCTTTTATCCACTGAAGGAGATGGCTGGTCACATTTGGTATCAGTCTCCACTTGCCAGCGTTCTTTTGAATAAGGACCTGGAAGGTCTGTAGATTTCCTGTCTTTAATTTGTAGTAAGTGATAAATAATATCCAAGCTTTTATCACGGTAATGGATTTCCAGTGTCAGATAATAGCACTCGTGCTGTAGTAGTGTAGTCTGTATGGACTGCTTCTGTGGTCTGGAGTTCCGGTTTCAGTTTCCAGCTAGAGAAAGGCAATTCTTAAATATCAGTCCAGAGAGTGAGTTGAATCACCCGGTGTAATGGATGAGCATTAAACAACTTTCATTTGTTACAGTATATGTGTGACTGTTGTGGTACTCAACGTTCACTTCCGGTCGCCGCAGACCCATAAGATGGCGCCTTGGGTCAAAAGAGTGTTCATTCACATCCTGCCACGCCTTTTAGTCATGCGACGTCCACAATACCAGTTTGAAACAAGCAGGTATGTATTTACATTAAATTTTTGTAGCACACAGAGCTCATAGGTGACCTGATTCATCACAGCATGTATTTTAGGAACCTAGTGGGAGACAATCAAAGAAATTGCTAATGTTAGATTCTATCGACATATTGCAATATGACGCTAGTATGTAAGGCCTCCACTCGGGAGGTAACGATTTCAAATCCCCCTGTATTGGCCAACTGAAGCAAGTGGATGTTAAGCAATTTTGATGTCGTATACTTTACCTACCTCTGGTGTTCTCATAGCTCGTTCTGTTGTTCCATGCGCTAGCTGCTCCAGTGATAAGCTATAAGATCTTTAACATAGGGTTTGCGTGGGCATATTGTTAAAGAATAACACCAGTTTAAATTGACCGAGAAATTTAATGTGATGTAATTCCTGAGCTTTTGAAGCGAGTTGCCAGCCGTTTGACGATAAAGAATAAAACTGATTATGAATTGTAGCACTCAAAAGTATAACAATTGAATTATTATACCTGCTAACTTTTGCAGTATCAATTTCACGGTTTGAAATAACAAAAGGAATTAGAAGCGTAACTTGCCGTGAGTCGCTAAAATACTTACCGGAAAGACCCTCGTAACAGCCGCTAAAAATTACTCACACAGGCGCGTTACTGAGCAATTAAATAACACACGAGCATTCACATCATTAACTGAATAAATCTCAACAGAGTGTGTGCGCCTAACTCGAATATGTGTCTGATTAAAATTACACGCCTTCTTATTGTTTAAGCTCCTCCTACATTAGAACTACTCCTACCAACGTTATTTCACGACGGACCAATCTTAAAGATCTTACTGTGCCTCCGTTATCTCGTTGCTAGGGTACCTCCCTTAATTCTGGGAATTTCATACACCTTTCTCTTTTGTAGAATTGGCCTATGTGACTCTGAATTTAACTCTAAACTGCATTCCCAGAATCTCTAAGCTAATGTGTTCTATCCTTGGCTGATACTAATGACCTTCGTTAATCTGACTTCCTAATTACCTTCTTTCTGCACAAATCTTTCTACTTAAGCTTAGTACATTATATATTGGTTTAATATATGGAAATTATTTATTATATTTATTTGCTTAACTTACTATCCTTCTTTAGTTAGTTATTTATATATTTCCGTCCATAATTACGGTATCAAACTCAATGGCGTTAATTCGTGATTTCCCCCAGTCGCAGCATATTTCAATACCATAATAGAAAGTTCCACGAATATAATAAAAGAAACAAAAACGCAATATATGGTACAGGAAAGCAACTACGCAACAAAGGCTATCTATCAAGTTACGAAAGCAGATGGTATAGGAAGGCGACTACCCTACTAAGACCATTTGTCCAGCATCACAATATGTGTGTATTCACCCAGAGAACAAAGTGAGTTCCACTGTTTTAAGTCCACAATCTGATTAAGGAGAATCGGTACACCGATTATGGATAAAAAATAGAAAGTCCGTCTTATCCATTCTTCACAGTTAAACATGAGTAGAACAAGATTATGACAATATAATACATACATTCTTTTTTTTATTTTTACTCCCACAATTTCTCTTTAAATATCATTTCTTGTAACATTGAAGGTATTCGTTTATACAACGTTACGTTTATGCTTCGAGTATTAAAGAACGTCTGAAGGTATTTTTATGAAAGTGCTTTCTACGTGTGAGGCTTTCAGATCGGATTGGATTGTGAAGCGGAGGGGATTCGGCACCGATCCAGGAATTGAGATAGTGTACCGACACCCCACGAGGGGGCGCCCCTGGAGGAAGGGATAAGATGAAGGGAGACACCGGGCGGCCGAACCAGAGTGACGACACAGCATTGACAAGGTCCCTACAGTTTCCAGATAGACAGGCAGGCAGACCGGGGGGACCCCGCCTCGTCCAACGCCTCCCGAGGGGATGGTCATAACCCCGGTAACCAGCCGAAGTCCGAGGGACGGAGAAAGTTTAAGAGAGCATCCTTTTCCCTGCCATCGCCGATGCTTCTAACCCTGAAATAGACCAATCGAGGTGAAGAATGAATAAGACGAGTAATGAACGAAATGGATAGACAGGAAATTCGAGGGTCGAAAGAAACCACTCCAGCATTCGCCTGATGACCCGGGAAAACCCCCATGGGTCAGAGTGGGCAGTCGTCGAATATCGAGCTCGGGACTTCCCAAATGCGGGCCACAGACGTTAATGCCCGAGTCATTCCGATCGGTGGCTTTTAAGACCTTACATTAAAAATTAAGTTGAGTTTTTTTATGGACGCTCTTTAACTGCTATGGTGCTTAGCGTCCCATTCTATATTGGGCGTAAAAGACCGATAATTTTGCTCAGAGCCTCTTTATCAGGCTTGAGGTTCTTTTACGTGCCGTAAATCTACGACCACCGGCTTTACTTCCCTTCCGAAGGAATCCATGCTAAGGATTTTTACGGCCGAAAAAATCCATCGCCCTCCACCGGGTTTGAACCCGCGACCTCGGGAACTAGAGGCTAGCATGTTACCACTAGTCCACGGAGGACGACTTCAATACCTTTCTGATGGTACTGAAGCATGACAGCCAGCGTGCCGTAAATCTATGAAATGGGACCAGGGCTTTACTTCCTTTCCGCAGGAAGTCATCTAAGGAAAAAATACATTGCCCTCCGCCGGGTTTGAACGTGCGACCTCGGGAGGAGAAGCATCAGTGGGAAGCCAGCTATGCTAGGTTTGGGAAACAGAGCAAGGGAAAATCAAAATGAAATAGCATTCAGGTGAACTGTCTAGAAATAATAATAATAATAATTTTATTAGGATGTACAGACAGTCGAGTGTGAAGTTTTGTGTTCAGGAGTAGGGAGATACTTATTCTAATTGTGAAAATACATAAAAGGGCAGTTATGGAGTAATTAGCAGTATTTATTTACCTGGTTCCACAACTCGCTGAGAAGTAAGATCCTGAGTTTCAAGAAATTCTCCTGAGGAATTACCTACCTCATGGGAGCTAGCCGAGCACAAAACACCTTTTCCTTTTAAACTCCCTCCATAAGGCAGAACCTAATCTTCCTACATAAGCATAACTGTACCAGCATTTTATTTTTTCCGTTCAACAACTGCTTCTATTAATTATTTTGTTTGCAGGTATAGTTCTGGACGTGTGCTAATGAGGACAGTAAGGGGTAAGGAAGTAGCACCCTGTTATTACCCTTATCAACCCTCAGCAATACAGCAGAGTGACGAGGATCTCAAAATGGCTGCTACCGCCACGGGCACATCATGTCTCGGCAGTGGTCGTACTTCAAGACAGCGCTCACCTACCAAAGATGACCTTTCCCCTGCGAGGTAAACAGTTCGTGTATGTGTTATTATATGTTCCCACTGGATATACAGGAGTATTTGGTGATGAGGTCCAGGAAACCATGCAACTAACCGAGCGGGATAGCTCAGGCGGCAACGTCTGTAGCCCGCATTCGATCCCCGGTGATCGTCCACTTTGGCCCATGGGTTTTTCGTAGTTTCCCCGGGTCGGCAGGCGAATGCTAGGGTGGTACATCTTTTACCACTAGATTTCAGTACCCATCATCTTCCTTGTCATCTGTTTAGGGTTGTAGGACCAGGCGTCGGTGTTCGGCGGGTTGCGGCTTGGCGGTGGCTGTGCGTTCTATAGAGGTTTCTTCCCTAACGTAGCTGCGGGGATTGCTCAGTTAGATCTCTCCTCCAAGTGGGCTCCGCCCCGGAGGTTCGAGGGGTTATTGGCAGGATCGGGTGGCATCGGATGCGTTCAATCTGGAAACATTAGGGACCCCATCTGTGCTGGCGCTCGTCATCATCCGGGTCTGATCCCCTTCTAGTCTCTTCCCTCATTCCTCCCTCCCGGGGGTCACTGATAGAAGCATAGGGGGCCAACTGACCTATGCGGGTACCCTGCCTCAATTACGGGGGCCCCCCTGCTTTAGTTCGTACCTTCTTTACTTTTATCTTTATCCTTTAACCCCAGAAATACTTTACTGTTTTTTCTTTCTTCCAACAGGCACTAATTCATTTCTGAACATTTTTAGTTTTTTCTACTTTTGATATATAGATTTCAATACAAGTGTATGTTCTGAGGCCACTTAATCTATAGAAAAAGGTGTGTGCATGCATGCATATGTGTGGGAGAGAGAGAGAGAGAGCGTGGCTTTGGGAGAGAGAGGGAGAGATTTCATTAAACATAATGAACTACAGTGAAATGAACATCAGTTTAACCGATTCTAAAATGTGCAATTTCTGACAGTTTAACTGATGACATCAAAAATTTAACAGTGATCAGTTTTAAAAGATGAGTTCAAATGGTTCTATCAGCAAATCCACTCCATAATGTACACAATTACCTTGATATGCAATGGTAATTTTAGTTTGTTTTGATGTTGCTATACATATATGTCTACAGCAATAAAAGTGTATCTGCTAACGTTTTATAAAACATTATTAACACATTATTCTTAAGTCAAATTATAAAACACTGAAGGCAACATGATATCTACATTCATGCTGTGGACAGTGCTTCTCTTTCATACTGTGGCCACCACATGGTGGCTTGCGCATCGGGCCACTACAGCTCAGACTCCTGCTGAATTAATTTTTAATATCCATACAACTGCCTCACATTCTTATAGTTGCAGTTATACTTACAATGATGAGCACACACCTTATCATGAGAGATGTTGGAATTAATGTTGACCCTCTCTACCCACACATTTCTGGCATCTTCTCAAAAAAGTCTCATTTACACTCGAGAGTTCAATATCCAAAACAGAGTAAATTTCTCACCTGGTGTTTTCTTTTAGTTCCTCCAATGTATGGGGTTTGCTGCACACACTTGTTTTTTCAGGTGATTATTAAAGGTTGGATAAACTTTGTAGTTGGATTTTGTGAAATTTCAATGACCCAAGCTTAATATTTATCTCTGATGAAGCATGGTTCCATTTACATGATTATGTTTGGTCTTAAAATAGCAAATACTGATGCACAGAGAAACCCGAATTTACACTTGAGACTCCCTTGCATGACACAATAACTGGTTTCTGGTGTATAGTAAATGCATACAGAATAATGGAATCTATATTTTCTGAAGAATCAATAATTTTGCGATTTTCATCAATGGGAGAATTTGAAAAATAATGTGTATGCAACAAACCCCATACATTGGAAGAACTAAGGGAAAACTTCAGGCAAGAAATTCACTCAATTTGAGATACAACTTTGAGAACGTGAAGCAATCATGGGGAAATTATAACTGTTTTGGCAAAAATCCAAGCTTGGCAACTGGCAAGGAAGTCACCATGTGGTGGCCATAGTATGAAAGAAAGGCACTGTACCACATTTCAAAATGCTTCTACTGATGAAGCCTAGTTATGCAACCATATTATAGCTAATCACATAAAGAAGACCTATGTGCCAAAAACGTTGGGTCTGAAGAGCTCTGCCCCATCAGTCACAAAAGATCAGAAGAAGTTGTGCTGCCTAAAAAGAATCAATATTCTATGTACCCTAGGTCAATTTAAAACTGGCGGTATCTGAGAGATGAAGTTCCAATCAGGTATTTTCCCATGAGCGTTTAGACAGCCAGTCTTTTCACAAGACTGCATACATTCTTGTAGTAGTTATAATGGGGAACACAACTGTAATCAAAAAAGCCTTGCAAGAAAATAATTCATATATAAGATTTAAAAAGACAGATGTTTCAGACCATTTCAATACCGAATATTTGTAACCAAAATACACTTTTATTGATTTATGGTTCTCAAATGGAGTATGACAAAGCTTGTTACAATAACATACTTACTTATCTCAGTGGTAGAGAATTAGTGACTGTTCTGAGGTTGCAAGCTCAAATCTCCATGGAGCTGCCCAACATTTTTTCTCCTTTCATTTTCAATACATGAATAAAAATATAATAGACTTTGTTAATTTTTTATATATGACTTTGTTATTTTTATTTAGCAGTCTGCCATACCAGTAGATGGCAACCATGACATTAATGTATTATATTACAAAATCAGTTATGAAAAATAAAACATAACCATCCACTACCGAGAATCGAACTCAAGCTGATTGTGTAACAGTTAAGTATTTTAACCACTGCTCTTCACCAAGCACAGTGTGAAGGTAGCCCAAATCAGTGCCTTGTGGCTTATATTACAGAGTTAGTCAAAGTGCTGCACATAAGTTGGCGGTTTTGAACAGCGAACTCACTGGAATGCACTTTGTAAAAATGTAACTGCTCAAGAGACTGGCCACTTTTAGTTTGACAAAGTGTACAAAGATCCTCTCTGCCAAGAAAGAGAAAAACATTCTTCCAAGACTTTCAAACCTCCAAACAAGACAGATGGAAAGAGTACTATCTATTTCTGAACATTGAGCCTGACTGAATGAAAAAATCTGATGTGTCACACTCACATGACTTTCTCTACTCTTGTACAAACTATTTTTACAAACGCTTACTGTCCATCTATTTCATGTTAATCGAGATAAACATTTGCAGACTCTATCTTATTGCTAATTTTCTTGTAGATGTAAGGGGAATATATATTTACAAGGGCAATATAGAAATACAGTAGCCTTTAAGCATATACATATCTCTTAATAGCTGGTTGCTAGGTGCAGCACCATTTTCTTTGCCACAGATTAATACTCTTTGCATATACAAGACAAAAAAATGAATAACGAATTCCCATTTGAGAAAATAAGTATTGAAAAAGTTAAGGGAATAACAAGCAATATCTCGAAACTGGTTCACTCAACAAAAAAATGTATATGACATAAATTGTGTATTTTAACGCGATCTTCATTTTTTGTGTAGTAAAATTTTGTCTATCTCTTATGGTTTACCAGTTATGCAAAAGCTGTTCACAATGAAAAATTCTTTTGGAGACATTCCCAGAAAATTCAAGATATAAATTTTGTTTGTCATGAAAATATCTTAAACATATGATATTTTAATCAAAATCGTTAGAGCCAATTTTGAGAAAATTAAAATTTTCGAAAAATGTTCCATGTAAAGGGTAGTCTGGGGTGGGGGGATTTTCTTGAAAACCTTCGTGTCGCATCTCTGAAAGATACTGAACCTAAATACCAAGTTTGGTGTTTATCCGACTGTTCGTTTTTGAGTTATGCTGTTCACAGACACATAGACACACAGACACACACACGGACATGTTTCCAAAAATGCTTTTTTTGGATTCAGTGAGTCTCAAAACATGTATTTCCGGTGAAATCTCAGTATCGAATTTTTGGGTGGAATACAATACTTCCCCTACTTACTATATGTAGTAGAGAAAGTAAAAATTGGATAAATATCATCAGCAATCTGTGTTACCTTTTACATTATTCTGCAACTGTAAGTAAATTTCTTAAGATACTCTGCATGTGCTCACCATATATGTTCACTTGACTTTTATGAACCATTAATAAACTGGTTTTTTTCCAGTGTGTTATTGAGATTTAAAAAATAAATAATAGCTTTATCACATAAAGTTGTGCATGTTTCTTCTACTAATTATACCTTCAGAACTGGACAATAAAAAATATGTCTGATAAATTATTAAAAAATCCAGAATTTGTTTCAAACATTAACTTTTTATGTATGTGTATATATTTATTCACTACAAATGGATATTACCTGGTGGCAGAGTTAAATACACAAAATAATATTATAAAAATAAGTGCACAAACAATAATAATACAATGATCAATAAACAATAATATGAATAACTTTCTATTGACAATCATATTATTATAGCTACCAGTATAACATAACAGCTAAAAGTTTTGAAATCAACATTCACTAATTATCTATCCAGTCATATAGTCAATAGGTTTATCATTATTATGCACAACAAATTTATAAAATTTCAAAGCTACATCTAAGTAATGTTTATAATTAATTATCCAACATTTATTCTGTACAGATTTTCCCTAAATTTCCTCATGGACAGAGAACAGCCCTGAAAGACTGCTGCAGGCAATTCCTTCCATTCTTCAATGGTTATACTAACAAAGGAGAACTGTCCTACATCGGTTCTGTGCCTTCCACCCTTAATTTTAAACAATGATCATTTCTTCTGTAATATGTTGGATTCTCCAATCTTTCACAAACACCCACCCATGCATTTAAACCAGCATAAGTTTCAAATAATGTGCATAACCAATGCTTCTTACGCCAAACTTTTAAAGGCTCCCATTTAATCTCTTCCCCTTTTGTAGGCCCAAAATATTTACCTTTGTTTATGAGTTTTATAGCTCTTCCTGTATCTTTTCTAACAAATCAATTTAATTAACTCTATATGCATCCAAACATGCTGCCCCCATATTCCATAACTAGACGCACTAAAGACATATAGCAACTTCCCTGGACTTTGCGCTCCCATTTTTCAGTATACTCATTATGAAATGTAATGTTTTCCACACTTTCCTAGATGCAGAATTCATCCCATCCAGCATTATTCGCCAAGTCCACACCCAAATATTTGCAGCTGGAATTTTTTCCCTGCCCATGTAATAGTTATACAAGATTTCCCCCTTAGATCTGCTAAATGCAATGGACTTACTTTTCTTAGAATTAATTGTCATTTTATTTGCAGCAGCTCATTACTTATTTCATTTAAATCACGCTGAAGCGCAGATTCATCTACAATATTCTATGTAAGCATTAATAATACTGATGAAAGATTTGAAGGCTCTATTTAAACATTGCATGTCGTGTATTTTTTTAAATAAGTAGTGTTCAAATAACTGAACCTTAATCGCTTTATATTAAAATAAATTTTCAGCCTGGCTGATGGTGGGCCTTTAAGTGGAAGCTGCCAGATCCATGGACCTCCAGCTGTTACTCAGTCGGAGTCAGACGAGCTCTCAGATAACAACAAGAGCCCTGTACTAAGAAATCCTGCCTTTTCCCATTCTGCATGTCCTCCAGAAGTGCACAAATCCTGCTTCTGCGTTCGTTTCATAGCAGAGCATACAAAAATGCTTGAAGACTCCACAAAGGTAAGTGTGTCTTACACAATAAGCTCTGATAACAAAGCTGTCTTGATTCATGCTGAAGTGATTTTTCCTTTTTTATCCATGAGTCAAACTGCAAATTGTATTTTATTATGTTTATTTTTTTATGCTTCATTGCCTGCATTTATTCAGAAAACAGCAATGGTGTAAAAATAATAAAATGATTGTGAAATAAAAGAGGAACTGAAGACAGTGAAGCGTTTGAACAACTGAATCAGTTAAGCTGGTTTTTTACACACTATTAGTTCACTTATATTGAATATTGTAGTACATGTTTTGCAGACTATTGTCTTCCCCATCAGCTATTTGTCAATGCCAGTTTTGGAAAGAACTATGGTGAGAATCCTCTGGTTGTCCCTGGTGAAGTTGTCCTGATCCAAAATGTCCAAGTTCATAAGGTGGTGATCAAATTTTTCAGTGTAAATAATCTTCCAGGGGCTAAGTTCAGTGTTTGACTTAACCAGTTTTAAGAATTTGATACCTCTGCTGACCTGATGACTCTCTACTCATTCTTCAACAAATTATTTTTACAAAACCCTACTCTATCTGCTTCATGTTAATCAAGATAAACATTTGCAGAAATTGTCTTATTCCATATTTCCTTGATGTACAAGAAGATTATGGAAATACAGTATGCCTTAAGGAAGTCAAAAGTGGGTAGCTATGGATGGCTTTGAAATTCCATTCTCTTTGCATGTCCACAAGAAAGAAACGAATAGAGATTTTCCTTTTGAGAAAAGAGTAAGTATTGGCAAATTCAAACTAATAACAAAGAATATCTGAGAAATGGTAGATGCTACAAAAAATTTTGTTTCACATGAATTGCATGCTTAAATGAGATATAATTTTTCACAAAGTAAGTTTTTGTCTATCTCTTATGGTTTACCAGTTATGCAAACATCATGCAGAATGAAGAGGATTGAGAGGCTATTCCCAGGATATTCAACATATACATTTCATTTTTCATGATATAATCTTAAACATTGGTATTTTAATAAAAATTGTTAGAGGCCTTTTTGAGAAAATTAAAATTTTCCAACAATTTTCCATAAAGGGTAGTTTAGGATGAGGTCATTTTTTCAAAATCCTCATTACATCCTTAAAAGATGCAGTCCAACAACTTTTAGAGTTCCAATTAGCAACAAGGGTAGCCCCACAATTAGGAGTATTTGGTAGTACATTGAATTCATTACAAATGACTTGGGTTAAGGGGCCTCAAAACAGTATTTTGGTGAAATTTCAATCACAAATTTTGGGGTAGAATGCAATACTTGCTGTACTTACTGTAAGTACACAGTAGACACAGTTAGATTATGCTGATTCAGCTGTTTGTTTACACCATTTCTGTAATATTATATTTAATGAATTTTAGCATTCAAGCATTTGATCTTGCATATCTTGGATTGCAAAAAATTCAAATCAGCATAGATATCAAAGTCTTAATGGCAATGAGAGAACACGTGTTTGATCCTCATGCGCAGCTCAACTTGTAAATTGACAAGTACATCCAAAAGTGTGGGGTTCAACATTTGCAATCATTTGCAGTTACCTCAACTATGTTTATTCAAATGTTCCTTCACTTCATCCCTTCCTCCTGGGTGGTGGTAGTCATAAAAGATCTGCCTTGAGTTGAGGTGAGCAAGGTATCCCTCTCTATTACCTTATCATAGTCATAGGCATTGTTGTCAGCAATATCTACACTTGTTCCCTTCACATGTATGACACCTAGTCTCTTAAGGCACTGGGATATGTGCAAAGCACAATTTTTGTGTTATCTATATGCACTTCAAAATCAGAATTCAAGAGGATTTCTCTGTTATAGGGTGATAAAAATTGTACCATCTATCAAACAAGTATTTCTTAACATACTGATAATGCATAATATGTAATATCAGTCCATACTTTTAGTCAGCATGTTCCTAATTCAGGTCAATGTTGTTAGTAAGGTATACATAGCTGTCACAATTTTGTTGATAGATCTTCCATTTGTGTTATGAGAGATAAAGGACTTATGATGAACAAAATGAATGGATTATTTGTTTGATCTAGTGAGACCTAACCTTAAACAAAATTTGGCAAGAGAGAAAAAATGATGTTATTCTTAAAATACATAATTTTAAATTTTTAAAAATTCAATACATTGCTTCTAAAAACATCTTTCCACTCACTTTGTTAAACTCCTTGGTTTATCTCATGAAATTTCAGCCCTGTAATTTAAATAGTTTCTGAGAAAAGTGTACCTAAAGCTGTCAAATTTAAACTTGCAGAAATATGCAAAAAACTAAAGTAGTGTAGGGATGTGGCTCAGATGATGACATATTTAAATCACCATTTAAAGGATTTTAACATTGAGAATACCTAAAATGTTGTACATCATTGGATTCAGAAAATTTCATAGACTTTTATGAGAGACAAAACAAAAAAATCAGCTTTTTAAGCCATTTACACAGTACCCTTAAGCAGCAGTTGCCCTACAGGAGCACTGTTGTCTGTCTGTCAATACTTCAGTTGTTTGAAAGGGTACTTGACATAGATGGGAGATTTTGTAGTTATGGTATTGTTTTGGAATCTTGATGTGTTGCTTTAGTAAGGACAATAGTAAATGAACTTATATGAATTACAGTGCAGAAATAAATTCTCTAAGAGGAGGTATCTTTACATTAACAAGATGGTATGACACTCGCAATTGTGATGTTGCACCTATAAAACATATGTAGATGAGGATTGTTTTAAATATCTTTATTTACTTCTTTTGAATATTAATTTTTTTCACCATTTCTTTATATCATTCAATTCTGTGCACCTTATAATCTTGCTAGTAAAAGGACTTTTGGTGTGAATGCAGTGGGTTGTCTCATTAGTGAAAAAGGAAATACTCAGATATTCATTCATAATCTGTTGCACAATAATTTATTCAGAAATGCTTAATTCTCTTTTTAATAGATCCAAAAACCAAAAACTGAAGTGGTATGCAGTGAAGCACAAATTACAATACTAAATTGCAATGTGAGTTGAATATACACTTGAGTTGATTTACTAATAATTAATTACATGAAAACATGTTTCATAGGTTTGATGTGACACATCCGTACGACTTTCTCCACCCTCTATCGCTTATTAATGAGCATACAAACTATTCTTACTAAAGCTTATTTGTATATCTACTACGTTTTAATCCAAAGAAACCTTTGCAGAAATAGCTACATTAAACATTTCATTATAGATACAAAGGGAATAGCGATAGTCAAATTTTTAAGTATTGGATGCTGTATGCTGGTCTTAAAATTCCATGCGAGAAACAATAAAATCAATTTGAACCTTTAATAATTGATATCTTAGAAATGGCTTACACCAGAAAAAGGCTTATTTGAAATAAATTATGAGCTTTAAAGTGATCTACATTTGTTGTGTGGTACATCTTCGTTTATTGCTTGACGTTTACCATATTACATTTAGCCTATTCCCAAAAAAGTTAAGGTATACATTTTATTTGTCAAAATCTACTAATGATGTAGGCAACATTGACTACAACACATGTTTTCAGATAATCAATTGTTAGTGAAGCAACTCAAGTGTACACTCTGTCAATTTAAAACTGGCCAGCATCTGAGAGACGGAGCTCAAATTGGGTACTTCTGTGAGCACTCAGGACAGCCAGGCTTTGTTTACAAAACTGTGTATATTCCTGTATTAGTTATAATGAGGAACACAATTTTAATCACAAAAATTCTGAGAAAATAATTCATATATGGGATTTCAAACAGACAGAAGCTTCAGTGTGTTTCAACACTGAATATTTGTAACCAAAACACATTTTATTGATTTAGGGTACTCCAATGGAGTATGATTAAAGCTCATTACAATGCCACGCTTACTGCAACACTCTTAGCTCAGTGGTAGAGAGTTCAGATCTCCGTGGAGTTACTACTCTTCATTTTAAATACAGGAGTAAATATGTAACAGGTTTGTTTCATTTTTTAAGTACGAGATGTTTATTTAGTAGTCCTTCATACCAGTAGTTGGCAACCAGTAGTATTGGTCAGGAGGAGGTTTCATATCCAGTCAATTTAATTTTACAACCATAAATTTCACCTTTATTGTAATTATATTTGTAAGTAAAATGAAGTAACATAAGCAACATATTTAACTATGAGGGCTGTCCCAGAAGTACCCAACCTAACAAAGAAAACACAAAAACTTTGGGAAAAATATCTTTATTTCTCTACATAGCTCGATACACTTTTCCCAGCGATGTTCAATCGGTTCTATAACCTGTTTATAGTGAGAACCGTCGAGTTCTGCTAAATAGCCATCAACTGCAAACTCCACCTCTACATTGTTGGCAAATCTTTTACCACCCAGCCATTTCTTCAACTTTGGAAGCAGAAGATAATCAGAGGGGACTAAGTCTGGCGAATAGGGTGCAAGAAGAAGCAATTCGAACTTTAACTCATTGATTTTGGCCATGATGAAAACGGATGTGTGAACTGGTGATTTTCAATGAAACAGAACTTTCTTTTTCACTAAATGCAGCCGTTTTTGCTTCATTTCATCATTCAAATGCAGCAATAAGTTTGCATAATACTCGCCATTGATTGTTTATCCTTTTTGAGGATAATCAATGAAAATTATTCCACGCTCATCTGAAAAAACTGACATCATGACCTTGCCGGGAGATGGAACTGTCTTTGCCTTCTTTGGAGCTGATTCTCCCCTTTCAATTCACTGTTTTTACTCTTCCTTCATCTCAGGTGTGAAGTGATGGACCCATGTTACATCATGGTTATGAATCCATGCAAAAACTTGGCTTTATTGCAGCGAAACGTCGCCAAACACTCCACTGAAACGTCCTCATGATGCTTGTTCCATTGCGAGTAAATGCGGCAGACCATCTTGTGCACAGCTTTCTCACGTCTAACTCTTCAGTTGGTATGTGATGTACAGCCTATGATGTCTGCTAGCTTGTGTACTTTCAATCGACAGTCATCCAATACCATTTTGTGGATTTTCTTCACGATTTCTGGCATGGTCACCTCATTTGGTTGACCACTTGATGTTCACCTTGGCAGCTCATACAGCCTCGCTTAAACTCTGCCACCCAATATTTTACTGTTGTAAACGAAGAAGCAGATTCCCCCAGAGTAGAATCTAAGTCAGCTTTAATATAGTTGGACTAAGACCTTTCAAATGAGAGTATTGCATCACATAACGATGGCCAGTTTTATCCATGTTTACAAATTCACTGAGAGAGTTCATTATTAATGGCTGCCAAACAAATACTAAACAACGTAACATCATCAAACTTCAAACTTAAGCTTTATAAGGTAGGTACTTTCTACCATTGTCATTTTTTTGAAACAACCGCTTTATATATGTCAGATTGGGTACTTCTGGGACAGCCCTCGTGTATTACAGTAAAACAAGTTGTAAAAAAATTGCCTTGTGGTTGTATTATAGAGTTAGCCAAAGCAGCAAATAGAAGTGATGGTTATGAACCGAGCGCTCACTCAAAGGGACTTTGAAGACATTTAACTGCTCAAGAGACTGGTCACTTTTAGTTTGACCAAGCGCACATTCCACTCACATTGCAATTTAGTATTACATCTTCTAGATGAATTTTCTTAGGGAATTTTTTGTTCTAACTTAAATAGTTATGTTAACTTTGTGTTACACTGTTATCTTGTATGTATGCTTTTTCATGTTAATGTTACAAAAATATTAATATGTTTCATGTTTTTACCATTCCAAAATGATGATTTAAAAAGTTGGACATGGAATTCATTGATGATAGAGATGTAAGTGATTTGATTTCCTACGATACAGAGCAAGCATAGTTTATGTGCTATACCCATATTCTATTATTCAGTCCATATATCAGGTGAATCAGTCAATCTTAGGTATTTGTATGTGAAAACCAGTAGCTTTTGCAAAATAATATTTATTTGTTTGTTTATTTATATTTGTTTTAATCCACTGGTCACAATTACATGTTGTGGAATACATTATATGTATTTAAACACTGTTATAATAACACAAGATACAGCTTGCAAAAATCTGATGCGATACATTCACATGAGGTTCTCTATCCTCCATTTATTAGTGGGTATACAAACTATTCTTACTAAAGCTTATTTTTCTATCTATTACATTTTAATCCAAATAAACCTTTGCAGAAATAGCTGCATTACACATTTCATTAGAGATAAAAGGGGGACAGAGATAGTTAAATATTTAAGAACAGGAAGCTATATGCCAGCCTTAAAATTCCATACTATTTCCATGCAATCCTAAAAAACAACCGAATGTTGACAGGATTTTAAGAGAATGACCAAGAAAAGAACAATTACAATTTTTAATAATGGGTATCACAGAAATGGCTTATGCCACAAAAAAACTTATTTTAAATAAGCTGTTAAGTTTTTAGAGAGATCTACATTCTTTGTGCAGTATGTTTTCGTCCATTGCTTAACGTTTACCAATTATATAAGATTGTATAAAATTCCTTCCAAATGAAGTGGATTTCACAGACTATTCCCATTTGTAATGTAAATATGTTTAATATGTATGTGGTATTTTAATCAAAATCGTTAATGCCATTTTTCTCACAAATCACAAATTTCGAAAAATGTTTCATGTAGTTTGGGTTGGGGGATTTTCTTGAAAATTTTTGTTTTGCATTTTTGGAACGTATTGAACCTAAATACCAAGTTTGTATTCGTCCAACTTTTCGTTCCTTAGCTACTGTTCAAAGATACACAGACAGACCTTTTATTTAGGGAGCCTCAAAACATTTATGATGAAATCTCAGTATCAAGTTTTTGAATGGAATACAACACCTTCCCTATTTATTATGTACATGGCAGAGAAACTGTTGAACTTAGGAGTTCCTAACACCCAGTTTTCAATTTTTTGGAAAGAGCAAATAGCTCTGGATAGGGCTTTTTAATGGGAAAGACTTATCAAAATCAGTTGAATCATTTTTGAGGTCACCTTACATACAAACACACATACATTTTCTTCTTTATATATTAATATAAAAAAAATTCCAAAGGCAATTATTTCACAAGCAAGCCTATTGACTCAACTGTAAAGCACAATTTATTGTTTCTATTAAAAGGCATGCTGCTTCTTGTGCATGCCAAAATTTACCATTTGGACTGCTTTCGGATTTCTTACTTTCCTTCTTATTCCAGTCGCCTTTGAAACTGTACCCTGAACCATCAAAATCACTTTGTGCATCAATTTTCACAAAATTATAATTCCCTGCATCCAATATCTGAGCTATCAAAGGAAACCAAAAGTGTGAGAAATCACAACAGTGATAATCCAAGTTAATCAATTTTTCAGCATAAATATAAAGTAATTTTTATAACCTAAATGGGATCACAGACAGCATCATTACTGAGTATGAATAACAAAGAAAGCCTTACTTAAGAATTACAGACACAAGGGTTACAAGAAAAAAAATCTGATGTGTTACATTCACAAACTATTTTTACAAACGCTTATTCTCCATATGCTTCATGTTAATTGAGATATCGAGATGTCAATCTTATTGCTAATTTTCTTGTAGATGCAAAGGGAATTTGGTAGGTTTTAAGTGATAGTCAAATCTTTTAAGTGCTGGTTGCTATGTGGCACATTCCATTCTCTTTGTATGTCCAGGACATAAAGAAAATGAACAACAAATTTGAGAAAAAGTATAAGTATTGGAAAATTTAAGGGAATAACAAGCAATATCTCGAAAATGGTTCACTCAACAAAAAAATGTATATGACATAAATTGTGTAGTTTAACGCGATCTACATTTTCTGTGTTGTAAAATTTTGTCTATCTCTTATGGTTTGCCAGTTATGCAAAAGTCGTTCACAATGAAGAATACTTTTGGAGACATTCCCAGAAAGTTAGAGATATACATTTCATTTGTCATGAAAATATCTTAAACATGTGATATTTTAATCAAAATCGTTAGAGCCATTTTTGAGAAAATTAAAATTTTCGAAAAATGTTCCATGTAAAGGCTAGTCTGGGGTGGGGGGATTTTCTTGAAAACCCTCGTGTCTCATCTCTGGAAGATACTGAACCTAAATACCAAGTTTGGTGTTTATCCGAGTGTTCGTTTCTGAGTTATGCTGTTCACAGACACACACATAGACACACACACACGGACATGTTTCTAAAAATGCTTTTTTTGGATTCCGGGGGTCTCAAAACATGTATTTCTGGTGAAATCTCGGTATCGAATTTTTGGGTGGAATACAATACTTCCCCTACTTACTATACGTAGTAGAGAAAGTAATAAATTTGCTGGGAAAATGCTGTCCAATGGAGTACAGCGTAAAAGGTCTCAAAATGCAGGAATGTCCCAACAAATTCAAGAGGGTTGGTCACCCCTGTAGCATTGTATAGTAAAAGTGTACAAAATCAACTAAAAACTGATGTAGCTCTATTATAGGGACACTATGCTTTGGTATTGACTTCATTGAAGAATATTTTAAGAGTAAAGGAGCTATAACTGGATGACAAAGACGAACTTCTATCACTTAATGGATTGCAAAGTTAAGCCTAACCGAAGGCAGCTGATTCACCTGGTATACTTCTGTTTATGCAGTGAAATATAATAATCATTACCTGAATATTCATTTAATGCTAACTGAAATGTTTTAGGCCAAGTAATTCATTGCTTCCAACTAGAAGCTGCTAAATATTTTGCTATGCTCTCTTCACAGTTTGTTACCCCAAATGGTATTGATATGAATATAGTATGTGCTTTGAATATTAATCTGCTCATGTGTGTAATTTACATTTGCTATAATTTCTTATTTTTCTCCATGATGTACCAAAATGCAGTTTCATAACATCCAGCTTAGCTTCAGCTATGGTATTTATCATGACATTATACAGTGTCTTCGTTTTATGCCTAGGCCGCAGACCATGTCAATGCATGCTCCACATACAGTTTACTTACCTTGTGGGGGTTTCCGTTCTGTAACTTCCACATTACATACTAACGAGTGTTAGTAACATATATGTAATGAGCACTAACCTTGTTATAAGTGTTGTTGAAAGTGGCATCCATCTGTGCGAAGACATTCTTAACATCGTCGCATGAAATTACCATTCACATGCATGAGTTCTTCTTGCATAATGTTCTTATTTTCTGCCTTTATAATGTCCTTAAGTTCGTCTATGGTGTGGGGATTGTTCCTATAAACTTTATTTTTAGCATTTAGCAATCCCGTTGTTCTAAATTTATTGACCAAACATCTCACAATGTCTCTACCTGGAACTGGATAACCAGGAAATTGCTGCTGAAATTGTCTATACATCTGTCTGCATAATTCAGTTTTCACATATGCATTGTACACAAAAACATGCTGTTCAAGCACGAATTTGTTGGGAGGCATTTCCGTGGACTAATAAGAAAATAACATTCCTAACACACGTATTGTCGAACCACTTCACAGCACGAAGACAAAGCAACGACTGGTGCAGCTCACAGCTGATAAACATACCCTTGATACGTTCTGTATGGTTCTGCACAGTGGCATAAATCCAAGGTCACTGCCGTCTCAGGTGGTTGTGTGGCCTTGGCATAAAACAAAGGCACTGTACTATGTCATTACAGTGGCAGTAGTTTCCATTATAACTGATGTTGTTAGTTCATATGGAGTTAGGAATAAAAATGCAGACATTGGCTAATTCAAAAGTATAATTAAGAGATATCCTATTATATTTTGATTTTTCCTATTAGTTGGCCTGTAACTGTATTTCAGAACTCATGACCATAGACCAAAGTAACTTTATTCTGTTTCAACTCATAAACTAAGTTCATTTAATGACACTACTTCACTTAAATGTTTTGAAGTTCCATTGTCTTCATCGTCAGCTGTAGATCAACTGCCAGAAACATTGGCATCATTCAATTTATTGATACTGGGAGACATCTAGTGGTGTGATGAATTTCTAGAGTTCATTAAACATAGGTATCTCCAAATTCATAAATGTTTCACTTTTGTTTTTTAATAAAAATATTTTTCCAGATGTAAAGTTCTATTTCATTTTGTATGGGTTTCAACAAGTTTGTCTCCTTTTAGATCTCATGCTTGTATCTCCATAAATGTGTAGCTGTGACCAATTTTTCCAACTGCTTAAACTTTATGCTCCAAACATTTTCTGTAACTCTAATTTCCAATTAGTTCTAAAGAACATTTTTGGAACATAAAGTTTAAGCAGTTGGGAAAATCAACCATAGTGATGCATTTCTGGACATACAATCATGAGAACAAAAAGGAGGCAAAATTGTTGAAACCCCACAAAACAGAGCAGAACTTTCCACCTGGGAAAAGACATTTAACCAGTGGTGGCGCTGATAAGAGCACATGAACACCCAAACTTTTCACACCTTGTAAATTTATTGGTTATGTTTTCTTTGAATGCGATTAAGCATAGCATATATGTGGTAATTTAAAAACTACGTTTAAATCTACTGCAATGAAACAATTGGTAACAGGTCCCTAGCACATCTTCACTTATGCCCATTAAGGAGCTTCTGCACATGCACAACTAGTATGATGTAATTGCCTTATGGAGCCAAATACAAATGGGTCATGCACACTTGAAGAAGTGCACTAGCGTATAAACTTTTTCCCATACTCTGTTACTACTATCACTACAATTTTATGTCAATGCCACTAGGTGGGGCACACTATGGCAGAAGTTAGAGACACTGTAGCAGATGTGGGTAATGTGCACAAGTGTGGAAACTACTTCTGGTTTTCCCATCCATAACCTCAACCACAATTTAATTCACACATTACTTCATTCTTGCCATAACATGGCATACTTAATAATGTATACAAAACAACCCTTTCTTTCATCAGACAACTTGTGCATTATCATTATTAGCAGATAAATTGTATCACTTTGTTCATAAATATAGCTATTATGCAGCAGATCCTATTTCACATTTTCAGGGCTGTCTGACTAAACATTGGCAAACACCCAAAAAGTATACACACAAGCCACTACTTTTTCAATATAAAATAAATCTTATGCGATACATTCGTTTATTAGTGGGTATACAAATTAGTCTTACTAAAGCTTATTTTTATATCTGATTCATTTTAATACAAATAAACTTTTGCAGAAATACCTACATTATATATTTCATTATAAATACAAAGGGAACAGTGATAGTCAAATGTTTAAGAACTGGATGCTATATGCTGGCCTTAAAATTCCATACTGTTTCATGGAATTGTGAGAAACAACTGAATGTTGACAGAATAGCTAAGTATTGAACAACACAAACCATTAACAATGGATATCTCAGAAATGGCTGATGCAGCAAAAAAAGTTATCAGAAATAAACTGTGTTTTAAAGAGATCTACATTTGTTATGTAGTATGTTTTTGTCTATCGCTTAACATTTACCAGTTATGCAAGATTATATAAACTTCCTTCCAAACAAAGAGGACACCACAAGGTATTCCCAGAAAATTCAATATATACATTTTGTTTATCATGTAAATATCTGTAATATATGGTATTTTAAACAAAATCATTAGAGCCATTTTTAAAAAAAAATCAGAACTATTGAAAACTATTCCTAAAAGGGTATTTTGGGTTGGGGAATTTTCTCGAAAATCTTTGTGTCACATTTTTTAAAGGTAGTGAATTTAAATACCAAGTTTAGTGTTGATTCAACTTTACGTTTTTTATTATGCTGTGGACACACACACACACACATGGGCCTTTTTCTAAAAATGCTTTTTTTTTATTCAGGTCTCAAAAACATGTATTTCAGATGAAATCTTGGTACCAAATTTTTGGGTGAAATGACCTACCTACCTACCTACCTACCCACCCACCCACCCACCCACCCACCAGGTGCATGGCAGAGAAAGTAAAAACTTAAAAATTATGAATTTGAGATACCTATGTTTAGTGAACTCAAGAAACTCATTACTCTGCCAGATGTCTCCCAGCATACCTCAGAATTGGATGATGCCAGTGTTTCTGGCAGACAATCTATATCTGTCAATGAGAACAACAGATCCTTGAAACATACTGTTATTTTAACAAGAAAGGAAGTAGTGTCACTAAGCAATGTTAGTTTATGATTTGATTCTAAAACTTCCGTCTTTATCTTCAAAAAATAAAATAATTGTGAATTGTTTTGTTTGTTTATGTAGGTGAAAGAGGACTGGAAATATGTTGCTATGGTGCTAGATCGTCTCTTCTTGTGGATCTTCACGCTTGCTGTTCTTGTGGGGACAGCTGGAATAATCCTTCAAGCACCAACATTATATGATGACCGTATTCCTATAGATAAGCAGTTCAGCGAACTTGCCACCACTACAGTTGTCCGCTGCCCGCCTCAGTAGCAATGTCGCCTTGGCAGTGGTATTGCCACACTTGGGAGCAAAAACAACATCGCCACTGCTTCACAGCTGATTTTTATTCCAGCATACTGTTAGGCTGTCTTCAACTATTGGAAGTTCCTCAAATGTGTTAATTGTATGAACATTTGCAGAAATACCAGGAACTCTGTATCCGAGTCCAGCGATACTGCACAACGTACTAGTTATGGGACCCATCCAATAATGCCTGTTCGGTGACCATTCAGTCACCCTTGAACTGACAACTAAGGCAAACCTTTTAAGGGCCATGAAGGCAAACACATTTTAACACTGATCAGCATGAACTGCATTTGTGTTTGTATATCTGCAGATATCTTCTGTATCTACACTGTGACATTTCACTCTCCTGAATCATGTCATCCTTTTATAAAAGTCTAACACATACAGGTACAGCAAAGATGAAGTTGCTTTCACTACTTTGTTTACCTTTGGATTGAATGATTTTAATAGTTATAAGCGCTGCTCAAATAAATTAAATCGGCACAAGAGTAAATAGAGATAAGATATACTGCATACAATGACATTTGGATAACTAAATATGAATTGAAGTGCTAAATTTTATAATGCTGAAATTCATTCTTATTTTGAAGGACTTGGCAGTAAATAATGTTAAGCAACATTCCTATTGAAATTAAGGTAGTGTTCTGGAAAAAAATTCCCAAACTAAATAAGGAAGAACAACAATTCATCTTTCATTCTAGGATTGGTTTAAAAAAGAAATACTTGAAAGTGCTTCCAAGGCACGTAAATTTAATGATATACTACCTAACTCGACAGGGATATCTTCACGTCTTTACTGGTACAAAAGTCTCATATCAAATTAAAATTTCACATCTAATGAATCTGAATGGATTAAGTAACATTTTTGTATGGATGATAAAATTTTACTGCCCACCCTCATGGTATAAGGTAGTGCATTTGCCTCATATTTCAGGTCCCAAGTTCAGAGTTAGGGTGAGTTACCTGGATAATGTCTTCCAGAGTTTTCCCTTATCCTCAAAAGAATGTCAGAAATTTTAAACTCTATTGTCCCTAGACCGATTTCAACATGATTTTCATTAGCAACTATGATTTATTTTTACATCTCTTCTAAAAATAGTTTTACAAAAGCTTTGTTTTTATTTATTTCATGTTAACTGAGATAAACATTTCCAAAAATGTTATCATTCTCGTTTTGTTGTGGCACAAGAAGGATACAAGAAGTTGAAGTGATCATCAGATTTTTATACACTGGTGCTGAAATCCATACTCTTTCCATAACATCACTACAAACAACTGAATGGTGACCTCTCCAAAAAATGATGGAAGTATTAAAAAATTCAAATCAATAATAACGGATATCTCAGAAATGGTTGGTGCTAAAAAGTAATTAAATGAAATAAATTATGCCTTATAAAGAGATCCACATATATTGTGTTTTGTCTCTCTCTTATGGTTTACTAGTTATACAAAATTATACACAATTATACAAAATACATTCCAAATGAAGACTTCATAGGCTACTCCCAGAAAATTTAAGATATACATTTATTCGTCATGTAAATGCCTTTCTTACATGTATGATATTTTAATCAAAACCATTAACGCTATTTTTTGAAAAAATCAAAAATGAAGAAAAATGTTCCATTTAAAGGGTAGTTTAGGGTAAGGATATTTTCTTGAAAATTTTTGTGCCACATCCTTGGAAGATGCTGAAATTAAATACCAACTCTGGTATTTATCCGGCATTTGGTTTTTTATTTATGTTATCCAAAAGCACTCACACACAAACTTTTTTTTCTAATAATGCTTTTTAGGATTTATGGTACTTCAAAACGTGTATTTCAAGTGAAATTTTGATATCAATTTTTGGATGGATTGCAATACTTCCTTTATCTACTATAAGTAGGTGCTAGAGTAAGTAAACACTGTTAAGTAAAGTAATTTATTATGAAAATAAGACATTTGGATGTTCCTTTATAATCATTATTTGAGTTAGGTAACATCATTAATCTTCTGTTGAATAATAAAGCTCTTAACAATTATATCTTCTGAAAATATGTTCCTCATGAAATAACTGGATTGTAATAATGGATTTTGGAAAATAATTTGATTTATTGATTAATACAACATGTATAGAAAAACACTGACAACGCTTAGTATATTAGGTGGGACATTAAAGCGAAGATTATTCAAGAGGGAAACCATGTCCGAAAATACATAGTTTGGACACTGTGGGGCATTGAAGTTTGTAAATGGTGCAGATATGTTAATGGATGTGAATTAAGAAATCCAGCAATAACATCACACTGTGCAGTAAATTACAAAAGGGGTTCAAACTGTTGATCTCCTACTTGAATGCAGAGCATACATCAGCGATGCAGAAACAGGCACACATGGTTAAATAAGTGCAGATTTGTGTTCAGTATTTCAATTGCACAGTCAATTCATATGATAAGGATCTCGTCTGCTGTTACAAGGGTAGCATACACTGTAGTCTTCAGATAACCCACAGAAAATAATCAAAAGGTGTAAGATCAGGTGACCTGTGATGGCCATAGTACAGGTCCCCCTCTACCAATCCATTGATTGGGATATGTGCCATCCAGATGGTGCCATACATTTGCATCAAAGCGAGCTGGAGCTCCGTCATATTGCAGCCACATTACCTGATGAACCCGTAGTAGCACATCAAGTAGAGTAGGAAGAACATCTATTACAAAAGTGAGGTAAGTCGGTACTGTTAGTCTGGTGGCGATAGATGTGGTTCAATGATCTGGTCATCAATTATCCCAGCCCATATGTTCACACTGAACCTGTATTGGTTATTTCTAACCACTTGTGAATACAAATTTTCATCTGCCCAAACATGAATGTTGTGCAAACTTTGATGCCCCACAGCGTCCAAAACATGTATTTCTGGACATGGGTTCCCCCTTGAAAAAATGTTCACTTTAACGTCCTGTCCAACATACTAAGTGTTATCAGTGTTTTCTCTATACACACTGCATACAACCATAAAATTACAAATTACTGGTATAGTCAACATACCATAAAATATTAAACTTAAGTTATAATTGTAGAGTTCCACTTGCTCATACAATCCTTTCACTTTATAAAATGGGCTGTCCATCAGCCATCTCCATAGGGTGGCTCTAAATCTTGGTAAAATGATATCACCTGCACTCTGTTTATATCTAGAAATATTTTCATGTCTCTTACCATTATATCCTGCCAAACCCTTCATATCTTTTCTTGTAAACTCAAATGTATGTGATGAATCATGTCTAAAAGTTTAGTTCATAATTATCTTCAAATATGTGGAAGATGTGGAAGATTACATTTTTTCATAGGAATTAACAATGGAACAGAATAATTTTTAATTATGAATGATTTACTTCCTAATGCATAAAGCCAACAAAAGGAAAATAGTAAGACATAGTAACATAAGTTATTGAAACTAACCCATTTCAAAGAAGAGCTGGACTAATGAAGAACAATTGGGAAAATACTTCATGTCCGTCCAAGTTTTGTGCAGAAAGATTTGATGCTACTAATTAATAACTAAGTATGAATGCTGCCACATGCATAAATTGATCCTTCTTATATAAAGCTGTTTGAAAATGTAGTTCCAAATGAGGAATGCTTCTTTCTACAGCATAACTACATTTTAAATTAATACGTTAGGGCAATTTAGGTAGAAACCTTATTTTAAAAATAAATATTTACGGATATTGCCATTTGAGACTTGATTTGGTAATCATAAACATGATGTTTTCCTCTAGAGTTGTCAGGACTACTTTTTTACAATTAGCCACCATTTTTCCCTCCACAAAATCCATTTTTTGATATGAAGTAACAGTCAGATAAGTCATCTAGTTTGTCATCACAATAGAATGGCAACTTAGCACTTCAAAAATGCAAAGTTTAAGTATTGGAAATTTCAAGTAAACAACAACAAATATTTTTGGAAATAGTTATGCCACAAAAGCTTACTTAAATAAGACCAAAATTTTCCCTGATAAGTTACGGTTTCCCAGTTGCTTAAAGTTATACAAAATTGAATCAGAATTATGAGAACTTCCCAGACTATTCACATTAAATATAAGGTGTAAATTCTGCTCTTTTTGTAAATACAACATACAAATAGTTATTTTTGTGAAATGAGCAAGAGCGAGAGTAAAAATTTTTCTGAATAAAGGGTTGATTGGTGTGGTAGAGACTTTCTTCAAAATCTTCACCTGTATCCTTCTGTGCTATTTGACTCTAACATGAAATTTTAAATTTATCCAATGTTTTGGTTTTCAGTTACGCTGTCTTTATGTACACACACACACAGGCCTTTTCCTAAAAATGCTTTTTTGGGGTTCAAGGTATTCGAAACACGTATTTCTGGTGAAATTGGTTGAAATATAATACTTTATCTATCTATTACAGCATAAAAAACAGAATTTACAATACCCTATTAGTGATTTACATTACTAATAAAAAGGAATATTGTCAGTTTCCAAAGTACAATGCCATTTCCACAAATACTGCAAGATTTTATAAAACCCTAACCTCAATTTTTCCCTGCATGTTTAGAGGTAATGAATGAGGCGATCATAAGATCGACCACCCATATGAAGCCAGGGTCCAAAGTGCTAACAGTTACCCAACATTTATTTTATCAGGATATGGAAAATATCACTAGAAAAAGCTTAATCCAAGTACTCACAACAATAACCAACGTCAAACTCGAGTCCTCCAAAGCTCTAGGCAGAAATTCTATCCATTATACCATGAAGCTGGGCACCTAATCCCTTTTGGAGGTATCCCTATAAGTTTTTGATTAACAGATCAGATAAAGTGAGTTAATGGTTGGTACAAGGAAGAGAAGATGTGACCAGATCCTTACAAAACTTCACTCTCATGTAATTTCTTTAATTTTAGACATCATCTGTAAAATAGTGAGCTTTAAAAGTATGCCCAATATTTAACATCAGGTAACAAGGGTTTTTGTTGTTTCATCACCTACCAAGCAATACAAACTGTATTTATCTTTTTCTCTCTGCCAAGTATGCTGTTTAACTCAAGGTGTAAATACAACACAGCAAAATATCTTCTGCATAAGCCAGCCTACTATGTACTTACATTGGCAAGCAGAGTAGTAGTGGTAGTGGCAACAATGCTGGTGATGAAGAATAGAAAGATGAAAGACCCAATCAGAATTAGTTATACCCAATTAAAATTGATTATTACTTTTTAATGTTCACAGTATGTAGAAAGGAACAAGTGACATGAAGTGTTTTTACCATTTTGTCTTCAACTGTTGTTCTTATCAACAACTGTGCAATTTTTTTTGAAAGCTTTGGTGCATTTGACTGTAGGTAAAGAAAGAAAAAAAAGGCTGTTTGTCAACCGCATAATGTGAGGAGAAGCCAATCTTATTTTGTTATGCAATAAAGAATTCTGTAAGATATACCAGGAGGAAGGGGTAAAAATGTTATCTTGGGAGGTGATTCTAAGTGCCCACCCCCCAAAAAAAAGTTTTAAGCACATTTCATAGTATCCTAATTCTCATGTGGAGTGAATAAGGCAAATCTTATTAAAAGGTATGATTGGTAGTTGATTGCCTGGTTTTGGCACGTTTATTTTCTTTTTTTTTTCTTCCTTTCTTTTTCTTTTGCTTGAAGTTTAACATCCTATAACCAGGTAGGTCATAACAGATGGTGAATAAACAAAATGGTTGAAATTATGCTCAAATGGGACAGGGGTCCTTAAAGCTTAGTTACCCAATATTTGTCTTCTCAGGAAGAGGGAAAGCCCCAGAAAAAGCCTTATCCAGGTAACTCACCTTAACCAATTAGGATCCTCTTGAATGCGAGACAGACACGCTACCCCACACCACCCCAGTTACCAGTTTTGTTTTGTATAAATCATAAATTTTGATAGTTTTAGGAGCTTGCAACTAGGCATTGAATACCTGTGCTAGCAGCACTTCTTACAGACAGTTGTGGCATCACTCACTGTGCAGGAAATAACTGGTACTGTACATCACACCAAAGTTGTTTTATTTATTTTAGGTTTAAATAAGAATTAGATAAGTTAGTTCTCAATCTCTTCTGTTAGATGTTTCAATAAAATAACCTTTTTGATTTGTTGTAGTTTTATAAAGCTCTTAAGACATCAATTTTGCTTTTACCTATATGTTTTTATTGATACTCATGTAAATTAACATTTTTTGTATTTGACAGTTAAAAGTTGCTATCTATTTGGTTTCTACTTTAAATACATATATGTTTTAGTTAAATCATTTCTTTCCTTTATTTTTTTTTATTTTTTTTCCCCCCTTTCTTCATTGTTTTTATTTCAACTCAAAGAATCTTTCAGTTTTATCTACTTACTTGCATAAAACATTAAAAGCTTTATTGTAAATGTACAAAATACTTTGAAGATTAAAAAGCACTAGCAAAGTTAATACTACTAATGTATATGTGGATGCTTTCCAGAATCACCATACATTCTGCTGTGAGGCAGTCATACTTGGCCCAACCTACACTTCAAATGCAATTTCTCAATTGAAATTGAGTTTTTATTTATGGACGCTCTAACTACTATGGTCCTTAGCGTTCCATTCTATATTGGGCGTGAGAGACCGGTAATTTTTCTCAGAGGCCTCTTTATCGGGCTTGAGGTTCTCTTACGTGCCGTAAATCTACGACACGGGACCACCAGCTTTACTTCCCTTCTGAAGGAAGCCATGCTAAGGATTTTTAGCCCGAAAAAATCCATCGCCCTCTACCGGGTTTGAACCTGCAACCTTGGGAACTAGAGGCTAGCACGGTACCACTAGTCCACGGAGGACGACAATGCAATTTCATTCACTCACATGTAGGTTAAAGTGTGAGATTGCCAAGTCTCCTCTTTCGAATGCGTTTTTCTATAAATTTATAAAAGATACAAAAAACTCTCATAGATTTCTCCAGTACCTCCTCAAATGAGATCTTTCTCTGGTTTAAAGTATGATATTTATATCCCTTCCAACCAGTATACCCCACCATGTAAACAAAAAAAAATTTATTGATGATTTGAGAAAATTTGTTTCCACCATTAAATTTGTTCCCTATTCAGATTTAGATTACATTATAATATACTTCACATTTAAGCATAAATTACACTATTAGTAGTTTTATTAACTCCACCTTAGACATGAATAACATTGAAATACAGAGCAAACAGCTTTTTTGTATTTTTTTCATTTATTTTAAGACCATACACTTCTCTAAAATGCTATTCCATTTGTAAAATGCATCTATTTAGATATATACAGTATCTGTGGTATAAGTTCAAAAAAAAACATCCATTTTATGTTTCAGAATGCTATGTCATGAATGTATTATGATGTTAATATATTAGAAAGATATAATCAGATTTGTAATTTGATATGTTATATGTCTATTGGAAATCCTTGCAAAATTTTCCTTTTGCATTGTTAAAGGTTTTGGATAGACCCCAGTAATGACAAATTTTGTAATAACAGTTTACTCCCTAATATTCAAACATCAGAACTGTTAAGGGAGCATGATTCTTGTTACTACTGTGACATAATAGATACACAATATTGAAAGACACATAACATGTGTTCATTATATTCTGTTCAGTGTAGTTTATTATAAGCCATACAAAGAGAAACAAAGCTTTTTTTCTTACTGAATTATTCTTGAAGACAATATTTTCCAATTTGGTAAATTGCCATACTGCCGTAAAATAGTGTGATTTCAGTGATGTTTGCTACACCAACTTATAACTGGTAGATCTTGAAACAAAATTTCTTGGTAGGGAGATACAGTGTGAATCTTAATAAGCTATAATGATGCAAAGTCAGAAGAAAGCAAAATAAATAACAAAGCAATCACTAAATTACCTTCCTCTAAACTGATTTCTAATAAATCTTAAAATTTGGGTCACAACTGCAAAATTTTGTATCAACACCCTTAAAAGTTAAAATTACTGGACCATATTTTTCAAACAAAAGTTAAAATGTTTTGGAACAAAATATAACATTCTTTATTGAATAGGTATAGGTAAACACACATCTTATTCTGGAATATTATTACAACTAGATATGTTTTCATCTCTCTAAAAATGTATCTGCATCAGAGCAATGTATTAGGGTAGGAAGTAATGACCATTTGGCTTTAATATGTTTAGAAAAAATATTTTATTTAAAATTCTTATGCGACACATCCATATGACTTCCTCTACCCTCTACTGTTTATTAGCGGGTATACAAAATAGTTTTACTAAAGCTTAGTTTTATATCTACTTCACTTTAATCCAAATAAACGTTTGCAGAAATAGCTATATCACACATTTCATTGTAGTTACAAAGGGAATAGCGAGAGTAACATGTTTAAGAACTGGACGCTAGATGCTGGCCTTAAAATTCCATCTGTTTCATTGTAATCATGAGAAACAGCTGAATGTTGACAAGACTTTAAAAGAATGGCTAAGTATTGAACAATTCAAACCATTAATAATGGATATCTTGGAAATCACTGATTCCACAAAAAAGTTATTTGAAATAAACTGTGTGTTTTAAAGAGATCTACATTTCTTGTGCAGTACATTGTCTATCACTTAACGTTTATCAGCTATACAAGATTACACAAAATTCCTTCCAAAAGAAGAGGACTTCAAAGGCTATTCCCAGAAAATTCAAGATATACATTTGTTTGTTATGTAAATATCTTCAATATATGGTATTTTAATCAAAATCATTAGAGCCATTTTTTAAAAAACAATAACTTTCAAAAAATGTTCCATGTAAAGGGTAGTTGGGGTATGGAGATTTTCTTTAAAATCTTTGTGTTGAACTTAAATACCAAGTTTGGTGTTGATCCGACTTTGCATTTTTGAGTTATGGTGTTCACAGCCACACAGATAGGCACACACACAGACTTTTTTCTAAAAATGATTTTTTTTCATTCAGGGGCCTTTAAACATGTATTTCGGTGAAACCTGTATCAAATTTTTCGGTGGAATACAATACTTACTATGTACATGGTAGAGAAAGTAAATAAAAACATGTCACTTACAAAACTGAAGCTTATTCCACTTCCGAACATAATCACCTCTGTTATTTACGCATCTGTCATGTCTGTTCATGAGCTTTAGAATTCCTGTGTTGTAGTCCATTAAGTGGAGATGTAGTCCATTCCATCAGTCCATTAGGTCAAGATTTTTGGACACAAAGAAAGAGAAATGTTTGGGAAAGAAATCTGTAATCATCTAGGGTTACACGTCGGTCTTGTACAATTTTATATTCAAAAATCAATACCTCTCATCTCACTGAGTATCACACAGTTCATACTGAACAATCACAGAATGCACAATAACAACTGATTTTGCCTGAAATCACGCACCACTGAGAAAAGATGTTAAGGAAACCATTTGACCTTAGACAGAAGCCTGACAGTGGTCCATGCAGCAGAATGCACACGCTTCGTATATTACCCTTATAATTGCATGATGTTCTGGCTAAAACAAAATAGTTCTCTACAGTAATAGTATTGCTTGTTCTTCCATTATTATACTGAACTTCAAAACCTAAATGGATATAATTAATTCCCCTACAACTTAGTTCTTCTTATTCTTACACATTTATTTTTTAACTGGCCTGGGACTTAGTTTTTAGGAGAAAAATTATTAAGAAATGTAACAGTTTTACATATTTTGTAGTAAATACATGTGTGATGTATGAGAGTTTTTATATTGGACATTTTGTTATTAATTGGTTGATTTTCACATTTGTGTACCTAGTTTTGCTAATACACATAATTATAAATAAAAATAAATGTTAGGAAAAGTGAGGTTTATTAAGCTAAAAACGCTAAAACAAGTTAAATTTTTTACTATTAATCTCAAGCAATATGGACTTGCTTTTATGCTTATTATGGAAAAAACATATTATAGGTCCATTTATTGTTATTAATGGATGCTGCAGGAAAAAATTAGAATAATAAGATGCTTTATAGATATGAAAAGGCAGTTCAACTCTGAAAACTTAAAGTTGCAGATTTTGAAAACAGCAAATTCCACAGAAAATGTCTTTTACATACATTGTATATTTCAAAGATGTATTTCTACATGTGTGCCTATTTCTTATAGTATAACAACTGTATATAATTATACAAAATTCATTCAGAATGAAGAGAAGTTCACAGAAAAATTCATTTTATTAGTCATGTAAATATTTACCTATACATGCTTTATTTTATTCAAAATCATTAGAACCAGAAAACTCATACCACTGTTCGCCTCAACGTATATCTGTGAAGACATTTGAAAAAAAATTAAATATATCATCAAACTATTATTGATGAACATTTACAGTCCACTTTGATGATAGGCAGTACAAAACTAGAACCACAAATGTCTACAATTATAACAGAGAAAAATCAGTTTCATTTTTCTCATTGAATATGAACTGCTCTTAACATAAAACTGCTTCATGTAACAGGGATAGGTATATATTGCCTATGAGTTACATTGTAATGAGCCTATGAATGAAAAACTAATAATTTGTTAAGTACCTACTTAATTACAACAAGTTAGAATGCATAAGCGTAGATTTTACTTCAACAAAACACTGCAAAACACTGCATCTGGAAACTTAAAGTGCACCTCCTGCCTGTGAGTTTATTGCTCCTATCTTAAACATATCTGGCTTTGCCCCTGATTCGTTCTCTGATGGTTAATATGGCTCTCACTATGAAAAGTTTGGCAAACCCAGCTTTACATTGTTAATATCTGCAATTTGTGTTCTTTAAAAGGAAAGTAACTCCATTCATGGCTAGCACAGTCTGAAAGTTTGTTTCACTTCTTGCATGTATACATGATTGTACATACATTGCCTTGCACTGACTCAATTAGGAAATATTGATGCTCCGAGATTTGGGGAACTGCCTATACCTCAGTTAGAAATGCACTATAGCCCTCTTACGTACATTCTATCTCCCTTTGAGCTTTTTATACATACTTCTCAATTTTTCAACTAAAAAGGAACATTAACTTTTATACAAAATGCAAGTACTCTTACTAAACTTCTGCCTGAGTTAACTGAAAGTTCCCTTGTCAATTTATTTCTGCACATAAGAAATGCATATCAGGGTTTATTCTTATCCACCAATCAAGAGCCTTTTAAAGCATAAAAGTTGGTTTAAAGTAGCACCATAATATGTATTAAAGTTCTTTATAGTCTCAAGAAAACATGCAATACATGTTATGAAACTTATAGCATTCACACTGCATCTCCTTACATTGTACTTTTGCAGAAATAACTGAACATTAACCTTATCTACCCAAGAGTTTAGTCACACAATCATTGGAACACAAAACAGAGCATTTGCAAAGCTATTTTTATATAAAAAACAAACTGTTTAAGCAAGAATAATTAATACAACCTTGACATGGGTAAACAGTAATAAAATAAATGAAAGGAAAGAAGCTTTTGTTCATTGAAATTGTGTCACATCACATGCATAGCTGCATGGTGCTTAAGAGAGCAGACTGAGATAATGACAAAATTACTGCTTACTGTATTATGTAAAGTGAATAATTCAGGAGCTGAGTAGAAGAACACGTCTTAATCCCAAAAACATAGAAATAAGTTTGGAAATTTTTTCTTGCACTGAAATTCTGACATAACTTTCGTTGATTTATTGCAGGACTGCATTCATATAAATCCATAGTGAAAATGAAATTAAATATTTGTAGTGTGCATTAAACCATTTCACTATGCATTTTAAACTTGCCCAAGTTTTCATTTCAGCTATTATTCTGAAGATATAATTTGTGTTTATTATTCAAGTTATAGTTAATATTGACTTAAAGCTTAACAAAAATTAAATAAAATCTTCTCAGTGAGTTTAAGTGATATTCAGATAACTGTATTTATTTGCTTAAGTCTTGAAAAGAAAAAAACAAAAGCACAGAAATATTCTGGAACTCTTTGGTAGTGCCCACCTTAGTTACTCAAATACATACCTCCTCATTCTCATTCAAGAAACAATTATCCCATGGAATGTATTTTTCCATCAATGTGTTTATGTAAAGATTCATGTCTATCTCATTTGCTGGTTCACACTTAAGCAAAATTCCAAAATTTATTTTATCAAACATTTCAAATAATAAGTACCTATACCACTAGTTCAAGCATAAATGGTTGAACAATTCCGATGTAGTGAAAGAATTCAGGGTGAATGAAGAAATAGCACACTTCTAAATATACATGAACCTCATTTATCTGGAAAAGGTTTAACTGGAAGTAATCCAGATTAATCAAAATCTGGTGAATGTAAACTTTAATGTGGGATAGTGAAATTTAGATCACTACAAATGCATGGAGAAAGGAATGTTGAAAGCTGTAGAGATGAGACTGTGATCACTAACAAAAGTGTCATGAAGATGAATGAAATATAATCTCAGACACTTAAGTTTTGTTGTTCTGTAACACTGACCATAGTAGGTATTGTTAACTTGAAGTGAATGACTGATGGTGATCTCTACACTACCTGCAGTGCCTGTATACATTCATATGTATTTATTAAATGATGCATGCATTTTCATGATGAAAAATATGCACCACCCCCTTGACAAATTATGTAAATCACTTGCCAAGGAGTTTTGGAAATCCCTCTATTTGAAATCGTGCTGGGAGAGAGAAATTGTAAATAAACCCGGATCCATAGAGAACATAAATAAACAGAAATTAAACTGATTTGAGTAATAATTATTCAACAAGGTTAAATACAACTTCATTAAAAAGATATAATATGTTTGTGATCTGCATGGTCAACAATTAATTATTTAAAATACTAAAAGGAGCTTTGAACTATTTACAGATGGAAATGACAACAAAATGAATTCAGGAAGTTATTCAATCATATGCCTATTCTTTCCTCATCGTGATACATTTAGCTAGCCAGCACAATTATAAAATACACTGCAATACAATGTTAAAGGTGAGCATTCAAATTACATAAAGTGACATGCACTTTATCCAAAAGTGAATACAAACATTCACACCTTTAATATCAACTTAGTTACAATAACAATTTAAAAGCTGTATTAAGTGTGAAATAGTATCACATATAATTTAGCACCCGTAATAATCAACTCTGTTCATAGAACAAATTAAAGTTCAATTTACATTGGCTTAAAAGTTGCCCTTTAAACAAATGGCTGTTCACACAGCTCAAACAAGAATCATCATTTTAGCCTTTGCGCAAGAAACTAGAATTTGGAAATCACATGGTAGACAATATCTTAATGAGAGATATCCTAAAGTGTCTACTGCGTAAATTAAAAAAAACCTACATTACCAAAAGTAGTTTCAGACTAACATAACCTCACTCATTACAACGGTAGTAACAAGACTGTGAAAAGCCAGTGAAGTTGCATCAATTAAGGTTAAAGTAGCTCGCTCTTTCTCTCCAAACCAAACGCATGGGCTGAGCTGCCGTCTGGAGGAAGGTGGTGGGGCAAGCTTCCATGTAGAGCTAACATGGCATTGCCAATATGATAACTTGGCATTGCCAACCCAATTTCTATACTCAGGGGCAGAGTTTATATACCGCCACAAGTAATCTGAATAAACCAGAAATCTGGAATAATGAAGACCAGATAAATGTGGTTCCTGTATACAAGAATTCCTTCCCGTTGTCTTATATTTTTTACAAAATAAAGGGATGTGACTGCCTCTGTGGTCTGGTGGTTAGCATATCAACCTTCAAATCCAGAGGTTCCAGGTTCGATTCCTGGCTGAGGGTGGGAATTTTTCTTTAGCCAGAGTTATTCCCTATCCTCCCTAGAGTCTGGTAGTATGAATGACTATTTAATGCAATAACCAAAAGTAATATCAAACCAAGGAATAACACCACTATAAGCAAGGATACACCATTATCGATGAGCAATTATTCCAAAGGATAGCTGCCGATATGACCCAAGATGACAAAGGTGGTATATAAATGGAACAAAAAAGGGAAAAGGGGGCAGATGTATGATACAAAACATCCTGAATCAAATAAAGCATTAAAAATGTTTGGGATTTTTCCAATTTCAAACATCTGAATAAATTTAATAACAGAATATAGACTGAAAAAATTAATATAAGCATTACAATGAATAGATGGTTCATACCAATTGACCAACATGCTATAAGCATTTCTTCTGCTCAACCTCTTTGTCTCTGCATTCTCCTACATTTTACTACAGTTTCTTTGAACTTTCTAAAATTAATTCATTTACCCAGAAGTCTAATAAAGCACCAAAGTCAGAAATGGAAAAGCAGCTTAATTCAGATTAAGTCATTCTTCCACCCAACTCCTCAGTTCTAATAATGATATCACTTCAGCGAGTAATGGTGAAAAATATTTGTATCTGCCAACCTAAAATATCTTTTCTTTTGAACTTGTATATATGTAGTTTGTTAATGATTAGTTACACTTTTAATATCACTGTGTCAATGGGACACAAAAGGCACAAAGTATGTTATAAAGCATTGTGTAATTTGTAAAAAGAAGCATGGTTAAGTTTAATGTGTGATGTACAGGGATGCTCTCAAGGACCAAACTTAATGCAAGGAATGATACATTTCATGGTAAATTACACTTCCAAATAGCAGTTACTATTTAAGTTCACAGGAAAAAATCCAAGCCACCTTGAGAAAAACATGCAACTAAGCTGCTGTATTTGTAAAAAAAAAATTCTAAACCTGTGGTCGGAAAGAAACATTTACTTCCAGAGTGAAATGCTATGGGAAAATGTGTAGTTAAATGGTAAATAGTAAATCTAGTACAGAACTGGTGATTATTATTCAAGAACTGCCAGCAGGCCAAAACATACAAGAACTCCTGTAGATACAAAAAAAGAATCTGACCAATTTTCAATGAATGAGTGTGTGACTTGTTTAGAAAGTGTATAAATCCATGAACTTTTTGTTTTCTTTTCAAAAAGCAAATACTATAATGAAATGTGAGAACTTATAAATAAATAAAGCACCAATAATAAGTTAGACTCTTGAAACTGTACATAGGAATAATGTGGTGACTAACATAAAACTGTGTGCTGAATTACAGAGGCTCACTAGCAATTAAGTTTCTAATATGTCCTATAACATGCTCCTTGAATAAAAACTACATTAATTGAGCAACTTCATTGTGGAAGTTAATAGCCGACATTTTGGATAAAACTGAGTTAAGTAGAGGTTTGAAAAATGATTTTTAAAGGTGAAGTGCTAGAATCAATTAATACATTGAAGTAACTTGCTTCCACTTACTTCCCTCTGAAAATTAAGGGCATATTTAGCTGCAGAGAGACTAATTGGAAATATCTGCAGACACTTCCTGTATGTATTTGTAGGCATCCAGTCCAATATGAACTTTCTGATTAGGATATCAAACCTGTTTTTATATTATGTGTACTTTTATGGATATGGAAAGCTTCCCTAGATTTTATACATATTTTAATAATTCCACTTCCCATATGACTGCATAGTCAACAGGATCATAAGCGCACATTAATATTAAATTTTGGTGCATTCATTTATGGTTGAAATAATGCAGCAACAGAGTTAAAATATAGATATTTTTGGAAGTGATTAAAAAATTCTTAACTCTTAGCAGACTCTATACACATTTAACTATGTTTAATTTCAATTATGTTTCAACCAAATTTTAAATATATCAACAAACGTCCTTAAACTCTCATATACAAAATCTCAACTCCATTTGTGCAGAGGTTTGTCTAAAAATCAAATTCTTAATAGGATTTCTCTGCAATTTTAAGCATAACTTTATACCAATTGCAACAATCTGAAATTATTGACATCAAATTTCAGTCTCATATGTGCAGCATTTCAAGAGTTGTTTTATGTCTACATATGGACAGTGTGTCAAAGGAATGCTAAAATGTGTGCTCCAGTGGGACAAACACAGTTAAAATGCTCCTTGTTTTCATATTTCTTTTCGGTTTGCCTGTGTATATTTTCTCATATACTAAGCAGTTAACATGCTAAGTGTCAGATTTCTTACTGTCTGAAGGTTCCCATTTAATTTACTTTTATTAAAAAGTTACTTCAATGTAATAGTTATAGGACTGAAGATTGTATAAATGAAACAATTGAATAGTGTAGTAGGTTACATGCAGTTGTTGGTTTTAGCCACATGCTCTTGTTTCAAATCCTGTTTTTGGTTTTTTTTTTTCAATTTAATACTTTTTGGGATATCAACTTTTACAGTCCAAAAAGCTCAATTTCATGTGGTTTTATGTCTATAAATTTAACAAAAAAAAAACCTTTGGTTTGCAGGGTGATTGACCAGAATGAAGCATTAGTTAGTATGTTGTATTTTCAAAGTGGTGCTTATACAGGTTTGAAATCATTTGTATTTCAACTTCTATTATAAAATTGCTGGTTTCTAAATCTGTTTACAGAACAATTAAACACTACCTACATTAGCAATGCCAATAACACTTCTACAACTAAGGTTTATTGTTTAAAGTGCCTTAATTTACATTGGGTTGCTTATTTCAGTTATAAATTCATAACCTCTGCAAAAATCTGTTTTAATCACAGCTCTCAAACTTCTAACCACTAATGATGGACATAGCTCTATATTGGTAACTTTGAGGTCTTTGGGAAATATAAATAACTCTAGAGCTTATTATATACGTAGTTTACCATAAAATAAACTCTTGTCTACCCATATCAATATGGATATATTTAAAAAGAAATTTTCTTTAGCTGATAAAGCCAGTACAGCAGGGATGCAGAACTTAGAGAAGAGTTGGAAGAGGGGGTTATACAGAGGTATTCCTTCCACAATCCACATGTAGACTGCAACACCTTTATCTTACCTAAACAAGTGAGCAGCAAACTTTAAACTCTATGGATGGCTTACACACGCCTTATCTTCCAGTTCTGCATTCCTGGCCTACACTGAATAAAGAAGATGCATAGAAAAACATTTATTACTTTATCAGTAGTTAGACAATACACTAGGATGTGGTAATACTAGTTTAATGTCACTTACAACCCATATTGTTTTGTTTTTTCTTTTGGTCTAAAATGTAAATGTTAGCTGGTGAAAATACTTTTCATTTATAATTCTAACAAACAGAGAAATGTAAGCAGATTAAATGCTGCACTGTTTATGTTAACAAGTCATTAATTATTATTATTTTCTAACATTGTCCAGCTGTCTTCATCTTTCCAAGTCAGCTTCACCTCAGAGTAAAAATGCTGTAAAGACAGGAATTGTTTGTATTTTTAATGTCTCACTAGTAAAAATTAATAGAATTTTTTAAATACTGGCAAAAAATATTTTTATGAAATCAGAAAGAAATAACCAGAGGAATTTGCATCTTAGCTTGAGATCAAGTTGCCATTAAAATCTTCACAGTCATAGTCCTTGCATGATTCAATATAGGTACTTTACTAGCAGGGATTTTCTGATTAAGTGTGCCAGAATGGCATCTGGAACATGTTTTTGGAACTTCTTTCTAGGCTTTTAAAATCAAAATTTCATTAATAAAATTATTTTAGAGGCCTGCATTAAAATAATTTTCATTCCAATTGTTTTAAGTTAGCAACTGTGCATGATATTGCATATTGCTTCATTATTTCAAGGATCAATGTCTAAACTATTGCTTTGCACTTGATTAAAAAATCATTATTCTTCAGTTTGCCTTACAGTTTGTAATCTGTGTGCTATCTTCGTTTGTGCTGTTGGAAGTTTTGTTGTTTTAACAAGCTCTAACAATTTGTACATTTACTTCCCTTAAGTACTTTGCCACCTCTTTGTCCAGATCAAAAAAGCCCTGTTTAGCAGTATAAATAAATGTTGTTAATTGCCACAATTTAGGTAAAGATGTATATGATACCAGTATATCCAACACTATATTTTTTTGTTCCATATCTGGTAGCAATTTCCTTCATCTTCATCTAACCATAACTTCTGTGAGATGCACTCAATGTAAGGGAAAACCCTAGAAAAGTGCTCATCCAGATAGCTAACCTCAAAATAAATTCAAACTCAAACCCTTGGAATACCCTGCACTTGCTATCCTAATACTAGGGAGACAGGCTATTTTCTGACTTTGAATTCACCCTTGGAGGCAAAGGCAGATTTATGATTCCTTTAGTAAGGAACTAACGCATTTTGAAACATACCTTACCAAAGAGCAAAATCCAGTTGATAATAGAGCATTTTACCTTTCTAGATTTTCAAACATCATATACTTGATCTACGGATCATCATTTGGATGTAAACAATTTACATTTTGAGAAAACATAAGAGACTTATTAAATAAAATATATTTTAAACTTAATATTTTAGTAGTATGATATTCAAGTTTTACTGTACATTTTTGCTACTATTGTTCCAAAACTTAATTCATATTCAGAAGCTTTTTCTAGTAAATGTAAAGCGTATTTGTTTTGGTCTATCTGCTTCTTTTTCTCTGCGATTTAGTGGAACATATTTTGAAATACAGTCCATCGCTAAGATAAATTCACTCACTGACTCTGAATGAATAAGTAAATCAACTCATCTTAATTAAGTAAATGGGATAGAATCAAAGTATTGGTTTTGATTTTACCAAAGTAAGGCAACACCATAACCTTAAATATAACAAATACCACATTTTTCTTTTAATTAAAGGAGAGGGCAGGCTATAGCTCTTCTCAGCTTTTCCATGGGTCCACCTATGCTTGGTGATGACATTTGTATATATGCACATCACATTTTCCTCAAATGTTTAATTTTTCTTCTTATTCTTTTATTTATTTATTTTTATTGCAAATGAACTTGTGTAGGACTACACAAAGTACCTAGAGACATTCCCTTATTTTTCTTTGAAACCATGGCTCTCTCTTACTTTGTGGGTTTTCTTTCTCTTGTCTGTCCATATTGTTCCAGTTTTATTCTTCTTGGTCAACTTGCCACTTATGCACTTTGATTCTAAAGATATCTCTGTTTAGGATATCTTCCTGCATAATTCCTGCCAATTTTAAGTTTTTTTTTACTTCACTAATCCACTTCATAGTGTCTACTTATACTTTACTTCTATTTTTGTAGAAATGCATTATTTGTTTTGTGAGCCTGTTTGAGTTTATTCCTTTAATATGTCTATAAAATTTTAACCTTTGTTTTATATTGTCACTGTGATGTGGATATCTGCTTTTGTGTTCAAAATTAATGTTTCTGCTCTGTAACTGTGGTTTAATTACAGTATTATAATGTGTTAATTTTGTATGCTGCACTTCTTATTATCAATATTTTTAGTAGGCCTACATGCTGTTTCCGTTTTTGGCATCTAGTTTTATTAGCTTTAGTTTCAATTCCATGAATTATTTCACTGTGATATTTCAATTTTAAAACTTGTTTAATTAGGAGTTTAATAACTGGTTTAATCCCCCCCCCTAAGTGCTCTACACACCCCTTGTATATTGAAAGCCACTGAAAGCTTTTCATACAAAGAAAGGTCTTGTTCTTGAAAAATAAATTGGTAAGGATAATAAGAGAGGTTATACAGCATACATGCTTAACATAATCTGTTTTAATTGGGCATACTTAGACCTACCTGCATGTAATGATTGAATGAATTAAAAGAACTGCCATTTAAGACACAAGATTGTGCATGTGCCCATCCAGACAGAGGAATCATCTTTCAATAGATACCTTTTTTTCTATTTATGCACTGAATATTCCATTATATACCACTTTTAGCTTGTTTATATTTTAAAGTATTCATTTAGAATACTACCATAGTGGATCATATTGCAGAACCCTTTACCTTCATCATATTACAGTCATATGCATTACCAGTAACGGCTGCTGTATAAAAGCACAGGAGCATGTGAACACACTATTTTGATATTTTGCAGATTTGGTTAATTTTTCTTTGAATGCTATGTAGAGTAACATACATGTGATAATTTAAAACCCAGGGCTGTAAACTCAATGAAACATGGCAATGTCCCTAGCACATCTTGACTAGTGCACATTTAAGTAGCTTCTGAGCATGCACAGCTGGTATAACAATTACCTTATGGGGCATGCGCACTTGAAATGCACTAACACAAACCTTCTCCCATGCTCTGTTTCCAATATCACTATAATTTTACATTAATGCTACTAGGTGGTAGCACACTACAGTAGAAGTTAAGAGCCACTGTAACAGAAGTAGACAATGTACACAAGCACGGAAACTTCTCCCAGTTTCTACATACCATCCATAACCTCAATTACAATTTAATTTACACATTACTTTGTTCTTACCCTAACACGCGTACCTACTTAATTATGAGACAGGTTGTGTATTAATAATTATTGTTATTATTATTATTATTATTATTATTATTATTATTATTATTATTGTTGTTGTTATTAAGAGTGGCTGAAGTTGTATTAATTTGTTTATAATTATAACTATTATTCAGCAGATGCTTTTTCAGGTTTTAGGGCTGATTAACTAAAGTTTTGTGGACAGCCAAAATGTATACTATTTCTCACAAAACTCTACTGTGTATTACTATATGCTTTGGAATTGATATTGATGAAATTATTAAGGTCTGTTTACATTTAAATAGTAGGTAGCATTTATATGGCTAAACAAACATAGTATACATGTATTATTAAATTAGAATCATAATATACTTTTAGTGCTTAATCTGTATTGAAAAGTTAATTCAACAAAGTTCACTGTTAGTTTTAATTTGTTTACTCTCCACAATACAGTGGCAATGTATTTCCATCTTACCTTATAAATATTTTCTTTCATTCCTGGAAATTACTCCCTGAATTTCCCTGCACTGTTACAACAAGATTTCTTTCTTCTTATCCTAAGTCATATTTTGCATCTATCTGAAATAATATAAACATAAATTGGCAATGTTGGCATTAACCTAAATATGCACCACTTTGTATCCAACATTCTAACAAATCTTTGTTCCTGTTGTAGAAATTTAGTGAAATAAAATGCAGCATTTTGCTAAGAAATGTGCTACTGGTTTAAATTTGCAGTAAATGGAATGATATTTTAAAACATATAACATATACCTGTATTTTCAACAATGAGTATGTGAATGTTGTGAATCTCAAGTGATTTTTCATTCATTCCTTGTACAACACAAGGAGAAAAAGGGGAATAATCCTTGTTTCTTATAGAACCGCTTCTAAATGCAAATTTTGTACCACATAGTTTGTAAAACTTTACACACAAGTCCTTTTTTAATTTGTTTCTGTTTTATGTGCGTGTGCATACAGTGTATAGGATGTGCCAGAAATCAAAACAAATATGTAAGAAGCACCAGCTGAGCTGAAGATATTTTTAAAAGACAGTGATAATGTTACATTCCTTGTTAAGCCTGGGAAAAGAAAGATATTTGTTAGATTATATACTCTAGTTTCATAGTTGATTATAGTTGATATGTAAATAGAAGTTAAATAATATTGTTGACTGATTTACAAGAATTGACATATTTGCATTTTTATGATAGAAGAGTTACCAGTTATTTACTTTCTTCCATTGCTCAATGTGTCTGTTTCATTTTATTGGTTAGAATATTATGTGTATGTTTAATTATTCTAACATAAAAAAAGAATGATAATTGTCAGGAAATGTGAAAATGATTTAACCACAAGAATGAAATATATCTAAACTAAATGTCTATGTACCTAAATATGAGATACTAAATAATATATCTAATACAATATCCATTAAATTGCATACCACAATTTTGCATTGTAGGATATCTACAAATAACTCCAGAAAATTTGATATTTAAATTCTCAGGAATTTAACTTAAAACTCCTTTTTAGATCTGATAAAAGGGCCCCAAAGTTTAATTTGATCTTTACAAGATTATTTATGAGTATCACAATCATTGTATAAAACTGGTATTATTTTATGCCTCTTAACACCCACAAGAAACAAAGAAATGACCCTTAGAGTTAAGCATATTCCCACTCGTGTTTTCAGTATTAAATTACATGTACTGCACTTTTTTGCATCATTTCTGCAGGTTATTTCTACATTTCTTAAAAACAAGAAAAAATAGCAATATTAATTAAAATACTCGTAGTTGCAAATTTTAAATAATTCTCTGGCAAACATTAAGAAAAAATATGTAGAAAATGTATTTCCAAACATCCATTTCTGTTAATCTTGGAAAAAATACTAATGACTTTGACCAGTGAAATGCAGTGATGATAAAAATTACTCCAGTTGTGTAAGCACAGTATAGTATATCAATTTGAACCAAATTACCAAATTAAGAATAAATAAAGCCATACAAGGATTATATAAAGAAAACAATTTGATGTGTTTTATTCACATGACTTTCTCTACCGCTCATTAGTGGGCATACAAATTATTCTTATGAAAGTTTTCTTTTCTATCTACATCATTTTCATCCAGATAACCTCTGCAGAAATAGCTATAACACACATTTCGTTAGGATACAAAGAGAACAGCGATAGTCTAATTTTTAAAATTGGATACTATATGCAGGCCTTAAAATCCCATACACTTTCAATGCAATCATGAGAAACAACTGAAAATCGACAGGACTTCAAAACAATGGCAAAGTATTGAACAATTCAAACCATTAATAATGGATATCTCAGAAATGGCTTATACTACGTAAAAATTTATTTGAAATAAATTATGCATTTTACTTTTTTTGTGCAATATATTATCATCTATTGTATAACGTTTACCAGTTATATAAGATTATTCAAAATTCCTTCCAAATGAAGAGGACTTCACAGGCTATTCCCAGAAAATTAATGATACACATTTTATTTTTCATGTAAATATCATTAATACGTATACAGTATTTTAATCAAAATTGTTACAGCCATTTTCTAGAAAATAAAAAATTTGAAAAATGTTCCATGTAAAGGGTAGTTTAGGGTGGAAGGGTTTTCTTGAAAATCCTTGTGTTGCATCTTTGGAAGATATTGAACATGAACACCAAGTTTGGCATTTATGTGACTTTCCATTTTTTAATTTTTTCTCTCACACACTCACGCGCACGCGCACACGCACACGCACACGCACACGCACACGCACACACACACACACAGAAAGAGAGAGCCCTTTTCTTGCATTCAGCAAACCTAAAAATGTGCATTTCCGATGAAATCTTGGTATCAGATTGTTAGGTGGGATGTAATACTTCCCCTACTTACTACAGGTACAGCTTGTGTAATTTGTCGTGACGCTCCATATGCACAAAAGAGGAGAAATGAGGAGTAGTGGTGAGAGTGGTGGGGAGCAAGTGATATCAGAACTTGGATGCAGCCACATACACAACGCATTGTAAACAAATGTGTAAGGTTACCATGCATTAGAGTTCGCAGCAGTTGGAACACTGACCCCCACCTCTCTTATTATGCAAGTGGACTGGTCAGTGCTATTGTGCACATATGCTTCAGGAGTGGGGGACTGTCATGACGATTTACACAAGCTGTAAGTAGTAGAGGAAGTAAATATGTTTTACATAAGTGTAGTATTATTCTAACTCCCCAGAAACAATACAAGATAAGGGATTTATTAAAAGTACCATCATAAGAATCAGTTGTGCGAAACTAAACTAGGTGTCTTAAAAATCAATTACAAGAGTGTCATGAAGTATCTAGGAGAAATAAATTTCACATCACCAAATGTTCATAATATTAGCTAAAGATTTGCAGTGTGCTTCTGGAATATCAGTCTTAATCAGGGCTGTAGCCATAAAATAAAAACTACCCAGGGCACTTTATTTGCAAATAGCATATTTCCATATCATTTAATGTAATTTTTTGGGGGAGCTGAATAAGTCCATGTAGAATTATTAAAAAATACTTGGAGACATTTAATTTTTTTTCCATTGAATCCATAGATATCTCATTCTTTGGCTGTGGGCTTTCTTTCTCGTGTCTATTCTATGTTGTTCCAGTTTTTTTTTTATTCAGTTTGTCCTCTTGTTCAACTTGCTACTTATTCCCTTTATTCTAAAGATATCGCTGTTTAGGATACCTTCTTGCATAATTCCTGCAAATTTTAACTCTTTTTTGCTACACCAATCCACTTTATAGTATCTACTTGTACTTTACTTCTATTTTCGTAGAATTCCATTATTTGTTTTGCAAGCCTGAGTTCATTCGTTTTATATCCATAAAATTTTAACCTTCAGTTTCCATCACTGTGAATGTCTGTATATATTTCATTTTTACTTCTGAGTTTGTATTGTTCACCTATGACTTATGGACCTAAAATTTTTAATTTTGCCTTTTTTGTCTGCAATATTTTCAATATCTGCTTTTCTGTTCAAAATTAATGTTTCTTCTCTGTAAAGGCAATCTGGTTTAATTACAGTATTATAATTAGTAATGGGAAATAACACTATTTCTCGATACTCGATACCGATACTGATTTTTGAGCACCAATATTCGATACTCACACTGTAAAGGTGATAGCTTGCTCACTGAATTATGTTCTTATTAGTAGCTTTTTGTATGCAAACACATGTAGCCAATTTTGTATTGTATGCTAATTCTGAAAATTTTCCTGTTTGGCATTCTCCAATTGCCAGTAATTTTTTTTTTTTTTTTTTTTTTGTTTTGTTTCTTGATAATGCCATATATATTTTTTCATCTGGTAATAATTTCTTTTGGATTTTTGTCAAATTCCAAGTTTGGCACCCATATAGTAGTGATGGGGATATGCAGAAGTCTAGTGTTTTGATTTTTTATTTCCGGTTGAGTTTCTTGTCCAATAGAATGTATTTTAGGGCCAAAAATGATTTCCCTACTATTGTTATTCTGCGTTTTAGTTCTTCATCCATGTTGTTCTGCATTCCTACCAATTGTCCTAGGTATACGTATTCTGGTACTGTAGTACTTTAGTATCAATTGTGATTGGTATGTCTTGGCTACTTGTCATAACTTGCGTTTTGCTCATGTTCATTGATAAGCCAGCTTTTTTGCTGCAATTATTTAGCTCCTGGATCATATTTTGTAGATTTTTGGCATTACTGGTGAATAGCACGTCATCGGCAAAACCTAAGTTTCTCACAAGAGAAAGCCTTAGCCCTTCAGGGACAAATCGGCTGTTCTTTCATTCATTCAATAAGTAATTAGCCATATAACACTCAGAAACATAGTAAGTTTGTGGATTAAACCTCTCTACTACCCACCCTCATGCGTTAACATATATGTTCAATACAAAGATACATTAGATGCAAATTAAAAATTTGAAAATAAAATCAAGGAAATATATGAAATAAAGAGGTATAAAGGAGTCAAAGATTTTTTTTTAAGAATACATGCTGTATTATCTCACATATAAGTTCTGATTTTTACTTTCTCTACTACGTATTGTAAGTAGGGGAAGTATTGTATTCCACCCAAAATTTCGATACCGAGATTTCACCGGAAATACATGTTTTGAGACTCACTGAATCCAAAAAAAGCATTTTTGGAAACATGTCCGTGTGTGTGTCTGTCTGTGTGTCTGTGAACAGCATAACTCAAAAACGAAGAGTCGGATAAACACCAAACTTGGTATTTAGGTTCAGTATCTTTCAGAGATGCGACACGAAGGTTTTCAAGAAAATCCCCCCACCCGAGACTACCCTTTACATGGAACATTTTTCGAAAATTTTAATTTTCTCAAAAACGGCTCAAACGATTTTGATTAAAATATCATATGTTTAAGATATTGTCATGACAAATAAAATGTATATCTCGAATATTCTGGGAATGTCTCCAAAAGTATTCTTCATTATGAACGACTTTTTCATAACTGGTAAACCATAAGAGATAGACAAAATTTTACTACACAAAAAATGTAGATCGCGTTAAAATACACAATTTATGTCATATACATTTCTTTTGTTGAGTGAACCGTTTGCGAGATATTGCTTGTTATTCCCTTAAATTTTCCAATACTTGTACTTTTTCTCAAATTCGTTATTCATTTTTTTATGTCCTGGACATGCAAAGAGAATGGAATGCGCCACATAGCAACCAGCGTTAAAATATTTGACTATCGCTTAAAACCTACCATATTCCCCTTGCATCTACAAGAAAATTATCAATAAGATCGATATCTCCATTAACATGAAGCATATGGAGAATAAGCGTTTGTAAAAATAGTTTGTACAAGAGTAGAGAAAGTCATGTGAGTGTAACACATCAGATTTTTTTCTGCTGGATTAACAGATTTTGGTCACCGGAGTAGGTAAATGTAATGTCTGAGAGCGAGTCACTAAGCCAGGCTATTGCAGAAACAAGATTTAGTGCGTCAGCTAAATGAGCTTCATTCACAACTCGGTTAACCCTGCATATTACATGAATACCTCTACTTCTTCATCCATTGTTTTGCATGTTTTCATTTAGACAGAAGAGTCTATGGAATGTTGCGTCTATGAGTCTATCAAGAACTATAGTCCAGCAACTCTTTGGGGACACATTTGAGACAGTAACGTGAAGTCTCAACTCCGTTCATTCCTTATTTAGCATAAAGTTAAGTGCAACAACTTTGAATAATGCAAAACTTAAAAACTTAAAAGTATTGAAAAAGCTTTATCTTAAAGTATTAGACCTGCTTCTATATGAAGTGTTTTGTTATGTAATTATTTTTTACATAAATATTAGTTGCTTTATGGAGTTTGCAACACGCTTTTGGCGTTGGTTTGAATTTGTTGACTACGTAATGGTTACTGTTATTACGCAATATGCTGCTACGTATGAGAAGCTGATTTCAAGATCTGTTTTTGTTATTTCACTCCAATTTTCACACTATAATATTTAACTTTGTTATTAACACTGCTTCTATATATTATTTATGTTTGAATTTGCCTCGGCTGCGTCAGTAATGTTTGTAGAGTCATGTATCTTAGTCAAGGCGTTGTGCAACAAGAATGTAGACATCACAGAATTTAACTTTTTAAATTCACTTCTTTTATTAATCCTTGCACATTTTTTATAAAGTACTACACTTTTTAAGAACTGTGAGAATCTTTAATACTTTCACTTAGTGCGTATACATATTTTACGATTCACACGTAATATTTCTGTAGAGAACACATCTTCCATCTGTTCACTACCAAGGTTTGCGAGCAACTGAGCAACTTTCAATGGTCAAAACCTGTAAACTTCAGTATTTCAAGTCTCTGATTGGCTAATTCTAGTCCAATAGAATATCTGCATTTTACTTAAAGCTTTTCTTTGCTGTTGATTGGCTAATTTTAAACTGTTACTGAAACTACATTATCGTTGCTCTAATCATGACTAGTAATATTCAAACTCATCATTGCTACAAGGTTACCTCGTTATTACTCATTGTTAGCAACTTAAAACTTATTATTCTCACAGCTCTTGCATTATTAGAGTATGTAATGTATTCACATAACATTAATAAAACATGTTTATAATAAAAATAAGCATATGCAATGACTGTTGCATACATTTTAAATAATTATTACATACATATTGTTTCAAGGCGGGCTGTTATTGAATTTACTTATATAACACAATTGAAATTATTCAGGTATTAAAATACTGCCTATATAACACCAAATATCGAGAGTATCGAGGTATCAACGGTATCGTAGTCCCATTTCTAGTTATAATGTCTTAAGTGTTTATACTTAGACATCCACTTTTGTTCTTTTGAGTAGCCAATTATTGTTATCATCATCATCATCATCATCATCATCATCATCATAATCATTATATTATTAATATTATTATTATTATTATTATTGTTATATTACCACTGTTATAAACACTATCCATTCACACTTCTCAATTAATACAAATAAAGTGAAACTGATAGTTGATTGGTCAGCAATGAAGTATAAACTAACTGTAAAAAGTAAAAATTCTCTACTTTACATAACTTTTTTTCTCTCGTCTCCCACTTCTATTAAGTGCGAGCTGGTCATTAGCCGGTAGTAAGCCATTATTTTTAAAGCAAGAATAAAATGATCTTGCCATGGCACAACTACACCCCTGGTCCTAATACAAAGCTAGTAAAATATGTGTGTCATCCTAATGAGAAAGCAATTTTTCATCACAAAAAACAAATACCAAGCAATGAATTTTTAAATTTCACCACCATGCAACTTCAGCAGTTAATCATTCATTCTAAAAACCACACACACACATACACACTTCAAACAATAACAGTTAATCTAGAGCAGATAATGGAAGTATTGGATACTGAAACATGTCCTGTGATTAAAAACATGCAAGTAAAGTATTTATGTTGCAACAAAGCATTTGATTTAAGTATTATATACGTCATTCATTTATAAATAGTTCTTCCTATTCAACATAAAATGATAATTTATATAAAAAGTACTATAGAAAGGAAACTGAAGTACCATGATAAAAACTGTATACTTTGCATACTTTTATTTGAAACATACTATACTAATAGATTAGGAGAAGTTTGTATTTTTTAATACATTTTAAGGGCCTTATATACAAACACTTTCACCCAGGTTATTCTTGCTCCTTCGAACCAAGGAGCCAGATGAAAAATTAAACAAATCTTTGTAATTGAAGGAATTTTAAAATAGTAAATTTGGAGGTCAATTGTTTTCTTAGCTTATATCATGGGTTAATTATTTATCTTCATTTCTAAGGTTTGAACATTATCTAAAACTAGCAATTTTCAAAACTAAAAACTTTTAAATATAGAAAAACGAATTCATAATTTAAATGGTTTTACTTTTCATGCTTTAGCTTGTTGCTATTGTTTTGTATGAACACAATCTTATCTCATTATTTGAGAATATGGTCAGAAATAGGCTTATTTGGAAAACATTAAAATCTCTGGATGTTATATAGATATCCTATATCACCTTTATGAATTCCCAGTTAATTTTAAATCATGCATTATTATAAAGCAATATAAAAATAAAAGCCTAAATAGTAAATACAGAGGAACTAAATTTCAACTCCATACAGATGTAGTGGAAGCTTCAGATAAAGAGAAGACATAAAGGTAAGTAGCATTTAAATATCCAGAGAAAGATAAAACCAAATAGTCAAGACATTAAAAACAAATTATAGCAATATTAGCTAATGTGTTTTCAGTCTATTTTATGAACCTCTTACAAGTGTATTACAAAATTGAGGCACAAAAGGTGACTAATAAATTCTCAAATTTCAATGTACATCAACTATTAATACATATCGGTTCCATTTCTGCTAAATATCTCCTTGCTTAGAGTTACATACATCACACACAACATGTATGTAACTTTTAAATATCGAGAAAGATAAAGCCAAACAGTCAAGACATTAAAAAACAAAAAATATTCTAACAATATTAGCTAATCTCTTTTCAGTCTATTTTATGGAACTCTTCCAAGGTATTACAAAAGTTTGTGCACAAAAAGGAATTAATAAATTCTCAGACTCCAATGTGCATCAACTATTAATATAGGACTCATTTCTGCTAAATATCTCTTTGCTTTGAGTTATACAAGTCGCACACTAAAATCATATATTTATGTTAATATTATGAAGACAGAATAAATTGATATATATTTGGTTTGTTAACGACGCTGTTAATTGCCAGGATCATATCAGTGCTGCCAGTGTGCTGGAATTTCATCCTGCAGAAGTTCTTTTACATGCTAGTAAATCTTCTGATATGGAGCTATCGCTTTTAACCACACTTGAAACCCATCAGTCTGGGCTGGGTTTGAACCCGTAACCTTGGGATCAGAAGGCCAGCGCCTAACCAGCTGAGCCACCCTGACTGACAGAAAGAATATTTGTCTATGTGCATTGGGGAGGGTTAGAGAAGGGTAGAGTTAATCTTGCAAACCATTCAACAGATTTTGATAATTCTTTTAACATTTAAAGGCACTATTATTCTCAAAGGACACAGGCTACAAAATATTTCAAAAAATATTAAAACTGGGGGGGGGGGGAGGTGGTCTCTGTATCATGTCACACAATTTCAAACTGTTTCATTAAATATAAATACAATAGGATTCTTTCTTTTCTTTTGGAATTTATTGTGAACATGGCAGAATTTTATTATTTCCAAGGGTTAAATGAGGTACTTAGAATATTTTAAAATTGAGTGATTGGAGGGAGAAAGTTCGTGTAACCAAAATTCCTCGGATTTCACTGAACTTTGCTATCTAGGAATATTTTTGTTATGATTTTGAGAAAACTCTGTACATTTGGATTTTAGAATATGGCAAAATTGATACCTACTTACAAGTTTCAAAGCTTTCAAACCCTAACATATAAGTCAACACTCTTTGTGCAATTATTACTATAGGATCCAACAAAAATTATAAGCCACCTTACGGTTCTCAAAGCTATCCACACCTACCATATTTTCAATCCGTTATGTAGAAATCAGCATTATTTAACTCATCTATCAAAACACAATAAGTATTCCTTATACTATAGGACTTGGCAGAAATCAGGTTACCCAATACATTCCAAAAACTACCCAACTCTTATTACTTTAGTTTTATTTCAACACTTATTGACAAATTATATTGCTTGGGCAATCAGAGCACAATTTTGTGAACTTGTGCTATAGGAATTGGCAAAAAATATAAGATACCTTAAACGTCAAAAGAATACTGCTCTCATATTTTCAGCCCCTTACACCATTTGACCAATCTGGACAAAACGTTGAACACATGCTTTAGGTACAAGTGAAAATTGTAGACTCTGTGCAATGCCAGGTAAAATAGCTAGTATAACTAGTATTATAAAAGAGTAAAAGAGATTCAGATATATTATACAAAGACAAGTATATACAAGGTGTAACAGAATAATTATTCCTAATTTTCTGGTGTGATATGATAACATGAAATTAAACATTTTTTCTTAATAAAGTATTGTCCGGAAATGCTTCATTTTGAGTATAAAAGGCTGACGAAGTTAGAGCTCATCACTCACATTGTGGCTGTATTCATGTTTCAGTTATTATTGTTACCATGGAAACAATAAACAATTGAGGTTAGTTTTTGTTGTACATCACAAAATATCTCCTTGATATCTGTTTATTTAATTTTAAATATTAAAATGCATCGGTATACAAATATTGAATTTGCAGACATGCAAAAGTCATGGTACAGAGCAGCTTACGGCAATGCTAATTTGGCAAAGCGAATCTATGAGGAGCAACACACTCGGCGCCATATTCCTTGCCATGCAACATTTTCAAGATTTGATCAACGTTTTCTAGATAATGGTCATTTCCAGGTAAAGAAAGCAGATTCAGGAAAGAATCGAAATGTGAGGACCTTAAACTTCGAAGACAAGGTGTTACAGAGGTTTGAAAATAATCCACGAACTTAGCACTGGAGCTGTGGCCAGTGGGTATCAGTCACATGTCTGTAGGTATGGAGAGACTTAAGTAAGCACCCTTTTCATATCCAGAAAGTACAAACATTTATCCCAGATGATTATCCTAAGAGACAACAATTTGCTGAATGCTACTTACAGACCGCTGATAGTGAGCCTGATTTTGCTAGACGCATATTATAGACAGACGAGGCATGTTTTTCAAGAGATGGCTTTTTTAATACAAGTCACATTTGGAGTGACACGAATCCTAAAGCTGTAGACAATGTTCGCAATCAATGGGAGTTCTCAATAAATATTTGGGTTGGATTTGTTGATAACTATCCAGTGGGGCCATATGTCATGCCTGCTAGAATGAATGAATATATTTATGGTATTTTTCTTGCGGAAGTACTTCCGGGGCTACTTAAAGATGTCCCGATTATTATTTGGAAAACCCTGATTTTTCAACAGGACGGTACACCCGCACATTTCGGTTATATTGGCGAAATTATTTAAATTTAAATTTTCCGAAGCGTTAGATAGGGAGAGCAGCTCTAGTTGTTTGAGCGGCACGTTCCCCAGATATGACTCCAGTTGATTTTTGTATTTGGAGTCATATTAAAACAATTGTTTATGAAACACCCGTCGACGCAGTAGTAGAATTAGTTGCTAAAATTTTATTGTTCTTGCTTTTGACGATCTTCGTAATCGACCACAAAGATTTCTAAGGACTTGTCGTTCAATCATATGGCGCTATATCTGCTATCTGTCAACAATGGCGATCGCAATTTTCGTATAGTTGTCAATATCTTTTTCGTAATATATAGTCTAATACAAGAAAGTTACAGTATAAACACATAAAGTAAATATAATAATATTTCAAGTTGAGATGCTCTCTTTTTTGCTTCATACTACTGTTCACTTGAATATGAAGCATTTCCGGACATTATTAAGGGGGAAAAAATAATGTTTAATTTTATCCCCTCTATTACATCAGAAATTAGGAATAATTATTCTGTTACATCTTGTATATGTTGGAATCGCATATGTGATGGAAGTAATTTAGGGTCGTCCTCCGTGGTGTAGTGGTTACCACGCTACCCTCTACTTCCCGAGGTCGCGGGTTCAAACCCGGCGGAGGGCGATGGATTTTTTCGGGCGTAAAAATCCTTAGCATGGCTTCCTTCGGAAGGGAAGTAAAGCCGGTGGTCCCATGTCGTAGGTTTACGGCACGTAAAAGAACCTCAAGCCGGATAAAGAGGCTTCTGAGCAAATTTCCGGTCTTTCATGCCCAATATAGAATGGGAAGCTAAGGGTCACAGTAGTTATAGTGTGTCCATAAATAAAACTAAAAATAGAAGTAATTTAGCTGTTTACATAGTGTTTGTATTTATTTTTTAATGTTTATAGCGTTTTTTTCTCTATTTAATGTGGCAGAAACTCCTTATCATTTGATCCACACCAGGCCTGGGTGAGCCAATCTCTTATCGGTTTGAATTCGGGTCTAACACATACGTATTAGCCTGTGAAAAAAGATCAGACCTAGGCGAGGGGCAAAAGGGTGCAATTAATAGGTGAAGTGTAGTTTATACAACGAATAGGCACATCTCGCGCACTGCGATCTGCATGGATCTATTGTGGCTGGCATCCCCCCAGGAGGAAGGGATGAAGTGAAGGAACCACAGCAGACTACAGGCCGGAGGCAGACAGGCCACAGAGACGCGCGGAAGTCCCTAAGAATTCCAGGCTCGAAAACCCATCTCACTGCTGAAGTTGCCTAAAGATGGTGATAAACGACTCGTCGACCAAACAGTACTCCGGTGTTCTTTCATTTGAGCAAGCATCCGCGTATGTGTCCGGCACCGCCATACACAATGAAAACTATAAGCACACCTGAAAGAGAGAAGGAATGACAAGGAAGAAAGGAAATCATGGTAGATGAGAAACCACTTCAGTATTCGCTTAAGGACCAGGAAAAACCACGAAAAAACTAAGGTCAGAGTGGACAGTCGACGGAATCGAACCCGGGACATCCCGAATGTGACCCTCGCATGTTACCGCGTGAGGTTATGTGCATTTAACTCGGCTACTTGTGGCTATGTTGGAGGCAGGGGTGTTGCCGAGCAAGAGCGCACCAAAGCGCCGCCCCAGTACTTTTTATAAAAGAAGAAAAATGTTTGAATTTATTATAATGCAGTTTTATTATACGAAAACATTTAATAAATAACAACCTCCAGTTAAAATAGCAAATGGTCATTCCTGTAATTATCAAGAAAGACCAAATGTCCTGCATCTTTGCTGATTTTACCAGTTTCAGCTAGAATTTACATGTGATTTACATCTTTAGTCAGTCCGGAATTGCTGTTGAGCACCCACCTACGTCATGAGCAAGGAAAAGTTTTACTTTTTCGTAAGTAGGGGAAGTATTGCATTCCGTATCGAGATTTCACCGGAAATGCATGCTATGAGAAGTTTTGAATATAAATAAAGAACTTTTGGAAACATGCCCTTGTGTGTGTCTGTGAACAGCATAAATCAAAAACGAACAGTTGGATAAACACCAAACTTGGTATTTAGGTGCAGTATCTTTCAAAGATGCGACAAGAATATTTTCAAGAAAATCTCCACACCCCAGACTACCTTTTACATGGAAAAGTTTTCGAAAATTTTGATTTTCTCAGAAATGGTTCTATTGATTTCGATTAAAATAGCATATGTTTAAGACATTTTCATGGCAAATGAAATGTACATCTTGAATTTTATGAGAATGTCCCCAAAAGCCTTCTTTATTCTGAATGACTTTTGCACTAACTGTAATCAGTAAGAGATAGACAAACGTTTACTACTAAAAAAATGTACATCTGGTCAAAGCGCACAATTTATGTCGCATTCATTTTTTGTAGAGTGAACCATTTCCGAAATATTTCTTGTTATTCGTTTGACTTTTCCAATACATAAAACTTTTTCTGAAATCGGAATTCGTTATTCGTTTTTTACTTTCTCTACTACGTATAGTAAGTAGGGGAAGTATTGCATTCCACCCAAAAATTCGATACTGAGATTCACAGGAAATACATGTTTTGAGGTGCACTGAATGCATATAAAGCATTTTTGGAAACATCTCCATGTGTGTCTGTCTGCGTGTCTGTCTGTCTGTGAACAGCATAACTCAGAAACGAACAGTCGGACGAACAACAAACTTGGTATTTAGGTTCAGTATCTTCCAGAGATGCGACAAGAAGGTTTTCAAGAAAATCCCCCCACCGCAGGTTCTCATTTATGGCAAATGAATTGTATATCTCGAACTTTCTGGGAATGTCTCCAAAAATATTCTTCATTGTGAACGACTTTTGCATAACTGGTAAACCATAAGAGATAGACAAAATTTTGCTGCACAAAAAATGTAGATCGCGTTAAAATACACAATTTATGTCATATACATTTTATTTATTTTTTATTTTTTTATTTATTTGGTTTTTTTTTTTTTTTTTGAGTGAACCATTTTCAAGATGTTGCTTGTTATTCCCTTAAATTTTCCAATACTTATACTTTTTCTCAAATGGGAATTCGTTATTCATTTTCTTTGTCCTGTTAAAGCAAAGAGAATGGAATACTCCACATAGCAACCAGCTCTTAAAAGATTTGACTATCGCTTAAAGCCTACCAATTCCCCTTGCACCTACAAGAAAATTGGCAAGAAGATAATTACTGTAAAGGTTTATCTAGATTAACATGAAGTAGATGGAGGATAAGCGTTTGTAAAAATAGTTTGCACAAGAGTAGGGAAAATCATGCGAGTGCAACACATTAGGTTCTTTTACTTATCTTTCGCATCGTTCAGCGTGAGAAGAAACCGTTCAAAGATTTTCATTCATCCTTCTACGTTTACAAACATCACTGCCGAGGTGTCTATTGTGAAGGCAGTAAGGCAAACACGTCTTACGCCAACACTGTAGGAACATTAAAATCATTCTAGAGAAACATTCATAAGAAATCGTAATTATTATTATTATTATTATTATTATTATTATTATTATTATTATTATTATTACATCAATCCTTAACGATCTTTCCCTTTAAGACAAGGACGTTGAGCTGTTTTCTTGCATGTTCAGTTATTTTTTTTTTCAAGCTAACGTACGCTTTGCAATTCAATAACTTAGAACTCGCAAGTGTAATTTAATAATATTATAGATTAAAAATTTTAATAAATAACAGCGCACAAGGCTACAACAGTTCTGAATCACTAGCCCACTGAACAAACATGTAATTTTCAGTTTTCTTGGAGTAATTTTAAAACCTGCGCGGAATAGGTCTCAAGTTTACTTCATTATATGTTCCCTGCTACTTTTGTTGCAAATTCGTTGCAGTAGGATTCAATGCAGCTCGTTTCTTAAGGGGATCAATCGGTAAAAGTTGGTCAAAAATGATGAAAAATTACCTTTAAGGCTTTTAAAATTATTATTAGTTCCAATTCTCTCCCCATATTTATTTTAAGTCACTTTAACTACGCAGTCATATCGCGATGGATCAGTTAGGAGATAGGTACCTTGTGACTCGGTGTATGAAGGACAGTTCGCCTTCTAGGACTCATTCCTGCACCATACCATCCTGCTTCGTCACCTGTCCACAGAAGTCTTAGTGCTAGGCAACTGCATCTTGTCGCAGTATTATGTTCGTCTTATCTTATTTGCTGAGCACCTGTTATTGTTTTACTATTTTTAATTTTGGGTTCTTTGTCCTCCGGCTAGCTATTATTACTCAGTCGAGCAAATATCTCTTGAACAGGGCATGTAAACGGAAAGGAGTTGTTACTAAAATATAACACTGATAGAAGAATTTGTTTTTACACTTTTATTGCCGTCACACTTTATTAATTTCACATATTTACTCTTGATACACGTCTGACTGAAACTGTTATATTTTCGAATGTAACTACAATCGCTTATTTGCCGCGCACTATTAATTCGCGTATTTCACATTTTGTAACTAACTTTACGACGAGAGAGATTCTGTAGAATTGCGTAATATGTACTTCATGAATGCTTCCGTGTAACTCGCGAGAGAGATTTCTTAGAACTGCGGGACGTTTGTCTTGTGAATGATTCTGTAGAACTGCGCGATACTCCAGCAATCCAGCAATCGAGAACAGGTCGCCCAGGTTTACCTGGGCGGAATATAATCGCCACAGTACCTAGCCGCGTATGCGGCTTTACCTGTGCGATAAAGGAGGTTTAAAAGAATATACACAAGCTTTTGATTTATGTCTGTCTTGGGCGGGGTTTAGCTTTCTGGACTACCATTTGGCTGGGTCTCGGCGTTTCCTCATGGGCGGACTAGCGACCATGCGGTGACCAAGCCCAATGCTGCTTAACTTGGGCGACCGCTTGTGTGGTCGTCAAGTTAAGCAGGCCGGCATGGCAGCAAAGCAAGATGGGAATACAGGTAATGGGATGGGGGTACTCAAGTTGGCGGCAGGGCGGGTCGCTGGTAGATGGTCACTCATCCAGCCAGCGACCGGGCCCAATGCTGCTTAACTTGGGGAAGTTTGTGAGATGAGGGACTGGTAGACTTCAGCCTCGGGGGCCCAAGCCGTCTTTCGGCAACTGGTAGCTCTTCCTCCGCCGTGGCGCCTTGTGGTCATAGCGGCCCAAAGAGTTAACCAGCTGGTTGGGGTGGTAGGTAAGCTTCGCGTACATGGTGCGGGTTCTCTCCCGCACCACGTCCACGATGTATGGGAGACCGGAATGGGTCTTTGGCTCCAGAATTTATACTTCCTCACCCCGATATGCCTAAACATTATAATAGAGCTGCTATTGGTTAATAAATCGCGTCAACATTATCGTCTATTTCGTTAGCCAATAAAAATTACAAAAACATATGCTCTAGGGAAGATATTCCCTCCATTTCTAAAGAAAGGCGCGCTACTCTGACGTCATTTGTTTGTCTCTTCTAATTGATAAACATCTCACCCCATCGCTTTTGTTACCCGCTCCTATTGTCAGTTTCAGTGAGGCCGTGTAAACTTATTTCCTAACAATGCTTATAGCTAACAAACATCTAAAATCATTGTCGTACAATAATGTTAATTTACACTACAATCACTCTGGCATTCACAGTGTTGTGATATAAAATGCTGCCTCAATCTCCGCTTCTACACATACTGGGAAATGACATTAGGGTGCCCTCCAGTTTATCTGCTTTCATTATCTGTGGATAGGGAAACAAAAACAGTATGGGAGATGGAAAAGTACATAGAGATTTGCAATAAACTAGGACGAGAACAGTTATGGGAACTTGAAAGGCATAAGGCATGACGAGGATATAAGAAAATGTCCAATGTGGGGTGATGTGAACAGGGATTTCCACTGTATATCACATTGTAACCAAACACAGACATGGACAGAACAAGTGTGGCAGAAATGGAAAAACTTGGATAGAGAAGTATTAATAAGGAAGATTCTGACTGTAAAAGGTTAAAAATATATAAGCTATGGGAACTATTTGGATAGGGTTAAAAATAAATTATTAAGAATGGCTATAAAGAAGATGGGGCTAAAGGCAAACGAAATAAACGAATAATTTAAGAAGTAGACAGTGGGTCATCAATACACGAAAAACCAGGAGTTGTTTGTATTGAGACCGTAAATCGGAAATAAATATTCATTCATTCATCTGTGGATATATATTACCATCTATTTTAATTTTTATTGCTTTAGACTTAAGGTGGAACTTTGGGTCGTGGTATTAAATATCCAGTATACATTCCGGTTTTACCATGGCGACTGAGGGAAACCGCAAAAAAACCTAGTCAGAACCCAGGAACTCCCAATGTGGGCAACAGAACCGCCTGAGCCATACCGTTTCGTAACTTCCAATTCTCTAGGAACGTTTTCATCCGAATATTTTAATTATCAGAGTGAAATGAGACTTATGTGGCAATTTACATAAACCGGAGCTGAGGGCTTGGTTGTGCATTTGAGGTTTTTTTTTCTGATATTTCTCACATTCTTTCCAAAATTTCTAGAAGCGTTTTATGCAAAATTAGCCGCACATATGTTAAGTTTCTAAATTATGTATTTTAAGTAAAAATTTACATATTTAATAAAAAATAAAAAAATCTGATGTGTTACACACATGAATTTCTCTACTCTTGTTCAAACTATTTTTACAAACGCTTATTCTCCATCTACTTCATGTTAATCGAGATAAACATTTGCAGAGTCTATCTTATTGCTAATTTTCTTGTGGGTGTAAGGGGATAATATATTTACAAGGGCAATTTGGAAATACAGTAGCCTTTAAGCACATACATATCTCTTAATAACTGGTTACTAGGTGCAGCACCATTCCCTTTCCCACAGATTAATACTCTCTGCATATCCAAGACAAAAAATCTGATGTGTTACACTCACATGACTTTCTCTACTCTTGTACAATCTATTTTTACAAACGCCTATTCTCCACATGCTTCATATTAATCGAGATATCGAGATGTCAATCTTATTTGTAATTTTCTTGTAGATGCAAGGGGAATATGGTAGCTTTTAAGCGATAGTCAAATATTTTATCGCTGGTTGCTATGTGGCGCATTCCATTCTCTTTGCATGTCCAGGACATAAAAAATGAATAACGAATTTGAGAAAAAGTATAAGTATTGGAAAATTTAAGGAAATAACAAGCAATATCTCGAAAACGGTTCACTCAACAAAAACAATGTATATGATATAAGTTGTGTATTTTAACGCGATCTACATTTTTTGTGTAGTAAAATTTTGTCTATCTCTTATGGTTTACCAGTTATGCAAAAGTCGTTCATAATGAAGAATACTTTTGGAGACATTCCCAGAAAATTCGAGATATACATTTCATTTCTCATGACATTATCTTAAACATATGATATTTTCATCAAAATCGTTATAGCCATTTTTGAGAAAATTAAAATTTTCGAAAAATGTTCCATGTAAAGGGTAGTCTGGGGTGGGGGGATTTTCTTGAAAATCTTCGTGTCGCATCTCTGGAAGATACGGAACGTAAATACCAAGCTTGGTGCTTATCCGACTGTTAGTTTTTGAGTTATGCTGTTCACAGACACACACACACAGACACACAGACACACAGACACACACACACACACACACACACACACACGGACATGTTTCCAAAAATGCTTTTTTTGGATTCAGGAGGTCTCAAAACATGTATTTCCGGTGAAATCTCGGTATCGAATTTTTGGGTGGAATGCAATACTTCCCCTACTTACTATACGTAGTAGAGAAAGTAAAAAAATCTGATGTGTTACACTCACATGACTTTCTCTACTCTTGTACAATCTATTTTTACAAACGCCTATTCTCCATATGCTTTATGTTAATCGAGATATCGAGATGTCAAACTTATTGGTATTTTTCTTGTAGATGCAAGGGGAATATGGTAGCTTTTAAGCGATGGTCAAATATTTTAACGCTGGTTGCTATGCGGCGCATTCCATTCTCTTTGCAAGTCCAGGACATAAAAAAATGAATAACGAATTTGAGAAAAAGTATAAGTATTGGAAAATTTAAGGGAATAACAAGCAATATCTCGAAAACGGTTCACTCAACAAAAGAAATGTATATGACATAAGTTGTGTATTTTAACGAGATCTACATTTTTTGCGTAGTAAAAATTTGTCTATCTCTTATGGTTTACCAGTTATGCAAAAGTCGTTCACAATGAAGAATACTTTTGGAGACATTCCCAGAAAATTCGAGATATACATTTCATTTCTCATGACATTATCTTAAACATATGATATTTTAATCAAAATCGTTAGAGCCATTTTTGAGAAAATTAAAATTTTCGAAAAATCTTCCATGTAAAGGGTAGTCTGGGGTGGGGGGATTTTCTTGAAAACCTTCGTGTCGCATCTCTGGAAGATACTGAACCTAAATACCAAGTTTGGTGTTTATCCGACTGTTCGTTTTTGAGTTATGCTGTTCACACACACACAGACACACACACACACACACACACACACACAGACACACAGACACACACACGGACATGTTTCCAAAAATGCTTTTTTTGGATTCAGGAGGTCTCAAAACATGTATTTCCGGTGAAATCTCGGTATCGAATTTTTGGGTGGAATGCAATACTTCCCCTACTTACTATACGTAGTAGAGAAAGTAAAAAAAGAATAACGAATTCCCATTTGAGAAAATAAGTATTGAAAAATTTAAGGGAATAACAAATAATATCTCGAAAATGGTTCACTCAACAAAAAAAAATGTAATGATATAAATTGTGTATTTAGACGCGATCTACATTTTTTGTGTAGTAACATTTTGTCCATCTTTTATGGTTTACCAGTTATGCAAAAGTCGTTCACAATGAAGAATACTTTTGGAGACATTCCCAGGAAATTCAAGATATACATTTTATTTGTCATAAAAATATCTTAAACATATGATATTTTAATCAAAATCGTTAGAGCCATTTTTGAGAAAATTAAAATTTTCGAAAAATCTTCCATGTAAAGGGTACTCTGGGGTGGGGGGATTTTCTTGAAAACCTTCGTGTCGCATCCATGGAAGATACTGAACCTAAATACCAAGTTTGGTGTTTATCCGACTGTTCGTTTCTGAGTTATGCTCTTCACAGACAGACACACACACAGACACACACATACACACAGACACACGCACGGACATGTTTCCAAAAATGCTTTTTTTTTGGATTCAGGGAGTCTCAAAACATGTATTTCCGGTGAAATCTCGGTATCGAATTTTTGAGTGGAATACAATACTTCCCCTACTTACTATACGTATTAGAGAAAGTAATACATAAGCATCATTTCAGGCCAGTTTTTGCGAGTAAATTTTCCGGTGGGGTTTTCAGCATTTAAAATGCTCCTCATAATTCAAGTTTTAAGTTATTAGAGTGAAACTTCGGAAGTAGTGTTCACCAATATACGAGGCGTGTTTTTGAAGCAAGTACAGTTTTAATATTTTGCCGCTGCAGCACTGCAGTCGCGATTTTGAGCATGCGTGATCACTTCCTCCTTCATTAGGAAGCTAAACGATCATCACTTTGTGTTTTTCTGTTCTTAGAGCGTTTCGAAACGTTCAAAACAATCGCACGACCCGCCAATTATGAAGTCAGATCAGTGATTCGGCTTTTGAATGCGATAGATGTTACGCCAGCAAACATTCATCGACAATTGTGGGAGGTTTATGGAGAAATAATAATGGGTGACAATGTCGGCGACACACAGCTAAACAAACTCAAGTTCTGATCGCATCATTTGGTTGGAAACAATTCGACCATCCTCTCTACAGTCCGGATTTGGCACCAGAGATGCCAAAACTATTTTCATATCTTTCTTTACCTGAAGAAATACCTTGGTGGAAGGCATTTCAACGATGATGATGGTGTGAAACAAGAAATGCAGACTTGACTTTCATTACAGGCGGCATCATTCTTTGACGAAGGCCTATAAAACCTGATTTCCCATTGCGACAAATGCTTGAATAACAGGGTAATTATGTTCAGAAGTAGTGTAAGGTAATGAATGATAATAAAGTATTTGGAAAATAGTCTTATGTTATTTTCTTAACAAAAATATCGGTACTTACTTTAAAAACACCCCTCGTATGCTCACTAAAACTTGTTATGTAGTTGTAAGGCAAAGATTTTAAGCCAACAAGCTCACCCAGGCTTGAAAAGAATACATTTTCTGCAAAAGCCGAAACTCACAATTCTAAAACATTATTTTTAAAATCAGCTAATTTAAAAGTACATTTCCTAGTAAACTTACATTCTAGCTTAATAAGAAACCTAAATATGAAATGTTTAAAAATTATAAACATTGTATCGTAAGGAGAATTTTTTTTGTAAAATTGCCTCAATTTGTATTTTAAAACGTACATCTAGGAACGACTTAACGTATATGCAACAAATTTTGAAACCACACTTCATACAGACATGAAATACGATACAAAAAAAATTCAAAACTTTAGCTTTGAAACATTCAAAAATAAGTCTCCTTAACGAGTAGATAGTAGTTAAATTTCTAAAAATATCAACGTGTTAAAGAGTGGAAGGTAGATATTGTTTCTTTCGTTACTGAAAACTTTTATTATTCGTACGTATTTGTTTTAATATTTTGTTTTGTATTCTTTTAAAATACTTTTATACCTGGATCCATTAAACTGTAGTTTCCTACTAAAGTTTTTTTACTTATGTTTGTGATAGTTAACCGAGCGAAATGATTCCGCGGTAACCTATGATACTCGCATTCGGGAGATCTCGGGTACGATTCCCGGCGACCGCCCGCTCTGACCATGGATTCTTCTGGTTTCCCCGAGTTCGTAGGCGAATGCTGAAATGGTTCCTCTCCTGTCCATCATTTCCTTCATCTACATCTGTTTCAGGGTTGAAGGACCAGGCGACAGTATTCGGCGTGTTGCGGCTCAGCGGTAGATGTGTGCTTTGTGAAGGTTTCTCTCTGGCGTCGGTCGGACTGTTCACGGACCCGCCCTCGGGTGTTCTCGGAACAGGCTCCCCGGAGCAGAATTCCAGGGTGTTAGGGGCTTGTAGATGGGCTTGAGCGGTGGCGGATGCATTCGATCTGGGAATGTTACGGACCCCCTCCACGTTTGCGCACGTCTTCTTCCGGATCTAGTCGCCCTTTGGGTCTCTCCCCTTATCCCTCCCTCCTAGGGGTCCTGTTTGAAGCACAAACGGTCACATAGCCCACGTAAGGTGCTCTGCCCAATTTTGGGGGCACTTCATAACCTTTACCTTTTTGTAATAGGTTTGGCAAATTATTGACACAGATGTTAACTGCTTTATTTAGTAATCTGCACTTTTGCTTCACTTATTTTATTAATAAGTCTGAAGTTAGTGTATTTTCCCCCCATATATCTTGCTGTGGTCCTTTGAAAATAAGACCGTCTGACATTTTTGGTTGTAAGGCATTCGAGTTACTTAAATAACTGCATTGCAAGGCTCACATTATTACGTAGTTTAAGCTTATGGTTCAAGAAGATTGGAGTTCCACCAAATTTCGATTTAAGGAAATGAAGTTCCGCAACACTAATACTTAAAAATCTGATGTGGTATACACACATGACTTTCTCTAATCTTGTAAAAACTATTTTTACAAACGCTTACTCTCCATATGCTTCATGTTAATCGAGATGTTAATCTTATTGCTAATTTTCTTGTAGATGCAAGGCTTTAAGCGATAGTCAAATATTTTAAGAGCTGGTTGCTATGTGGAGTATTCCATTCTCTTTGCATTACCAGGACAAAAAAATGAATAACGAATATACATTTGAGAAAAAGTATAAGTATTGGAAAATTTAAGAGAATAACAAGCAATATCTCGAAAACGGTTCACTCAACAACAAAAAATGTATGACATAAATTGTGTATTTTAACGCGATCTACATTTTTCTGTGTAGTAAACTTTTGTCCATCTCTTATGGTTTACCATTTATGCAAAAGTCGTTCACAATGAAAAATACTTTTGGAGACATTTCCAGAAAATTCGAGATATACAGTTCATTTGTCATGAAAATATCTTAAACATATGATATTTTAATCAAAATCGTTACAGCCATTTTTGAGAAAATTAAAATTGTCGAAAAATGTTCTATGTAAAGGGTAATCTGGGGTGGATGGATTTTCTTGAAAACCTTCATGTCGCATCTCTGGAAAATATTGAACCTAAATACCAAGTTTGGTGTTTATCCGACTGTTCGTTTCTGAGTTATGCTGTTCACAGACAAACACACACACACACACACACACACGGACATGTTTCCAAAAATGCTTTTTTTTATTCAGGGGGCCTCAAAACATATATTTCCGGTGAAATCTCGGTGTCGAATTTTTATGTGGAATACAATACTTCCCCTACTTACTATACGTAATAGAGAAAGTAAAAGTTACAAACGAGAGTCACGAATATGTCACGAATACATGCAATAATGTATCTGTAATTTAGAATGCGTGCCCTAAGATTGAGCAATAGTTCCCGTATCTTGCGCTAGCTTCCTTTTCTAGCTCACGACAAACGTCATGAGTTTTGGTAGTTGGGACGGAAGCTTGCAGCAACGTTAGGAATGAAAGTGGTTCACAGTAATCGGCAACGGGAACCAGGTCGGAAACAACAAACATAAAATACATTTATTACAATGTGAGCTTTCACAATTAACGGAAAGCTTTACTGGGTCCCGGAACGGGAACGGTTTGGTCAAATTTTAGCGTTTCTATTTCCCGTTCCCGGAATGTTGGATCCATCCTATTCTTTAGTTTCACATTATATAATAAAAATTTCGATGGTTTGTTTGGTGAGAATGTAACACGATGCATGACATGTTCACTGTCTCTGAGCGTTGTTCACGAGTTTGATACTTGAAAGGAAGGAGTTGCAGTAAAATCGACGAAAGGAAACCAGTACCAATTATTTATTTTTTCTGTACATATGAGGGCTGTCCCAGAAGTACCCGACCTAACAAAGAAAACACAAACAATTTGGGAATAAACGTCTTTACTTCTCTACATAGTCTCCTTTCAGCTCGATACACTTTTCCTAGCGATGTTTAATCGCTTCGATACCCTGCTTATAGTGAGAACTGTCTAGTTCTGCAAAATATCCATCAACTGCAGACTCCACCTCTTCATAGTTGGCAAATCTTTACCACCAAGCCATCTCTTGAACTTTGGAAACAAAAAATAATCAGAGGGAGTTAAATCTGGCGAAAAGGGTGCATGAGAAAACAATTTGAACTTTAACTCATTGATTTTAATAATCTATGCGATAATGGATGTGTGAACCGGTGCATTGTCTTGATGAAACAGAACTTTCTTTTTCGTAAATGCGGCCTTTATCATTCAAACGCTGCAATAAGTTTGCATAATACTCGCCATTGATTACTTTTCCTTTTTGAAGATAATCAATGAAAATTAGCCTACGCGCATCCCAAAAAACTGAGCCATGACCTTGCCAACAGATGGAACTGTCTTCGCCTTCTTTGGAGCCGATTCTCTCCTTTCAATCTCAGGTGTGAAGTGATGAACCCATGTTTCATACATGGTTATGAATCGACGCAAAAACTCGGCTTTATTGAAGCGAAACATCGTCAAAGATTCCACTGAAGCATCCTCACGACGTTCTTTTGTTCCATTGTGAGTAAACGCGGCACCCATCTTGTGCACAGCTTTCCCATGTCAAATTTTCAGTCAATATACAATGTACAGCACTTTTTGAAATGCCTAGGATGTCTTGCTAGCTCGCGCACTTTCAGTCGACGGTCATGCAATACCATTTTGTGGATTTTCTTCACAATTTCTCGCGTGGTCACCTCATTTGGTCGACCATTGTGATGTTCGTCTTGGCAACTCGTATGGCCTCGCTTAAACTCTGCCACCCAATATTTTACTGTTATAAACGAAGGAGCAGACTCCCCAAAATAGAACCTAGCTCAGCTTTAATATTAGTTGGACTAAGACCTTTCAAATGAAAGTGTTGTATCACAGTTTTATCGATGTATACAAATTTGCTGAGAGCGTTCACTATTGATGGCTGCCAAACAATTATTGAACAATGTAGCATTGTCAAACTTCAAACTTAAGCTTTATAAGGTTGGTACTTTCTATCATAGTCATTTGTTTGACACAACAACCGCCATCTATACGTCAGGTCGGGTACTTCTGGGATTGCCCTCGTAAATGCGTATCTTAGGGCTGTATTACAAAATTGTATCGATATGTTTTGAATTGTGATGCCGTAATTATTGACAGGAAGATAATTAAACAAGGAAATAATAATATTTTGTCATAAATAATTTCCGTATATCAATGTATAATGTAATAAGCCTGTGTTGAAACATTTTTCCGGAGAAAATGTTATGGGGAGTTAGTTATGGCAAATTTCTGACTTTTGTTGGATGTTAAGAGTGACAGTGAAGATGAAGAGTCTACAAAGAAGTCAAAAGAGAGAAAGCTTCAGAATTAACAGAATAATTTTTGCATTTTTGATTTGTCCAATTCACAGAACCAGCTACGAGATGACATATCAAAACTCGTCAACAGAGGAGGTAACATCATTCTTTACATAAATGGATGCAATTACGAGATAGCAGCATCAAAATTTCAATTGTTTTACAAGTTTTGGTGTAAGCGTCGTCTATTTCTATGGGGTTTTATTTAGAGAAAGAATATCTGCATAGAAGAAAAACAAAACATTTATTGTTTGATTTAAGTACGCCGAAATCGTATTAAAACGTAACTATAACCTGTTGTTCTTCATACTATTACAATCACTAATGTGCAACGTTTAATAAGATACGCCTGTTATATAAATTAAGTCCATAGCACGCTTCAGTGCTTAATTTAACACTTAAGCGCATCCAGAGTATATGTTATATGTAATCAGCGATTATGGCGGAGAAAGAATTGATGACCAAGACTTTACACCGAAGAAAAGAATATTACAGAGCAGTATGTGATATGACAAGGACTTATAATACTAGCAGAGGACCAAAATAGTGTGTCTCTTGCAAATAGGACGTGTGGTGATTTTTCTGGTTACCTATCTAAATACCCACGTTAGTACGTCGACCACCCTGACATGCCGCCTGAGTTAAACTACGTCTCCTATAACACCTGTTTACAAAGTGTCACTTGCCTGCCCTAGAGGCGCTACTCGCGCTTAAGCTTTCTACAGCTTCGCGTCGGCTAGATCGTTGCTTACGTTATGTATGTACATTGTAGATAATTGTCATGTAATATCTAGTAAGCAACGGTGTACACATTTGACTATAAGTTACCATCTATCACATAAGATACTCAAGTGGAATCATCCGACAAATGAAGCGTTTATGTTAGAGAGAACCAGTAAGAGCATGTTCGAAGTAATATCAGAACAAGCAGAAATAATGCGCTAGCAAGAATCCTTAATAGTATTTCCTTCTTAATTGTAGTTTCGGCGAATAGCTCTACTTCATTTAAAAGATTTCGTACATACCTACTAACAGCACAAGCGCAGGCACCAATCGGTCCGCAGTTTTAGTATACTGCTCGATTTTCTGCTACTATGGTGGTAACCTGTATTGCCCATTACCTTTACCCGCGCTAGCATAACCTAAACAGTAAGATTGTTGTAACGGTCAAACAGAGCATTGAATATTGTGGATATTTGTTAATTTAATTCTGGAGTTAAAATAAAGAAGAAAAGAATAAGTGCAGTGTTTGTTCATAAAAGTTTAACTGTGAAAACGATGGGTTTATTAATGAAACTGGTTCTTGCCCCGATCAGCGTCTTATTAGTGCTTTTGGCAATTATATGTAAGTAGTGTGTGCATTGCTACTATGCTGTTGAAATTGTTCCTACATTTAAATAAGATTACAACTATGCTTTAGTAATAAGTTGTATTTTCCTAGAAGCACGTACATAAACTTTCCCGATCTAAGCCCTTGTATAAAGAAAGGTTAAGTGCTTACCTGGTAAATGTTTATTTTAACTCAAAATCTATAAGATTTTGGTATACTGTTTGACTACGCGGACGCTTGCGGAAATTAATAACGTTCCTTTTTTAAACTGAAAATTGATTTTGTGTGTAATTTTAGGCTCTTTCAGTAGCCATTGTTTTGCTAATTGTTTAATTCAACATCCTTGACTGATTTGCTTTTAAAAGCTTGATCTGTCCGCAATAAATGTTTAATATTACAACATGTATACGTTGAAGAAGATGGTTGCTTCAGTATGGAAAACCAATTTGAAGTAGGAGTTGTATTGTAGTTCAACTGTTGGGGAGCCGAACTTGTAGTTACAACCGCACGTATGATACCAGGTAGCCTTCGTCCCAAATTTAAGAATATTAACTTCGTAAGTTGACTGTTTCTTTAAATATTATATATTTACGTTTGCCTCGGCTGCGTCAGTATTATTGTTAGTGACATGGATTTCTTTGCAGGGAGTAGTGCGGTTAAGAATGTAGTCTTACACAGATTATAATTTTACTTCACTCCGTTTAGTAATGCTTGATACGATTTAAATAACACTTCACTGATATAGAGCTGCGAGATTCTTTTATTAATTACTTGCACTTTTTAACACGTAAACTATTTTCATCTCACACGAATACGTATTAAATTTCTCGAGGACGCATCTCGAATCCGGTTAGGAACGCTATCTACAACCAACTGACTTCTGAATTTGTAAATTTGGCTATATTTTAGTTTCTGATTGGCTAATCCTAGTCCAATAGAATACCTTCATTTAACTAAAGCCTTTTTCTGGTTGTTGATTGGCTATTTTATAAACTGTCACTAAAATTTACATTATTGTTGCTCCAATAATGTCTAGTAGCGTTATTAAACTATCTTACTTATTATTGCCTCAAGGTTACCTCATTGTTAACTCATTATTATCAACTTTTAACCTATTATTCTCACAGCTCCTACATTATTAAATTACGTAATACATTCACATAACATTATTACACATGTATACAATAATATAAACATATACAATGACTTAATATACACTTTTTATATATTGTTACATACACCTATTACTTTAAGGCGGGCTGTTATTATATTTTATATTATATAATTTGACAAATCATTAAGTGTTAAAAATACTGCCTGAACGTCGCGTCATTTTGCAATGGCATACCAACCTCGTGTGCTATATATAAACTCTCTCTCTTTTTTTGTTTAGCTAAAGGAATTATATTTGGTGGAACGAGGTTCGGGGAAGTAGGTGAGGTTCCGCATGCAGGGGATGGTGGCTGCTGCTGTGAAGGTAGGGGCGGAAAGCGGAATGCCTTCAATGTTTTGGCAGGGGACCTGGAAGAACGACGAGGCTTAGGAAGCAAGGAGCTATACCGAAAAGAAGTACTGTGCACTGCTGTGCTTAGTTTTAGGCCGGCAAGAATTCAGCGACGTACGCTTGGCGTGCAGAGATTGGTAGCCGGCATACGTTTAGGGTGTGGCTGTGTAATTGTGGTAGTATCCTGAAATGCAGCAATGGAAGGCGGGTGGTGTATCTCGGGAGCAGGGAACGCAGAGTTCTATTAGTTGACGAAGGGTTTGATGCTGTTGTTGTTATCCATTCCCACTTTCATTTTATGTCGCTCAGTCTTTGTATTTATTCTTATAAAATCATCACAAAGCTCCAAAGAGAAAGAAATTGGCTGCTTGCAAAAAATGAGCAATAAACTATTGCATCTATGGCCCCGGTAGTACAGTGTGAGTCAAAAAACTACGAACCGGCAGCAGGGTGTTTTTTCTGTCCGTGTCCTCGGCGCTCGTTGCCGTCTGCCGCTATCATAGAAGGGCGCGGATGAAACCATACAACATTTTTAAAACTACTTACCAACATTTGCTTACCAACTTTATGAAAGGAGGTGCTGAAACTGGCCACCGTCGTTGTCCATGCATTTTTAGGAAACTATTCATCACTCGCCGTAGTTCACGTTGAAAAATGCTGGCAATCTCCTGAAGGATATTTTGTTTGGATATTTTTGTGAATTCAGCAGTAACAAATCACAACTTAAGACGTGGAATACAGCTCATGGAAATATTTCTTTCCTTCCTTCTGTTCGTCTGTGTTTACGCAAGTCAAACCTTTGTATTAAACATGTACACTGCCGTTTGTGAAAATTGCAACACCAAGAAGGAAACGCATGAATTCAATGAATTTAATACCACAGGTTAGGTACATGACAAGTAACAATGATAAACTTTTCAAATCTATACATGACCTTTGAGCCCTAATATTCAGTGTTTGGTGTGGCCTCCATGCGCTGCAATTAGAGCTGCTATGCCCCGTGGCATTGAATCAAAAAGGTTCTGAACAAGTTCCTGAGGGATTTCCCTCCACGCAGTTTGTATTCGAGCCCACAAATCCGTGACACTGGTTACTGGAGGACCGTGACGCACCAGATGCCGACCAACCATATCCCAGACATGTTCGTGGGCGACATTTCAGGCGAACGTGCAGGCCAGGGAAGCTATGGTACCCGTCACTCTTCAAAGAAGACTTGTACATTCCTCGCAATATGTGGCCGAGCATTGTCCTGTTGAAATGTGGCCTGTGGAGATGCCTGAAGCAGGGGGAGTACCTCAGGCTCTACAGCCACCGTTAGGTACCGGTTGCTGCTTAAAGTGCCCTCAATTCGTAGGAGGCAAGATCGGTTGTTGTAACCAATGGCGCCCCAAACCATCACACCTGGTGTTTGTCCGCTATGCCGCTCAACAATGCAGCCCTCCAGGATGCGCTCACCACGGTACCGCAGGACGCGTATGCGGCCATCACTGTAGGACACGTTGAAGCGGGACTCGTCCGAAAAGACTACATTTTGCCACTCAGCACCCCAGTCATGGTGTTCACATGCCCATTGCAGTCGGAGGAGCTTGCGGTTTCTGGACAATGGAAACCGACGTAATGGCATGCATGCAACCAGTCAACCTGCAGCAGACGGCGACGAACCGTTGATGCAGACAAGTTCGCACCTGTTGCAGTGCTCCAGCGTCGACCCAACACTGTGGGTGAAGCTGTACGGTCCATTATCCCGTGCTGTGGTCATGTTCCGTGGTCCAGTACCCGCTCTTCTTTGCGTACGACCTTCATCTATGCACTGCTTCCACACACCCATCATTGTCGTAGCAGCATGCACTGTACGGACCGAAATGTCACAGTATGACAAACCCGCTTCCCGGAGACCGATCATTCTGCCCCGTTCGAGCTCACTCACATGCCGATATGGCTCCCTTTGACGTCGACGAGGCATACTGACACTCGCTTTATTGTTTCCACCTTGTTTGACAGATCTGCCTTGACTACACTGGGCGCAACACTGACCTTGTCGGACCGACACGAGAGGGCCTACGTGTGCCTCATCTCTCTGCAAACCTAATCACTTATTGCTTGCCCACTCTTCTACACTTCCACCAAGTTTCGAGTTATTCGGGAAATTCTTTCTTGGTGTTGCAATTTTCACAAACGGCAGTGTGTATGTGCTATTTAAATGAATGAATTATTTTTTGAAACAATCTGTGTTAGAACCACTAGCTCCAGAATCGTTTAACCATTTACTTTCAACTGCACAAATAGTTCTGATTTGACCTAACTTAACATGGAATGCTTTATTTATATTTTTAATGCGATGAAACTAATTTGTTGATTTTGTCCATTTATAGCTTTCCAAGGCATGGTACATAAACATCCCTTTGAACTAGTGCGGTAAGTGACAATCTTTATAATTATATTACTTTTAAGAATGTACAATTAGAATTGGAAATCTTGGATTTATTACTTTCTCTACTACGTATAGTAAGTAGGGGAAGTATTGCATTCCACCCAAAAATTCGATACCGAGATTTCGCCGGAAATACATGTTTTGAGACCTCCTGAATCCAAAAAAAGCATTTTTGGAAACATGTCCGTGTGTGTGTCTGTGTGTGTGTCTGTGTGTGTGTGTGTGTCTGTGTGTGTGTCTGTGTGTCTGTGAACAGCATAACTCAAAAACGAACAGTCGGATAAGCACCAAACTTGGTATTTAGGTTCAGTATCTTCCAGAGTTGCGACACGAAGGTTTTCAAGAAAATCCCCCACCCCAAACTACCCTTTACATGGAACATTTTTCGAAAATTTTAATTTTCTCAAAAATGGCTCTAACGATTTTGATGAAAATATCATATGTTTAAGATAATGTCATGAGAAATGAAATGTATATCTCGAATTTTCTGGGAATGTCTCCAAAAGTATTCTTCATTGTGAACGACTTTTGCATAACTGGTAAACCATAAGAGATAGACAAAATTTTACTACACAAAAAATGTAGATCGCGTTAAAATACACAACTTATGTCATATACATTTCTTTTGTTGAGTGAACCGTTTTCGAGATATTGCTTGTTATTTCCTTAAATTTTCCAATACTTATACTTTTTCTCAAATGCGTTATTCATTTTTTTTATGTCCTGGACATGCAAAGAGAATGGAATGCGCCACATAGCAACCAGCGTTAAAATATTTGACTATCGCTTAAAAGCTACCATATTTCCCTTGCATCTACAAGAAAATTACCAATAAGATTGACATCTCGATATCTCGATTAACATGAACCATATGGAGAATAGGCGTTTGTAAAATTAGATTGTACAAGAGTAGAGAAAGTCATGTGAGTGTAACACATCAGATTTTTTTTGAAATATGACAGCATATTATCTATTTCTACAAAGATCCAATATTGAGCCGTATACATAAAATGTAGTATTTACCTTTTGTTTTGCCTATAGGAGAAGCTAGAAGGAATAGCATATTAGTATATTATGCAACGGGACTATAGTAGTAATAATTAAAACTGGTCGCTCGATCGGTTAATAATTATCACACGAGCGTTTTAATCACCATTATAGTCAAGTTTCATACGACTGTTTATGCTCGACCATGTATCTAAATTAAAGGTTTCACAACTATACGTTTCTGATTTGACTGATGTGTTACAATCGTTATTCCTTTATCTATGGTTACAATACAATGACTTTGTAGCACCTGTGTCAAACAAAGTTGCTAGCGTTGTGAGACGTACTACGCAGAATAATCGATACTTGCGCTTTCACAATGTTACGCGGCCACTTCTGATTGGTCGAATACCAATACTTTAATGAACAGGTGTACTTTAATGAGGTCCATTAAAGTACTGCTACCAGTCGTATAAATACTACATTTTGGCATGGTCGAGCATAAACTTTATTTCGTATGCGTGTGTTTCTCGTCACGGCCATTATTTAAAACTTAACGGGACAATTATAGAAGGCGGCAAACTCCAACAGTTGGAAAATCTAGTATCAACATAATCTGTATGTAAAACATCTAAAATGTCTGAGTAATATTAGGACAGCAAATACAGTTCGTAAATTTGTTGAAGCAATATCCAGTGCTGCTGAATAGATCATAAACTCCTACAGAGAGAAATAAGAAAGCTTCAGAGTGCAGGAATTGAAGTTGCCAATAAAAAAACCGCTTAACCTCTACAAATTCTGTTTATCGTTTCTATATAGTTGCTTGAAGTAAGAATCTCTAGCCGGTTTTCACGTTTTAAACGTCTTTCTAGCCGAAATTGAACAGATGCAGACGTTTTGCTTTTTATGGAAATTTGCTAGACATGCTACGATTTTTCTTAGTATTGCCTACGAAGTAAACTGTTTTCCTACGTACGACGTCATCATCCGTGGTGTAGTGGTGAAGTGAACCAGAAGTCGGGTCCTGTGCTCGTAACCAGCTGTTCACTTCTGATTTATCTTCGTCAGGATGTTAAAGTACTTACCTCCATGATGACCTTTGAGTCAGGTGAACATGTGAAAATCACTTGGAAAAAGATCTGGTGAATGGATGCGAGAAAACTTCCCAGTTGAATCTTCTGAGCTCCGCCTGGGTCAAGATTCAACTTGGAAGTTTTCTCGTATCCTCCGTATTCACCGGAGCTTGCCCCAAGTGATTTTCACATGTTCCTCCAACTCAAAGGTAAGCACTTTTAACACCGATGATGAAGTCAAATCAGTGAACAGCTGGTTGCGAGCACAGGACCCGACCTGGTACAACACTGGCTTGGAAAAACATGTTGACTATGTAGAAAAGTAACAGAAGCATTGTATGATATAAATAAAATTCAATAGGATCAGTTGTGTGTAATTTTTTTATAAAATAGGAAAACTTTCTTATTGGACGCCCCTTAAAATGGGACTCTAAGGACCACAGCAGTTAAAGAGCGTCCATAAATAAAACTAAATTTAATTTTCTTTTCTTTTCGTACGCTTTATGCGTGACAATCATACTATATTCTAAGGATAGAAGTATGTATGTATAACATACTAGAACGATAATGTGCTAAGAGGAATAGCATATACAACATTTCTTATGCATGCTGATTGTGGTATTCCTTTCGAATACCGTAGGAAAATAATTTACTACATTTTATGTATACGGTTGGTTGTCTCGTTTTGACCACGTAAAACTCTTGGCTTATTCTTCTTATTCTATAACGGATTAATCTGCTCTTTGTAGGACTTATAGCCCCAAGGACTTACAAGCCAATGCCTTGGGCCAGTAGCCTTTCGAGGCCCAAGTAAACTTTGGACCATAACATATCAGCCCAATGCCTGGTATGCCGAGGAGGACATGAAACGCGTGATGAAAAGGATGATAGGAAAATTCACGGATCAAATTATCCATTCGCCTAGCAACCGAGGGAAGCCGCGAAATAAACCTTCGGTCAGATTTCTCTGCCCCAGCGGTTTGAACCCAGGACTTCCCAAATGCGAGGCACAGACGTTACAGCCTGAGCCATCCTGTTTGGTTCTTGCTTATTCAAAACATAAAAATCTGATGCGTTGCATTCTCTACTCACTCCTTTAAAATGATTCTTAAAAAGACGTATTATTCTACTTCCTATTAGTCCAAAGAAAACCTTCAATTCACGTTTACACATTTCGATACGGTAGCGAGTCAGACTTTTAAAGAGCGTGTCACCATTTGATGGCTTTAAAATTCCATGCTCTTTGCATAACCACTAGGAAAAAAATCTGATGTGTTACACTTACATGACTTTCTCTACTCTTGGACAAACTATTTTTACAAACTCTTATTCTCCATCTATTTCATATTAATCGAGATAAACATTTGCAGAAACGATCTTTTGACATGCAAAGAGAATTACATTTTACACATAGCGACCAGTTCTAAAAATATTTGACTCGCTCAAGGCCTACTATGTTCCCCTTGTTTTGTATCTGCAAGGGCAATATAGAAATACAGTAGCCTTTAAGCATCGACATAATATATCTTAATAGCTGGTTGCTAGATGCAGCACCATTCTCTTTGCCACAGATTAATACTCTTTGCATATCCAAGAAAAAAATGAATAACGAATTCCCATTTGAGAAAATAGGTATTGAAAAATTTAAGGGAATAGCAAGCAATATCTCGAAAATAGTTCACTCAACAAAAAAATATATATGACATAAATTGTGTATTTTAGCGTGATCTACATTTTTTGTCTAGTAAAATTTTGTCTATCTCTTATGGTTTACAAGTTATGCAAAAATTGTTCACAATGAACAATACTTTTGGAGACATTTCCAGAAAATTCGAGATATACATTTTATTTGTCATGAAATTATCTTAAACATATGATATTTTAATCAAAATTGTTAGAGCCATTTTTGAGAAAATTAAAATTTTCGAAAAATGTTCCATGTAAAGGGTAGTCTGGGGTAGTGGGGGGATTTTCTTGAAAACCTTCGTGTCGCATCTCTGGAAGATACTGAACCTAAATACCAAGTTTGGTGTTTATCCGACTGTTCGTTTATGAGTTATGCTGTACACAGACACACACACACACACACACACACACACAGAGAGAGAGAGAGAGAGAGAGAGAGAGAGAGAGAGACGCACACACGGACATGTTTCCAAAAATACTTTTTTTGGATTCAGGGGGTCTCAAAACATATATTTCCGGTGAAATCTCGGTATCGAATTTTTGAGTGGAATACAATACTTCCCCTACTTACTATACGTAGTAGAGAAAGTAAAAATACAATTACGACTTCCCATTTGAGGAAGGTATAAGTATTTGAAAACTCAAACCAATAACAAGAAACATCTTGGAAATGGTTAACTCAAAAAAAGTGTGCTTTAAGAGATCTACATTTTTTGTGTTGTAAGATATTGCCTACCTTTGACGGTTTACCAATTATACAAAAGCCATACAGTATGAAGACGACTTGAGAGACTATTCTCGGAAAATTCACGATAGGTATATATTTCATTTGTCATGAAAATATCTTAAGCAGATGCTAATTTAATAAAAGTCGTTTGAGTCATTTCTGAGAAAATAAAATTTTTCGAAATATTTTCATTATATAAAGGGTAGTTTGGGATGCGAGGATTTTCTTGAAAGTCTTCGTGTCGTATTCTTGGAAGATACTGAACTTTGCTACCAAGTAGGTATTTACCCAACTTTCACACAAACACACACGGACCTTTTTCTAAAAATATCTATTTTTCCCCCTCAGGGAGACTCAAAGCGATTTTCCGGTGAAGTCTCGGCATCAAAAGGGTAAAATACAATACTTCCTCTACCAAGCGGGATGGCTCAGGTTTTAACGTCTGTAGCTCGCACTCGGATATCCCGGATTCATATCCCGTGGGCCGAACAATCTAACTGGGATTTTTTCTGATTTTCCCTCAATCGCCAAGATAAAATGGTATTGTACCCTTAATACCAAGACCCAGAGTTCCACCTTAAGTCTAATACAATATAAAAATGACAATAGCGAATGCTCTGCCATCTGCTCGGCAAATGTAGAAGCAGAGGCACAGTTGCCTAGCACTAAGGCCTGTGTGGATACGTATCGAAGCTGTCCTTTCCATGAATGTGTACACCTGCTAGTTTATTCAGTAGCCCTAATGCCTTCATTTGTGTAATTACGTGCAAAAGATGTGGCAATCCCCCTAAGATGAAAACAGTGGTATTTATTCTGCAGGATTGTCACAATAATTTATAATTAACGTTTGATCCTTCTCGAAAATCAAGCTTGTTTTTTGTTGTTGTGAAGTCAGTGTGAAACGGCTCAGTGCTATAGCCTGAAGCACATATGATATGTTCTCTGACCAGAGTGCATGTAGTGACTTTATTATTTTGGATAGATGATTACAATTCTAGAAAGCTATTGTGCTTTTACGTAATAACTCAATAGTCATTTTAATTTTTGCCCAGTAGTATAGCTGTTTTGTATCACCTGTGTAATTAGGAAACAGACATCAACATCCTTGCAAATGTAAAATGTTTCTCACCAAATAGAGATAAAAGCAGCTCTGCCTTCTTGACACAGTGTCATTCTCCTCCTTTCTCCCTCCAAATTCGTGTGTTGGAGTGGTCGGACTTTACGGTGATAGAGTGCTAATAGAATAGATGCTCCTAGGACGATAGGCAAACCGAAGAACAAAACAGGGGGATGGGTTAGCTTCGTATCCCCTCCAGTGGCAACCTAGTTTAAAGCAGCCGGCCCTCGTAGCCGTGGTCGCTCCGGCGCTCCGCCAAGCTGAGGGTCGTGGGTTCGAGTCTCGCCACGGGCATGGGTGTTAGTGTGTGTATATGTGTTGCGGAAATAAGCGGTATGAAAACAGTAAAACACAGTAGCATAAACTGGGTACAACAATGGGGGAACTCAAAAAAAAAAGCTCATCAAGTTTTCGCCAATCAGCTTTTTACTTTTTATTACAGCGTTCGAAAAGTAATGGCTGCATAGTTACTATTTCACACGTAGTCTACTTTTAGGTTAACTGAACTGGGTACTGTTACAAATGATACTATTTCACCTGAGGGACCATTGGATCTTCCCATCAAAGCTGGCTCACAGTACTGTAGCTGCAAGCCAGCCATTGTTACGTTTATCTGAATATTCTCAGTTAAAAATACACGCAAGGAAAAAAATAAAACGTGAATTTTGAAAAACAAATGGTAGTAATGTCATGCGGTATGTCAAATAAAAGCCTCTTCGTAAGATTTAAAATGCCAGCATCATGTTCTTAGCTGTCATTGTTCTAAATTAAGTATATTAGCGACATATACGGATGTTACGTATTTTGAAAATCAAATGTATCAAGAAAGACAGGCTAAGCCCAATAATAACAATCTTAAAACATGCTATGTAAAGGTACAGAAAATAATGCAGATTTAAGGTTTTATGCATTGGCTGATTTGACATGGACATATTCAGATGTAATATTAACTTGTACAAAATCACTTTATTTATATCAACGTAAGACAATAAATCGATTTCGAGCTTGTATCGGTGCGGGTGTAACCAGAGAATATTTTACAAATTTGTGAAGTTATTGGGAAGAGGTGTGTCTAAGTATCACGAGGTCCAAAATTTATACGGACTGCCCTGACCAGAAGCACTGTTTTCAATACTATTGTCATTATTTTTAGTATCATTCTTATAGTATTTGAATAGAATTGAATCTCTTGAGGATTTAAAACTGTCCATTTAGTGAATATATTAACAATGAACTCACTACGATCAGCGAGGTCATTGTCAAAGACAAACTCTTGATGGTGGAATTGCTAAGAGGAGGAGGCAGCTAACCTCTGAGTACCAAATGAAATTGCTACACCTTTATATTTACAAAATGTTTGCATGTAAGTGTACACAAGAGTTCGAATAAGCAATAACGGTTCACTTTTTCTACAGGTTCCTCGTGGAGACCAGTCCTTATTTTTGGGGAAGTCTTGGAGTAGGATTTTGTGTTTCCATCTCAGTTGCAGGTGCTGCCATGTGAGTATATATCAAATTTTCTTTTTAAACTGCGGTCAATGGGTAATTATATTTTCCAGTGTGTCCCTCGTGTATTTGATATTCCAAAAGCATGCTCTCATTTCTGTAAACCAGCACTGATGCAGTTTTTTTAGTTAAGAATTAAAAGACATAACCCTGAAGGAGGAGAAATACAAAATCTCTGAATAGTTTCCGTCCTCCCCGTTTCTTATTGCTTAAATTCCCCAATATAAAACAAATAAAAAATTATTTTGCCTCTAGCATGAACCACTGTTTTACAGTTTCTACTGGCAACGTTGAAATACGTTCACAAATGTTATAACATTCCTGACAGACCCCTGTCTATTTTCTGCAATTGCATATTTTATTCACATATACAGCTGAACCATGTAAAATAAAAAAGCATTACAAAAACGTCGCAAAACATAGCATTATCGCATTACCTGAAAAGGGTTGGTCCTGTTCTTTATACTCCTTTCCTTGCAAAACTCTGATAATACAATTTATTTAAGATAATATTAATTTAGAATTAATTATGAAAGTAGAATCAGAATAAAAAAATTCAGTGTCGTGGGTAGGATTCAAACCAGGAATTGGCTGCCTCCTGGACCGCTGCTCTGCCATTTGAGCTAGGATACCAACATGAAAACACCTTGTGAAATTCTCCATGTGACTCAAAACTTTCCGGTAAAACACAAGGAGTTGTCAACTTCTCTTGAGATAACATACCCCAATGTCGACTTACATACTTTTTCATTATGATTCTATCTTTACAGCCTACGGAAGAGCAATTAATAAAATTGAATTGATTATAATTTCTTAACGAATCTCAATAGTTTTTCCTGAATTTTTTATGAATTACTCTATAAATCACAACAATTATTTAAAGTGTTTGTTTGCATTGATAGCTTATGTAGTTGAGTACTTAAAAATTTTTTCATGCAGCAGAAAAATAATAAAATTTACTCTTAAAAATCGTGAATTCATGTAACTTTTTCTCTGATACTACTTGCAATACAGCACTTTTGCATGCTTGTTACTAGTATAATCAGCCATCTTCTGAGTCTCAATTATTTAGTTATGTATATCAGTTCACTAGAAATTGAAAAACAATTAATTGGAAAGTAAAAATGTGGAAAATTTGCAATGTAGTTGTTCTTAATATCACCAATATACATTATAAAATTATGATTGTGGTTCAGAAAGTTTAACTATGTGTTGTATACATGTACTGAAAATTTCAGCTCTCTGCCTTTCATACTTTCTGAGAAAAAGGTACATAAGTATCCAAAAATGTTGTTTTGAGAAAACTGAATTTAAAGTTTGAACATTAAAATTCAGTACATTCCAGAATCATAATCATCTGCACCTTCATTCCTGGATTGCTTCAGCTTTTTTGATTGTCTTCTCTTGGTACTGGCCTCTTCTAGCTGGGCATGATATAGTCGTTCGTTGTTGGAAGATACAAAAATGTTCTAAAAGGGGCGTTGCATGACAGCTTTAAAGGAATACAGACTATCATTTAAATGCCTTAAAAACCTCTTAACCCCCAAAAAGTGTATATTTTCTGAAACTGGAAATAAGAGAGATTTTATTGGTGTCTAAAACAAAAAGTGTGATTTTTTACCATTTCAGAGCACCTTGTCCCCTTAAACGAAAAGTCTACTTTTCAAATTCATTTGTACTAATTAGGACGATGTTGCTTAAATAAGCCAGTGGCGGCTTTATAATCATACATTTACAATTATTTCGCACATAGTTCGTTTGTGGATCCATATTTACTGTTTATGTTTACGTTTTTGCTTCTGTTATCGTATACTTTCAACAATTTAAGTTTGTGCTATTAATTTTGATCAATCCTGTATAATTCTAAACACTTCTTATAACTAATTAAAATGTTTTATTATTCGCAGAGGCATCTACGTAACGGGAGCTACCATCATGGGCGGGAGTGTCAGAACGCCGCGCATTAAGACAAAGAACCTCATCTCTGTAATCTTCTGTGAGGCAGTGGCTGTCTACGGTCTTATCGTCTCGATAATAATGGTTCAGACTCTAGAGGTGAGAATTTTGGCGCCTCATATCATTAGTATACTTGGCGACCTTCCTGTCACTTCCCTCTAGGCCAAAACAAAACTGTTTCTTCTGCACGGTGTGATTTGTTCAAATCAGGCACGTTCAGTTGCTTTAAGAATTTCTGATCTCTGAACTGCTTAGGGATAGTTGTTTGTATAGCTTTTTCACCTCTTACAAGATGTGGTTTGAAACTTTTAAATGTAAAACTTAAATGAAAATGTAAATCTGTTGATCTACGATGTGCTCTCAATACGAGGGCAGTCCCAGAAGTACCCGACCTGGCGTATATATAGCGGCTGTTATTACAAACAAATGACTATGGTAGAAAGTACCACCCTTATAAAGCTTAAGTTTGAAGTTTGACGATGCTACGTTGTTTAGTAATTGTTTGGCAGCCTCTCTCAGCGAATTTGTAAGCATGGATAAAACCGGCCATCGTTATGTGATACAATACTTTTATTTGAAAGGTCTTAGTCCAACTAATATTAAAGCTAATCTAAATTCTACTCTGGGGGAGTCTGCTTCTTCGTTTACAACAGTAAAATATTGGGTGACAGAGTTTAAGCGAGGTCGTATGAGCTGCCAAGACGAACATTGCAGTAGTCGACCAAATGAGGTGACCACGCTAGAAATTGTGAAGAAAATCCACAAAATGGTATTGAATGACCGTCGACTGAGTGCGCGAGCTAGCAGACGTCGTAGGCATTTCAAAAAGTGCTGTACATCGCATACTGACTGAAAATTTAGACATGAGTAAGTTGTGCGCAAGATGGGTCCGCGTTTACTCACAATGGAACAAAAGCAGCATCGTGAGGATGTTTCAGTCGAGTGTTTGGCGATGTTTCGCTGCAATAAAGCAGATTTTGCATCCATTCATAACCATGGATGAAATATGGGTCCATCACTTCACACCTGAGACGAAGGAACAGTCAAAACAGTGGACTGAAAGAGGAGAATCGGCTCCAAAGAAGGTGGAGACATCCTTCCATCTGCAGGCAAGGTCATGGCGTCAGTTTTTGGGATGCACGTGCGATAATTTTCATTCATTATCTTCAAAAAGGAAAAGCAATCAATGGCGAGTATTATGCAAACTTATTGCAGCGTTTGAATTATGAAATCAAGCAAAAACGGCCGCAGTTAGCGAAAAAGAAAGTTCTGGTTCATCAAGACAATGCACCAGTTCACACATCCATTATCGCCATGGCCAAAATCAATGAGTGAAATTTCGAATTGCTTCCTCATGCACCCTATTCGCCAGACTTAGACCCCCTCTGATTATTTTGTGTTTCCAAAGTTGAAGAAATGGCTTGGTGGTAAAATATTTGCCAACAATGAAGAGGTGGTGTTTGCAGTTGATGGTTATTTTGGAGAACTCGATGGTTCTCAGTATGAAGAGGCTATCGAAGCTATTGAACATCGCAGGGAAAAGTGTATCGAGCTGAAAGAAGAGTATGTAGAGAAATAAATGTTTTTTTCCAAAATTTTTGTGTTTTCTTTGTTAGCTCGGGTACTTCTGGGACAGCCCTCGTAAGTCTTAATCATGACCACTGTTCTAAGTTTCTTGGAATTCATCTTGAAGCTGGGTTAACTTGGAGTACTCATATTGACTGTATTGCCAACAAGATTACTAAAAGTGTATAAATTCTCCATATACTCAGCAAAATTATGTGTAAATATTCATTAATTTTGGTGTACTGTGAACAAATATTTGCCTTCGTTTTATACCAAGGCCGTAGATTGCGCGAATGCGTGCTCCGCACACAGTTTACTACACTACTGGGTTTTCTGTTCCGTAAATCCCGCGTTACATACTAACGAGTGTTAGTAACATATATGTAATGAGTACTAATCTTGTTATAAGTGTTGTTGAAAGTGGTGTCCATCTGCGCGAAGGCATTCTTAACATCGTCGCATGAAATTACCATTCACACGCGTAAGTTCTTGCGTAATGTTAATAGTTTCTGCTTTTATATTGTCCTTAAGTTCGTCTGTGGTGTGGGGATTATTCCTATAAACCTTATTTTTTTAGCGTTTAGCGATCCCATTGTTCTAAATTTATTGACCAAACATCTCACAGTGTCTCTACCCGGAACTGTACAACCAGGAAATTGCTGCTGAAATTGTTTACACACCTGTCTACATGATTCAGTTTTCATGTATGCATTGTAGATAAAAATAGCTGTTCAAGCGTGAATTTGTTGGCAGGCATTTGCGTGCATTAATAAGGTAATAACATTCCTAAGGAAATCACACACAACACACGTATTGTCGAAACATTTTATAACACGAAGACAAAGCAACGAGTGGGATAGCTCACATCTATAAACATACCATTGACACCTCTTGCGCCGCTTTTGCGCTGTGGCATAATATTGAGATCACCGTCATCTCGACCGATATCATATAAGGCGGTTGTGGTGGCCTTGGCATAAAACGAAGGCACTGTAGATATATAGTCACTGAAGTTATTGTACTCTCTTGTGGGGAAATCATCATTCAGCCAATAAATTACTTATCCTGGAGAAGAGAGCTCTTAAACTTATATGTGGTTTGCCTCCGAGAACACACTACAAGCCACTTTTTATCGATCTTGGCATACTTACTTTACCATCAACGTACCTACTCTCCTGTCTGTTATACGACAGGGCTAATTTAAAGGTCAATATGAATGCTCATTATACCACAATTATTTGACAAGAAACAAATACAAGTAAGAGCATAAATAATTTTGTATATATCGCTTATAAATTCTGCAATAATGTAACAGCTAGGCTACAAAGTATATCTTTATATATATTAGACAGCAAGACTTAAAAGCAAAACTTTTAACACAGAGCACAGGAGCTAAAAGTGGTTTCAAGTCCAATCACATGGAAATTACCTTTGTTAATAACTCGACCTGGTTAGATTAGGTTTTACTTTTCATTATTTCTTTTTACATTATTAATTTCTCATGGCGCTCGCATTATCTTTTCACAATACAAATCGTCATACTTCAATTTATCGCACTTCGTTGTAGAGTTTACCTATACGTTATATTGGCAGCTTTCTTTGATCTAAAACGTTACTCTTTTATCTAACCTACATAAAGATTAAAAGGCGAAAATTATGAATTCAAAGGAAACAAATGGAAGTGAAATTACAGAAGCAGCAGATCGAATAACACTAGAAGCAGTAACCCCAAAAAATCCAGAAAGAAATATGATATAACATTTAATCGCTTCATTGTCTGGTGCAAGGCAAAACATGTTGAAAATAATTTCACTGAAAATGACTGCTAGCGAATCAACAAAACATTGACATCTCGATTTTTTGACGTAATTTCTCCTGTTTTAAGAACGCGTTCTAAACGTGACATCTGTTAGTTTTCAATGTAATGTTGTTATTTTATAAATTCGAGCGCAGTATAAAAAAATCTGATGTGTTACACTCACATGAATTTCTCTACTCTTGTACAAACTATTTTTACAAACACTTATTCTCCATATGCTTCATGTTAATCGAGATATCGAGATGTTAATCTTATTGCTAATTTTCTTGTAGATGCAAGATGAACTGGTAGGCTTTAAGCGATAGTCAAATATTTTAAGAGCTGTTTGCTATGTGGAGTATTCCATTTTCTTTGCATTACCAGGACGAAAAAAATCTGATGTGTTACACTCACATGACTTTCTCTACTCTTGTACACACTATTTTTACAAACACTTATTCTCCATATGCTTCATGTTAATCGAGATGTTAATCTTATTGCTAATTTTCTTGTAGGTGCAAGGGGAATGTGGTAGTATTTGAGCGACAGTCAAATCTTGTAAGAGTTGGTTGCTATGTGGCGCATTCCATTCTCTTTGTATGTCCAGGACATAAAAAAATCTGATGTGTTACACTCACATGACTTTCTCTACTCTTGTACAATCTAATTTTACAAACGCCTATTCTCCATATGCTTCATGTTAATCGAGATATCGAGATGTTAATCTTATTGATAAGTTTCTTGTAGATGCAAGGGGAATATGGTAGCTTTTAAGCGATAGTCAAATATTTTAACGCTGGTTGCTATGTGGCGCATTCCATTCTCTTTGCATGTCCAGGACAAAAAAAATGAATAACGCATTTGAGAAAAAGTATAAGTATTGGAACATTTAAGGGAATAACAAGCAATATCTCGAAAACGGTTCACTCAACAAAAGAAATGTATATGACATAAGTTGTGTATTTTAACGCGATCTACATTTTTTGTGTAGTAAAATTTTGCTATCTCTTATGGTTTACCAGTTATGCAAAAGTCGTTCACAATGAAGAATACTTTTGGAGACATTCCCAGAAAATTCGAGATATACATTTCATTTCTCATGAGAATAACTTAAACATATGATATTTTCATCAAAATCGTTAGAGCCATTTTTGAGAAAATTAAAATTTTCGAAAAATATTCCATGTAAAGGGTAGTCTGGGGTGGGGGGATTTTCTTGAAAACCTTCGTGTCGCATCTCTGGAAGATACTTAACCTAAATACCAAGTTTGGTGCTTATCCGACTGTTCGTTTTTGAGTTATGCTGTTCACAGACACACACACAGACACACACACGGACATGTTTCCAAAAATGCTTTCTTTGGATTCAGGAGGTCTCAAAACATGTATTTCCGGTGAAATCTCGGTATCGAATTTTTGGGTGGAATGCAATACTTCCCCTACTTACTATACGTAGTAGAGAAAGTAAAAATGAATAACGAATTCCCATTTGAGAAAAAGTATTGGAAAATGTAAGGGAATAACAAGGAATATCTCGAAAATGGTTCACTCACCAACAAAAATATATATGACATAAATTGTGTATTTTAACGCGATCTACATTTTTGTGTAGTAAAATTTTGTCTATCTCTTATGGTTTACCAGTTATGCAAAAGTGTTTCACAATGAAGAATACTTTTGGAGACATTCCCAGAAAATTCAAGATAAACAATTCATTTGTCATAAAAATATCTTAAACATATGATAATTTTAATCAAAATCGTTAGAGCCATTTTTGGAAAAATTAAAATTTTCGAAAAATGTTCCATGTAAATGGTAGTCTGGAGTGGGGGGATTTTCTTGAAAACCTTCGTGTCGCATCTCTGGAAGATACTGAACCTAAATATCAAGTTTGGTGTTTATCCGACTGTTCGTTTCTGAGTTATGCTGTTCACAGACACACAGACATGTTTCCAAAAATGCTTTTTTTTTGGATTCAGGGGGTCACAAAACATATATTTTCGGTGAAATCTCGGTATCAAAATTTTGGGTGGAATATAATACTTCCCCTACTTACTATACGTAGTAGAGAAAGTAAAAAAATAGTATATGCCACACATGTTAAAAGTGAATTTTACCCCTTGTAGCAAAGTCTACTAATGAGGGATGATATGCAATTCATTGATGTTAAATCCTATGTACAGGTAGAAGGTGATCTATGATCAACCTTGAACAGGTTGACCCTCTGCAATGAATAGAACTAAGAATCTTAGCACCGTTTTGCTGTTTTAAATAATTTTTTTAGAAAAAAAACGAACATTTCTTAATATTAACTATTTTAAATGAAGATTTTTACGAAACCTAAATACTTTTTTTCAAATACTTCATAGAGGAGATTGAAAGATAAATATATTCTGCGTGTTTAAATACCACAGCCGGAGTAACTTATTATCGTAATGCACACATCTGGGCGTACGACAATCCACACACAAGTCGTCGTAGTGGTTACCATGCTAGCCTCTAGTTCTTGAGGTCGCGGGTTCAAACCCGGCGGAGGGCATAACATCCTTTGGAAGGGAAGTAAAGCCGGTGTCCCGTGTCTTAGATATACGGCACGTAAAGGAACCTCAAACTTGATAAAGAGGCCCCTGAGCAAAATTTCCGGTCTTTCATGCCCGATATAGAATGGGATGGCAAGAACCATAGCAGTTAAAGAGCGTCCATAAACTCAATTTCTAGCCTCTATTTCAAGAGTTCGCGGGTTCAAACCCGGCGGAGGACGATGGATTTTTTTCGGCGTAAAATTCGTTAGCATAGCTTCTTTCGGAAGGGAAGTAAAGCCGGTGGTCCCGTGTCATGGATTTACGGCACATAATGCACCTCAAATCTGATAAAGAGGCCCCTGAGCAAAATTTCCGGTCTTTCATCCTAATAAGAATGGAATGCTTAGAACCATAGTAGTAAAAGAGCGTTCATAAACAAAGCTCACTTTAGTTTAATATTTAGTTTACGTTACAATCATGTATATTTTGTGTTTTATTTGTATGCCGAAAGTATTTATTTCTGCGTTGCTATAGCAGCAGAAGCTGAAGAGTTAAATGTTAACCTCTAGAATGTAAAATTTAGCTGTTGAATTTACTGTGTTGCAATATTGTGTAAAATAAAATACTAATTATCTCAAGAACGGAAAGCTTTATGGAAAAAAAATCATCATGAAAATTGTTCAATACTTAGCCAACTTATGAAGTTCTGTCTATTATCAATTGTTTCTCGTAATAGCGTCGAGTTTTAAAACATTTGACTGTCGCTATTCCCTTTGTGTCTATAATGTAGCTATTTCCGGAAAGATTTATCTCGATTAAAATGAAGTAAATAGGAAAATAAACTTTTATAAGAAGACTTTGTATACCCACTAGTAAAGAGATAGAGGGAAGAGAAAGCCATATTAACGAAACACTTCAGATTTTTTGGGGGGAGAGAGACTTTATAACCGCAACTAGAGTAGTTCGCCCCAAGTCATCAGATAATTTGTTTCTAGAATAACCAAGCAAGTGAAGTAATTTCAGTTAATGAGTTACAATTGCTCTTATAAAACATTGCATGTTACACAACATCCCACCATATAAGAGTTGCATTCCGTTTCGTCAAATTGCGTTGGAATGCATAGCTATGCGCTCTCCCAATGTCACTTCCTTGGATTATTTCCTATGGGAATACCTCATTAGCTTCGTATTCCAGAAACTCGCTGCCCAGGCAAAAAATTACTAGAATGAGATGAAATTGTTGGCAATCTAAAAATATGTATAGGTTATAGAACGGAGGGCGGCACCTCACGCATATAACTAAACAGCACTGTGCACTTTTCACTTCGACAGTCCTTGACTAACAGAACTACCCTGTCCGGACAAGAGCAGTCCCTTATATAGGCCCCCATACAAAATTGAAGGTTCTAGAAAGGGAGGATACTAAAACATGCCGAAAAGAATGTTCTGGAATAGGTAAGCGGAACACAATGGCTATTGTTTCAACTACCCGTCGAAGGTGTTACTTGCCAATCCCCAGTGGGAAGTGCTGAAGTGAAGAACCACAAAAGCTACGACCAGCAGGCAGACAGGCCACAGAGACATGTCCCTGACATTTCCTGGCTCGAAGACATGACCAGAGCTAAGACACACATCCTTTGGCTTACAATGTGTGCACGCTGCGAGTTTGTATCGACAGCGCGGCTAGGGGACTGCCACAGTTAACCTGGAACTTAAACAGTAGCGTCAAGGTTAGAGCAGAACATAAACACAGAGCTCACAGAGAGCAACTCTACCATACTAGTAACGCAAGAGAACTATTGACTGTCGACTGTACAAGTCCTGAATCCGTATACTCAGCGACGTGTACTAAGTAGGGTGGTAGTTACAGCGATTTCTCGCTCGTTAGATATTTGTTCTGTCTACACATGACCCATTACTGGGTGTCCATGGGGAATACTCTTTCTTTGGAGCAAGCATCCGTACCATCTGCCTGGCACCGCCCCACACCATGAAACCTAGAAGCACACCTGGAACATACCGAGCGAGATGACTCCGCATGCCAGGCTCGCATTCGGAATGTCCTCTGTTCAAATCCCGCCAGGACCGTCCTCCTAGACTGAGGTTTTTCCAATTTTCCTCAGTTCTGGCAAATGCAGGAGAGATACCCTAAACTTAGGCCGGAACGTTTTCTTCCCAAACCTGTGGTGCCTGTGAATTTTCTGGGAATAGTTTAGAAATTGCTCTTCTTTCGGAAGGAATTTTGTATAATCTTGTATAAAATGTAAACGTTAAGCGATAGACGAAAACGTACCCAACAAAAAATGTAGATCTCTCTAAAACACACAATTTACTTCAAATAAGTTTTTTTTTGGTATAACCCGTTTCTGAGATATCTGTTATTAAAGGTTCGAATTGTTCAATACTTTTAATTCTGTTGAAGTCCCATCGATTTTCGGTTGTTTCTCGTGATTGCATGGAAAAAGTATGGAATTTTAACGCCAGCATATAGCGTCCAATTCTGTTGTTTTTGCATTTATAATGAAACGAGTAGTGTAGCTAACCAGCTATTTTTGTAAAGGTTTATTTGTATTAAAATGTAGTATGCGGGGCATTCAAATGAAACCTGGTCAGTACGTATAACTTTGCACTAAATATAAGGTGGCACCACGTAACTGCGTGTATGGTGCCACCATCTATTGCTAGAGCAACTACAGCGTGTGCAACGTTTGACTTTGCATCGCAACAGTGTGGTTTCACGCCGAAGAGAAGATGGTCACAAGTTATCGTCTACTGAACAAGAAGGCGAGTAAGCAGGAACAACGAGGAGTGAGTCAGAGCAAGCAGTGGAAACATGGCACTTCACCACCTCCAAAGAAATCAAAGGCCGTGCGCATCAGTTCTGGTAAGGTCATGATGTCTTTTTTGACCACTGCTCGTCGAGTTCCTGAACGGGGAACCACCATCAATGCCCAGCGTTATCAAGCCACTTTACAGAACCTTAGACGAGCCATCAAGTTGAAACGCCCAGGCATGTTGTCCAATGGCGTTATTCTCCTGCATGATAATGCCCGCCCACACACTGCCAATGCGGTGAAGACGACATTGCAGCAGTTTCGATGGGAAACGCTGAAACATCCACCGTACAGTTCAGACCGTTCACCGTGTGACTTTCATGTTTATGGACCTCTAAAACAAGCTATTCGCGGACATCGATTCACAACGGACGGCGAAGTGTGTGAATGGGTCCAGGCCTGGATCCGACAGCAGCCTACTAGCTTCTTCAAAGATGGAATCAGCCGGCTAGTGTCGCAATGGGATAAATGTGCCAACAGTTTTGACGACTATTTTTGAATTAATAAAATCGTTACCGTTACTTTACACAAGTGACCGGGTTTCATTTGAATGGCCCTTATAGATAGAAAAAAATCTGATGTGTTACACTCACATGACTTTCTCTACTCTTTATTTTTACAAACGCTTATTCTCCATATGCTTCATGTTAATCGAGATATCGAGATGTCAATCTTATTGCTAATTTTCTTGTAGATGCAAGGGGAATATGGTAGCTTTTAAGCGATAGTCAAATATTTTAACGCTGGTTGCTATGTGGCGCATTTCATTCTCTTTGCATGTCCAGGACAGAAAAAAAATGAATAACGAATTTGAGAAAAAGTAAAGTATTGGAAAATTTAAGGAAATAACAAGCAATATCTCGAAAACGGTTCACTCAACAAAAGAAATGTATATGACATAAGTTGTGTAATTTAACGCGATCTACATTTGTTGTGTAGTAAAATTTTGTCTATCTCTTATGGTTTACCAGTTATGCAAAAGTCGTTCACAATAAAGCATACTTTTGGAGACATTCCCAGCAAATTCGAGATATACATTTCATTTCTCATGACATTGTCTTAAACATATGATATTTTCATCAAAATCGGTAGACCCATTTTTGAGAAAATTAAAATTTTTGAAAAATGTTCCATGTAAAGGGTAGTCTGGGTTGGGGGGATTTTCTTGAAAACCTTCGTGTCGCATCTCTGGAAGATACTGAACCTAAATACCAAGTTTGGTGTTTATCCGACTGTTCGTTTTTGAGTTATGCTGTTCACAGACACACACACACACACACACAGACACACACACGGACATGTTTCCAAAAATGCTTTTTTTGGATTCAGGAGGTCTCAAAACATGTATTTCCGGTGAAATCTCGGTATCGAATTTTTGGGTGGATGCAATACTTCCCCTACTTACTATACGTAGTAGAGAAAGTAAAAAATCTGATGTGTTACACCTTTCTCTACTCTTGTACAAACTATTTTACAAACGCTTATTCTCCATCTACGTGATTTTATTCCAGATAAACATTTGCAGACTCTATCTTATTGCTAATTTTCTTGTAGATGTAAGGGTAATATATATTTACAAGGGCAATTTAGAAATACAGTAGCTTTTAAGCACATACATATATCTCTTAATAGCTGGTTGCTAGGTGCAGCACCATTCCCTTTGCCACAGATTAATACTCTTTGCATATCCAAGACAAAAAATTAAATAACGAATTAAATAACGTTTTTGTTTTCTTAACGTTTTCCTTGAGAAAATAAGTATTGAAAAATTTACGGGAATAACAAGCAATATCACGAAAACGGTTCATCAAAACAAATGTATATGACAAATTGTGTGTTTTAACGCGATCTACATTTTTTAAGTAGTAAACTTTTGTCTATCTCTTATGGTTTACCAGTTATGCAAAAGTCGTTCACAATGAAGAATACTTTTGGAGACATTCCCAGAAAATTCGAGATATACATTTTGTTTGTCAAGAAAATATATTAAACATATGATATTTTAATCAAAATCGTTAGAGCCATTTTTGAGAAAATTAAAATTTTCGAAAAATCTTCCATGTGAAGGGTAATCTGGGGTGGGGAGATTTTCTTGAAAACCTTCGTGTCGCATCTCTGGAAGATACTGAACCTAAATACCAAGTTTGGTGTTTATCCGACTGTTCGTTTCTGAGTTATGCTGTTCACAGACAGACACACACACACGGACATGTTTCCAAAAATGCTTTTTTTTGGATTCAGGGGGTCTCAAAACATGTATTTCCGGTGAAATCTCGGTATCGAATTTTTGGGTGGAATACAATACCTCCCCTACTTACTATACGTAGTAGAGAAAGTAATAAGCTTTAGTAAGAATAGTTTGTATATCCACTAATAAAGATAGAGAGTAGAGAGTCATGTTGATGTATCCCATCAGCCCTTTCATTCACGTCGCCCCTAATAGAGCATGAAGGAAGTGTTTTGTTTAAGCCGAATTAGGAGACACCGCGCAAACAGATGAAGGTCGACACACGTGCATTTTGATTTACTATGTGTTGATATATTTATATCCCCATGCATCACTGGTGAATAAGTAACGTTTTTGTTTCCTTAACACGTGCGGCGGCTGTCGTAATTTATGCTTGTGTTCCAGCCATTTACCGCAGCGGCTGTGAACGCAAATGAAAAACTGAAGAGAATGAACTGGGTGTCGGGTTACATCCTGTTCGGATCCGGTCTCCTGTGTGGCTTCACTAACCTCTTCTGTGGCATCAGCGTTGGGATCGTAGGTATGTATGTACTTCACTTACACATTTCTTGTTATTTCGAGGGCTGCAAATGCAAATGTTCAAAGAATCATGCTCTCTAAACCTTGTTCCATTTAACTTTGCCCCGTAACTGTCAAGTGCACTAGTGCTGCTGTCGTGGAATAAGTGATGGTGCGATACAAACTATACCTGTTTCACTTTAAATTCAAAGTGCCAAGTGTCCCGGGTTTGTTTCCCAGCCAAGAATATTCCCTATCCTCCCCAGAGTCTCGAAGTATGAATGAGAGTGAATGTGTGTGTTAATCTAATGATTAAAAACGTAGTTTACTAGAAAATGATAGTTAAGTATTAACGAATCGAACACAGTTTTACTTACACTACTACATATAGCTGGTAGGGGAAGTATTGCATTCCACCCAAAAATTCGATACCGAGATTTCACCGGAAATACATGTTTTGAGGCCCCCTAAATAAAAAATCTGATGTGTTACACTCGCATGACTTTCACTCTCTTGTAAAACTATTTTTACAAACGCTTATTCTCCATATGCTTCATATTAATCGAGATGTTAATCTTATTGCTAATTTTCTTGTAGATGCAAGGGGAATTGGTAGGCTTTAAGCGATAGTCAAATATTTTAAGAGCTGGTTGCTATGTGGAGTATTCCATTCTCTTTGCATTACCAGGACAAAAAAATAACGAATTTCCATTTGAGAAAAAGTATACGTATTGGAAAATTTAAGGGAATAACAAGCAATATCTCGAAAATGGTTCACTCATCAAAAAAAATGTAAATGGCATAAATTGTGTATTTTAACGCGATCTACATTTTTTGTGTAGTAAAATTATGTCTATCTCTTATGGTTTACCAGTTATGCAAAAGTCGTTCACAATGAAGAATACTTTTAGAGACATTCCCAGAAAATTCGAGATATACATTTTATTTGTCACGAAAATATCTTAAACATATGATATTTTAATCAAAATCGTTGAAGCCATTTTTGAGAAAATTAAAATTTTCGAAAAATGTTCCATGTAAAGGGTAATCTGGGGTGGGGGGATTTTCTTGAAAACCTTTGTGTCGCATCGCTGGAAGATACTGAACCTAAATACCAAGTTTGGTGTTTATCCGACTGTTCGTTTCCGAGTTATGCTGTTCACAGACACACAGACAGACACGCAGACACACACACACGTTTTATCAACACGTTTTGTTTTTTATAATAATAATAATAATAATAATAATAATAATAATAATAATAATGTTTATTGTTCAATATAGTACATACATACAATTCAGACACAAAAGAACATTGTCAGATATAAAATTTATTTTATTATTCGTTTTTTAACAGCCACTGTCATTATCCTGCACGGTAACACTTGATTAGTACCAGTTTAATAGTGAGAGATCATTTCTACAAAGCTGTGGTAGTGAACCTGGAGAAAAAGAGTACCGGGACAAAAATGTAATACATGATATGCCACACTATTACATGCACCATCACCAGTCCACTCCGGCCCCGCCACCAAAATGGCATACACTACAACAGAGGTGGCGAAAACGGGACTCGCGAGCCATTTTGACTCGTAGGTGCCGTTCCCTCTCTGCAACCGTCTCTTTGTTGTTCACATGCTGCAGAGTGATGCAGTGCGTGTTGCATATTTGGTGACTCACGGAAGGAAGTCGTTTTCGCCACCCTTGCACTACAAGATCGACTACCATCTCGGCAACAGGCATATCCTGACAATGCAATTTTCATAATATGTTCCTTATTGAGTTATAAAGCAAGTTTGCTAGAAAATTTACCTTTTAATTAATGGTTTAAAATCTTTTTGTTCATTTGCGAGTTTCGGCTTTTGCATAAAACATGTAGTCTTTGCTTTCTTTTAGAGAGTGTATAAAATCAGTTTTTGTTTGTCAACCCGTTTTGCTTTTTATAATGATAATAATAATGTTTGTTGATCAATATAGTTCATACATACAGTTCATACACAAAATAACATTGTCGTAAAACAAAACAGGTTATACAGGGTGGACCATTTAAGTTGAGACTGTACAATATCTCCAAAACTAAGCATTGTAGAAAGAAATGTCTTGAATAAACGTTGCTTGATATTATGGGTGAAAGTAAATGCCATTAGACGTGTTTGGTTTGGAGGACGTTATGATGAATTTAGAGTGAATTTAATTTTTTTAATGGGAACCTACATTTTACAGTCTCAACTTTAATGGTCCACCATGTATAATGTACTGCCTCGCAGTTAATTAATATGATTTAGAGCACGGCATGTACGAGGGCTGATCAATAAAGATAGATTGATTTTTTCCTGTAGCTTTCTTGAGAGTTTCCTGTCTCTACCATGAATATTTGAAAAGAGCGGGGTTTCATGTATAATGTCCATAGGCGGCAGGACTCTCGTATCGGTAGGTTGGTAGTAATGCTGTATATTGTTGACTCTAGTTGAATTTCACATACCACAAAATGAAGGTGACACAAAAGAAGCAATAAAATGTTGTTTTCGTTTAAATCATACAGCCTCTGAAACTTTGGAAAAGCTGAAGCAAGCATACGGTGAAGATGCACTACCTCGTGCAACCGTGTTTAGGTGGTTCAAAGACTTCAAAATAGAGCGAGTCCTCTGTGCTAAGCATGGTGGGCCTGGTGCTTCGGCTTCTGCTATGACTGAAGTCAACATCAACACAGCTGCTGTGATTGTTGTTCCCACTCACACCACTGTTACAGCAGCGTACTACACGTCAGTATTGGCTACACCGAGGAAGCACATTGCAAGGAAACATCCAGAACTTATCACAACGACGTGTGGCTTCACGTTGCAAATCAAGTCCAGGAATTTTTGGCTAAACTCAACATTACCTGTGTGCCGCATCTGCTTTATAGCCCCAATCTTGTCCCCTATGATTTCTTTTTATTCCCATCAATAAAGGCAAAGCTCCGGGGCATTCGATTTGAGAGCACTGAAGCAGTGCTGAAGAAAAGTGAGGCGATTCTCAAATACCTGACAAAAATGGCCTGTACCATGTGTTCGAGGACTGGCAGAGACGCTATAAAAAGTGCATTCAAGTAGGAGAGGACTACTTTGAAAAAGACCATGTCAACATTGAAATGGACTAATAAATATCTGAAAAAAATTAGTCTCAGTCTTTATTGATCAGCCCTCGTATTAGGTATGGTCACTAATGGACTCGTTGATGCTGTAGTCTTTTTCAGTTAAATAAGACACGCCAAAGTGCTTTGAAACAGTATAAATATATTTAGGCATTTTTTCATACAATTTGAGATTATGAGTAAACGTTGCAAAATCGTCTTTATTTCTGGTGTTATAATTATGTATTACTAGGTCTTTAATGGAAGGATCATATGTGATTAAATGAATAATAGTTTTATAGATATAACGACCAACCAAAGTCATAATCCGCATATCCCTAAAAGCAAGTCTACATGTATCGTTTGGTATAAGTCTTAATAGGTACCTAATTGTTCGTTTTGTAGGGCGAATATTTTTTGAAAGTTTTTATATGTAGTTGACCCCCATAATTCAATTCCATATGTGATGCGAGACTGAACAAGTGAGAAATAGATTAGTTTTGCCGTAGCATTTGAGACTAATTTACTTAAATATCCTAAGAGGCCTCTCGTAAACTTAACCTTAAAGTTTTCAATATGTTGAGTCCATGTAAAAGTCCATGTTTAGTTCTAGTAAGGTCACATGTTCAAAAGCGTTAATGTTGATATTATTTATACTTAGTTGCGGTTGTTGACTAATGTTATGACCGAAATCCATGAGCTCACGGTTTTAGAGTTAATACGAATATAGATTTAAATCTGAATAACATTTAACAATCTGATTCGTATTTGCTTGTACATGGAACTCCAGTGTGGGAAGATCTTTGCCTGCAAAAATCAATGTACTATCACCTGCGTTCATAATTATATTCTTAATATAAGACAATTCATTTTAAATGTTATGTAGATATAATTTAAATAATAATGGCCCCAAAATTGATCCTTGTGGGACACCATAAGTTATACTACTTAAAGATGATTGAAGATTACTCTCTACAGTTAGAGTGGCATACTGCTTTCTATACGACATGTATGACTTAATTAGATCACAATATAGCCCATATTTTTTCCTTTAAGATATTTGCATTTATGCGGTCAAGCGCTTTAGATAAATCTAATATAACACCTGTTTGAAATATTACCTGCGTAATCTCAGTTATATGTATACAAATACGTTTTACTCTGTACTTTACCGTACGTTCCTTTGTACATCCTTTTTCCTTTGTAATTTATGGCGTCCTTTTTAGTTTACAGCCACCTTATTGTTAACGTTTTACCTTCTGTTGATTCTCCGTAGCAACGGAAATATTAACGTTCCTATGTCATTCTTTTACTAGCACATGTTACATTTAAATTACATTCCATAACACTTATTGATAATGTAACCGTTTAACATGGTCAATTACATAAAAATCGCTTAAATATTTCTTAACTATTGTATAGGTACATAAAATAAAATATCAGTTTGTTTGTGTACTTTCAGAAGTTAAGATTATTTACATTGTTCTTTGTTTTGCATTTCTTCTTCTACTTCTTCATTAATTATATACAACTTAAGAAAATGTTATATAATTAAACATTATGTACTATCCATATGATGCTATTTCTCTTTAACCCTTCCTTAAATATTTTGGTAAGTACTACGCGGCATAATTCACGCTACACAGCTTTTGGGTGGGGGTAAACTAGCCACACTTTTTATACAGACGTGGTAAAATAATTTAACACTCAGTGGAATATTTGGGTTTGGAAAAATTAGTTTTTTTTTTCCACACCACCCAGATCACCACAGATAGATCCCCTTAAGCAGAAAATTATTTGCTTTCGGTTTGCAAATGTGATTTGCTTTGAGGAATGCAATGGTTATTTTGATAAGACATGTGCCAAACATGTGGCTATTTATCACTCTGTTATCGCCATATACGCTGTTGCAGGATCTGGAACTGCATTGGCAGATGCCGCCAATTCCTCGCTGTTTGTCAGAGTGATCATCGTGGAGATTTTTGCCAGTGCCATCGGAATCTTTGGACTCATTGTAGCCGTCTACTTGGTGAGTTTAGTTTCATAATTAAAGAAAATAAAATTTTAGATATATTTTATCAATAATGCTAATTCCGTAGAGCATTGCACATGTTTGCTCTAAATGATTCAGTACTCTTTAGGAATCTTCTTCTTCATTCAGCTATGTGTTAGGCCATCAGACCTGTTGTCGTCCTCCGTGGTGTAGTGGTTACCATGCTCCTCTAGTTCAAACCCGGCGGAGGGCGATGGATTTTTTCGGGCGTGAAAATCCTTAGCATGGCTTCCTTCGGAAGGGAAGTAAAGCGATGGTCCCGTGTCGTAGATTTACGCCACGTAAAAGAACCTCAAGCCTGATAGAGGCCTCTGAACAAAATTACTGGTCTTTCATGCCCAATATAGAATGAAACGCTAAGGACCACAGCAGTTAAAGAGAGTCCATAAGTAAAATTCAAATTCAATTTAGACCTGTTATGATCAATAATAAATTGCCCCTCCGCGATCTCTTTCCCCTAGGAATGTACTGCATTACAGCTTTGGGTATGCGTTCTGGACCCAAACATATGAAGGTATTGTCTCTAGTTCTGGTTATGTTGTATATATTGCAGTACTGGTTGCATCTTCAGCATTTGGTAAAACCAGCAGTCCTTTGTATGACTTTATCACTGCAGCAGGATTCTGCTTCTTTCTTTTTCGTTAGGGCCCAAGCCTCACTGCCATGACAGATCTTGCTAAGGTTTTGTACAATTTTAAAAGAGTGTGCTTTTGTACTAAGTCTGGTTTTAAGACACTATTAATTATTCCCACTCTTTAATTGAACTTTAATATTTTGTCATTTACGAGGCGTGTTTTTAAAGCAAGTACCAATAATTTTTTTAAAAATAACAGAACATTATTTTCCGAATGTTTATCATCATTCATCACCTTACATTACTTCTCCACATAGTCACCGCCCTTATTCAGCACTTGTCATAATGGGAAACCAGCTTTTGTGTGCCTTTGTCAAAGAATGATGCCGCCCGTGATGAAAACCAAGTCTGCACTTCTTGTCTTCTTCGTTGAAATGTTTTCCACCAAGGAATCTTCAGATGAAAATCACTTCATGCCAAATCCGGACTGTAGGAAGGGTGGTCGAATTGTTCCCAACCAAATGATGCTATCAGATCTTGAGTTTGTTTGGTTATGTGTGGCCGGGCGTTGTCACTCGTCATTTCCTCATAAACCTCACACAATAATTGACGATGAATGTTTGCTGGCACAATGTTTCTCGTATTCAAAAAATGAATCACTGATCTGACTTCACAGTCGGCAAGCCGTTCGATTGTTTATAACATTTCGAAACGCTCTAACAGGAAAACACAAAGTGACGATCGTTCATTTCTGCGTCTGGCTTTCTAATGAATGGAGGACGTGATCACGGAAGCCCAAAATCACAACTGCAGTGGCAAAATATATTAATTTAAAAACATGCCTCGTATGTCAACGTCATTAACAAATGGCAGTTTGTATCCAAGGTATGCAACTTTTTCTTTCTGATGTAAATTTTATACAAATTCTGCTTGGAATTGGATATACGAGGTCTGATCAATAAAGACTGAGACTGATTTTTTTTCTCACAGATATGTATTACTCCATTTCAATGTTGACATGATCTTTTTCAAAATAGTCCCCTCCTAACTGAATACACTTTTTACAGCGTCTCTGCCAGTCCTCGAACACATGGTGCAGGCCATTCTTTGTCAGGTCTTTGAGAATCACCTCACTTTTCTTTATCACTGCTTCAGTGCTCTCAAATCGAATGCCCCGGAGCTTTGCCTTTAGTAATGGGAATAAAAAGAAATCACAGGGGGTAAGACCAGGGGTTTAAGGCGGATGCGGCACACAGGTAATGTTGACTTTAGCCAAAAATTCCTGGACTTGATTTACGACGTGAGGCCGCGCGTTGTCGTGATGAAGTCGCCACCCATTCCGATGATGTTCTGGACGTTTCCTTGTAATGTGCTTCCTCAGTGTAGCCAATAATGACGTGTAGTAGCTGCTGTAACAGTAGTGTGAGGGGGGGGGGAACTGCATGCTGGTAAATCATTCCATTCCGAAACACCAGGCCCACCTTGCTTAGCACAGAGGACTCGCCCTTCTTTGAAGTCCTTCTTTGAACCACCTAAACACCGTTGCACGAGGTAGTGCATATTCACCGTATGCTTGTTTCAGCTTTTCCAAAGTTTCAAGGCTGTATGATTTAAACGAAAATAAAATTTTATTGCGCTGTATTGCTCCTCTCGTGTCACCTCCATTTTGTGGTATGCGAAATTCAAGTAGGGTCAACAATATACAGCATTACTACCAACCTACCGTTACGAGAGTTCTGTCGCTTATGGACATTATACATGAAATCCTGCTCTTTTCAAGTATTCGTGGTAGAGACGTAAAACTATCAAGGAAAAAAAAATCTGTCTCAGCCTTTATTGATCAGCCCTCTTACAACCTTTAATGCTATTATTTGAGTTTTATCTAAAGAAATTTCCATATTGTACTGTGTGATTTTTTGTAGATTGTATGTAGATCGCTATAAATCTTTTTATTGTCTATTATTAACGCTATATCATCTGCCAAAATAATTATATTTAAGAATTTTCTTCTCTTCAAAGTTACATATTCAGTTTAAGAATTTCTAAACGTAAAGTAGTGCAGTTACCAGGTTAGGCACTACAATTGGGCACCAGGGTTGCCAAATTTGGACGTTAGAAGCATCTCGCTTGTTAGAGTAGTTTTGCAAAACCTGTTTTTGATGCGATATGGTAATTTATTCATATTACGCACTCCATAAATGCAAACCGAACGAGGTGACCCCGCGGTAACACGTGCGACTCGCATTCTGGAGGTCCTGGGTTCGACCACGGCGACCGCTCACCCTGACCCATGGGTTTATCGTGGTTTCCCCGGATCGGCTGGGGTTATTCATCTTCTAACTCGACCCTCCTATCTCTCATTCCTGTACCATCTCTTTCTTGTCATCTGTTTCAGGGCTGTAGGACCAGGCCACGTTGTTCGGCGGGTTGCGGCTGGGCGGTGGCTTGCGCTCTGTAGAGGTTTCTTCCCTGGCATCGTTACCGGATTGCTGAGTTAGGTCTCTCCTCTGAGTGGGACCGGTGAGGGGGCTGCCGGTGGTTTGGTGGCCTGTGGTTGGCGCGGACGCGTAGGATGCGTTCCATCTGGAAACGTTAGAGACTCCGTCAATGCTTGCGCCCGTCGTCATCCGGATCTACTCGCCCTTTTGGGTCTCTCCCCTCATCCCTCCCTCCCAGGGGTTACGATAGAAGCAAAGAGGGCCGTTCTGGCCTACTCTGCCCCGGTTGCGGGGTCCCCTCGTGTCTTTACCTTCACCATAAGTGCAATAACCTCTTTTACTACCACGATAGAGTTTCTGTACCATCTGTATACGACGCACAATTTAATACATAAAATAGAGGCCTTGCCTCAGATCGCCTCGCTTTTATATTAATCCTTCAATATTAAAAGCAGAAGCGAAATTCAGAAACCAGGTTAGAAAAATTCTAGATTGTATTTATAAATAGTGTAAGCAATTAGGACTGTAGACGTATTTCCGATCCAAAGCGATGGATTTATAGAGATCTGATGCATTTGAGCAATGAAGCCCAACCTTATCTCTTATGAACTAATGACGTCATCTTGTCGCGATACCTCACCTCTTTCGTTTTATGTTATGAAGCATTTCCCTTCATTCCCTCACTGACGGCAGGCCGCAATGGCATGTTACAAGGTAACCAATATTGGAGTTTGGACAACCCATGACCATATGAATACATCATAGCTCCGCGAACAATACGTGGGAGTAAATCCGCCCTCCCTTGTTTCGCTTAAGGCGGGTTTTCCTAGCGGCGCACTTATTACGTCGCGCGTAGCTTAAAACGCCGACCTTAAACGCATCACGTAATGAGCTGCGTATTGTGTTTTCCTACAAAGGGATTAAAACGTGGCTTGTCGCAGTAACTCTCCAGTTCAGAACAGATTAAAAAATCTCATGTGTTACACTCACATGACTTTCTCTACTCTTGTACAAACTATTTTTACAAACGCTTATTCTCCATATGCTTCATGTTAATCGAGATATCGAGGTTAATCTTATTGCTAATTTTCTTGTAGATGCAAGGGGAATATGGTAGTATTTAAGCGATTGTCAAATCTTTTAAGCGCTGGTTGCTATGTGGCGCATTCCATTCTCTTTGCATGTCCAGGACACAAAAAAAAATGAATAACGAATTTGAGAAAAAGTATAAGTATTGGAAAATTTAAGTGAATAACAAGCAATATCTCGAAAATGGTTCACTCAAGAAAAAAAGGTATTCAAAATGACACTTCTAGACAACTCTGCACGTGTTTGTATAAGGAGATCTCAAATTGTATTGAGATGGCATACCCAATTCCAATTAATTCCATTAATTGACCTAATAGTGGTTGTAACTATAAATCCCGGGACTTAAAGTACTTACAAAGAATGTAAGTCGCCATTGGGGTATGACATCTCAATACAATTTGAGATCTCCTTGTGGTTTACTGGGAAAAATGCGAGTCAGCTGGAGAATTTAGTGTCGTGTCGGTATGTTGCCATGGTAGCTCAGTGGTTAGAGCAATCGGACGGAGACCGGGAGATCCGTGGTTCAAATCCCGGCTATGACATTGAATTTTTCAGTCATCTGATTCTACCTTTCCAATTTACTATCAATTCACAGGATTGCAGTCGAGTGATGTGCATTCCATAAGAAAGCTTTCGATCTTCTTCACTCCGTAGCCTTCTTCAAGGTAACGATAAAATTTGCATTCGTGTCACGTTTTATACCTAAAATCCATTCTTGTGCTTGGTCCGGTTACCTTGGCCAATTCTGCGTCTAATAAGATTAAAACAGTGACTGGTAGGTTACAATCAATCGTGCGTCTAATTCCTAAAATCAGTTACAATCTTCCATTTACACTCGGGAGTTCAGTATCTGAGTGAATTTCTCTCCTAATGTTTTGTTTTACTTCCTCCAGTGAATGGGGGTTTGTTACACACAAACTATTTTTAAAGTTCTTCCATAGATAAAAATTGCATAAGTTAAATCAGAGTATCTTGAGGGCCATAATCCTTTAATAATTACCCTACCTTAAAAATTTCCGATATTAAATTTAATGACTTATCAGATGTATGCACGGTAGCAGAGTTTTATTGGAAAAATCCAGAGTGACATTCAACGTTGGTCAGTTGTTGAGAAAGTTGTGCAAGTCACTCTGTACGTCTCTGCATTTATTGTTTGTTCAGAAAAAATCTGATGTGTTACACTCACATGACTTTCTCTACTCTTGTAGAAACTATTTATGCAAACGCTTATTCTCCACATGCTTCATGTTAATCGAGATAAACATTTGCAGACTCTATCATATTGCTAATTTTCTTGTAGATGTAAGAGGAATATATACTTACAAGGGCAACATACAAATAGAGTAGCCTTTAAGCACATACATATCTCTTATTAGTTGGTTGCTAGGTGCAGCACCATTCGCTTTGCCACAGATTAATATTCTTTGTATATCGAAGACAAAAAATCTGATGTGTTACACTCAACATGACTTTCTCTACTCTTGTACAAACTATTTTTACAAACGCTTATTCTCCATATGCTTCATGTTAATGGAGATATCGAGATGTCAATCTTATTGATAAGTTTCTTGTAGATGCAAGGGGAATATGGTAGGTTTTAAGCGATAGTCAAATATTTTAACGCTGGTTGCTATGTGGCGCATTCCATTCTCTTTGCATGTCCAGGACATAAAAAAATCTGATGTGTTACACTCACATGACTTTCTCTACTCTTGTACAATCTATTTTTGCAAACGCCTATTCTCCAAATGCTTCATGTTAATCGAGATATCGAGATGTCAATCTTATTGCTAATTTTCTTGTAGATGCGAGGGGAATATGGTAGCTTTTAAGCGATAGTCAAATATTTTAACGCTGGTTGCTATGCGGCGCATTCCATTCTCTTTGCATGTCTAGGACATAAAAAAATGAATAACGAATTTGAGAAAAAGTATAAGTATTGGAAAATTTAAGGAAATAACAAGCAATATCTCGAAAACGGTTCACTCAACAAAAGAAATGTATATGACATAAGTTGTGTATTTCAACGCGATCTACATTTTTTGTGTAGTAAAATTTTGTCTATCTCTTATGGTTTACCAGTTGTGCAAAAGTCGTTCACAATGAAGAATACTTTTGGAGACATTCCCAGAAAATTCGAGATATACATTTCATTTCTAATGACTTTATCTTAAACATATGATATTTTCATCAAAATCGTTAGAGCCATTTTTGAGAAAATTAAAATTTTCGAAAAATGTTCCATGTAAAGGGTAGTCTGGGGTGGGGGGGATTTTCTTGAAAACCTTCGTGTCGCATCTCTGGAAGATACTGAACCTAAATACCAAGTTTGGTGTTTATCCGACTGTTCGTTTTTGAGATATGCTGTTCACAGACACACAGACACACACACAGACACACACACACAGACACACACACACACACAGACACACACACGGACATGTTTCTAAAAATGCTTTTTTTGGATTCAGGAGGTCTCAAAACATGTATTTCCAGTGAAATCTCGGTATCGAATTTTTGGGTGGAATGCAATACTTCCCCTACTTACTGTACGTAGTAGAGAAAGTAAAAAATGAATAACGAATTTGAGAAAAAGTATAAGTATTGGAAAATTTAAGGGAATAACAAGCAATATCTCGCAAACGGTTCACTCAACAAAAGAAATGTATATGACATAAATTGTGTATTTTAACGCGATCTACATTTTTTGTTGTGTAAAATTTTGTCTATCTCTTATGGTTTACCAGTTATGAAAAAGTCGTTCATAATGAAGAATACTTTTGGAGACATTCCCAGAAAATTCGAGATATACATTTTAATTATCATGACAATATCTTAAACATATGATATTTTAATCAAAATCGTTAGAGCCGTTTTTGAGAAAATTAAAATTTTCGAAAAATGTTCCATGTAAAGGGTAGTCTGGGGTGGGGGGATTTTCGTGAAAACCTTCGTGTCGCATCTCTGGAAGATACTGAACGTAAATACCAAGTTTGGTGTTTATCCGACTCTTCGTTTTTGAGTTATGCTGTTCACAGACACACAGACACACAGACAGACACACAGACAGACACACACACGGACATGTTTCCAAAAATGCTTTTTTTGGATTCAGTGAGTCTCAAAACATGTATTTCCGGTGAAATCTCGGTATCGAAATTTTGGGTGGAATACAATACTTCCCCTACTTACTATACGTAGTAGAGAAAGTAAAAAATGATAAACGAATTCCCATTTGAGAAAAGTATTGAAAAATTTAAGGAAATAACAAGTAATATCTCGAAAATGGTTCACTCAATAAAAAAAATGTATATGATATAAATTGTGTATTTTAACGCGTACTACATTTTTTGTGTAGTAAAATTTTGTCTATCTCTTATGGTTTACCAGTTATGCAAAAGTCGTTCACAATAAAGAATACTTTTGGAGACATTCCCAAGAAATTCAAGATATACATTTTATTTGTCATTAAAATATCTTAAACATATGATATTTTAATCAAAATCGTTAGAGCCATTTTTGAGAAAATTGAAATTTTCGAAAAATCTTCCATGTAAAGTGTATTCTGGGGTGGAGGGATTTTCTTGAAAACCTTCGTGTCGCACCTCTGGAAGATACTGAACCTAAATACCAAGTTTGGTGTTTATCCGACTGTTCATTTCTGAGTTATGCTGTTCACACACACAGACACACACAGACACACACACGGACATGTTTCCAAAAATGCTTTTTTTGGATTCAGGGGGTCTCAAAACATGTATTTCCGGCGAAATCTCGGTATCGAATTTTTGGGTGGAATGCAATACTTCCCCTACTTACTATACGTAGTAGAGAAAGTAAAAATGTATATGAATGACAAATTGTGTATTTTCACGCAATCTACGTTTTTTGAGTAGTAAAATTTTGTCTCTCTCTCTCTTATGGTCTATCAGTTATGCAAAAGTCGTTCACAATGAATACTTTTGGAGACATTCCCAGAAAATTCGAGATATACATTTCATTTGTCATGAAAATATCTTAAACATATGATATTTTAATCAAAATCGTTAGAGCCATTTTTGAGAAAATTAAAATTTTCGTAAAATGTTCCATGTAAAGGGTAATCTGGGATGGGGGATTTCCTTGAAAACCTTCGTGTCACATCTCTGGAAGATACTGAGCCTAAACACCAAATTTGGTGTTTATCCGACTGTTCGTTTCTGAGCTGTTCACAAACACAGACACACACGGAGATGTTTCCAAAAATGATTTTTTGGATTCAGGGGATCTCAAAACATGTATTTACGGTGAAATCTCGGTATCGAATTTTTGGATGGAATACAATACTTCCCCTACTTGCTATACGTAGTAGAGAAAGTAAAAATGAATTGTGTGTCAAAACAGAAAAAACTGTGCTTATTGTGGCTGTTAGAAAACGAAATTATGTAGTTTATCATTTGGATAGTAAGTCTGTTAGTGAAGTGTTTTCTCATAGAGAAAACGAGGGAGTTTTTAAAATACTAATTGAGAAACACCTATTAGAAGACGATGTGAAATTTAAAGCATACTTCAGATTCACCCGAAAACAGTTTAGTTTCCTGGTTAACCTAATTCAATATGATTTGTATACAAAACCATACAATCGAATGAAAATGCCCATTTCACCAGCAGAAAAACTTACCCTATCTCTGAGGAATATATTAGGAAGGAAAGTTGCATTTCTTAATTAATTAAGAATTTAATGAACAAGTGATTTGTCTATTTCTTATGCTGGTACACAAAACGTACTGAAAGTACACAAATTATCGTAGCTTTCTTCATTGTTGGCCTCGGTGGCAGATAAGTAAGATGAGCGTTCACCAGTGCTGCAGTGGTGAATCCTTTAAAGCGTTTTTGAAGTCTGCATTCGCCATATTCCACAAAATGGAGTGTTCAGCAACCAATTCAATTAGCTGTTCGCCTCCTACAGCTGAAAATTCTAACAGTAGGAGGTGTCATTTTGTAACATGCACGATGTGTATCAAATACAACTTCACACACAAGGTCTCTATCACGCTGCGCACAACGCACTAGACTCTTGATGCAGTAGGTCTGTCGCGCCAGGCGCATTATGCCGGCGCAAAACGAACTGCGTAGTTTAGGAAAACATTTCAATTACTTTTCATTGTTCGAGTCTGCTACGTATTGCGTGTTACGTTGCACGCGGCGTAGAATGTGCGTTTCTAGGAAAACCCGCCTCACTGCTTTTGAGGTTATGGTCATACGAACTCTGATTCAAATTTCCGTCAATAAGCTTATAAGGGTTTGCGGCAATACTCGCTCTAGTAGAATTCAGAATTAGTTCATGGTTAGTACGAGTGTATTCACATCGTTTTCTCTACTCACTCTTCTACAAACTATTATTATCAAAAGCTTATTCTTCTATTTCCTTCTGTTTACTCAAGAAAAACATTCATTACATATTTACACACCGTTTTAGGTATAAGGATACAGTAGGCTGAAGTGATAGTCAGATTTTTAAAAAGCGGATCACTATGTGACAGCTTTGAAACTCCATCTTCCTTAAGTGGCCAGAAGAAAAACGAATAGTGACTTGCCACTAGCAAAAAGTATATGTATTTGTACATTCAAACAAATAACAAAGAATATCTCGGAAATAGTTGACCCCACAAGTATGACGTAACTATATCTACATTTTGTTTATCTTTTCGGTTTACCAATTAAACAAAAGACATTAAGAATGAAGAGGACTTACAAAGACAGACTATTCACAGAAAATTCAAGATATGCATTTTATTTGTCATTCAAATATCTTAATTATGTGGTATTTTAATCAACATCGATAAGAGTCATTTTTGAGAAAATCAAAACAACGAAACATTTTCACGTGTAAAGGGTAGTTTGAGATGGAGAATTTTCTTGAAAATCCTCATCTCGCATCCTGTAAGGACGCTGAACTAATGTAATATGACCGACTTTTCGTTTTTGGACTAGCTGTTGAGGCAGTATTGTTAACACTTAAATGATTTTAGTCAAATTATATAATAAAAATATAATAACAGCCCACCTTAAAGCAATATGTATATGTGTATATAAAAAGTGTATATTACAACCATTGTATATGTTTATATTATTGTATACATGTGTAATAATGTTATCTGAATGTATTACGTAATTTAATAATGTAGGAGCCGTGAGAATAATAGGTTAAAAGTTGCTAACAATGGGGTAACCTTGAGGCAATAATGAGTAAGAAAGTGTAATAATGCTACTAGTCATTCTTGGAGCAACAATAATGTAATTTGTGTGACAGTTTATAAAATAGCCAATCAACAACCAGAAAAAAGCTTAAGTTAAATAAAGTATACTATTGGATTAGGAATAACCAATCAGAGACTTAAGATACAGAAATTTACAAATTTAGGCGGTAGAAAAAAGAGTGTGTTGCTTGTAGACAGCGCTCATAACTGGACGCGTTGGTTGTCGACAGTGTTCCTAACCGGACGCGAGATGTGTCCTCGAGAAATTTAATACGTATTCGTCTGAGACGAAAATAGTTTACGTGTTAAAAAGTGCAAGTATTTAATAAAAGAATCTCACAGCTCTCTATATCAGTGAAGTGTTGTTTAAATTGTGTCAAAGATTAATAAATGTAGTGAAGTCAAAATTATAATCTGTGTAAGCCTACATTCTTCAGCCGCACTACTCCTTGCAAAGAAATCCATGTCTCTAACAATAATACTGACGCAGCCGAGGCAAACATAAATATATAATATTTAAAGAAGCAGTCAAATTACAAAGTTAATATTTTTTAAGCTTGGTGCAAAGGCAACCGGAAAGTACATTTGGGGCGAAGGCTACCGGAAACATTTTACCATACGTGCGGTAGCTACTACTACAAGTTCGGCTCCCCAACAGTGGAAATAAAATACATCATCTTCAAACCACTTTCCATACGTAGCAGCTACCAAACCTTCTTCTTCACTGTTCTCATACATACACAGGCCTTTTTTCTAAACGTGTTTTTTACTTTCTCTACTACGTATAGTAAGTAGGGGAAGTATTGCATTCCACCCAAAAATTCGATACCGAGATTTCACCGGAAATACATGTTTTGAGAATCACTGAATCCAAAAAAAGCATTTTTGGAAACATGTCCGTGTGTGTGTCTGTCTGTGTGTCTGTGTGTCTGTGTGTCTGTCTGTGTGTCTGTGTGTCTGTGAACAGCATAACTCAAAAACGAACAGTCGGATAAACACCAAACTTGGTATTTAGGTTCAGTATCTTCCAGAGATGCGACACGAAGGTTGTCAAGAAAATCCCCCCACCCCAGACTACCCTTTACATGGAACATTTTTCGAAAATTTTAATTTTCTCAAAAACGGCTCTAACGATTTTGATTAAAATATCATATGTTTAAGATATTGTCATGACAAATAAAATGTATATCTCGAATTTTCTGGGAATGTCTCCAAAAATATTCTTCATTGTGAACGACTTTTGCATAACTGGTAAACCATAAGAGATAGACAAAATTTTACTACACAAAAAATGTAGATCGCGTTAAAATACACAACTTATGTCATATACGTTTCTTTTGTTGAGTGAACCGTTTTCGAGATATTGCTTGTTATTTCCTTAAATTTTCCAATACTTATACTTTTTCTCAAATTCGTTATTCATTTTTTTTATGTCCTGAACATGCAAAGAGAATGGAATTCGCCACATAGCAACCAGCGTTAAAATATTTGACTATCGCTTAAAAGTTACCATATTCCCCTTGCATCTACAAGAAAATTACCAATAAGATTGACATCTCGATATCTCGATTAACATGAAGCATATGGAGAATAGGCGTTTGTAAAATTAGATTGTACAAGAGTAGAGAAAGTCATGTGAGTGTAACACATCAGATTTTTTACTTTCTCTACCGCGTGCATAGAAGGTAGAGAAGGTCTTGCATTCGATACAGATTTCACCGGAAATACATGTTTTGAGGTCTCCTGAATAAAAAAAGGCATTTTTATAAAAAAGGTCCGTGACTGTGTGTGTGTGTTTGTGTGTGTGTGTGTGTGTGTGTGTGTGTGTGTGAACAGCATAACTCAAAAACGAAAAGTCGAATCAACATCAAACGTGGCATTTAAGTTCAATACCTTCCCAAGATGTGACACAAAGGTTTTTTAGAAAATTCCCCTACCCCACACTAGCCTTTACATGGAATATTTATCAAAGTTTTTTATTTTTTAAAAAATTACTATAGTGATTTTATTAAAACACCGTACATTAAGTATATTTACATAAAAATAAAATTTATATCTTTAATTTTCTGGGAATAGCCTGTGAAGTCCACTTCATTCGGAAGAAACTTTGTATTACTGGTAAACGTTAAGCGATAGACGAAAACGTACTACACAAAAATCTGATGTGTTACACTCACATGACTTTCTCTACTCTTGTACAATCTATTTTTACAAACGCCTATTCTCCATATGTTTCATATTAATCGAGATATCGAGATGTCAATCTTATTTGTAATTTTCTTGTAGATGCAAGGGAAATATGGTAGCTTTTAAGCGATAGTCAAATATTTTATCGCTGGTTGCTATGTGGCGCATTCCATTCTCTTTGCATGTCCAGGACATAAAAAAATCTGATGTGTTACACTCACATGACTTTCTCTACTCTTGTACAATCTATTTTTACAAACGCCTATTCTCCATATGCTTCATGTTAATCGAGATATCGAGATGTCAATCTTATTGGTAATTTTCTTGTAGATGCAAGCGGAATATGGTAGCTTTTAAGCGATAGTCAAATATTTTAACGCTGGTTGCTATGTGGCGCATTCCATTCTCTTTGCATGTCAGGACATAAAAAAATGAATAACGTATTTGAGAAAAAGTATAAGTATTGGAAAATTTAAGGAAATAACAAGCAATATCTCGAAAACGGTTCACTCAACAAAAGAAATGTATATGACATAAGTTGAGTATTTTAACGCGATCTACATTTTTTGTGTAGTAAAATTTTGTCTATCTCTTATGGTTTACCAGTTATGCAAAAGTCGTTCACAATGAAGAATACTTTTGGAGACATTCCCAGAAAATTGGAGATATACATTTCATTTCTCATGACATTATCTTAAACATATGATATTTTCATCAAAATCGTTAGAGCCATTTTTGAGAAAATTAAAATTTTCGAAAAATCTTCCATGTAAAGGGTAGTCTGGGGTGGGGGGATTTTCTTGAAAACCTTCGTGTCGCATCTCTGGAAGATACTGAACCTAAATACCAAGTTTGGTGCGTCTCCGACTGTTCGTTTTTGAGTTATGCTGTTCACAGACACACACACAGACACACACACAGACACACACACAGACACACACACACACAGACACACACACGGACATGTTTCCAAAAATGCTTTTTTTGGATTCAGGAGGTCTCAAAACATGTATTTCCGGTGAAATCTCGGTATCGAATTTTTGGGTGGAATGCAATACTTCCCCTACTTACTATACGTAGTAGAGAAAGTAAAAATGAATAACGAATTTGAGAAAAAGTATAAGTATTGAAATATTTAAGGAAATAACAAGCAATATCTCGAAAACGGTTCACTCAACAAAAAAAATGTATATGATATAAGTTGTGTATTTTAACGCGATCTACATTTTTTGTGTAGTAAAATTTTGTCTATCTCTTATGGTTTACCAGTTATGCAAAAGTCGTTCATAATGAAGAATACTTTTGGAGACATTCCCAGAAATTTCGAGATATACATTTCATTTCTCATGACATTATCTTAAACATATGATATTTTCATCAAAATCGTTAGAGCCATTTTTGAGAAAATTAAAATTTTCGAAAACTGTTCCATGTAAAGGGTAGTCTGGGGTGGGGGGATTTTCTTGAAAATCTTCCTGTCGCATCTCTGGAAGATACTGAACATAAATACCAAGTTTGGTGTTTATCCGACTGTTAGTTTTTGAGTTATGCTGTTCACAGACACACAGACACACACACACACACACACACACGGACATGTTTCCAAAAATGCTTTTTTTGGATTCAGGAGGTCTCAAAACATGTATTTCCGGTGAAATCTCGGTATCGAATTTTTGGGTGGAATGCAATACTTCCCCTACTTACCATACGTAGTAGAGAAAGTAAAAAAATGAATATCTCTTTAAAACATACAATTTATTTCAAATAAGCTTTTTGTGGCATGAGCCATTTTCGAGATATTCGTTATTAATGGTTCCAGTTGTTCATTGCTTTGTGAATCTTTTCAGTCGTTTCATATTCAGTTGCTTCTCGAGGCCACTACATTGCGTCCAGTTCTTAAACATTGGTCCTTAGCGACCCATTCTATATTGGGCGTGAAAGACCGAAATTTTGCTCAGAAGCCTCTAGCTTGAGATTATTTTACGTGCCGTAAATCTACGACACGGAACCACCGGCTTTATTTACCTTCCGAAGGAAGCCATGCTAAGGATTTTTACGCCCGAAAAAAAAAATCCATCGCCCTACGCCGGGTTTCAACCTCTTTGGGCAGTTCCAGTCGTGGGATGAATGCTCAAGCCCGGAACTGTTACTGACATCCGCGCGTTTCTGTGGCTTGTTTGCCCATTTCATCCCTTCCTCCTGTATGTGGTAACTGCAATAGATCCCACTAGTTCGCAGTGCGCAAAGTATCCACACTATACCCGAGGTATCTCTACTATAGTCTAATACTACGTATTCTGGCTATCATCTAAACAGTCCAGTCTTATACTTCGCATCAATATCGATTTTTACTTTCTCTACTACGTATAGTAAGTAGGGGAAGTATTGCATTCCACCCAAAAATTCGATACCGCGATTGCACCGGAAATACATGTTTTGAGACCTCCTGAATCCAAAAAAAGCATTTTTGGAAATATGTCCGTGTGTGTGTCTGTGTGTGTGTGTGTGTGTGTGTGTGTGTGTGTGTGTGTGTGTGTGTGTGTGTGTGTGTGTGTCTGTGAACAGCATAATTCAAAAACGAACAGTCGGATAAACACCAAACTTGGTATTTAGGTTCAGTATCTTCCAGAGATGCTACACGAAGGTTTTCAAGAAAATCCCCCCACCCCAGACTACCCTTTACATGGAACAGTTTTCGAAAATTTTAATTTTCTCAAAAATGGCTCTAACGATTTTGATTAAAATATCATATGTTTAAGATAATGTCATGAGAAATGAAATGTATATCTCGAATTTTCTGGGAATGTCTCCAAAAGTATTCTTCATTGTGAACGACTTTTGCATAACTGGTAAACCATAAGAGATAGACAAAATTTTACTACACAAAAAATGTAGATCTCGTTAAAATACACAACTTATGTCATATACATTTCTTTTGTTGAGTGAACCGTTTTCGAGATATTGCTTGTTATTCCCTTAAATTTTCCAATACTTATACTTTTTCTCAAATTCGTTATTCATTTTTACTTTCTCTACTACGTACAGTAAGTAGGGGAAGTATTGCATTCCACCCAAAAATTCGATACCAAGATTTCACCGGAAATACATGTTTTGAGACCTCCTGAATCCAAAAAAAGAATTTTTGGAAACATGTCCGTGTGTGTGTCTGTGTGTGTGTGTGTCTGTGTGTGTGTGTGTCTGTGTGTCTGTGTGTGTGTGAACAGCATAACTCAAAAACGAACAGTCGGATAAACACCAAACTTGGTATTTAGGTTCAGTATCTTCCAGAGATGCGACACGAAGGTTTTCAAGAAAATCCCCCCACCCCAGACTACCCTTTACATGGAACATTTTTCGAAAATTTTAATTTTCTCAAAAATGGCTCTAACGATTTTGATGAAAATATCATATGTTTAAGATAATATCATGAGAAATGAAATGTATATCTCGAATTTTCTGGGAATGTCTCCAAAAGTATTCTTCATTCTGAACGACTTTTGCATAACTGGTAAACTATAAGAGATAGACAAAATTTTACTACACAAAAAATATAGATCGCGTTAAAATACACAACTTATGTCATATACATTTCTTTTGTTGAGTGAACCGTTTTCGAGATATTGCTTGTTATTTCCTTAAATTTTGCAATACTTATACTTTTTCTCAAATTCGTTATTCATTTTTTTATGTCCTGGACATGCAAAGAGAATGGAATGCGCCACATAGCAACCAGCGTTAAAATATTTGACTATCGCTTAAAAGCTACCATATTCCCCTTGCATCTACAAGAAAATTACCAATAAGATTGACATTTCGATATCTCGATTAACATGAAGCATATGGAGAATAGGCGTTTGTAAAATTAGATTGTACAAGAGTAGAGAAAGTCATGTGAGTGTAACACATCAGATTTTTTTATGTCCTGGACTTGCAAAGAGAATGGAATGCGCCGCATAGCAACCAGCGTTAAAATGTTTGACCATCGCTTAAAAGCTACCATATTCCCCTTGCATCTACAAGAAAATTAGCAATAAGATTGACATCTCGATATCTCGATTAACATAAAGCATATGGAGAATAGGCGTTTGTAAAAATAGATTGTACAAGAGTAGAGAAAGTCATGTGAGTGTAACACATCAGATTGTTTTACTTTCCTTGCTATGATAACTGTAAGCTTATACGAGGGCTGTTCAATAAAGACAGACTGATTTTTTCCTGTAGCTTTCTTGAGAGTTTCTTGTCTCTACCATGAATATTTGAAAAGAGCGGGGTTTCATGTATAATGTCCATAGACGGCAGCACTCTTGTATCGGTAGGTTGGTAGTAATGCTGTATATTGTTGACCCTACTTGAATTTCGCATACCACTCGACACGAGAGGAGCAATAAAATTTTGTTTTTGTTTAAATCATACAGCCTCTGAAACTTTGGAAAAGCTGAAGCAAGCATACGGTGAAGATGCACTACCTCGTGCAACAGTGTTTAGGTGGTTCAAGGACTTCAAAGTAGAGCGAGTCCTCTGTGTTAAGCAAGGTGGGCCTGCTGCTTCGGCTTCTGCTATGACTGAAGTCAACATCAATACAGCTGCTATGATTGTTGTTCTTCCTCACACTACTGTTACAGCAGCGTACTACGCGCCAGTATTGGCTACACTGAGGAAGCACATTGCAAGGAAACATCCAGAACTTCATCAGAATGGGTGGCGACTTCATCACAACAACGCATGGCCTCACGTCGCAAATCAAGTCCAGGAATTCAACACCACCTGCGTACTGCATCCGCCTTATAACCCCATTCTTTTTATTCCCATCACTAAAGGCAAAGCTCCGGGGCATTCGATTTGAGAGCACTGAAGCAGCACTGAAGAAAAGTGAGGCGATTCTCAAAGACCTGACAAAGAATGGCCTGCACCATGTGTTCGAGGACTGGCAGAGACGCTATAAAAAGTGCATTCAAGTAGGAGGGGACGACTTTGAAAAAGATCATGTCAATATTGAAATGGAGTAATAAATACTGTGAAAAAAAATCAGTCTCAGTCTTTATTGATCAGCCCTCGTATAAGCAATTGTGCTTTAGAATGCTAATACCTGTCTAAGGAATAAGCGTAGACGGGAGACAGAGGAAGAAATACACAACTATTACGTCACCATTCCCGGTGCGTAGCATGACAGGTGTGCAGTAAGGAACTGCAACAGTTGATAACTATTATATGAGAGTTGCATACAATAGTTTTTCTACACATTTAGATATACAATAAATATTTAATATTTAGATGCACAAGAAAGAAAATAAAAATGTTATAATTTAATTTCTCGATACGTATTTTAGATGCGCTTCGATAACAGGTGAATATCGTTAGTCACAGTGGACGGGTTCGTAAACAAGTCAAAATGCAAGGCACCTCCACGCGAAGTCATACGCTCATAAAGTAGAAAAATAATATTCAAAGGTTAGTTTTGTAGAGAAGAGAAACGTAAAGGTCTAATTATTTCTTTAGGACGTTGTGTTAATGTTTTGATGGTCAAACTGTACTATACTAGTTGGGCGCGATATAGTGCTCTTGGAGCAGAGCGCTACTGTTTTTGTTGACGGTGCGAACTCGCCAAGGCTAGGGATCAGAGTAGTGAGGGGCAAGGCGATAGGGGAAGGTACAGTTGTACAATGAAAACAGTACTACATTTGCAGGTTTCAATCTCGCCAGTAAATGTAACTAGGAACTATGGATAACGCCCCGCTCACTTGTTCTTAAGGGGATTGGGTGCTGATAATTATACGATTTCAGTATTTCAATTGAGTCAGTATTTTTAACACAAATGATTTTCAGTCTAATTATATAATATTTAAATTCAATAACAGCCCGCCTTGAAGCAATAATTTCTAAAATGTACGTAACAGTCATTGTATATGTTTATATTATTATATCCATGTGTAATAATGTTATGTTAATGTATTACTAATTTAATAATGTAGGAGCTGTGAGAATAATAAGTTAAAAGTTGCTAACAATGAGGTAACCTTGAGGCAATAATGAGTTTGAGAGTTTAACAATACTACTTGTGATTCTTGGAAGCGATAATGTAATTTTGAGACAGTTTATAAAAATAGCCAATCAACGACCAGAAAAAGCTTTAGTTAAATGAAGGTATTCTATTGGAGTAGGATTAGCCAATCAGAAACTGAAAAGGAGAAAAATTTACAAGTTTGGGCCTTTGAAATCTTGTCAGTTGCCTGCAGAAGAGTTACTAACCAGATGCAAAAAAATGTCCTCAAGAAATTTAATATGTATTCGTGTGAGACGAAAATAGTTTTACGTGTTAAAAAGTGTAATTAATAATAAAAATAAATTCACAGCTCTTGATATCAGTGAAGTGCTATTTAGTTTGTGTCAAGGATTAATAAAAAGGAGTGAATTAAAACTTATAATCTGTGTAAGCCTACATTCTTGTCCTATCACGCCCTGCCAAGATATCATGTCTCTAACAAAAATACTGACGCAGCCAAGGCAAACATAAATTTTAAATATTTAAAGAAACAATTTAATTACAAAGTTAATTTTTTTTAAACGTGGGGCAAATAACGTAACAAACCATCTTCTTCACAATACATAACTTTAGTTCAACATTTCTAGCCTTCTACTGTTCCGATTAAAATGAAATCTGGCATGAATGCACAGTAATACATTGCGATTCCAGTGGTATAAACAACAATTACATAATTATTTAAAATGGCCACAAGAATAGTCATAACCGATTACACTTTTTTACTTTCTCTACTACGTATAGTAAGTAGAGGAAGTATTGTATTCCACCCAAACAATCGATACCGAGATTTCACCGGAAATACATGTTTTGAGATCCCCTGAATCCACAAAAAAGTATTTTTGGAAACATGTCCGTGTGTGTGTGTCTGTGTGTCCGTGTGTGTGTATGTGTGTGTGTGTGTATGTGTGTGTGTGTGTCTGTGAACAGCATAACTCAGAAACGAACAGTCGGATAAACACCAAGCTTGGTATTTAGGTTCAGTATCTTCCAGAGATGCGACACGAAGGTTTCCAAGAAAATCCCCCACCCCAGATTACCCTTTACATGGAAGATTTTTCGAAAATGTTAATTTTCTCAAAAATGGCTCTGACGATTTTGATTAAAATATCATATGTTTAAGATATTTTCATGACAAATAAAATGTATATCTTGAATTTTCTGGGAATGTCCCCAAACGTATTCCTCATTGTGAACGACTTTTGCATAACTGGTAAACCATGAGAGACAGACAAAATTTTACTACACAAAAGATGTAGATCGCGTTAAAATACACAACTTATGTCATATACATTTTTTTTGTTGAGTGCACCATTTTCGAGATATTGCTTGTTATTCCCTTAAATTTTTCAATACTTATTTTCTCAAATGGAATATTCGTTATTCATTTTTTTGTCTTGGATATGCAAAGAGTATTAATCTGTGGCAAAGGGAATGGTGCTACACCTAGCAACCAGCTATTAAGAGATATGTATGTGCTTAAAGGCTACTGTAGTTCTATATTGCCCTTGTAAATATATATATTCCCCTTACATCTACAAGAAAATTAGCAATAAGATTAACATCTCGATTAACATGAAGTAGATGGAGAATAAGCGTTTGTAAAAATAGTTTGTACAAGAGTAGAGAAAGTCATGTGATTGTAACACATCAGATTTTTTAAATATACTTTCGGTAAACTTTACTTCAATAATATTCAAGCATATTCCTTGAATACTTTTAGTACATTAAGTAATTATAATCTTAATTGTAACCTAAATTTACCTAAATACTTCTGACTGTATTCAAGAGAAAAAAAGCTCTGAACTGTGATAAATATTTTTATATCTTTCTTTTTTTTTACAGAAATATTTCTTAATTTTATATTTTGGATTTTTCTAATAATAATAATAATAATAATAATAATAATAATAGGTTACGTGAAAACATGCTTCAGAACTACAGTAAAATGTTCATTGAAATAGTTTCAGTAGTTTTGAAGAAAAGTATACCGTATGTTGGCTGCATCTGCTAGTAGGTGTGACCCAGTGAGCCGCCATATTTAAATGAACCATTTAAACCCTTAAATTCTACGTTTTTTTAGATGAAAAACAAAAAATCAATGTTTAGAGCCTTAATCACTACCCAGTCCCCTTAAGCGGTTTAATTCCTCTTCCCACCGCACGCACTCACTTCGTGGCCGACTTATACTCTCGTTCGAGCGTTATCAATCCTGTCTAAACCTAGCCAGTAGTAACCTCGCCTGAAAACTGGACTCTTGTCAGACAGGTAATGGAAGAAGAATAACTCGCATAATGGTTTTATCATTACGGATCGTATTTGTCTACTTCAATGTTATGAATACATAATATTCAGACTGAGAAGATATCGAACGTAATGGAAATACTTTGCCAATTGCAGCGAGCATTACACGATGAATTTGAAATCCCTGTGTTTATAAGTGAAAGAATGTCAGGTAACACTAATGCAAATCGTTCAAATACGTGAGTCGCTTTCATACGCTTTAGTCTCATTACAATTCGCGTGACGGCGCAATGCGCAATATAACAATGCAGGTGCTGCGTCATTTAACATGAAAGCAGGAAAACTAACGAACACCTGCACACTTAGTAATATTTCCAAGTAGGATTAACACATCAAATATGAAAATAATGCAGGCAAGTATAAGTCACTGTAACTAGTTTACATATTTATTATGAAGATTACATTTATCACAGCAAGCCCGTGAGACAACAGCGGAAAGAAAAATTCTATCTCTATAGTACTTCTGGCATATTCTTACGCTCGATTAGCTTCGCGAAAACGTGCCCAGTTCCTAATCTTAACCTAAAAATCTGATGTGTTAAACTCACATGACCTTTTCTACTCTTGTACAAACTAGTTTTACAAACGCTTATTCCCCATCTACTTCATGTTAATCGAGATAAACATTTGCAGACTCTATCTTATTGCTAATTTTCTTGTAGATGCAAGGGGAACATATATTTACAAGGGCAATATAGAAATACAGTAGCCCTTAAGCACATACATATCTCTTAATAGCTGGTTGCTAGGTGCAGCACCATTCCCTTTGCCACAGATTAATACTCTTTGCATATCCAAGACAAAAAAAATGAATAACGTATTCCCAATTTGAGAAAATAAAGTATTGAAAAATTTAAGGGAATAACAAGCAATATCTCGAAAATGGTTCACTCAACAAAAAAAATGTATATGACATGAATTGTGTATTTTAATGCGATCTACATTTTTTGTGTAGTAACATTTTGTCTATCTCTTATTGTTTACCAGTTATGCAAAAGTCGTTTACAATGAAGAATACTTTTGGAGACATTCCCAGAAAATTCAAGATATACATTTTATTTGCCATGCAAATATCTTCAACATATGATATTTTAATCAAAATCGTTAGACATTTTTGAGAAAATTAAATTTTCGAAAAATTTTCCATGTAAATGGTAGTCTGGGGTGGGGGGATTTTCTTGAAAACCTTCGTGTCGCATCCCTGGAAGATACTGAACCTAAATACGAAGTTTGGTGTTTATCCGTCTGTTCGTTTCTGAGTTATGCTGTTCACAGACACACACACACACACACACACACACACACACACATACGGACATGTTTCCAAAAATGCTTTTTTTTGGATTCAGGGAGTCTCAAAACATGTTTTTCCGGTGAAATCTCGGTATCGAATTTTTGGGTGGAATACAATACTTCCCCTACTTACTATACGTAGTAGAGAAAGTAAAAATGAGGCAAATAAATTAGTGAACCATGCAGATAAACACAAGGTTTATCACTATTTGGCCTAAAATTGTTAAACCAATTACTATTAGTTTTTACCACGATACGAGATTACACAACATTTATTTTCCTATTAAAATCCGCCTCACGTTATGTTGGGATCATCATTTACCGATGCAATCACACGGAAATAATTAAGTTGGGCTTCATTTATAGACGCTCTTTAACTGCTATGGTTCTTAGCGTTCCATTCTATATTGGGCGTAAAATTTTGCTCACATGGCTCGTTATCAGGCTTGAGGTTCTTTTACATGCCGTAAATCTATGACACGGGACCACCGGCTGTATATACCTTCCGAAGGAAGCCATACTAAGGATTTTACGCCCGAAAAAATCCACCGCCCTCCTCCGGGTTTGAACCGCGACCTCGGGAACTAGGGACTAGCATACGACATCATCAAATGGAATATTGCTTACTTAAGCGTAATCCGTAACATTTATATTTTACATTAAAATGATTAAATAAAAATTTGATAATTAAAATGACAACTTCATGATTTTCCTCTTACAGCAGCAGTAATACGACCTCTATGCGAATCTGTTGTGTAACAAACGCGTTCGGGTTCGTGGTGTTCAACAACCAAACCTTTATTCTTAGCAAATTTTTACTTTCTCTACTACGTGTAGTAAGTAGGGGAAGTATTGCATTCCACCCAAAAATGCGATACCGAGATTTCACCGGAAATATATGTTTTGAAGCCGCCTTAATCCAAAAAAATTATTTTTTGGAAACATGTGCGTGTGTGTGTGTGTGTCTGTGAACAGCATAACTCAGAAACGAACAGTCGGATAAACACCAAACTTGGTATTTAGGTTCAGTATCCTCCAGAGATGCGACACGAAGGTTTTCAAGAAAATTCCCCACCCGAGATTACCCTTCACATGGAACATTTTTCGAAAATTTTAATTTTCTCAAAACTGCCTCTAACGATTTTGATTAAAATATCATATATTTACGATACTTTTATGACAAATAAAATCTTGAATTTTCTGGGAATGTCTCCAAAAGTGTTCATTGTGAACGACGTTTGCATAACTGGTAAACCATAAGAGATAGACAAAATGTTACTACACAAAAAATGTAGATCGCGTTAAAATACACAATTTATGTCATATACATGTTTTTTGTTGAGTGAACCATTTTCAAGATATTGCCTGTTATTCCCTTAAATTTTCCAATACTTATACTTTTTCTCAAATGGGAACTCGTTATTCATTTTTGTTTGTCCTGGTAATGCAAAGAGAATGGAATACTCCACGTAGCTTAACATCTATAAGAAAATTAGCAATAAAATTAACATCTCGATATGTCGATTAACATGAAGCATATGGAGAATAAGCGTTTGTAAAAATAGTTTGTACAAGAGTAGAGAAAGACATGTGAGTGTAACACATCAGAATTTTTTTTTTGTTACGACGTTTCAGAATGCCGGTCAATTGGTGGCTACTTTAACAATTTATTAAGCCTTAACAAAACGTTACAGAATAGCCCTGCATCGGCAGCAGGGCGATGTCTCCGCACACACCATTAGCGTTCAAATATATCAACGACACGTCAAAAACCAAGTGTTAAAAATCTGATGTGTTACACTCACATTACTTTCTCTACTCTTGTAGAATGTATTTTTACAAACGCCTATTCTCCATATGCTTCATATTAATCGAGATATCGAGATGTCAATCTTATTTGTAATATTCTTGTAGATGCAAGGGGAATATGGTAGCTTTTAAGCGATAGTCAAATATTTTATCGCTGGTTGCTATGTGGCGCATTCCATTCTCTTTGCATGTCAAGGACATAAAAAAATGAATAACGAATTTGAGAAAAAGTAAAATCTGATGTGTTACACTCACATGACTTTCTCTACTCTTGTACAATCTAATTTTACAAACGCCTATTCTCCATATGCTTCATGTTAATCGAGATATCGAAATGTCAATCTTATTGGTAATTTTCTTGTAGATGCAAGGGGAATATGGTAGCTTTTAAGCGATAGTCAAATATTTTAACCCTGGTTGCTATGTGGCTCATTCCATTCTCTTTGCATGTCCAGGACATAAAAAAATGAATAACGAATTTGAGAAAAAGTATAAGTATTGCAAAATTTAAGGAAATAACAAGCAATATCTCGAAAACGGTTCACTCAACAAAAGAAATGTATATGACATAAGTTGTGTATTTTAACGCGATCTATATTTTTTGTGTAGTAAAATTTTGTCTATCTCTTATAGTTTACCAGTTATGCAAAAGTCGTTCAGAATGAAGAATACTTTTGGAGACATTCTCAGAAAATTCGAGATATACATTTCATTTCTCATGATATTATCTTAAACATATGATATTTTCATCAAAATCGTTAGAGCCATTTTTGAGAAAATTAAAATTTTCGAAAAATGTTCCATGTAAAGGGTAGTCTGGGGTGGGGGGATTTTCTTGAAAACCTTCGTGTCGCATCTCTGGAAGATACTGAACCTAAATACCAAGTTTGGTGTTTATCCGACTGTTCGTTTTTGAGTTATGCTGTTCACACACACACAGACACACAGACACACACACACACACAGACACACACACACACACAGACACACACACGGACATGTTTCCAAAAATGCTTTTTTTGGATTCAGGAGGTCTCAAAACATGTATTTCCGGTGAAATCTCGGTATCGAATTTTTGGGTGGAATGCAATACTTCCCCTACTTACTGTACGTAGTAGAGAAAGTAAAAAAGAAAAAAAATACCCGGTAAACATAGGGTCTAGAATGTATACCTTAATCTATGAGCACTTGTTCATCTTCGCTACTGTGAAACATCTCTTCTAATGCAAGCTCTTTGCTATTACCTACGTACGGCCTATAGAGGTACTAAACAAATGAGGGCAAATTACTCTTATTATCCATGGATGCAGCATGCAGCAAAAATGTTAATGTAAACCGTATTCACAGTTCTGGGTAAGTACAATGCATATTCTTCTTACTTATAATGGAATCAGTTCGTGTTTTGACAAGTTTGTGAAATGCTTTATGCAACCCGCATTAATGACTACAAACACTTCAGGAACGCATCATCAATGCCTGCCAGAGCATCCGTGACCAAACTGGAGTGGTGAGCGTGCGTGATTCTCTAAAGACGGACAGAAGCATGCCTACTACAGAGAGAACCAAAAGCTACGAACCGGCTGCGCAGTGTTTTCCTGTCCGCGTCCTCGGCGCTCGTTGCCGTCTGCCGCTATCATAGATAGCCGCGGATGAAACAATACAACATTTTTAAAACTACTTTTAAGGCTTTACTTACCAACTTTATGAAAGGAGATGCTGAAACTGGCCACCGTCGTTGTCCATACATTACTTTTGGCACCTCTTTAGGAAACTATCCATCACTGGCCGTAGGTCACGTTGAGAAATGCTGCCAATTTCCTGGCGAATATTTCGTTTTAATTCTTCAGGGTGTGTGGGTTTGTCTTGTACACTTTGTATTAAGTTACTCCAGAGATAGAAATCTCAGGAGGTTAGGTCGGTTGACCGAGGGGGCCACAAATCTCTACTAGTAATTCTGTCCTCAAACACACTTTCATAAAGTTGTTAAATAAAGTCATTAAAATTATTTTTAAAAATGTTGTATGGTTTCATTCGCGCCTTCCTATTATAGCGGCAGACGGCAATGAGCGCCGAGAACGCAGACAGGTAAAACACCGCGCAGCCGGCTCGTAGTCTTTTGGCTCTCCCTGTATGAATGGGCACCATATTGAGCACCTCCTTTAGCGATGGTTCACAAGTGCGGGTCGTGTGTAATTGCAAGCAGATTACATCAGAAGCTATGCTGTTTCACAGTAATAGAGTAATGTGTCCTCAATTGTTTATGCATTCTGTAGGCCATACGTAATAGCAAAGAGCTTGCAGTAGAAGAGATGTAGCGAAGATGAACAAGTGCTCATAGCTCTTAAGGTATGCATTTTAGAGCCCATGTTTACTGGATATTTTTTCTTGTTTTGATCCATACTACCACTTCTCAAAATATGGAATATTTTTTCTTTATCATTCGGTATAATCAATGCAAGCTGAATTGTGACCAACTCTGCATTGATGAATATTTTTCAAGAGTTCCCAGTCTTTCTTGTTTCGCACAGGTGCTGTAATGTCACGAGGTAACAAATTGACTGATCAAAATCCGCTAGTTTTCGTTGATAAAATTTTGTTATTTGGGTCAGGATAAACCGTATTTCTGTTTGTATCTCTCACTACGAAATCCTAAGCTTATACTTTATGAATAAGTGTAGCTTTTAAATAAACATATATTCTTATAATAGATGCACTGAAAAGTTGTATATATTTCCAATAAAATGTAATATGTCTCTTACCTTAAATTTTCAGATTTCTGCAGCACAAATGGGTGACGAACATGTTTGATAACGCAGAAGTACGTAAAAAGCTGAACTCTGATATATCTCTGTATTATTTATTAAACTTTTTTCTTACATGTTGCTTCTATTCCTTGTAAATGCAACATCAGATTTTTCCCTACACCTTGTTTGTTTACACCTCCATTATCCTCCTCACATTACGCAATACATGGCAATGCAGAAGAAAGCACATCATTAGCTTTGCAAATTTTTTCCCAGACCTTATTTAGTGAGGTTTATGTTGGGTACTGAGTGTGTAATTTGCAAGTAATTTTGTGTCGTTAAAAGAAAATTATGTTTACGCATGCAGCAATCCTGTCGTAAGCAATATAATTAAATAAGGAGCAGAACCTGTTCTTCCCGACATCATTTGATGGCTTTAGTAGAGATGGTGCGTATTAAGTCTCTTGTAACGAATTTTTACAAGAAATATTTCAGTAGAGATATTCCTTAAAGTACGCATACTAATAATCCGATAAAATGGATAAAGTAAAATTCCTTTTTCAGTCAGGTTTGTGTGACAGATTCATCTGTTACATATACGAGGGTTGTTCCACAAGTACCAGCCCTAAAAAAGAAATCACAAGAATTTTGGGGAAAAATATCTTTATTTCTCTACATAGTCTCCTTTCAACTCGATACACTTTTCCCAGCGAAGTTGTAGCAGTAATCTGGCTCGTGTTATCTTATTTACTGGGCGCCTCTTGTTTCATTATTTTAAATTTTGTACAGCTAGCTATTATTACTCAGTCGAGCAAGTATCTCTGAGCAAGGCGTGTAAACGGAAAGGAGTTGTTGCTAAAAGATAACATTGATAAAATAATTTGTTTCTACACTTTTATTGCCGTCACACATAATTAATAATTCACATATTTAATCTCTATACACGCCTGACAAACTATTATATTTCCGAATGTAATTACTGTCGTATTAGTTGCCGCGTACTTCACATTTTGTAACTAACTTTACGACGTATATCTCGCGAGAGATTCTTCCAAACTGTTTGACGTGCACCTCACGAGAGATTCCTTAGAACTGCGCGACACATGCTTATGGCTCAAGAACATATAGTCCCTCTCCTCGAATTGCCTAAACATTATAATAGAGCTGCTATTGGTTACCAAATCGCGCCAACATTAGCGTCTGTTTTGTCAGCCAATCACTATTACTAACATATATACTCTAGAGAAGATATTCCCTCCATTTCTAAAGAAAGGCACGCTACCCTGACGTCATTTGTTTCTCTCTTCTTAGTGATAAACAACTCACCCCCTCAGTTTATTGTTACCCATTTCTATTGTCAGTTTCAGTGAGGCCGTGTAAACTTATTTCCTAACAATGCTTATGGCTAACAAAGATCTAAGATCCTGTACATACAATAATATTAATTTACACTACAATCACTCTGGCATTCACAGTGCTGTGATATAAAATATTGCCTCAATGTTCAATAGCTGCGATACCCTTTTTATAGTGAGAACCATCGAGTTCTGCAAAATAACCATCAACTGCAAACTCCACCTCTTCAATGTTGTCAAATATTTTACCACCAAGCTATTTCTTCAACTTTGGAAACAGAAAATATTCAGAGGGGGCTAAGTCTGGCGAATAGGGTGTACGAGGAAGCAATTCGAACTTTAACTCATTGATTTTGGTCATGGCGATAATGGATGTGTGAACTGGTGCATTGTCTTGATGAAATAGAGCCTTCTTTTTCGTTAATGCGGTCGTTTTTGCTTGATTTCATCATTTAAACGCTGCAATAAGTTTGTATAATATTCGCCATTAATTGCTTTTCCTTTTTGAAGATAATCAATGAAAATTATACCACGCTCATCCCAAAAAACTGACGCCATGACCTTGCCTGCAGATGGAACTGTCTTTGCCTTCTTTGCAGCCGAATCTCCCCTTTCAATCCACTGTTTTGACTGTTCCTTCGTCTCTGGTGTAAAGTGGTGGATTCGTGTTTCATCCATGGTTTTGAATAGAAGCAAAAACTCGGCGTTATTGCAGCGAAACATCGCCAAATACTCGATTGAAACATCCTCTCGACGCTGCTTTTGTTCCATTGCGAGTAAACGCGGCACCCATCTTGCGCACAGCTTTCTCATGTCTAAATTTTCAGTTAGTATGCGATGTACAGCACTTTTTGAAATGACTACGATGTCTGCTAGCTCGCGCACTTTCAGTCGACGGTCATTCAATACCATTTTGTGGATTTTCTTCATAATTTCTAGCGTGGTCACCTCATTTGGTCGACTACTGCAATGTTCGACTTGGCAGCTCGTACGGCCTCGCCTAAACTCTGACACCCAATATTTTACTGTTGTAAACGAAGGAGCAGACTCCCCCAGAGTAGAATCTTTAATATTAATATTAGTTGGACTAAGACCTTTCAAATGAAAGTATTGCATCACATAACGATGGCCAGTTTTATCCATGTTTACAAATTCGCTGAGAGAGTTCACTATTAATGGCTGCCAAACCATTACTAAACAACGTAGCATCGTCAAACTTCAAACTTAAGCTTTATAAGGGTGGTACTTTCTACCATAGTCAGTTTTTATAAACAACCGCTATGTATACACGTCAGGTCGGGTACTTCTGGACTGCCCTCTAGGGCAGCGTGCACCATGTTGGAGTAAATTGCTTCGGAAGTAACGTTTACTAAATAAGTCCGTATACGGAAGTAGGTTACTACGGGAGCAATTTACTCCGGAAGTAAAAACTCAATTACAACTTACTCTTTTAGTTATGACTACGGAAATAACTCATTACTCCCGGAGGTATTGTTTTGTTTGCGCGATTTACTTGACGCGATCACGGATACCGTTATGTACGATAAGAAAAAAAGGGAAATGTCAGCAAAACAGATAAATGTTTGTTGTCAGAGATAAAGAAAATCCATTTAAACAATATCTATGAGTGTAAAAAACGTATTATAAGGATGCTGGAAGAGAAATGCTAGAAAGTCGTGACAGACGAGTTTAATGTTTCGAGCGACGGGAAACGTACTGAAGAGCAGCTTAAAATTCTGGAAATAATGTTTCTAATCTTAATTTTGCATCGTAGATCACTTGCGTGTTAGTGGAGCAATACCCTTTCCGATTTCGGAAAAGTTCACCATATTCACGGATGGGCACAAAATAGTAACATGTGTGCAGTCAATTCCACCCACAATGAGTGGGAAATCTGTAAAAGTGAAGAATTGTCTTTTATTTTCTGAACACTCGTGTATATTTATATGTGAGGTACCTTGCTCTTAACCTCAAAAACGCGATGAAATACATGACCAGCAGACGCATGGTGAACATTTATTTATAAGACCGCCTGTAATGCCTGGATTACTATGATTTTGCTTAACGTGACGAAATTAAGAAATGCTGGTCTAATTGGCATGCACTTAATGTAATGGGAATGATTCTTGATTGATAGTTCTTTTATTACTTCGAGCTAGTGCTTCACGTCGATTCGTTCTAATTACGTGTGACAACAAACTTGACGTAACGGAAGGAAAAGTTTCACATTGCCAAACTCTTAAGTTTCGTTGCGTTAAGTCAATCCTTAATATCTCCATTTAATACAGTGTTGAACTATCACGTTACGTTAAATTCGTCGTAATGCCGGCTTAAGTATCTGAAATGTTCCTGTACGAAATACTCGTAGGGCGCATAACAATAATTGCAGTTTGGGTTATAGAGTTGTAAATGCACTCCAAGCAGGTTCAAGGCATGTAAAAGATTCTTTCCTAATGCTGAAACATTTGTTGAACTCTCTCTCTCTCTCTCTCTCTGTATAAGTAACACATGGCTCTCGTATACCACTATCGCATTCCCGTTGTTTTCTTCGTCGAGATCTTGCAAATACGATACGGTATTCCAGTTCAATCGACAGGTTAGTTACTCCATCCAGGTCGCGAGAGTAAATTCTAACCTATATTTGTGCTCTATTTAATTCCGTAATAACACACTATGACAGTGTTATCCGACATTTACTCTGCGGTAATTTAATCTGGAAGTATTTGAAAGGAGTAAAATGCTTCGCAAGTAGTTTACGCTTGTATGGAATCGAGTGTTGACTTGAATACTAGTTTACTACGAAAGTAGGGCTTATTCTAGGTTGGTGCACGCCGCCCATAGAAACTTAGTTTCGCTCTAACTCCAGGGAGAGAGAAAATTTTATGACAAATGGACCCTAGGGATGAATTTCCAAGAAGAAGTTTTACCCTGGTTTATGACTGGCCCAGTATAGCTAAACTGTGCTAAGATATGAACTATGTCCCATTCGCTGGGCAGCTATGTCCAGCTCTTGCGTTTTGCAAAGATACTGATGAAGTTTAAGGATAAATGTTCTGACAGGACATTTGTGCTCTATCGACAGACTTTAAAAGAGTGACAAAGAATTGAACAATTCGAGCCATTAATAACGGATATCTCGGAAATGGCTGATGCCATAAAAACTTAATTTGAAATAAATTGTGTGTTTTAAAGAGATCTACATATTTTGTGCCTACGTTTTCGTCTATCACGTAACGTTTACCAGTTATACAAGATATATAAAATTCCTTCCTAATGAAGAGGACTTCATAGGCTATTCCCAGAGAATTAAAGATATAAATTGTATTTGTCATGTAAATATCTTAAATATGTGGTATTTTAATCAAAATCGTTATAGCCATTTTTTAGAAAATCAAAAACTTCGAAAAATGTTCTGTGTAAAAGCTAGTTTGGAGTGGGGAGATTTGCTTTAAAATCCTCGTGTGGTATTTTTGGAAGGTACAGAACATAAATACCAAATTTGGTATATATCCCATTTTTAGTTTTTGAGCTATATTGTTCACAGGCTGAAACACACGCATCTTTTTCTAAAAATGCTTTAATTGGATTCAGAGGGCCTCAAAGCATGCATTTTCGGTAAAATGTGTTATAGAATTTTTGGTTAATACGTTCTCTACCTACTATATAAGTGGTAGAGAAAGTAAAAATATGTGATAAATTCACGTGGCTTTCTCTACCCATTCTTCAAGAGACTATTCTTACAAAAGCTTATTCTTCTATCTACTTCATGTTAATAAACATTTGCAGAAATTGCTGCGTTACGTATTTCTTTGAAGGTACAAAGAGAATACAGTAGGCTTAAATCGTAGTCAATTCTTAAAAATTGATGGCTTTGAAATTCCGTTCTGTTTGTATGACCACGAGAAAAAAATGAAGAGCAACTTTTCAGTTGGAAAAGTATAAATTATTTCACAACTTAAGCAAAAAATAAAGAATATCTCGGAAATCGTGAATGCCACAAACAATTTTATTAGTCACAAACTGTGTGCTTCAACAGAATCTACATTTTTTGTGCAGTAAGATTTTGTCTATCTCTTACGGTTTACCAATTATACCAAAGCGATTCAGAATGAAGGATTCACAGGCTATATTTCATTCGTCATACAAATATCTTAAATACTTATATGGTATTCAAATCAAAGTTGTTGTAGCTATTTTGAGAAACAAAATAACGAAAATGTTTCCTCGAAGAGGGTAATTTGGGATGGGGGATTTTCCTGAAAATTTCATGTCGCATCTTTGGAAGGTACTGAACTTAAATACCAACTTTGGTAGATATACATACAGCAGATAGTCACACACGGACCTCTTTCTAAAAATGCCTTTTTTGAGTTCAGGGAGCCTCAAAACATATTGGGTGAAGATATCGAATTTTTGGATGGACTACAATACTTTCCTTACTATATGTTGTAGAGAAAGTAAAAATGTGCAATTGCATAGAGCTTAGTCTTGTTCGTTTCACCCAGACTTTCTTTAAAACAGATGAAACTTCAGATTATGAAAACGGTTATCAGACCTCGTCTTACAAACCCACCCATAGTGTTTACATTGGCGCCTTCTACCAGTAATTGAAGAAAGTCGTGCTATATAATCAGGTAAGATACCGAACGTGATGGCTCAGGCGGTTATGTATGTGGTCGCATTCGGGAGGTCGTGGGTTCGATTCCCGTGGCCGACCTTCATGACCCATGGGTTTTTTCGAGGGTTGCCATGCGAATGTTGGAAAGGATCATTACATCTCCCGAATTTCCTGTCCCTCCATTTCATCTCCATTCTCATTTCACTTCACGCTTTATCTGCTTAGTCTCTTTCAGGGTTTCAAGTGTCGGCGGGAGGCCTCGGCAGGGGAAAAGTATGCTCTAAGGAAACCTCCAAGCAGTCTCCGCACCAGCCAGCACCCGGGGAGTTCAGATCTGTCAGTGGTAGGGATCCTGCCCTCTGCCTGTCGTGCCTCCTGGTCCGGCCGGCCTCTGACTCCTCTCACCTCATCTCTCCCTCTCGATGGAGATCTGTCAGGGGCATAGGCACAAAAGCTCTGCGTAGGTCGAACAGCTAAGTCCCACTCTTTACCTAGTCCTATACTATCAGGTAAACCTGAGAAGATGCTCAGAAACTGAATCGTTCATATAGTATCAGTTACACAGCCTACGTCATAAAGGCAGCCATGGTGTCAAAGTTCCATTGGACTCTTTCGTTTGTCTACTCTTCCACTTTCCTCGTCTTCCTTAAAAGAGCGCCATAATATCAGGCATTTGCTCTACACGCGCTGAAATTAATTTCAAGGCTACCAATCATGCATAGTTATGTCGTAATAGTGCACGCCTCCGGCCTCGGAATTCTCCACCTTATTTACTTCCTCATTATTCTCCAGCTGTTGTTTTGTTTATCGAGAGTTAAGATTATATCATTGGAGTAAATATTAGGTGCCCATCCCTCAAGGATATTTGAAATGTTAAAGCTTTTGTTCGGTTGGAAAAAAGTCTACGTTATCTAAATACATTGTTATATCATTTATACACATATGTTAATATTTAATCATTTTTACTTCATCTACCACGTACATAGTAGATAAAGAAGGTATTGCATTTCACCCAAAAATTGAATACCGAGATTTCACTGAAAATGTATGTTTTGAGAACCCTTGAATTTAAAAAAAACGCATTTTTAGAAAAGATACACGTGTTTATGAACAGCATAACTCGAAGATGTAACATGAAGATCTTCGCTTACCCCTAACTACCCTTTACATGAAACATTTTTTCGAAATTTTCGCAAAAAAAGGCTAACGATTTTGCTTAAAATACTATGTATTAAAACACTTACACGAAAAATAAAATGTAGATCTTAATTTTCTTTGTATAGTCTGTGAAGTCCTCTCCATTTCGAATGAATTTTGTATGATCTTGTATAACTGGTAAACGTTGAGATATTAACAAAAACGTACTACAAATAAAATTAGATCTCGTTAAAACACACATTTTATTACAAACAGCTTTTGTTTGTGGAATAAACAATTTCAGAGATATCCATTATTAATGGTTCGATTTGTTCAATAACCTGTCATTTTTAACTCCTGTCGACTTTCAGTTGTTTCTTGAGATTGCATAGAAAGAGTATGGAATTTTAAAGTCAGCATATAGCGCCCAGTCCTTAAAACATTTGACTATCACTGTTCTCTTTGTATCTGTAACGAAATGTGTATGCAATATATCTGCAAAGGTTTATCTGGATAAAAATGAAGTAGACAGAGAAATAAGCTTTCGTAAGAATAATTTGTGTACCCACTAATAAACGATAGAGGGTAGAGAAAGTCATGTGAATGTAACACAGATTTTAATGGTTACACTTATGCTACTTGCGGACGGCTTATCCACTGTAGATGCGGTTCCCGTTTTTCCCCTATTGCATAACTATCGTAAGGAAGTATTGTATTTCACTATAAAACAAATAACTGTATTTCACCGGAAATTCACGTTTTGGGGTCCCCTGAACTCAAAAAAGGAATTTTAGGAAAAGGTTAGTCCGTGTGTGTGTGTGTGTGTGTGTGTGTGTGTTTGTGTGTGTATAGTACAGTATATAACATTCTTATTCGTACACTTCAATTTTCTGAGAAAATACTTTAGTATTTGTCAGAAGACATAGTTTAATTAATATTTTTTCATGCGTTTGAACAATATAACAAATGCTGTATTAGGAATTAACTAAATACTAACTTATGAACTTACAAAATAAATTAAGTAAAGTTGTAAAAGAAACATGACCATGTTTGTATAGCTTTTCTATTTACGTTAGAAGTAATAGTTTAATAACAAAGACACCACAGATAAACTAATAGTTTATTGGGTACCCCTTGGCTTTAATATCTGTCTCACACCTTCTCTTCATAGTTTTTTTTTGTTCATTCTTCTGGGCTGATTTTATTCTATTCCTCTTCTTCAGTGTGTTTAAGCTCTTGTTTATATTTTATTCTGCTTTTACGGACTCGTTTCTTCAGAATTGTCTACAGAGCTCGATTGGATTCAAGTCTGGACTGTGAGGAGATGTTTGTAGTAGTTTGGGTACATTCCATATCAACCAATTCATGTTCAGTCTTGCCTCAAGTTTACTATCATTATACTGTTGAAACCTATAACCAGCTGCTATGCCCATTTTCTGGGCACTCTGCTTTACATTGTTCTGTAAAATGTCAAAATCATATGTTTGTCCATAGTTCATCAATCAATTGTATATTATCAACACCGTTGGATGACATGCAGGCCCAGAGCATAATGGAACCACCATCATGTTTAACTGTGGGAAGAGAGTTTCTGTAGTCATTGTCTGAATTTGCTTTTCTCCAGACACTGTTTATCCCATCTGACCCAAAGAGGTTTATCTTAGTCTCGTCTGAACGTATCACGCTGTCCCAAAAGTTCTGATCCTTAAGGATGTGATATTTAGCAAATGCAACTCGTTTCTTCCTGTTTGCTGCACTTACATAACGCTTCTTCCTTGGTGTTCGGCCATGGTATCCATAAGACACGACGAACATTTTGGTCAGACATCTTCCTTCCAGACACATTTTCTACTAATGGTTGTTATTCAGGAGCACTTAATTTTGGATTTTCTCGGATTTGGCTTCCAATGAAACGTTCCTCTCGTGCATTCCGTCTACTTTCTTTAGGTTTACTTGGTAAATTCTTTGTAGAACCTTACTTCCTGAATTTTTTTGACCAGTCTGAATGGTAGAATGCCGTTTACTTACTATTTGCCCTATTTTTCTGAGAGAATGCCCTCTAAGTGCCAAGTTTATAATTACTTGCACCAGATCAGAAATAAACTCCTTTTGCTTACCCATTTCGATTGCCACTGACAGAACGTATACAACTGCGCCCGCAGTAGCATAAACGACCTTTGAAACACGTGAATGTTGAAGCTGTTTACGACAGTGGTCATTCTTAACAACTGTACGAATAGGAAAGTTGTATAAAATTGGGGGCTACTTCTTTAACATTGCTGTTTCATGCATTAGTGTAGGTTTTGAAATACATTTTTAATTGGAATTTGTTTGAATTAGATTCATCAAGTACGTATAAATGACTCACAGAAAAACACAAGTTCTTAAGCAAGTACAGAGTGACTTTTTATTGAATACCTGATGTGTACGAATAAGAATGTTATATACTGTATAACTCAAAAACGAAAAATCTAAACTTGGTATTAAGTGCAGCATCATCCAAGGATGCGACCTGAATATTTTCGTCAAATTCTTTTCACCTCAAACTATCTTTTGAGTGTCTCCTTTCCAGAAATATATCCACCTACAAGGAAGGCAGGAATCTATGAATCGAATAGTAGGGATGTTCCCAAAACTTCCCCTAGTTTATTTCTTGTAGAAGCAATATCACCAAATTACGCTCTATAGTGTTTGTTCTCAGTCACGTTAAGGAAATGAATACTTGACTCATTCGTTCAACCAGAAACGATTTATGTTTGCCTTTAATTCCTCCTTACTCTTCGGAGAATATGAGATGAGCATAATTAAATGTTATAAAAAGTTCTCCAGGCGACAGCTCAACCTGGAACCCTAATTTCATAAGCCAACACACTAACCATTGCCTCAAAGAAGTAACCATAACAACTATTCAAGCTGCCTTATGACTTGTTTTAAAACCGGTAGGATGAAATCAGAGGAACTTGACATCATGTGACTTTGTCAATACTTTGTATTTGTCTACCAGCCACCAATCACCAAATGAGGAATAGGGCATATTAAGGGATACCACGGACAGTACTGGAAGCCCAATTCTACCAAAACTCCTTACACCATGCCATACATAAGTGAGGTAACCGGGAGCCGCATTGTATGAATGTGGTTGCACAGTGGCCAAATATGCCAAGGAGATGGACATGTAGAAGAGACTGTGCGGTTATGGCTGAAAAGGTTTCAGGAGAAGGGTGAAGAGGGCCTTAAAAGAAAGGAAAATCAAAGGGGATCGCGACAGAGGACAACAGAGCTGTTCTAGAGGTTCACAATGAAAATCCCTTCCTTCCAGCGACATGAATAATAAGAAATTTGAATCTCCCAGTGGGTACTGACGGTTGCTTCGACGACTTTATGCTGCTGGCACCTAACATCGTAGGCCTGCAAGAAAGGATGCCCTTAAGCAAGAATACAGGGAAGACCGTATGGCTTTCTGCCTCCAGCATCTGTCAGCAAGTCAAGACTTCTGGGAGACAATATGATCCGACAAGAAGTGTTTTCCAGACGAATATGGAGATTGTCTTTGTGGCGACCCGACAACACTCGCTTCGACCCTAAACACGTTTGTTGCCACTGCAAGCGGTGGCAGGATCAGCTTAGCTGTATGCGACAGGATGAGCGCCGATGGAGTAGGAGAGCTTGTTAAAGTCTCCTCTAAGATGTGAGGCAGTATTTTATATCACAACACTGTGAATGCCAGAGTGATTGTAGTGTAAATTAACATTATTGTATGACAATGATTTGAGATGTTTGTTATTCATAAGCATTGTTAGGAAGTAAGTTTACACGGCCTCACTGAAACTGACAATAGGAGCGGATAACAATGTAGCGAGGGGGCGAGTTGTTTATTAATTAGATGAGACAAGCCAATGACGCCATAGTAGCGCGCTTTTCTTTAGAAATGGAGGGAATATCTTCCCTAGAGCATATGTGTTCGTAATTTTGATTGGATATAAAAATAGACGCTAATGTTGACGCGCTTTATTAACCAATAGCAGCTCTGTTATAATGTTTAGGCATATCAGGGTGAGGGGGTATAAATTCTGAAGCCAGAGACGAGTAACGCATAGTTCAACAGAATAATCCATGGGTTACACGTCGCGCAGTTCTACAGAATCTCTCGCGTCGTAAAGTTAAAAGATGTGAAATACGCGAATTAATAATGTGCGGCAAATAAGTGATTATAGTTACATTCGAAAATATAACGGTTTCAGTCTGGTGTGTATCAAGAGTAATTATGTGAAATGAATAAAGTGTGACGGCAATAAAAGTGTAAAAACAAATTCTCTTATCAGTGTTATCTTTTAGTAACAACTCCTTTCCGTTTACACACTCTGTTTAAGAGATTTGCTCGACTGGGTAATAATAGCTAGCCGGAGGACAAAGAACTCAAAATTCAAAATAATAAAACAATAACAGGCGCTCAGCAAATCAGAGAACACGAAAGTTACCGCGACAGATGGACTGGGTTGCAATCCTGGAAGAATGTATGCTCCCAACGATGCGATCTATTTATCCGGAAGAGGAAATGCGTGGGATACATTTCACGCAGGACAACATGTGCGTACATCCCGCACCACAGAGGTTTGGCTTCAGCAGCACCCAGACATTTCGGCTTTGTAACGGCCTGCGAAGTCTCCGCACCTTAAATCCAATTGAGAACCTCTTGAGCATTAATGGTTCGGGACTGGGAGCAATGTACCCAAGATGAACTGAGAGAATATTTTTGGGTTTACTCAATGTCTCGGAGAGACTGAGATCATTGAAAATCAAGACAGTGTTTTGCAGTATCATCATTATTGCATTTATTGTAAACACATTGCTATTGTATTTCACATTTGTGGATTTGTGTTAAGAAAAATATGTTTAATTTCTATACGATTCTATTTTTTGTGCTACTAGTGCTATTAAAATGATATCCACGATGATAATCTTCGTATTTCACACAGTTTACCGTCTTTATAACCTAGTGTGGTAAAACGGAACGTTAAACGCTATAAACAAACTGAAAGAATAATTTTTAATTAATTCAAAATTATGATTCTTTTCTTATGTACGCTCTTAACTCCTATCGTTCTTAGCGTCCCATTCTATATTGGGCGTGAAAGACCGGAAATGTTGCTCAGCGGCCTCTTTATCAGGCTTGAGGTTCTTTTACGCGCCTTAAATCTACGACACGGGACCACCGGCTTTACTTCCATTACGAAGGAAGGCATGGTAAGGATTTTTATGCCCGAAAGAAAATCCATCGCCCTCCGCCGAGTTCGAACCCGCGAACTCGGGAACTAGAGGCTACCATGGCACCTCTAGACGACGGAGGTGGTGTAACAATGGTCACAATAAGTTTATTATATTATTGTGGAAAACATTCAAGATCAACGCTGAAATTCCAACTACAGATCTTTGGCTTTCCATGCCGGTGCTTTACCTCTCTCGTTGTCGCTTGCCGTCAGCACAACCGAATCTAATGTATCTCATTCTACCTCTAACCCTTGTCCACACAACAATAAATATTTCTTTTCCGAGAAAGTGGAGAAAACGGAGACGATGGAATTTTTCGGGTTAAAAATCCTTAGCATGGCTTCCTTCGGAAGGCATGTAAAAGAACCTCAAGCCTGATAAAGAGGCCCCTGAGCCAAATTTCCTCTCTTTCACCTCAAGATAGAATGGGACGCTAAGAACCATAGTTAAAACGCGTCTATAAATAAAACGCAATTTAACTTTTCCAGAAGGGACTCCGGAATGTGACAAAGCATAATAAACTGTGTTTAAGTCTAACGCACAATGTAAACGAGAAAATATTATAATCAGTTGTGATTAAACGTAAGGTTAAAGTGGCAAAAATAAACCAAAATAATAACAGTGAAAAATCGAAGTAAAATAAAAACAAACATTACAGCTATAATTATTACATAGGTGTATAAAAATAGTTGAAAATGACAAATTCAACTTCTGACCGCAGTAACCGCTATGCTATAAATGGAATCAGCCTTCCGTTTGAAACGTTTGCAGAATTTTCAAAGTAGTTTGGTATTATGCCTCTCACGCACACCATCAGCCAAATAATTTCAATGGAAGTCAGACATATAAAAAGGACATTATTATTGGACTGTCCCTTCATTCATTTCATATGAAAAGGACATTATTATTGCACTGTCCCTTCACTCATTTCATATAAAAAGGACATTATTATTGCACTGTCCCTTTACTCAGAGTGCGTGTTTTGTAGTCACATCTCTATCGATGGAGGATGTCATACCTGGAAGCGTTCGGATTATGGAACGAGGTCAGGGCGAACTCGCTACAAGATAGATGCCCCCTCCAAAACATATACTAAACGATGAAGTCATTAAACAATCCTTTAATAAGAATCATCGTAATACACTGAGTTATGAGCTGCATGTAGACAAAATTTAACTGAAGCAGAAGCTAAGCACCATGGGACGATACCACCATTTCTCGATGTCGATACTGATTTTTGAGCACTGATACTCGATAATTAATCGATACTCGCTTTATAAAAACTGTAAAAGTCACAGCTTGGTCACTAAATTATGTTATTAGTATTTTCTGTGTAAAGACTTGTGTAACGAATTTTGTATTGTGTGCTAATTCCGAAATTAGCATACAATATGAATGTTAAAACATTCTCCAATTGGCAGTAACTTTTATCTTGATGATGCCACAGGTTATGTATCCCCTAGAGTTAGGCAAGGTGAATAATAACAATAATAATAATTATAATTTCTTTGCTTCGCTTTTTATGTAACTATATTTTATGCTGAAAACTTTTTTTAAAGGATTTTCTATGCATATTATAAAGATTAGTCGTCCGCTATACCTGTAAGCTACGCTCGTAACCCGAGTTTGACTTGCGTAAACAGAAACTTAACAGATGGAAGAAAAGAACACATATATCCATGCGTTGTATAATCTCACGTCTTAAGTTCTGATTTTTTTCTGTTGGATTCACAGATTTTAGTCACCGGAGTAGGTAAAAGATATACCTGAAAATGAGTCACCAAGCCATGCTATTGCAGAGACGTGATATGGTGCGTTATCTACTCTGTATTCATTCTTAGGTTGATCCGCGGCTAAACAAACCCACGTAGTTAGTGCATCGTGGTGCAACACGGTAGCAATGCGTCCAGGAACGTAGTCCCATGCTAATCTCTGAAGTTTAGAATGAATTTATCCTTAAATAGTATAATATTCTATACAAATACCTAAGGTTTTATTTAACGCTGATTTATACCGTAAAACAGAGCTACAAGTCCCATGACGCAATTCGTATGAGTCACCTGACATCCGGGTAGGCGCAGAATATTGTTTACAGCCAGAAACCAGCAGTTGTGTTTAGTATCATGGAGGACGGTGAATTCGCTCTTGTGTTTTCGTCGAATTACGTAAAGCATTAGCCGCGCAAACCATTGACTATTGGTGAAAATACAATAGTGTTGAATGTTTATTATAAGTTATATGAGAAATATCCAACACTTTCCGCTAAAGAAATGGCGAAATTAACTTCTGAGTTCACTGGTGTTTCGAGTACAAGTATAAACAGTGCTTGTGCAGAAAAATCTGAAACGAGAAAAGTGATTACACCCGGAAAAAAAAGAAAGCATATGAAATACGCGATGCAAGAATGTAGTGATTTTAAGAAGAATGCAATTCGCGTAACGGTGCACATTTTCTTTTTTAAAATGAGCCGCCAACAGTTTATAAAGTGCCGCTTTCAGAGAGCGAATAAATTAGATTATCGCATAGCTGTTACTTTATTTTTCGCTCATTTATTTTAGAATTAACTATTATTATATGTGCAAACGTTTATTTTGTTGCAACTATCAATCTTATCACCTTTAACCCTTTAACAGAATATGCTAGTCACCGTTTGAGTTGTCGAAATAAGGACACTGTTCCTTTCTGCACTACGTGCACATGGTCTGAAAGTGTGACAGTATTTCTAGTGCGAATGGCGGAAGGATACATTATAACGGTGCACTGGTCACCTGGGGTTTGTTTTGACGCGGATCAACCTAAGAGTGAATAGAGTAGTAAATCAGCTTCATTGACAACTTATGTTACACGAGTACTGTGTTCCTCTCACGAGACTGTGTTTGTAAGGAATGTGTTGACATCAACAATTCTATCGCTATCTGAGAAAGATTACGGCACTACTTTCAGCATATCAATAAGACTTAAAGACCTCTTAGCAAACACACGCTCTTCTGCTGGTAATGGTGAATGACCAATTGCTTTATTTTGCTTTCTCGTCACAGATTTTAACAACGTTAGTAACTATTTCTTGGGCTTGACTGTGTAGAGTTCTTCCTTTCTTACTAACTTTAATAACTTTATAAATCATTAGAAAACACTTGCATACTGCTCCAAGTGAAACATGCTTAAATACTAACGTTGCGCGATGTTTTTAATGTAGATAGTAGATCTATCTATGACATCATCGTGAGCTGCCACGTGGTACTAACCCCCCTCACTCCTCCGAAGAGCAGAATACCCCACAAACGTTTTCTACAGGCCTACAGTACTCTTACTCCTTCCCTCGTTGTTTTGCACGTTTTCATTTAGACATGGATGTTGCACTGATTCGCCTACAGGAAATGCAGTCAAGGTCTATCAAGAATTATAGTCCAGAAACTCAAAAACACACGTGCGAGACAATAACGTGAAGTCTCGACTCCTTTCATTCCTTATTTAGCATAAAGTTACGCGCAACAACTTTCAATAATGTAAAACTTAAAAGTATCGAAGTGTTATCTCAAAGTGTTAGACATACTTCGATACCATCGAGTTTCGAGCTATCGGCGGTATCGAGATCCATTCCCTACTTAATACTAAATATACAAGTTAAGATGCAATCCAAGTGTTCAGAAGCATATACAAAGAACCATGTGCTCACTTTACATTACTCTTGGCCGTTCGTACTAAAGTTTCAGAGAAGGGAACGCAGGTCAAGTAAAGCTGGAGTATGCGTCCGTAACGTGGCCTTGCTCCGACAAAACAAACTGTGCTCTCTCGGCCTTGTGGAATCCCTTAATTCTTAGATAAAATGCACGCAAGAATTGAAACATAACTAAAAGTTAACACTTTAAAAAGAAACCCAGCAAGTAAATTTGGACACGGCTGTATCTTCAAGTACTCGTAACACTAAATATAAGCCTAAAAAGTTATAAAAATGTAAATAAACTCTAACAATTAACAATTTAGATCAGAAATATAATTCAAATAGAAGTGGATAATCACACCCTAAAGAAACGCTCTAAAACCACGAAAATATAACAGTTTAGATAAACCATAAAAATTAACAATTGAATAACAATAATATAACTGGAATATAACAATTTAAATAAAACCTAAACTTTAATAACGTGAATAAACACTGAAAATTAACAACTCGCGCCAAAATTACAGCCAAATTACGATGCCCAAAGAAAAATTGCTTAATGTCCGCCTTTGGCTCCACATTCTCATTAAATCTCTACATTTTAAATATATATAGTATGGGGAATTTGCAATAAGCTAATTGAGGCAGTCAGGACAGTCCAAAAACTATTCATACACGCCATTCGAGAAACTTACCTCAAAATCTGGTCACGTACGTCCATGAGCTCTAGAGTGAACTAATTAAGGTTTCTTATTGCAACCTCGGTGAAATTAAAAAATTGATAGTGGCGCCGCCACCGGCGAAAAATGGAACATAAATATATACGCCTCTAATGAACAGATCGCGAACTATATGGCAATGACAACCTACTAGTGCGGTAAGTAGGGATAGTATTGCATTCCAACCAAAAATTCGATATCAAGGTTTCAACGGAAATACATGTTTTGAGGTGCATTTTGGAAACGTGTCCGTGTGTCTGTCTCTCTGTGAACAGCATAAATCAAAAACGAAAAGTCGGATAATACCAAACTTGGTATTTGAGTTTACTATCTTCCAAGGATGCGACACGAAGATTTTCAAACAAATCTTCCACCGCACACTACCCTTTCCAAGGAGCATTTTTCGAAAATGTTGATTTTCTCAAAAATGGCTCTAACAATTTTGATTAAAATATCATATGTTTAAGATATTTTCATGGCTAAGGAAATGTATATCTTGAATTTTCTGCGAAAGTCCCCAAAGGTCCTCTTCATTCTGAATGACTTTTGATAACTGGTAAACCGTAAGAGATAAGACAAAGTTTTGCTGCACAAAAAATGTAGATCTCATTAAAACACACAGTTTATGTCATACTTTTTTTTTCCATTAAACCATTGGACCATTTCCGAGATATTCTTTGTTATTTGTTTGAACTTTCCAATACTTACACTTTTTCTCAAATGAGAATTCGATATTCGTTTTTTTATGTCCTGTATATGCAAAGAGAATGGAATGCTCCACATAGCAACCAGCTCTTAAAATATTTGACTATCGCTTAAAGCCTACCAATTCCCATTGCATCTACAAGAAAATTAACGATAAGATAGTTTCTGTAAATGCTTATCTCGATTAACATGAAGTAGATGGAGAATAAGCGTTTGTAAAAATAGTTTGTACAAGAGTAGGGAAAGTAATGTGACTGCAACACATCAGAGTTTTATTATTACTGTTAATATTATCATCATTATTATTAATAATATTATATATATTATCATCATTAATAGATGCATATACCAAATACAATATCCATTTGGCTTTTATATACAATAATAATTATTATATTAATAATAAAACATTGAATGTGGAACTATTTATACCTAGGTATAACAAGAACATATAGAGCGAGAAAATATATGCTTCTAAAGGGCACGGAGGCAGCTTATTTAGCCGAAAACAAAATACAAATACTATCCCGGACACCGACCTCTGCAATGCCAAGACGCTCCCTTTACACCAAAGCGGACAGTACTAGAACCTTGCTTATTTTTGTGTTTGATGTTTCTGGTACCCCTTTTCCGTCCTACCACATCCATCGAAAGGGTGAACAAAGTGCATGGAACAGCTTTGCTTGCTATGGCTCCCAGATACATTTGAAATACCGCACTTGTATTGTGACATGCTGTTTTGAAGTTTCAAAGAAAATGTTTGTGATTATCAAACAACTAATATCAATCATTAGACCGCAGTCGGTTTTGGAAAACTACATTTGTGTCGGAAGAGATTGTAAAGCTAACGCCGTAGAAAAAGAAGGTAAAGCACATTCACTAAATGTGAAATTGATTAGCCTTTCAAGTAATAATAATAATAATAATAATAATAATAGTCCCGTGGCGCTACAGTCCATGAAGGGCCTAGACCTGTCTATCCGACTGCCGGCCCCACGCCCACATACGCGCAGTAGAGGTGGGCAAGCATCCAACAGGTATGGGAAGGTCAGCATCACGCATTCCCCATCCGAAAAGTTGACTCACGAGGCCAGGATCACTGCCTATCGCAGCTCCTCACTTTCCTCACGATGGTGAGTGTGCACCAGTCCTATACACAGTACTTAAAAATCCCATGGGTGGGATCGAATCTGGGCACATTCGTGCCGGGAACCAGAGCTTCACGCTCTAGCTCACAGCGCCAAGACACAGGACATAGCCCTTCAACTATATTCATTATATGTATTATACCATTCATATAAAAAGTGACTTCTATCTTCGCTGCGCTACTCGGGATATTTTTTACCTAGGAATTGTTTTAAACCAGAAAGAAGGTTTCAACTTACGAAAACAGTATTCAAAGGTTTCTTCATGATAACAAGAGCTCGCAATGGGAAAAATGGGGGAAGTAAAACTCGGGTTCGTTAGGACGCTTAGGAAAGATCTAAGCATGCAACATGGAATATTTTGATGCAGTAATTTGTATCACAAATTACTTAAATGTAAATAATGATTGTAATATGAATATGCATTTTATGTGACATTGATTTGAGATGTTTCTTGACTGTAATTATTGTTGAGAAGTAAGTTTTTAATGCCTTACTGAAACTGTCAATAATAGCGCGCAATAATGCAGCGAGGGGGTGAGCTGTTTATCATTATTGGAAACGAGGAAGTTACGTAATGTTCGCGCGTTTTTTCCGTTGAGAACCTTCTGGAATGTTTCCTCCCTAAAGCATATGTATTCATAATTTTCATTGGATATTAAGATAGACGCTAATGTTGGCGCGTTTTATTAGCCAATTGCAGTTCAGTTATAATCTTTAGGCGTATCTGGATGAAGGCGTATAAATAAGGTAGGTTGGAGGTAAAGTCAGTCAGTCCTTCAGTTCATCGAAATTCTCAATACATTACACGTCGCCTTCAGTTGCAGTTCTTCAAAAATCTGTGTACACTACACGTCGTCTTCAGTCAGTCAGTTCGTCGAAAGTATTAGTTCGTCATACATCGAATATAGATTCACAAGTTACGCGCAGCAGAATTATGAAAGATCTAAAATATGGTAAAGTTAATTATACAAAAGGTTGAAGTACGTTGATTAAAAGTGATCAGTAAGAAGTTATTATAACAGTTTCAGTTTGGCGAGTATCTAGATCAATATGTAAAAGTGATAGTGAACGTGTTCGACAATAAAAATTATAAAACAAATTTCTTCATCAGTGTTCTTTTTGGATAAAAGATTCCTTTCCGTTTACACAACCCTGATCAAGACACATGTTCGACCCAAGATAAGATAATAGCTAGCCGGAGGACAGTAAACAAAACTTAAAATTCTTTCAAACACTGATATTAGGTACCACAAATTGCTAACACTAGATGGAGCTACAAACCGAACAAATGAATGACGTCACAAGATGGCTTCAACACACGTGATGAAAACAAACATTTGTAAGTAATACCGTTACAAATTGGCTACCCATACGTGGGGCAGTTAAAATTATGTAACCAAGCAAAACAAAAGCAGCACAATATAAGATCTTCAAGTTCTAATAATTTACGTAAAAACATATTACGTAAGCAATAAAGTTACTACAAATTGGCTACCACAACGTGGGGCTCAAAACATATATAAATACTATCGCAATTTAAAAAATGGCTTACGGAGAAAAAAAAAAGTCTGATGTGTTGCACTCGCATGACCTTCTCTACTCTTGTACAAACTATTTTTACAAACGCTTATTCTCCATCTATTTCATGTTAATCGAGATAAATATTTGCAAAACTATCTTATTGCTAATTTTCTTGTAGGTGCAAGGGGAATATGGTAGGCTTTAAGCGATAGTTAAATGTTTAAAGAACTGGTTGCTATGTGAAGCTTCAATTCTCTTTGCATGTCCAGGACATTAAAAAAAAACAACATACAAAATGTAGGTTCCCATATAAAAAAATTAAATTGACCCAAAAATGACCATCATAGCGTCCTTCAAATAAAACACGACTAGTGGCATTTACTTTCCCCCGTAATATCAAGCAACTTTGATCCAAGACATTTCTTTCTACAACGCTTAGTTTTGGAGATATTGTACTGTCTCAACTTAAAATAGTCCATCCTGTATATCCCTCCTTCTGGTCACGGTAGAAGTAAAAAGCGCCATTGTGGACTATTTACATTGCTCTGTCCCAGTTGATTTACGTTGGTAAATTCCTATACAGTACCAGAAAAAATTCGAGGCTTGTTTTTAAAATTATGTACCTACAATTTAAAAAAATAAAAATATTATTTTCCAAATACTTTAAGATAATGAGTGATAATAAAGTACTTTTCCTAATATTCACCGCCGTTACTCATACACTTGTAACGGGAAATCAGTTTTTGTATGCCTTCGTCAAAGAATGATGCCGCCTGTTATGAAAGCCAAGTCTGCACTTTTATTTCACTTTTGATTCCTCGTTACAAGTGAATGAATAACGACGGTAACTACGAGGAGAAGTATTCGTAAGGTGTAAGGTAAAAAATGATAATAACGTATTTGGGAAATAGTGTCCTGTTACTTATTTAAAAAATCTGATGTGTTACACTCACATGACTTTCTCTACTCTTGTACAAACTATTTTTACAAACGCTTATTCTCCATATGCTTCATGTTAATTGAGATGTTAATCTTATTGCTAATTTTCTTGTAGATACAAGGGGAATTAGTAGGCTTTAAGCGATAATCAAATATTTTAACAGCTGGTTGCTATGTGGAGTATTCCATTCTCTTTTACCAGGACAAAACAAAATGAATAACGATTTCCCATTTGAGGAAAAGCATAAGTATTGGACAATTTAAGGGAATAACAAGCAATATCTCGAAAATGGTTCACTCAACAACAAAAAATGTATATGACATAAATTGTGTATTTTAACGCGATCTACATTTTTGTGCAGTAAAATTGTGTCTATCTCTTATGGTTTACCAGTTATGCAAAAGTCGTTCACAATGAAGAATAATTTTGGAGACATTCCCAGAAAATTCAAGGTATACATTTTATTTGTCATGAAAGTATCTTAAACATATGATATTTTAAACAAAATCGTTAGAGCCATTTTTGAGAAAATTAAAATTTTCGAAAATGTTCCACGTAAAGAGTAATCTGGGGTGGGGGAATTTTCTTGAGAACCTTCGTGTCGCATCTCTGGAAGATACTGAACCTAAATACCAAGTTTGGTGTTTATCCAACTGTTCGTTTCTGAGTTATGCTGTTCACAGACACACACAGACAGACACACACACGCGGGCATGTTTCCAAAAATGCTTTTTTTGGATTCAGGGGTCTCAAAACATCTATTTCCGGTGAAATCTCGGTATCGAATTTTTGGGTGGAATACAATACTTCCCCTACTTACTCTACGTAGCAGAGAAAGTAAAAATTATGGGTACTTCCTTTAAAAACACGCCTCGTATGTTTTCTTATCTAATTTCAATTTAAGATATAATTTATTTATTTATCGACCATACCATAATACGCTGATTACATGTGACGTAACTGAACTATAATGGCATCCATTATACTTCAGCAATTCATTATGATCTTACTCGGCGGCGCGCGTAGTTTCCCTATCAGCCGTGATCCGTACCTTTTAACACCTTTAAAGCAGCAGTCCACTGGGAACCATTCCTCAAATATGCAATGAAACATGTGTATTAAAATAAATTTTGTTGATTGTAACTTTAATATTCTAATAAAGTGAATTCATTTCCTTTGTTTCAATATTGTTCAATATACGTTACCTGTAAAAAATCAATAAATACGGCCTGGACTCAGCACTACTGCCATTTGTTGCATTACTCGCAAACACGCTCAAGGTCCTGCCATCATACTGCCATCCGATCAGCATTTAATTACACACAATTAACAAGGTAAGCTCTTGTTGTAAAAACTCAAAGTTTTGAAATTATAGTGTGGTCGACCAAAAACAGTCATATGGAACTTGACTATACTGGTAATTAACTCGCTACCGCTCGTTTCATAAACATACTTGCGTCTTAATTACTACCATTATAGTCCTGTTGCATAATATATTATTAAGCCTGGTTTAGGCTAATGGATGCTTTTTTCCCGCAAGCAGATGTTCCATACTTGGTCATGTTTTTGTACGAATTTTAACATAAGAAAAATTTACAAGTCATTGTAGCTTCACTGCAAAAAATACCATTCATGCACATATACAGGGTGACACACTTATTTCTTCAATTGTTACAAAACGAGTTATGCTAGCGACAACTTACTATACCTGAAATGCAGAGGAATTCTGGGAGATTATTTACCTCCATAGCAAATGTTGAAAATGTCCTCCATCCTGCATAATTCACAACTCAACACGTCGTTCCATGTTACTGGCCACTCGTTGGAGGACCCTGTTGTCAATAGCATGAATCTCCTATGTAATGTTGTGCTTCAGATCGTCCAATGTCTGGGGACGTGTGGCATAAACCATGTCTTTTAAGTAATCCTATAGAAAGGTCTCGGTGGCCACATGTTTTTGGAAATTATCCGGTCGTCAAAGAAACCTGCAATCAGTGCCATGGATTCATTTGATGTATGGCATGTAGCGCCGTCCTGCTGAAAATACCCTTGACTTAGCTCTACCTCGTCTAGCTGCTCAGCAAACTCCATGAAAATCCGTCGATACTCTGCAATGTTCACACTGTTAAAAAAAAATTGGTCCCACTATTCTCTGCGCGGATATTGCGCACCAAACTCCGGTTTTAACTGGGTGCATAGGTGCTTCATGAAAAACATGTGGATTTTCGCTGGCCCAATAGCGTGAGTTATTTGAGTTGAGTTCACATAGCTAGATAAATGGAAACATGCTTCATCTGCGAACCATGTGATGGGCAATATGACAGGATTTTGCACAATGAGCGCCTGAAAACGACAATTCAGTCGTCTATCTTTATCTGATTCCTGTAACTGGTGGACAACTGTAATCCTATACAGCTTTAGACCTGCATTTTTCACAGCTCTCTGAGTAGCTGTACAAACGTCTTAATAATTTTTGGGTTACTGATCCAGTCGTGCTCTTACGTCAACAATAACCTTGGGAAACCTAGATGAACAAGTTTTGCTTTTTTCACTCACCAGAGATCCAGTTGTTTCCAATTTGTTTACCAGTCCCAGTATTGTGTTTCTTTGGGGAGGATTCAGAACACCAAATTCTCTCTGGTATGCCCTTTGAGTAGGTGTAATTGAATTCGTATTCCAGTATTGCTTTACAATGAAGAGTCGTTCATTTAATGAGTACTCCATTTTCACGTTGACTACAACAAAATCTCAAAAACAGTTGCCGACAATAAAACTAACAATTATGAATAAAACATAACATCTGTGCATCTAGTGACAGTCAATCGAAACTCCATTACATTCTGTTTAGTTTGGTGCTAAAATTGAGGCACTGAGTGAATTTCAAACAGAATAATTAAAGAAAGAGATTTGTCAGTTCTTCATAAATCATTCTGCACTTCCTCACACTTGGCTGAATGTTGATGACGCGTGGAGATTCTGGTGAGCTTACTCGGTTTTACACTGGAACTAATCATTTTGTTTACAAATGGCTGCGGTTGTTTGCCGTTAAGCAGTAGCTATACCGAAACCGGACGGAAAATTCTCACGAGATTATCAGCAGTTTTACCTACCCTCATACTTTGAATGGCCGTTATATAGGTAGGTAGACATTTTTACTTTCTCTGATTCATATAGTGAGTAGGGGAAGTATTGTATTCCAACCAAAAATTCGAGGTCGAGATTTCACCGGAAATATATGTTTTGAGATCCTCTGAACCCCAAAAAAAGCAAGTTGGTTAAGCCCAAAACTTTTTATTTATATTCAACATGTTCCAAGGATGCGACACGAAGATTACAAGAAAATCCCCTCATCCCAAACTACCCTTTACATGAAACACTATTCGAAAATGTTTATTTTTTCAAAAATGGCTCTAAAGATTTTGAGTTTTTTTTTTTTTTTAAACTACACTATATTTAAGATATTTTACACGTGAAATAAAATTAATTTTCTGGGAAAACCTGTGAAGTCCTATTCATTCCAAAAGAATTTTATATAATCCTGTATAACTGGTAAACGTTACGCGATAGACGAAAACGTACTACACAAAGCGTGTAGATCTCTCTAAAACACACAATTCATTTCAAATACCTATTTGGTGGCGTCAGGCATTTCCAAGATATCCATTATTAATGGTTCAAATTGTTAATAATATCTCATTCTTTTAAAGCCCTGTCGACATTCAGTTGTTTCGCGCCATTACATGGAAAGCATATAGCATCCAGGTGAATAAGGTGTTTAATTCGCTTGAATAACAAATTATTAATTATTCCCAACTTACGTAAAACAGTTGACGGGCATAAGTGAAACCGGAAGAACGGGAAACTGCAATACTAGCTCAATGTGTTTTGTAACAGAAAGATCATAACTGAGCCTGCAGATTCAGCAACGGAAGCGTTCAGTCAGTCAACTTAATGCGGAGTGTGCATGAGCTAATCCGAATGGCAAGCGCTTTTTGCTTTCTCTACTACGTATAGTAAGCAGGGGGAAGTATTGCATTCCACCCGAAAATTCGATGTAGAGATTTCAACTGAAATACATGTTTTAAAGTGCCCTGAATCCAAATAAAGCATTTTGGGAAACATGTCCGTCTGTCAGCCTGTAAACAGTGTAACTCAAAAACGAAAAGTAGGATAAATACCAAACTTGGTACTTGAGTTTACTATCTTCCAAGGATGCGACACGAATATTTTCAAGAACATACCCACATCCCGGACTACCCTTTACATGGAACATTTTTCGAAAATTTTGATTTTCTCAAAAATTGCTCTAACGATTTTGATTAAAATATCATATGTTTAAGATATTTTCATGGTAAATGAAGTGTATATCTTGAATTTTATGTACATGTCCCCAAAAGTCCTCTTCATTCTTTTCGCATAACTGGTAAATCGTAAGAGATAGACAAAATTTTAATACAAAAAATGTAGATCGCGTTAAAACACACAATTTACGTCATATACATTTGTGTGTGAAGCGAACCAATTTCGAGATATTCCTTATTATTTGTTTGAATTTTCCAATTCTTTTTCTGAAATGGGAATTCGTTATTCTTTTTTTATCCTGGAATGCTCCACATAGCAACCAGCACTTAAAATATTTGACTATCGCTTAAAGCCTACAATATTCCCCTTGCACCTACAAGAAAACTAGTAATTATGTAGTTTCTGCAAATGTTTATCTCGATTAACATGAAGTAGATGGAGAATAAGCGTTTGTAAAAATAGTTTGTACAAGAGTAGAGAAAGTCGTGCAACACAGCAGAATTTTTGAAGTACAAATTAATGTACTTTCAGGATGAGATGCTTTCTTGCATTAAGTGAGGCTTTTAACTATAGTGCCAAGGAGAGGTGAGAAGAGTTTGAATTTATCCTGGAGAAACGGGCTGGAATGCAATTCCCTACAACACCCTTTCCAGCAATATTCAATAATCTTTTATGCGTCTTATGTTGCGAAATAATTTGTACATATGAGGGTATTTTTAAAGTAAGGTCCGTTATGCAATAAAGTAAAACCTACTTTATATTTGTACCGAGGGGGATGGCTCAGGCGGGAAGTCTGTGGCCCGCATTCGGGAGGTCCCGGGTTCGATTCCCGGTGCCTGCCCACTCTGACAATGAAGTTTTTCGTGGTTTTCTCTTGGTCGCCTAGGCGAATACCGGGGTGGTGTATGCTACCACGGTTTGTCCTTTCCTCCAAGTCCTCTCATTTCATCTCTTCTTTTAACACTTCATATGTGTTGGCGATATTGGCGATGTCGGGTAGATGGCGTGGATGCTTGATGTGTGAGAGATTTCTCCCTATGAACGCCAGGGTGCACTGTCCCGCCCATTAGGCTCGCTTCGTCGCCCTTCTCGGAGTTCTTCGCCTCTTTGGTGCGTGAAGTTCAAACTGGAAATATTAGGGACTTCTGAGCGTTTCTGTTGGCTTGTCTGTGGATCTGAGACCTCCTACGGCTTCTTTACCTCATCCCTGCCTCCCGGGGGTGTAACCGCAATGGATCCAGCTGGTCGCATCGCGCGAGCTGTCTCCCTCCGATATACACATCATACATCCTGCTAAATATTTGTCGATAGTTTATTTTTACCCATTTCTTTACTACCAGTTTTCAATATTTTTCGAATACTTGCCTTAACATAGCTCAAGTTTTTTAGTACACCGCCACAGACTTCCGCCGTCAGTCCATTTAGGAAACGTGTAGCTGTTTCTGAAATTAAAACTTTCTGTATTGAAAATGAACTTTGTTAATCTCTTATTCGCGCACATGTATACGGAAGCTTCTTGAAGGACATAAATTGTTTTCTGAATTGTGATAAAGATTGGACCTCCCACCACCAGTTTCAATCTTTCCTAAAACCGATACTAATAATGCATTTTCTTCTGCCATGACATCTTAAATATAGAAACGTTCATGTCACAAACAGCACACGAAGGTTTTATGCGCTGGCGGCGAAATTCTAGAAGGAGTCATTGAAATATATCCTACACAACAATGACATTTTAAACTATTATGAAAACTGTGTAGAAAGAAAACATAAGGCAGGCAGAATAGAATAAAAAATCTGATGTGTTGCACTCACATGACTTTCTCTACTCTTGTACAAACTATTTTTACAAACGCTTATTCTCCATATGCTTCATGTTAAACGAGATATCGAGATATTAATCCTATTGCTAATTTTCTTGTAGATGCAAAGGGAATATGGTAGGTTTTAAGCGATAGTCAAATATTTAAAGAGCTGGTTGCTATGTGGAGTATTCCATTCTCTTTGCATTACCAGGACAACAAAAATTAATAGCGAATTTCAGAAAAAGTATAAGTATTGCAAAATTTAAGGGAATAACAAGCAATGGTTCACCTAACAAAAACAATGTATATGACATAAATTGTGTATTTTAACACGATCTACATTTTTTGTGTAGTAAATTTTTGTCTATCTCTTATGTTTTACCAGTTATGCAAAAGTCGAATGTATGAAGAATACTTTTGGAGACATTCCCAGAAAATTCGAGATATACATTTCATTTGTCATGAAAATATCTTAATCATATGATATTTTAATCAAAATCGTTAGAGCCATTTTTGAGAAAATTAAAATTTTCGAAAAATGTTCCACGAAAGGGTAATCTGGGGTGAGGAATTTTCTTGAAAACCTTCGTGTCGCATCTCTGGAAGATACTGAACCTAAATACCAAGTTTGGTGTTTATCCGACTGTTCGTTTCTGAGTTATGCTGTTCACAGACACACACACAGACACGTTTCCAAAAATGTATATGCCATTTATATCTCAAAACATATATTTCCGGTGAAATCTCGGTATCGAATTTTTGGGTGGAATACCACACAAGTCGTGGTTAGAGCGACCGGATGGAGACCGGGAGATCCGTGGTTCAAATCCCGGCATTGAAATTTTCAGTCGTCTGATTCTACCTTTCGAACCCTGTCCAACACACGGCTTGTGTGGAAGAACAATTAATTCGATTAATTTTCTAGGAAAGCTTATTTTACTATCTACTTCATCTTAATAGAGATAAACCTTTCCGGAAATAGCTACATTATACATTTTCTTATAGATACAAACGGAATAGCGATAATCAAATGACATCGCGAGAAACAGCTGAAAATCACAGGACCTTAAAAGAATGACAAGTATTGAACAATTCGAACTATTACAAACGGATATCTCAGAAATTGCTTAGGCTACAAAAACACTTCTGTTTTAAATAAATTGTTGTTTTAAAGCGATCTACATTTTTTGTGCAGTACGTCTTCATCTATGCCTTAACGTTTTGCAGTTAGACAAGATTATACAAAATTCCCTTTGAATGAAGAGGACTTCACAGGCTACTCCCAGAAAATTCAAGATATACATTTTATTTTTCATGAAAATATCTTTAACATATGGTATTTTAATAAAAATTGATGCAGCCATTTTCCATAAAATCAAAAAATTCTAAAAATCTTCCGTGTAAATGGTAGTTGGGGTGTAGGGATTTTCTTGAAAATCTTCGTGTCGTATCTTTGAAAGATGCAGTTATCTGACTTTTTGTTTTTGAGTTATGCTGTTCACAGACACACAGACTGACCTTTTTCTAAAAATGTTTTTCTTTTTTACTTTCTCTACTACTATAGTAAGTAGGGGAAGTATTGCATTCCACCCAAAAATTCGATACCGAGATTTCACCTGAAGTACATGTTTTGAGATATACATGGCATATACATTTTTGGAAACGTGTCTGTGTGTGTTTGTCTGTGAACAGCATAACTCAGAAACGAACAGTCATATAAACACCAAACTTGGTATTTAAATTCAGTATTTTCCAGAGATGCAACACGAAGGTTTTCAAGAAAATCCCCCCACCCCAGATTGCCTTTACATGGAACATTTTTGAAAATTTTAGTTTTCTCAAAAATGGCTTTAACGATTTTGATTAAAATATCAAATATTTAAGATACTTTCATGAAAAATTAAATGTATATCTTGAATTTTCTGGGAATGTCTCCAAAAGTGTTCTTCATTGTGAACGACTTTTACATAACTGGTAAACCATAAGAGATAGACAACATTTTACTACACAAAAAATGTAGATCGCGTTAAAATACACAATTTATGTCATATACATTTTATTTGTTGATTGAACCATTTTCGAGATATTGCTTGTTATTCCCTTAAATTTTCCAATACTTATACTTTTTTTCAAATGCAAATTCGTTATTCATTTTTTTGTCCTGGTAATGCAAAGAGAATGGAATACTGCACATAGCAACCAGCTCTAAAACCCACCAATTCCCCTTGCATACAAGAAAATTAGCAATAAGATTAACATCTCGATATCTCGCTTAACATCTCGCTTGGTCCCATGAAGCATATGGAGAATAAGCGTTTGTAAAAATATTTTGTACAAGAGTAGAGAAAGTCATGTGAGTTAACACATTAGATTTTTTTGGGTGGAATGCCATACCTCCTCTATTATGTACGTGGTAGAGTAAGCAAAAATTCATTTTTTGGATTCAGTGGCCTCAAAACAAGTATTTCAGGTGAAATCTCGGCAATGAATTCTTTGGTGGAATGGAATACCTTTATTATACACTATGTACGTGATAGAGAAACCAAAAAGGATATGTAGTCATCTAATTCTACACACTGTGCTAAGCGATAGAAATAATTTTGTCTTTGATGAAATTCACATATCAGTATTCTTACAAACCACAAACATAGGAATCCACAGAACCCGGAGAGAGGGGAAGAGTGAGAGAGACGGTGAGAAAGTCAAAGAGGACGAGAGAGACAGAGAAGAATCTCTACATTTAACGCAATAACGCGGGCAGGGCAGAAACATAAATACTGAAATGGAGTGTATATCCTAGTTTTTACTGAAGGAAGCGGGCAAGCCTGGCCATGTATAGCTATTCGATGTGAAACAGCAGTTGGTGCCAGCAGATAGAGCTGCGAGCGCAGAATCCAGGAGATAACGCAACATCAGCATCTTCAGAGATAGCTTGGTACAGTATTAATACTGCATGATTTATAGTTCACACTACACATTAATCATGCCATGTATATCTCAACGTCTAGGATAATGTTTTGCAGATGACTTGTCAACAGTATCACAATACAATGGGAATAAACACATTTTTTATGTAATCGAAGAAAAGTTTCATGTAATTTAAACGTAAAATAAAAGCGAGATGGCTCCGCGGTAACGTATGCGGTTTCGATTCCCGTCTACGGCCCACAATGACCATGGGTTCGTGGTTTTCCTAGGTAGGCGAATGCTGGGGTGGTTTCTCATCTACCACGATCTCCTTCCCATTATTTCATTCCGTTTCCTTGTCATTTTTCAAGTGTGTAGGTTTCTGGTGTATGACGGTGCCGGACAGATGGCGCGGATGCTTGCTCTGTCATCACCGTTTAATAGTTGAAACAACAACAAAAATCACAAGTGAACTTACAACTTTTACCTACTTTTCGACATAGTCACCAAGTTTCTCAACACATTTCTCCCATTGTGATACCGGTTTCAATATGTCCTGTTCGTAGAAGTCCGTTTCCTTGGAATTTCTTCATGGTACCAAAGAGATGAAAGTCCAACGGTACAAGATCCGGACTGTATGGTGGATGCTGGAGCACCTCCCAACCAAATTTGCTGATTCTATGACGAACAGCAGCAGCAACATGGGAGCGAGCATTGTCATGAACAATTTTGAGATTGTCAGCATTCATGTTGTGGCGTTTGTCACAAAGGGCACGACGCAACTTCACCAAAGTTTTCATGTAGGCTGCAGCATTCACATTGGTCCCATGTTCAGCAAACTCCACCGATACAACACCATGCATATCCCTAACACCGTCACAAGCTCTTTCCTAGCAGATTGAGTCACTTTGAATTTTTTCTTCGCTGGGAAACCAGCATCTTTCCACTCCATACTTGCCTGCTTGGTTTCGGGCGTGTAGTGGTATGCCCACGACTAATCACCAGCGACGATTCCTTTCAGAAAGTCATGCCCTTCTGCGATGTACAGCGTTAGGTGATCCAAGCTCGTCATCATTTATTTGTCTGTCAGGTTCTTAGGCACCCAGAAAGCATTAATTTTACTAAATTTCAACGTGACATGAACAATGTCGTACACTGCACTATAGGAAATGTTGAATTGTTGCGATAAGGTTTGCAGTTGCACACGCCGGTCGTTCAAAATTGCCGCCTCAATGCCCCTGACATTCTGCGGGGTTGCAGCTGTTAGCGGTCTCTCGGAGCGTGGCAAATCACTAAGGTTCACACGGCCCTCTAGGAAGAATGCACATCACCTGTAGACATTGCCACGGTCCATACAATCATCCCCATGCACGCCACGCATGTCCCTATGAATATCACTCGGTTTATGCCACACCTCTCTGCTCTTCATACGTGGAGGACAGTAATCTGCGCGCCATCTTTGTTGCGTAGTTCACGCTTCTCTCGCTAGAGCTGTACATGAAACAAAAAATACCCTCTGTAGTGAAAACTTTAAACTATATCTGTGTGAAATTTCAACATTCCAGCTGCAATACAAAGGCAGAAAAAATTATTGTGCGTTACTTTTCGATCCGCCCTCGTATTTATTGCTTAATTTGGAACCACTTATAAGCAAAATCTTTAATGAATAAACTAACGTACACAGAAGAAAGACATATTAACGCATGCTGTAATACATGAGGTAACTTAAGATTGGGGTGTCTGTGACCTTGTGAAGTGGTGTTGGCCCTAATTTCTTGTTTAAGCATTCTACCTCTTAGTAATATTACCACAAACGTAAGCTTTCAGCTCTATCTTAAGCTGATAGCATAGCTTTGGGGTATCTTCATAAACAATAGGCAAATTTGAAAAAAATCTGATGTGTTACACTCACATGACCTTCTCTACTCTTGTACAAACTATTTTTACAAAGTCTTATTCTCCATCTATTTCATATTAATCGAGATAAACATTTGCAGAAACCATCTTTTGACATGCAAAGAGAGTTAAATTTTACACATAGCGACCAGTTCTAAAAATATTTGACTATCATTTAAGGCGTACTATGTTCCCCTTGTTTTGTATTCGCAAGGGCAATATAGATACACAGTAGCCTTTAATCATACACATATCTCTTAATAGCTGGTTGCTATGTGCAGCACCATTCCCTTTGCCTTAGATTAATACTCTTTGCATATACAAGACAAAAAAATGAATAACGAATTCCCATTTGGGAAAATAAGTATTGAAAAATTTAAGGGAATAACAAGCAATATCTCGAAAATGGTTCACTCAACAAAAAAAATGTATATGACATAAATTGTGTATTTTATCGCGATATACATTTTTTGTGTAGTAAAATTTTGTCTATCTCTTATGGTTTACCAGTTATGCAAAAGTCTTCTCAATGAAGAATACTTTTAGAGACATTCCCAGAAAATTCGAGATATACATTTCATTTGTCATGAAAATATCTTAAACATATGATATTTTAATCAAAATCCTTAGAGCCATTTTTGAGAAAATTACAATTTTCGAAAAATCTTCCATGTAAAGGGTAGTCTGGGGTGGGGGAATTTTCTTGAAAACCTTCGTGTCGCATCTCTTGAAGATACTGAACCTAAATACCAAGTTTAGTGTTTATTCGACTGTTCCTTTCTGAGTTATGCCTTCACAGCCACACAGCCACACAGACACACACACACACACACACACACACAGACATGTTTCCAAAAATGCTTTTTTTGGATTCAGGGGGTCTCAAAACATATATTTCCGGTGAAATCTCGGTATCGAATTTTTGGGCGGAATACATTACTTCCGCTACTTACTATACGTAGTAGAGAAAGTAAAAATGGGCACAAGACATCCCAGGGTGTAATGAATAGAAAAAGTTGTGTTTGTATCTAATTAGACTTTTTATCTTCTCTGTCGCTTACTTCCTTACGAGGAAATACTACATTTGACCCGAATCCAATATATTCAATATGGAACATGTCTTTTAATACGCTCGCTGGAAATCAGTAAATATTTACACAGGCGGTTACGTCTGTGACCCGCATTCGGGAAATCGTGGGTTCGATTTCCATGGCCACCTTCACATCCCCCGAATTTCTGTCCCTCCATTCCATCTCCATTCTCATTTCACTTCATCTTTCATCCGTTGGTCTCTTTCAGGGTTGAAAGTGTCGGCACAATGGTGTTTCGGTGCATTGTGGCAGGGGAAAAGGTTAATCTTTGTGACTCTCTCCGTCACTCGGCTTTCGGCTGGCTACCGGGGGTATCGAACCCGCTTGAGGGTCGTTGGACCCCTGTGTGCGGGGTGGAGTCCGTCTGCCGGGAAACGTAGGGACCCTGCCATTCCTGTGCCGCACTCCTGGTTCCGGCCGCCCGGTGTCTCCTCTCGCCTCATCCTCTCGGGGACGCCCCCTTGTTGGGCCTAGGTACAATATCCCCTATGTGGAGCAGTGTCAAGTACCCTCCACAGCCAATCCAATCCAGTCAGTATCTTCCAAGGGTGCGACACGAAGATTTTCAAGAAAACCCCTCTCCCCAAACTAACATTTTTCGAATTTTTTTTATTTTCTAAAAATGCTCTGACAATTTTGATTATTATGCCATTATTAAATATGTTTACATTGAAAATAAAATTTATATCTTGACTTTTTGGGGGGAATAGTCGTTGAAGTCATCTTCAATCAGAAGGAATTTTCTATAATACTGTGTAACTGGTAAACGTTAAGCGATAGATGAAATGTACAACACAAAAAATTCAGATCTCTTTAAAACACACTATGTATTTCAAATAATTTCTTTTTTGGCATCAGCCATTTCCGAGAAATCCGTTATTAATGCTTCGATTTGTTCAATACTTTGCGATTCTTTTATAGTCCTGTCGACTATAGTGGTTTCTCGCGATGTCATGGAAAGAGTATGGAATTTTAAGGCCAACTTATAGCGTCCAGTTCTTAAACATATGACTATCGTTGTTCCCTTTGTATCTATTACGAAATGTATAATGTAGCTATTTCTGCAAAGGTTTATTTGGATTGAAATGAAGTAGATAGAAAAATAGTTTCGTAAGAATAATTTGTATAATTATTAATAAACGATACATGGTATAGAAAGTTATGTTAATGTAACACAATAGATTTTTAGAAAATCTTACCCAAGTTTCTGCATTTTATTTTATTACATTTAAGTATACCTCAAATACCTTCAATATGCTTTGAAATAACGATTTAGTAGCTGCCCTTTTGTTTCTCATGAGCAAAAGAATGTGAAGCAGGGAAAATCACCTAAAACTTGCACCGCAAATACTTCGGAAATGGAAAGTGCTATTGATGTGCAGTTTTCACAGCATTGATTGGTAGTCAGGAACTCGTACATTTAGCCTATAAACAGATTTTAATAATACTGAGAAAGGGTATTTTTTGAGCAAACATACAATGTTTTAAATGTGACAATGCCTAGTTACATCAACAGAATAAAGGTAGGGTAAATTAGATGCCAATGATCTTTGTTGCAGGATTCTAGGTTGTACGACGATTCTACAAGAAATCGTATTTTGAAAATTTTACACCCCGAAAATTTTTTGTCCCATCAACCTGCTTAGTTGCTAGGTACGATGTTGTTGTTGTTTGCATTGTGACTTTCTGGTCAGTTAGTTTGCGACAGTTCAAGCAGTAAGTCGGAGTGTAAGATGGTGTTTACTAATGCAGAAAAAGCCGACATGCTCATGGTGTATGGAGAATGTAGGAAGAATGGTGTATGCGGAAACGTATCCCAATAGACGTCAGCCATCTCGGCAATGATTTATCAACCTCTTCAACCAATAACGTGAAAGTGGTACTGTAACAGCTAGAAGACATAACAGAAACAAACAAACGACTAGAGAAGAGGCAGAAATTAATGTTTTGACTGCCGTTGCAGTAGATCCGCAAATTAGTTCCCACACAATCGCACGTGGAAGTGGCATAAGTCAGGCAAGTGTACTGGGCATTCTCCATCGATATAGATTCCTCCCTATCACATATCTCTCTATCAAGAGCTGCATGGAAACGATTTTGAGAATCGTGTTAACTTTTGTACATGAGCATTAAGACATGATACTCCAGATTCATCATGTATCTTGTTTAGTGATGAGGCAACATTTACTAATCATGGCCAGGTAAACCGCAGAAACATGCACTATTGGTCTATTGACAATTCCCGTTGGCTTCATCAACGTCAGCGTCTATGGAGTTTAAACGTGTGGTGTGGGATAGTGAACCATCAGCTCATAGGCCCTTTGTTCATAGAAGGAACAATGAACTCGCACAAGTATCGCAGCCTCCTGACATACCATCTGCCACAGATGCTAGAAGACGTTTCTTTGCAGACTAAGGGGAACCTGTGGTACCAACATGATGGCTGTCCAGCCCATAGTGCACAAAGTACTACAACTTGTCTTAACGGGTTGTTTCCAAATCGTTGGATTGGACGAAGAGAACCTGTACCTTGGACGGCCCGTTCACCGGATCTGACCCCTTTTGACTTTTTTCTATGGGGAAGGCTGAAAGACACTGTCTGCAATTATATACTAACTACACCAGACGATATGAAACGACGTATTACTGCTGCCTGTTCTGAAATTTCCGCTGAAATGCTAGAACGTGTGCAGCAGTCCTTCCACAGCAGACTGGAAGCGTGTATTGAAGCTATCGGTGGTCATTTTGAACACAACGTTTGAAGGTTTATGTTCTCTTTACTTGTAAGATTCCACAGAAGTATTGTAATTCCCGTTTGTTTTTCTTTAGTTTGTGCTACCACAGGTTGTACAAGTGTCGGTGCGTAAAAGTTTCAAAATAAGATTTCTCGTAAACCATTTGCACTAGAATCTTACAACAAACACCACTGACATTCTAATTTACCCTACCTTTATTCTGTTGATGTAACTAGGCATTGTTCCATTTAAAAATTTTATTTTTGCTAAAAAAATACACTTTCTCAGTATTATTAAAATCTATTTATAGGCTATATGTACGAGCCCTTGACTACCAATCAATGCTGTGAGAACTCAAATCAATAGCACTTTCCATTGCCAAAAACTTTGCGGTGCAAGGTTTAGGTGATTCACTCTGTATATTGAAGCTACTTCCGAAAATATTTATGGTGATTTTTCAGTTATTTATTCAACCTTCCTGATTCCTATACATAAAAAATGTTAAATCTTTTGCTTATCTTTCTAATCCTTATGCCACTGCAATAAGAACAGCACTGGTTATCAGTGGATCAGTCACCTCAAGTAGAGAGGATTAAATAATAGTAACAATAATAATGATAATAATAATAATAATAATAATATACTCAATGTCATACTCATACATAGTCACGCTCTTTTAGTGTATTTTTAGATTGCCTTGAGATCCCAATCTTCGCTAAACCCATAAAACTGTCCTTGAGTAAAAACTGGTTGCGGGGAAAAAACTTTAACTATCCGTGTTTGGCCTTGACCTTTGTTTATAGTTTTAAAAGAAGCTGAAGATTCCGGAAAAGGTATTGGTTTTGATGCGATAAGACTATAATTTATGGCCGTGCCTACCTGCGGCATAAAAATCGAATTCCTCTCAATATGTTTTCACGGAAAAGATATTCTCTACACTAACTTCATTGCTGTTGGCTTGGTTATATTCACCTGAGCTTTGGATAAGCAGCTAAAAGATGCACGAGCCGTGTCTGTGGATTGCATTTGGGATATCGCATGTTCAGATCCCGTGTACCAGTCAATCTGACGTTTTTACTTTCTCTACTGCGGAAATATTACATTCCACCCAAAAATTCTATATCGATATTTCATCGGAAATACATATTTTAAGGCAGCTGAATCCATATAAAGCATTTTTGGAAACATGTCCGTCTGTGTTGTCTTGAACAGCATAACTCAAAACGAAAAATCGGATAAATACCAAACTTGATATTTGGGTTCAATATCTTCCAAAGATGCGACGCAAAGATTTTCAACAAAATCCCCCACCCCAAACAACTCTTTATATGGAGCAATTTTCGAAATTGTTTATTCCTATAAAATGACTAACGATTTCGATTAAAATATCATGTATTAAATATATTTAAATGGCAAATAAAATGTACATCTTGAATTATACCTATTACGTCCTCTTCATTCCGAGGAAATTTTGTATAACGTTGTATAACTGGTAAACGTTAAGTGATAAACCAAAACGTACTACACAAAAATGTAGATCTCTTTAAAACATACAACTTATTTGATATAAGTTTTTTGTAGCATAAACCGTTTCCGATATATCGTTATTTGGTTCGAATTGTTCATATCTTGGTCATTCTCTTAAAGTCCTTTCAACGTTCAGTTGTTTCTCGCGGTGCATAGAAACAGTATAGAAGTTTAAGGCCAGAACTTTAAGGCCCTGTTAACTGTCGTTCGCTTTGTATCTATAACGAAATGAGTAGTGTAGCTATTTTTGCAAAGATTTATTTTGGGTAGAAAAATAAGATTGAGTAAGAATAGTTTGTATACCCACTAATAAACAATAGAGGGCAGAGAAAGTCATGTGAATGTATATCAAATCAGATCTTCTCTACCACGTATATATTAGGTAGGAAGATATTGCATTCCACCCAATAATTTGATACGGAAATGTCACCAGAAATACATGTTTTGAGGCCCCAAGAATAAAAAAATCTGATGTGTTACACTCACATGATTTTCTCTACTCTTGTACAAACTATTTTTACTAACTCTTATTCTCCATATATTTCATATCATTGGAGATAAACGTTTGCAAAAACGATCTTTTGACATGGAAAGAGAATTACATTTTACACATAGCGACCAGTTCTAAAAATATTTGACTATCGCTTAAGGCGTACTATGTTCCCCTTGTTTTGTATTTGCAAGGGCAATATAGAAATACAGTAGCCTTTAAGCATAGACATTACTCTTAATAGCTGGTTGCTATGTGCAGCACCATTCTCTTTGCCACAGATTAATACTCTTTGCATATCCAAGACAAAAAAGCTGAATAACGAATTCCCAATTGAGAAAATTATTGAAAAATTTAAGGGAATAACAAGCAATATCTCAAAAATGGTTTACTCAACAAAAAAATGTATATGACACAAATTGTGTATTTTAACGATCAACATTTTTGTGTAGTAAAATTTTGTCTATCTCTTATGGTTTACTAGTTATGCAAAAGTCGTTCACAATGAAGAATACTTTTGGAGACATTCCCAGAAAACTCAAGATATACATTTTATTTGTCATGAAAATATCTTAAACATATGATATTTTAAACACAATCGTTAGAGCCATTTTTGAGAAAATAACAATTTTCGAAAAATCTTCCATGTAAACAGTAATCTGGGGTGGGGGGATTTTCTTGAAAACCTTCGTGTCGCATCTCTGCAAGATACTGAACCTAAATACCAAGTTTGGTGTTTATCCGACTGTTCATTTCTGAGTTAAGCTGTTCACACACTCGCACACGGACATGTTTCCAAAAATGCTTTTTTTTGGATTCAGGGGTCTCAAAACATGTATTTCCGGTGAAATCTCGGTATCGAATTTTTGGGCGGAATACAATACTTCCCCTACTTACTATACGTAGTAGAGAAAGTAAAAAAAGAATTTTTAGAAAAAGGTCCTTGTGTTGTGTGTTGTCTATCAGAGTGTCTGTAAACAGCATAACTCAAAAACAAACAGTCGGATTAGTATCAAACTTGGTGTTTAAGCTCAGTGCGTTCCAAGCAAGCGACACGAAGATTTAAAGAAAATCCCCCAAACCCCCAACTACCTTTTATATGGAACATTTCCCGAATATTTTAATTTTCTAAAAAATGACTCTAAAGATTGTGATTAAAGTACCATAAATTAAATATATTTACATGACAAATAAAATGTATATCTTGAATATTCTGAGAATAGCCTGTGAAGTTCTCTTCATTCGACAGAATTTTTTTATAACCTTGTATATCTGGTAAACGTTAAGCACAGAAGAAAACGTACTATACAAAAAATGTAGATCTCTTTAAAATACACAATTTATTTAAAATAAGCTTTTCTTTTTGTGGTACAAGTCAATTCTAAGAAATTCGTTATTAATGTTCGAATTGTTCGTTTCTTGTTCATTCTCTTAAAGTCCTTTCAACATCCAGTTCTTTGTCAGGAATGCATGGAAACAGTATGGAATTTTAAGACTATCGTATAGGGTTCAGTTCTTAAACATCCGACTGTCGCATTTCTCTTTGTATTTATAAGAAATGCGTGTAATGAAACTATTTCTGCAAAGGTTTATTTGGATTATTAACAGATATAAAAATAAGCTTTAGTAAGAATATATTTTATACTCAGTAATAAGGATAGAAGTAGGGAAAATATGTGGATATATCACATCAGATTTTTTTATTATTAGCATTTGTCTCACTCACGGAGCAAAAGAATAAAATAGATCACACAAGCAGGTAACTACACTACTAAGACCATCTACGAGGTAATAGTACTAACAAACGGAAGGGGCCCAAAAACCGATATATCCTGTCTTAAAATCTGAAGAAGTTGTTAGTTTGTTGTTTCGTTATTTGCCCCACGTTTTGGGAGCCAATTTGAAGAATGTTTGTTGCTGCTACGTATGGAAAGTCAGTTTGAAGATGATGTATTATAGTTCAACTGTTGGGGAGCCGAACACTTGAAGTTGGTTGCAACCGCACGTATAGTACCCACTTTCCGGTAGCCTTCGCACCAAATGTACTTTCCGGTGGCCTTTGCCCCCCCAAAAATGTTTAAAAATATTAACTTTGTAATTTGATTGTTTCTTTAAATAATATATATTTATGTTTGCCTCGGTTGCGTCAGTATTTATATATATTTTTAGAGACACGAATATCTTAGCAGGGAGCGGTGCGACTGAAGAATGTAGGCTTACACAGATTATAATTTTACTTCACTCCTTTTATTAATCCTTGACACGATTTAAATAACACTTCACTGATATAGAGAGCTGTGAGATCCTTTTTTAATTACTTGCACTTTTTTAACACGTAAACTCTTTTTGTCTCACACAAAATACGTATTAAATTTCTCGAGGACACTCGCGCGTCCAGTTATGAGCACTGTCTACAAACAACTAATTTGATTTCTAGCGCCTAAATTTGTAAATTTCAGTATTTAAAGTCTCTGATTGGCTATTCCTAATCCAATAGAATACTTTTATTTAACTAAAACTTTTTCTGGTTGTTGATTGGCTATTTTATGAACTGTCTCAAAATTTACATTATTGTTGCTCCAATAATGTATTATTAAACATTCATACTCATTATTGCCTCAAGGTTACCTCATTGTTACCTCATTGTTAGCAACGTTTAACCTATTATTCTCACAGCTCCTACATTATTAAATTACGCAATACATTCACATAACATTATTGAACATGTATACAATAATATAAACATATACAATGACTGTAATATACACTTTTTATATCTTGTTACATACACATATTGCTTTAAGGTAGGCTGTTATTGAATTTATATATTATATAATTAGATGAAATCATTTAAGTGTTAAAAATACTACCTCAAATCCTATACTGTTTCCATGCCATCGCGAGAAACAACTAAATGTTGGCGGGACTAAGAGAATGACCAAATAATGAACAATTTGAACCATTAATAAATGATATCTCAGAAATGGCTTATGCCATAAAAAACTTATTTGAAATAAATTGTGTGGTTTAAGGAAATCTACATTTCTTGTGTAGTACGTTCTCGTCTTTCGCTTAACGTTTGCCAGTTACACAAGATCAGGTATACAAAATTCCTTCCGAATGAAGGGGACTCACAAGCTCCCAGAAAATTCAAGATATAAATTTTTTCATGTAAATATCTTTAATATGTGGTACGCATTTTAATAATTTGGTATTTATCCGACTTTTCTTTTTGTAGTTATAATGTTCACAGACCACAGATGCACGGACGTGTTTACAAAAATGCTTATTTTTAATTCAGGGGCTTCAAAATATGCATTTCCAGTGAAACCTCGATATCGAATTTTAGTGGAATGAAATATCTTCTCTAGGTGGTAGAGAAAGTAAAAATCTGATGTGTTACACTCACATGACTTTCTTTACTCTTGTACAAACTATTTTTACAAACGCTTATTCTCCATCTACTTCATGTTAATCGAGATAAACATTTGCAGAGTCTATCTTATTGCTAACTTTCTTGTAGATGCAAGGGGAAAATATATTTACAAGGGCAATATAGAAAAACAGTAGCCTTTAAGCTGTTTAATAGCTGGTTTTTAGGAGCAGCACCATTCCCTTTGCCACAGATTATAACTCTTTGCATATCCAAGACAAAAAAATCTGATGTGTTACACTCACATGACTTTCTCTACTCTTGTACAATCTATTTTTACAAACGCCTATTCTCCATATGCTTCATGTTAATCGAGATATCGAGATGTCAATCTCATTGGTAATTTTCTTGTAGATGCAAGGGAAATATGGAAGGTTTTAAGCGATAGTCAAATCTTTTAACGCTGGTTGCTATGTGGCGCATTTCATTCTCTTTGCATGTCCAGGACAAACAAAATGAATAACGAATTTGAGAAAAAGTATGTATTGGAAAATTTAAGGAAATAACAAGCAATATCTCGAAAACGGTTCACTCAACAAAAGAAATGTATATGACATAAGTCATATATTTTAACGCGATCTACATTTTTTGTGTAGTAAAATTCTGTCTATCTCTTACGGTTTACCAGTTATACAAAAGTCGTTCACAATGAAGAATACTTTTGGAGACATTCCCAGAAAATTCAAGATATACATTTCATTTCTCATCACATTATCTTAAACATATGATATTTTCATCAAAATCGTTAGAGCCATTTTTGAGAAAATTAAAATTTTCGAAAAATGTTCCATGTAAAGGGTAGTCTGGGGTGGGGGGGATTTTCTTGAAAACCTTCGTGTCGCATCTCTGGAAGATACTGAACCTAAATACCAAGTTTGGTGTTTATCCGACTGTTCGTTTTTAAGTTATGCTGTTCACAGACACACAGACACACACACACACACACAGACACACACACACACAGACACACACACGGACATGTTTCCAAAAATGCTTTTTTTGGATTCAGGAGGTCTCAAAACATGTATTTCCGGTGAAATCTCGGTATCGAATTTTTGGGAGGAATACAATACTTCCCCTACTTACTATACGTAGTAGAGAAAGTAAAAATGAATAACGAATTCCCATTTTAGAAAATAAGTATTGAAAAATTTAAGGGAATAACAAGCAATATCTCGAAAATGGTTCACTCAACAAAAAAATGTATATGACATAAATTGTGTATTTTAACGCGATCTACATTTTTTGTGTAGTAACATTTTGTCTATCTCTTATGGTTTACCAGTTATGCAAAAGTCGTTCACAATAAAGAATACTTTTGGACACATTCCTAGGAAATTGAAGATATACATTTTATTTGTCATAAAAATATCTTAAACATATGATATTTTAATCAAAATCGTTAGAGCCATTTTTGAGAAAATTAAAATTTTCGAAAAATGTTCCATGTAAAGGATAATCTGGGGTGGGGGGATTTTCTTGAAAACCTTCGTGTCGTATCCTTGGAAGATACTGAACCTAAATACCAAGCTTGGTGTTTATCCGACTGTTCGTTTCTAAGTTATGCTGTTCACTGACACACACAGACACACTCACAGACAGACCCATAGACACACACACGGACATGTTTCCAAAAATGCCTTTTTTGGATTCAGGGGGTCTCAAAACATGTGTTTCCGGCGAAATCTCGGTATCGAATTTTTGGGTGGAATACAATACTTCCCCTACTTACTATACGCAGTAGAGAAAGTAAAAATGACACCCATATTTTCTGAACAAACAATATATTTAGAGAGGTACAGAAATAACTGACACCATTTATTCAATAGCTGACCGTCTTAAATTTCAGTTTGGATTTTTACAAAAAGACTCTGCTAACGCGCATGCAGCAGAGTCACGGATACTTTAGAAAATAGGGTAACTAGTAACCTCAAGATCTACATACGATTGTGCTCTATGGGGGAACTTGAATAATCAAGTGTATGAAACAAGTCCCCATACATTGGAACGTCTAATAGAAAGCATGAGGAGAAAATTCACTCATTTTCAGATATTGAACTCTCGAGTAGAAATGAAAATTTCCTGAAAAAATGCCAGAAATATGTAGATAGAGAGGTACAACGTTTCCAACATCTTTTATGAGAACGTGAGGCGGTTACAGAGATATTATAATTGTTTCGGCGGGGGTTCAAACTGCGGCGGCCGAGCGCAAGCAGCCAGGCAGTGGTTAAGTTCTCTATATAGAAAGTACAGCAACTGATTTATCTTGCGAATGCCACCAATAGGGCTTGGAGATCACGTGGCATCCGCGCGCCATCTTAAACTGGTTCCCTCAGTATAAACATAGGGAAACAGATATGCCAAGGCTGATTTGTGAGTGAAAATGCCAGATTGCTGTGCTTTCGGGCACACTACGAAGGCACAAAAGGATATTAAATTATTCAGGATGTATCTTTATTGGTGTCATATATTTGAGGGACGTGTTCATGACATCAAAACAGTAAAAACAGTTCATATGTACATGGGTCTGAAAATCAACCGTTTCGTTGTTATAGGTCAAAGAAGATGTATTCCAATGCAGATATGCACTACATGTATGGCCATACAGACAGCAATGCAGCATGAGCACGTGAACGTTATGCAGAAAGATACCCTGACATGCAGTTACCATATGCAAGAACATTCGCACGAATTCACCAACGCTTGAGAGAGACTGGCGCATTTGAGAGGAGTACTAGGGATGTTGGGAGACCAAGAGCGGTACGAGGCATTGAGCTTGAAGAACAAGTTCTTCGTGCTGTGGATGTAGACCCATCACATAGCACAAGACGTATGGCTGTAAGGGAAAGAGTTAGTCATATGACTATCTGGAGAATTCTGCATGGATATCTTCTGTACCCGTATCACCTTCAACGTGTGCAAGGATTAAATGAGGCGGACTTGAGCCAAGAAGATGTTTGTGTCAATGCATGCTACAGCATTGCGTTGTGTTCATCAATTTCCTAGTCAGTATGTTATTCATGGATGAGGCTGATTTACTCGCGACGGCATCTTCAATTTTCATAGCACTCAAAACTGGGCATTTGAAAAACCTAATGAAGTACGACAGTACAACCATCAACAGAGGTTCTCTCAACGTTTTGGGGTGGAATCGTGCATGATCACCTTCTTGATCCCTACTTCTTCCCTCCGCATCTGAATGGACAAACCTATCTCCAGTTTCTCGGAAATGAGTTGCTTCACTTAACTGATAACATGCCTCTGGACATCACCAATAATCTGGTTTTTACACGATGGTGCTCCAGCTCATTTCAGTATGATAGTTCGTAAGTTTTTGAATGATCGGTTTCTGCAAAGATGGATTGGTAGAGGGGGACCCATCGCATGGCCTGCTCAATCGCCTGATTTGAATCTAATGGATTTCTTCGTCGGGACATTTGAAGCCCTTGGTTTATGCGATTCCTGTACCTGATGTTGACATTTTCAAAGGACGTATCCAAACTGGACTTCACCAAATATGAAACACACCAGGAATTTTCAACAGAGTACTCCAGAGCATGGAACGCAGGCTTACTGCATGCATCGAAACAAGAGGAAGCCACTTGAGCAATTTTTGTAACTTTCGATTTTGTGTTGTAACTCTGAAATAAATGATTTTCAGACCTATGTTCATATGAACTTTTTTTTTACTGTTTTGATGTCAAGAATACGTCCCCCAAATATATGACGCCAATAAGGATACACTCCGTGTAGCTTACCGTCGAAACTCAGAAACTTGGAGAGAAGAAAGCTTTCTAAAAACTAACTGAACCACTAATTCTATAACTTTGTTTTCTAAGAACTCCGTTACATATTATTGAGGAACGATATTTTATAACTGATATATTTATTTCGCGTTTTAATAATTTGTTAAGTAATTTCGTATTTTGTCAAAGTTTTCTTCATATTATGCTCTCCCTTATAAGGCAAGGTATGGGAGAATGCGGCAGCAGATTTGTAGCATGACCTCTACAAGTGTCAAAGATCGCAAGAGTGTAAGATTCTAAATACTCCAGTTCAATAAATTACCACAGAGTGGGAAAGTATTTGAACTTGGCGTGTTTGCTTCCTGTGTTGACGCATTCATCAGTGCAACTGCAGCCTTGCATCTTAAAGAGCCAAGGCTGAATGTGATTATATGCTTTGCAACATGCACCAAGAAAAAAAAACCAGTATCGCATGCTGCCAGCTGACGAGGTGATCCAAGTCTTCATTCCGATCTTCACGCGTGAGGAGGAGGAGGAGTAGGAGAAGCGGTAAGTGTGGCTTGCTTTCGCCTATCGTGATTTAGAAACCAACATGGGAACATCGAGTAACCACATCCATACGACATCTCCTCATCAAACAGGTATTGCAGCAGTTTCTTTCTTACTAATGAGTTGCTTATACAACACGAAGTATTTCACGGTTATGGTATTACGTATCGCTTGTTCGTAGCACCTCATAACCTCACTTATTTATTCTATTATAGGTTTGACAAAATCAGTTCACTTCTCTTGTGTGCGGCCTTCATTTGTTTTGCAATCATTGTTTGTCAACTGGCGCACTTGTATTCAACTCTCAATTGAATTAAGAATTTTTACTTAGTAAACAGAGAAAATACTACATTCCACCCACAAATCTGATATAGATATTTAACTATAAATATGTTTTTAGGCCTCCTGACTCCAGAAAAGCATTTTTACTTTCTCTACTACGTATACAATTGGTAGAAAAAAATCAATCTCGAGATTTTTCCAGAAATGCATGTGTTGAGACCCTTCATTTTTAGAAAACATCTGTGTGTGTGTCTGTGAACACATAACTCAAAAACGAAAAGTCAGATAAATACCAAACTTGGTATTTAAGTTCAGTATCTTCCAAAGATTTGTCATGAAGGCTTTCAAGAAAATCCCCCAACCCAAACTACTCCTTACATGTAACATTTTTCGAAATGCTTGATTTTCTGAAAAATGCCTCTAATAATTTTGATTAAAATACTATATTTTAAAGACATTTACATGACAAATACAACATAAATCTTGAATTTTTTGAGAATAGCCTCTGAAGTCCTGTTCATTCGGAAGGAATTTTATATAATCTTGTATAACTGATTAACGTTAAGGGATAGACGAAAATACACCATACAAAAAACGTAAATCTCTTTAAAATACGGTTATTTAAAATACTTATTTATGGTACATGCTGTTTCCGAGATATCGGCTATTAATATTTCGAAATGTTCAATACTTTGTCATTCTTTTAAGGTCCTGACGACATTCAGTTGTTTTTTGGGTTGCATGAAAAGAGTATGCAATTTTAAGGCCAGCATTATGGCCTCAAATATTTGACTATCGCTATTTCCTTTGTATTTATAACGAAATATGTCATTTAGGTATTTCTGCAATGGTTTGTCTCGATTAAAATAAAGTAGATAGAAAAAAATATTTCGTAAGAATAATTTATATACCCACTAATAAACTATAGATGGCAGAGAAAGGTATGAAAATGTAACATATCTGATTTTTAGAGAAAAAATCTGATGTGTTACACTCACATGACTTTCTCTACTCTTGTACAATCTAATTTTACAAACGCCTATTCTCCATATGCTTCATGTTAATCGAGATATCGAGATGTCAATCTTATTGGTAATTTTCTTGTAGATGCAAGGGGAATATGGTAGCTTTTAAGCGATAGTCAAATATTTTAACGCTGGTTGCTATGTGGCGCATTCCATTCTCTTTGCATGTCAGGACATAAAAAAATGAATAACGTATTTGAGAAAAAGTATAAGGAAATTTTAAGGAAATAACAAGCAATATCTCGAAAACGGTTCACTCAACAAAAGAAATGTATATGAAATAAGTTGTGTATTTTAACGCGATCTACATTTTTTGTGTAGTAAAATTTTGTCTATCTCTTATGGTTTACCAGTTATGCAAAAGTCGTTCACAATGAAGAATACTTTTGGAGACATTCCCAGAAAATTCGAGATATACATTTCATTTCTCATGACATTATCTTAAACATATGATATTTTCATCAAAATCGTTAGAGCCATTTTTGAGAAAATTAAAATTTTCGAAACATTTTCCATGTAAAAGGTAGTTTGAAGTGGGGGGATTTTCTTGAAAACCTTCGTGTCGCATCTCTGGAAGATACTGAACCTAAATACCAAGTTTGGTGCTTATCCGACTGTTCGTTTTTGAGTTATGCTGTTCACAGACACACACACACAGACACACAGACACACACACACACACACACACACACACACACACACAGACACATACACGGACATGTTTCCAAAAATGCTTTTTTTGGATTCAGGAGATCTCAAAACATATATTTCCGGAGAAATCTCGGTATCGAATTTTTGGGTGGAATACAATACTTCCCCTACTTACTATACGTAGTAGAGAAAGTAAAAAATGCGTATCTGAACAGCTAAACTTAAAAACGAAATTTCGGATAAATACTAAACTTTATATTCAAATTCCGCGGCTTCCAAGGGTGCGACACGAAGATTTTCAAGAAAATCCCCCATCCCAAATTTCCCTTTACATCGAAAAAACTTCGTTATTTTCGATTTTCTCAAAATGGCTCTGACGGTTTTGATTTAAATACCATATGTTTAAGTTATTTAAATGACAGACAAAATGAATACCTGGAATTTTCTGGAAATAGCTTATGAAGTCCTCTCCATTCTGAATGAATTTTGTATAACTTGTAAATCGTAAGAGCTGCGAAAAATTAGCACACAAAAAATTTAGGTCTCGTTAAAACGCACAATTTTTGCGGAATTAACCATTTCCCAGATATTCTTTACTAGTGGTTTGAATTGTCAAGTACTTTAATCTACTCCTAAGTCGCTATTCCTTTACGTTTCCTCGTGGTTATTCAAAGAATACAATATTTCAAAGACATTACGTAGCCTTTTTTTAAACATGTTTTGAAAAATCTCATATGTGTGTCTGTCTATGTCTGAACAGCATAACTCAAAAATGAAAAGTCGGATAAATACCAAACTTAGTACTTAAGTTCAAAATCTTCCAAACATGCGACCGAAGATTTTCAAGAAAATCCCCCCCACCCCAAGTACACTTTACATGGAGTAGTTTTCGCAATTTTTTATTTTCTAAAATATGGCTACAACGATTTTGATTAAAATGCCATACATTAAAGATATTTACATGACATATAAAATGTATATCTTGAATTTTCTAGAAATAGCCTGTAAAGTCCACTTCAGTTGGAAGAAGTTTTGTATAATCTTCTACAACTGAAAAACGTTAAGCGATATACGAAAACGTACTACACAACAAACGTAATCTCTTTAAAACACGCAATTTATTTCAAATAACCTTTTTGTGGCATAAGCCATTTCTGAGATATCCGTTATTAAAGGTTCGAATTATTCATTACTTGTTCCGTATTTAAAGCATTATTTAAAGTCTTTCAACATTCAGCTGTTTCTTGCGATTGCATGTCAACAGTATGGAATTTTCAGGTCAGCGTTTAGCGTGCAGTTCTTAAACATTGGACTATCGCTGTTCGCTTTGAATCTGTAACGAAATGTGAAATGTAGCTATTTCTAAAAAGGTTTATTTGGATTAAAAGTAGTACATAGAAAAATAAGCTTTAGTAAAAATATTTTGTATACGCACTTATAAATGATAGAGGTTAGAGAAAGTTATGTGAATGTGACACATCAGATTTTTATCCTCCTCCTAACTAAAAATCTGATGTGTTTCACTCACATGACTTTCTCTACTCTTGTACAAACTATTTATACAAACGCTTATTCTTCATCTACTTCATGTTAATCGAGATAAACATTTGCAGAGTCTATCTTATTGCTAATTTTCTTGTAGATGTAAGGGGAATATATATTTACAAGGACGACATAGAAATACAGTAGCCTTTAAGCACATACATATCTCTTAATAGCTGGTTGCTAGGTGCAGCACCATTCCCTTTCCCACAGATTAATACTCTTTGCATATCCAAGACAAAAAAATCTGATGTGTTACACTCACATAACTTTCTCTACTCTTGTACAAATTAATTTTACAAACGCTTATTCTCCATATGGTTCATGTTAATCGAGATATCGAGATGTCAATCTTATTGGTAATTTTCTTGTAGATGCAAGGGAAATATGGTAGCTTTTAAGCGATAGTCAAATATTTTAACGCTGGTTGCTATGTGGCGCATTCCATTCCCTTTGCATGTCCAGGACATAAAAAAAATGAATAACGAATGTGAGAAAAAGTATAAGTATTGTAAAATTTAAGGAAATAACAAGCAATATCTCGAAAACGGTTCACTCAACAAAAGAAATGTATACGACATAAGTTGTGTATTTTAACGCGATCTACATTTTTTTGTGTAGTAAAATTTTGTCTATCTCTTATGGTTTACCAGTTATGCAAAAGTCGTTCACAATGAAGAATACTTTTGGAGACATTCCCAGAAAATTCGAGATATACATTTCATTTCTCATGACATTATCTTAAACATATGATATTTTCATCAAAATCGTTAGAGCCATTTTTGAGAAAATTAAAATTTTCGAAAAATCTTCCATGTAAAGGGTAGTCTGGGGTGGGGGGATTTTCTTGAAAACCTCCGTGTCGCATCTCTGGAAGATACTGAACCTAAATACCAAGTTTGGTGCTTATCCGACTGTTCGTTTTTGAGTTATGCTGTTCACAGACACACACACAGACACACACACACACAGACACACACACAGACACACACACACGCACACAGACACACACACGGACATGTTTCCAAAAATGCTTTTTTTGGATTCAGGAGGTCTCAAAACATGTATTTCCGGTGAAATCTCGGTATCGAATTTTTGGGTGGAATGCAATACTTCCCCTACTTACTATACGTAGTAGAGAAAGTAAAAAGGTTTATTTGGATTAAAAGTAGTACATAGAAAAAAAATCTGATGTGTTACACTCACATGACTTTCTCTACTCTTGTACAATCTAATTTTACAAACGCCTATTCTCCATATGCTTCATGTTAATCGCGATATCGAGATGTCAATCTTATTGGTAATTTTCTTGTAGATGCAAGGGAAATATGGTAGCTTTTAAGCGATAGTCAAATATTTTAACGCTGGTTGCTATGTGGCGCATTCCATTCTCTTTGCATGTCCAGGACATAAAAAAATTGAATAACGCATTTGAGAAAAAGTATAAGTATTGGAAAATTTAAGGAAATAACAAGCAATATCTCGAAAACGGTTCACTCAACAAAAGAAATGTATATGACATAAGTTGTGTATTTTAACGCGATCTACATTTTTTGTGTAGTAAAATTTTGTCTATCTCTTATGGTTTACCAGTTATGCAAAAGTCGTTCACAATGAAGAATACTTTTGGAGACATTCCCAGAAAATTCGAGATATACATTTCATTTCTCATGACATTATCTTAAACATATGATATTTTCATCAAAATCGTTAGAGCCATTTTTGAGAAAATTAAAATTTTCGAAAAATCTTCCATGTAAAGGGTAATCTGGGTTGGGGGAATTTTCTTGAAAACCTTCGTGTCGCATCTCTGGAAGATACTGAACCTAAATACCAAGTTTGGTGCTTATCCGACTGTTCGTTTTTGAGTTATGCTGTTTACAGACACACAGACACACACACAGACACACACACAGACACACACACAGACACACACACGGACATGTTTCCAAAAATGCTTTTTTTGGATTCAGGAGGTCTCAAAACATGTATTTCCGGCGAAATCTCGGTATCGAATTTTTGGGTGGAATGCAATACTTCCCCTACTTACTATACGTAGTAGAGAAAGTAATAAGCTTTAGTAAAAATATTTTGTATACGCACTTATAAATGATAGAGGTTAGAGAAAGTTATGTAAATGTGACACATCAGATTTTTATTCTCCTCCTAACTAAAAATCTGATGTGTTACACTCACATGACTTTCTCTACTCTTGTACAAACTATTTATACAAACGCTTATTCTTCATCTACTTCATGTTAATCGAGATAAACATTTGCAGAGTCTATCTTATTGCTAATTTTCTTGTAGATGTAAGGGGAATATATATTTACAAGGACGACATTGAAATACAGTAGCCTTTAAGCACATACATATCTCTTAATAGCTGGTTGCTAGGTGCAGCACCATTCCCTTTGCCACAGATTATAACTCTTTGCATATCCAAGACAAAAAAATGAATAACGAATTCCCATTTGAGAAAATAAGTATTGAAAAATTTAAGGGAATAACAAGCAATATCTCGAAAATGGTTCACTCAACAAAAAAATGTATATGACATAAATTGTGTATTGTAACGCGATCTACATTTTTTGTGTAGTAAAATTTTGTCTATCTCTTATGGTTTACCAGTTATGCAAAAGTCGTTCACAATAAAGAATACTTTTGGAGACATTCCCAGAAAATTCAAGATATACATTTTATTTGTCATAAAAATATCTTAAACATATGATATTTTAATCAAAATCGTTAGAGCCATTTTTGAGAATATTAAAATTTTCGAAAAATGTTCCATGTGAAGTGTAATCTGGTGTGGGGGGATTTTCTTGAAAACCTTCGTGTCGCATGTCTGGAAGATACTGAACCTAAATACCAAGTTTGGTGTTTATCCGACTGTTCGTTTCTGAGTTATGCTGTTCACAGACACACACACACGGACATGTTTCCAAAAATGCTTTTTTTTTTGGATTCAGGGGGTTCAAAATATGTATTTCCGGTGAAATCTCGGTATCGAATTTTTGGGTGGAATACAATACTTCCCCTACTTACTATACGTAGTAAAGAAAGTAAAAATTACTCGACCATTCAGATAATTCTTTCCCCACTAAAATTTTCGGAATCTGGAAGACAGTGGAAGAGAAGTTTTCATCTGTCATTAGGAATACCACGGGAATTTACTTCAAATAAGTTGTTTGTGGCATAAGCATTTCTGAGATATCCGTAATTAAAGGTTCGAGTTGTTCATTACTTGGTCATTCTTTAAAGTCCTTGCAGCATTGAAGTTGTTTCTCGCGATTGCATGGATGCAGTATGGAATTTTAAAGTCAGCGTATAGCATCCAGGTCTTAAACATTGGACTGACGCTGTTCGCTTTGAATCTATAACGAAATGTGTAATGTAGCTATTTCTATAAAGGTTTATTTGGACTATAACGTAGTGGATAGATAAATAAGCTTCAGTAAAAATAGTTTGTATATGCATTAATAAATGATAGAGCTTAGAGAAAGTCATGTGGATGTATTACATAGATTTTTCCCGCATAGGTTCGTTAGTAAAACAAAACTGACATGATATGCAAACAGTTATGTTTTATTTTCCGTATCATGCCTGCAACGAAATCTATGTTGCTTGATTTGACATTGTTTCTAGTCAAAAGTTTATCGTAACGTAGTGTGAATGGAATAATCACTGTGATAATCAGGTGTTTTTGCACCTGTATAAAACAATAAAACTGATGTGTTGCATTCACATGACTTTCTCACTCCATCGTTTATTAGTTTGCTATAAAAATTACTCCTACGAAAGTTTATTTTTTAACTACTTAATTTTAATCGGGATAAACATTTGCAGAAATAGCTACATTACACGTTTTTTACTTTCTCTACTACGTATAGTAAGTAGGGGAAGTATCGTATTCCACCCAAAAATTCGATACCGAGATTTCACGGGAAATATGTTTTGAGACCCCCCTGAATCCAAAAAAACAAGCATTTTTGGAAACATGTCCGTGTGTGTGTGTCTGTCTCTGTGAACAGCATAACTCAGAAACGAACAGTCGGATAAACACCAAACTTAGTATTTAGTTTCAGTATCTTCCAGAGATGCGACACGAAGGTTTCCAAGATAATCCCCCCACCCCAGATTACCCTTCACATGGAACATTTTTCGAATATTTTAATTTTCTCAAAAATGGCTCTAACGATTTTGATTAAAATATATGTTTAAGATATTTTCATGACAAATGAAATGTATATCTTGAATTTTCTTGGAATGTCTCCAAAAGTATTCTTCATTGTGAACGACTTTTGCATAACTGGTAAACCATAAGAGATGTAGATCGCGTTAAAATACACAATTTATGTCATATACATTTTTTTGTTGAGTGAACCATTTTCGAGATATTGGTTGTTGTTCCCTTAAATTTTCCAATGCTTATACTTTTTCTCAAATGGGAATTCCTTATTCATTTTTTATGTCCTGGACATGCAAAGAGAATGGAATGCGCCACATAGCAACTAGTTCTTAAAATATTTGACTATCGCTTAAAGCCTACCATATATCCCTTGCATCTACAAGAAAATTAGCAACAAGATGTTATCTCGATTAACAGAAGCATATGGAGAATAACCGTTTGTAAAAATAGTTTGTAAAAGAGTAGAGAAAGTCATGTGAGTGTAACACAAGATTTTTATACTACAAAAGGAAAAATGACAGTCAACGTTTAATAACTAAGCTGAGTTCTATTTATGGACGCTATTTAACTACTATGCTTCTTAGCGTCCCATTCTATATTGGGCGTGAAGGAGGGGAAATTTTGCTCAGAGGCCTTTTTATCGGGCTTGAGGTTCTTTTATGTGCCATAAATCCACGACGCGACCATCGGCTTTTCCCTTCTGAAGGAAGCCATGCTAAGGATTTTTATGCCCGAAAAAAATCCATCACCTTCCGCCGGGTTTGGACCCACAACCTCGGGAACTATAAGCTAGCATTGTACCCCTAGACCACGGAGGACACCGGTATATGCTAGCCTTACTTTTTCCATGCAATCGGGAGAAACAATTGAATGTCGACAGGACTTCCGATGAATGACAAAATATTGAACAAGTTGAACCATTAATAACGGATATCTCGGATATGGTGATGCCACAAAAAATATTTTAAATAAATTGTGTATTTTAAAGAGAGTTATATTTGTTTATGTAGTGCGTTTTCATCTATCGCTTAACGTTTTGCGAGTTACAAAGTTATATAAGATTTCATCCGAATGAAGAGGACCTCACAGGCTATTTCCAGAAAATTCAAGATATACATTTTATTTGCCATGTAAATACCTTTAATATAGTGGCTTCGTTTTTTGCCAAGGCGTGCTCCGCACACAGTCTACCACACTGCGGGATTTTCCTTTCCGTAATTCCCGCGTTACTTACGAGCGTTAGTAACATATATGTAAGGAGTACTAACCTTGTTATAAGTGTTGAAAGTGGTGTCCATCTGCGCGAAGATATTCTTGACATCGTCAGATGAAATTATCATTCACACCATAAGTTCTTCTTGCATAATGTTCATAATTTCTGCTTTTATATTGTCCTTAAGTTCGTCTATGGTGTGGAGATTGTTTCTATAAACTATTATTAGCGTTTAGCGATTCCGTGTTATAAATTTATTGCACAAACATCTCACAGTGTCTCTACCCGGAACTGGATCACCAGAAAATTGCTGTTGAAATTGTCTACATAATTCAGTTTTACGTATGTATCGTATGTAAAAATGCGCTGTTCAAGATGAATTTGTTGACAGGGATTTCCGTGGACTAACAAGAGAATAACATTCCTAAGGAAATCACACAGAACACACGTATTGTCGAAATATTACACAACACGAAGACAAAGCAACGACAGAGACAGCTCACAGCTGATAAGCGTACCCTTGATACCTCCTGCACCGCTTCTGTGCAATGGCATAATACCGAGGTCACTGCCGTCTCGGCCGATACGCACATAAGGCGGTTGTGGCCTTGTTATAAAACGTGGCACTGTATATGGTATTCTAATCAAAATCGTTAGAGCCATTTTTAGAAAATAAAAAATTTGCAAAAATGTTCTATGTAAAAGGTAGTTGTCGGTGGGAAACTTTTTTTTGAAAATCGTGTCGCATCTTTGAAAGATACTAAACATAAATAACAAGTTTAGTATTTATTCGATCTTTCGTGTTTGAGTTATGCTGTTCACAGACAGACGCACCCACGGACCTTTTTCTAGAAAAAGTCTTCTGTATTCGCATGTATTTCCGGCGAAATTTCGGTATCGAATTTTTGGATTGACTGCAATACCTTCTCTACCTACTATTATGTACGTGGTAGAGAAAGTAAAAGGTTGTCATTGATGCAAAATGTTATTTATGCAAATTCCTTTCATTCCATGTCGAATGTCAATTTCATTTCAGGCGTTATACTTGTGAATAATAATACATTGAGGGAATTCACTTTTAAAACTAGCTCGATAATGATTAAATTTATGTGCCTTAATTGGAACTGATTCCAAATATCTCTTAATGAAGCCGATCCCGAACGGGTTACTGGCCTTCCTCGTTTAGTCAGGGAAATTGTTTATTGCCCGCCCTTCAATTAATTTCACGCATGACTTCCTGGGACTATAAAATTCTAAAAATTAGTTGACACGGTTTTTAAAACCGAATTTACATTAATTTATTCCAAAGCTTTTTATTTTTGTTGTTTTTTACTTTCTTTACCACGTACATAGTAGTTTGAAGATTGAAGGGAACTCGGCACTGCTCCAGTGAGGATGTTGTATCTATGCTCCACAAGTGGGCGCCTCCTGGAGGGAAGAGGAAGTGAGAGAGACACCGAAAAGAACCATATCAGGTTCGGCATAGTAATGAGTCCTTACAGTTTCCAGAATGAGACTCTTCGACAGTCGGACAGCAAACTGGGAATCCCCGCCCAGTCCAACCCATGCTACGCCGCACCGAAACACCATCACTGACGCTTCCAACTTAGAAACGTACCTAACGGATGAAGGGTGAACGAAATGGAGGACAGGAAATTCGGGGGCTGAAAGAAACAACTCCAACATTCGCCTGACGACCTGGGAAAACCTTAAAACATTTGTGCGCTACATTCACATGACTTTCTCCACCCACTATCGTTTATTACTGTGTAATTAATTATTCTTACAAAAGTTTCTTCTCCTATCTGCTTAATTTTAATCGAGATAAACAGGTTTCGTTATATACAAAGAGAATATCGATAGTCAAATGTTTTAGAACTGGACACTACACTCTGGCCTTAAAATTTCATACTCTTTCCATGATATCGCAAGAAACAACTTAAAACTGACAGGACTTTAAAAGGATGGCTAAGTGTTGAACAATGCGAGCCATTAATAACGGATATCTCGGAAATCCCTTATGCCACAGAGGAGTTTATTTGAAATAAATTGTGTGTTTTAAGGAGACTTGCGTTTTTATGCAGTACGTTCTCGTTCCGCTTAAGGTTTACCAGTTATACGTTATACAAAATTCCTTCCGAGTGAAGAGGCTATTTCCAGAAAATCCAAGATATACATTTTATTTGTCGTGTAAATATCTTCAATATATGCTATTTTAATCAAAATCGTTAAAACTATTTTTTAGAGAATAAAAAATTTCGAAAAATGTTCCATTTAAAGGGTAGTTCGGGATAGGAGATTTTTATTTAAAACATTCGTGTCGCATCTTTGGAAGATACTGAGCATAAGTATCAAATTCTAAAATTTTGTTATTTATTCAGGCCGCCTGAAATCATGTATTTCAGCTGAAATCTTGGTATCAAATTTTTAGGTGGAATATAATACTTCCCCCAGAACAAGGGTGGCGAAAATGCCTTTCTCTCTCGAGTCATCAAATATACAACACGCACTACACCACTCAGGAACACATGGAAAACAAATGAATATACGGCTAGAAAAGGAGTTGCGCCTGCGAGTCACAGTGCCTCGCGAGTCGCGCTTTTGCCACCACTGCCCTAGATGAAGTAAAAAGCCCAGGGGTCATAGTGGGCGCTATTCTGAAGTTTTTCAGGACCTATTATATTTCAGTACCTGCTGAAGAATTTATTTCTTAATTTCTTTTGTTTCATTTAAGTACCATAAAGGTAGACCGAGGGAGCTGGCTTCGTGGTAACGTGTGAGGCTGCCATTCGAGAGGTCCCGGGTTCGATTATTGCCACTCTGCCACTCTGACCATGAATTTTTACTTTCTCTACTACATATAGTAAGTAGGGGGAGTATTGCATTCCACCCAAAAATTCGATACCGAGATTTCACCGGAAATACATGTTTTGAGACCTCCTGAATCCAAAAAAAGCATTTTTGGAAACATGTCCGTGTGTGTGTCTGTGTGTGTGTGTGTCTGTGTGTGTGTGTGTCTGTGTGTGTGTCTGTGAACAGCATAACTCAAAAACGAACAGTCGGATAAACACCAAACTTGATATTTACGTTCAGTATCTTCCAGACATGCGACACAAAGATTTTCAAGAAAATCCCCCCACCCCAGACTACCCTTTACATGGAACATTTTTCGAAAATTTTAATTTTCTCAAAAATGGCTCTTAACGATTTTGATGCAAATATCATATGTTTAAGATAATGTCATGAGAAATGAAATGTATATCTCAAAATTTCTGGGAATGTCTCCAAAAGTATTCTTCATTATGAACGACTTTTGCATAACTGGTAAACCATAAGAGATAGACAAAATTTTACTACACAAAAAATGTAGATCGCGTTAAAATACACAACTTATATTATATCCATTTTTTTTGTTGAGTGAACCGTTTTCGAGATATTGCTTGTTATTTCCTTAAATTTTCCAATACTTATACTTTTTCTCAAATTCGTTATTCATTTTTTTTTTGTCCTGGACATGCAAAGAGAATGGAATGCGCCACATAGCAACCAGCGATAAAATATTTGCCTATCGCTTAAAAGCTACCATATTCCCCTTGCATCTACAAGAAAATTACAAATAAGATTGACATCTCGATATCTCGATTAATATGAAGCATATGGAGAATAAGCGTTTGTAAAAATAGTTTGTACAAGAGTAGAGAAAGTCATGTGAGTGTAACACATCAGATTTTTTTTATGGTTTCCCCAAATCGGTAGGCGAATGATGCAGTGGTTCCCCTTCTAGCTCGAATTTTCTGTCCATCATTTCCTTTCTTGTGCTTCAGGGTTGTAGGACCAGGCGACTGCGCGAGTGTGTTGTGGCAGAAGGGTGGAAATTCTACTTTGGAAAGATTTCTCCCTGGCGTTTGGGGGACTGCTGTGCCCTCCTTCCTGGGAGCTGCTCTGACTGCAACGGGACACCCGGGTTGCAGTGGCTTAGGCAGAGCTAGCTGACGTCAGGATTGGCACCATGTTGGTATCGTTAGTGACCCCGGGCAACATGACCCCTAGCACAATCGTCGTCCGGATCTGGCCGACCTTCCGTCTCCCTTTCATCCCTTCCTCCCAGGGGTCACGTTGGAAGCAAAAAGGGCCCACTATGGCCTACTTGCGATGCTGCGCTCCAGCTATTGAAGATCCCTCCGTCTCGATACTCCTAACTCTTAGAGAGAGATGCCCATTGAGATGAACAGATTCTATTCCCGATCGAAAGAATTTAAGTAATCTGCAGCCCCTGTTGAAATATAAAGTATTTTAAATTTAAAGTTTACAAAAATCGTTTCTGATTCTTCGGTTTACTAAGACCTTTACTAAGATTATGATACAAGGGTAAAAATAGGGAGTTCGCAAACATTCCTAACGAGTAGGAATAAAAGCAAGATGTCAGATGCTTTTATGTTTTGTTGATTCACTAGCAGTCATTTCCAGTGATTTTTTTTCTACATTCTTTGCCTTAAACCAGCAATGAAGCGATGTCGCAGTAATCTCTTCGTGTTATCTTATTTGCTGAGCGCCTGTTATTGTTTTACTATTTTGAATTTTGGGTTCTTTGTCCTCCGGTTAGCTATTATTACTCAGTCGAGCAAATATCTCTGAGCAGGGCGTGTAAACGGAAAGGAGTTGTTAATAAACGATAACACTGATAAAAGAATTTGTTTTCACACTTTTATTACCGTCACACTTAATTAATAGTTCACATCTGTAATCTTTATACACGCCTGACTGAAACTGTTATATTTCCGAATGTAACTACTCTCGTAATAGTTGCGGCGTACTTCCCATTTTGTAACTAACTTAACGACGCTAGAGATTCATCCAATCTGTATGACATTCACCTCACGAGAGATTCCTCAAGACTGCGCGACGTGTATCTCGTGAATGATTCTTTAGAAATATGTGATGTGTACCTCGCGAGAGATTTCTGAGAACTGCGTGATGTGTACCTCGTGAATGATTCTGTAGAACTGCGTGATACTTGCTTTTGGCTCAAGAATTTGTACTCCCTCACCCCGATATGCCTAAACATTATAATAGCGCTGCTATTGGGTACTAAATCGCGCCAACATTAGCGTCGGTTTTGTCAGCCAATCATAATTACAAACACATATGCTCTAGGGAAGATATTCCCTCCATTTCTAAAGAAAGGCACGCTACCCTGACGCCATTTGTTTGTCACTTCTAAGTGATAAACAACTCACCCCATCGCTTCATTGTTACCCACTCCTATTGTCAGTTTCAGTGAGGCCGTGTAAACTTATTTCCTAACAACGCTTATAGCTAACAAACATTTAAAATCATTGTCATACAATAATGTTAATTTACACTACAATCACTCTGGCATTCACAGTGTTGTGATATAAAATACTGCCTCACATATTGCTTTCTGGATTTTTTTGGGCAAGTACTTCTAGTGTCATTCTTTCTGCTGCTTCTGTAATTTCACCTGGTTCTTCTATTTCAGTTTCTTCTGAATTTATAATTTCCGCCATTTTATCTTTATGTATGTTATAGTAGCTAAAAAAATAACGTTTTAGATTAAAGAAAGCACAAGGCTGCCAGTATAACGTATAGATGAACTCTATACGAATTGCGATAAATTCTATGACGATTTGTATTCTGAACAGATAATGCGAGCTCCATAAGACATTAATCATGTAAAAAGACAATGAAAAGTAAAACCTAATCAATCCAAGTCGAGTTATTAAACATGTGCAAATACAAAGGATAATTGCCATGTGATTGGACATGAATTTAACTCGTGTGCACTGTGTTAGAAGTTCTACATTTAGGCCATACTGTCTAAAAAATATATTAGTTTCGTTTTATAGCATTTTCTTACATTTTTTCACTTATTAATTTAACGGGGGATACAGTTTTTAAATGATTACAGATTATCCGTATTCTCAAATAAAATAGTGCAAAATAATGTATAAGGCACTTAAACTAATAATAATTATATAAAATAGACTTACAGTAATAAATATACAGTCCGGAATTTTCATTCCCGTTAACTGATGGAAGTCGAAATTAAAATGTACAAGATAACGTAGCTGGCGTCGCGAAGAATCGAAGAAAAAGAAAGTAATTGCAAGTGCAAGGTGATAAAATGAAAACAATAAAATTAGTAGAATAGACGGCTATGATAGCCGCATTTCTTTGGTTACTTGATACACTTTGCAACTAAACGTTATTTTCGGTATAAGGAGTTATGATCTACTAAAGTCTGGATAGGAAATAACTTCTAGTCGTAATTTTGACTCCAGTCATGAAAGTCTATACTTTCTCTTGATACATGAACAAATCACTATGTAATGTGACAAAATCGTTTGAACTCATAATGAATAACGGGGCATTATTACACTCACTTTATGGATTTTGTACCTATGCACTGTTTAAGGTAATGCATTGGGAAAAAATTAATTTTTTTCATAATAAAATCATATGAATTCAAATCTTTAAGAAAACATCCAGTTTACTTTCTGTACCACATACCTAGATAAGGTACTGCATTCCAGCAAAAAATTCCATTTTGAGTTTTCACTGGAAATACATGCTTTGAGCCTCCCTGAATATAAATAAAGCATTTTTAGAAATAGGTCGGAGTGTATGTATGTCTACGAAAGCATAACTCAAAAACCTAAAGTCGGATAAATACCTTCCAGAGGTGCGACACGAATATTTTCAAGAAATCCCCCCAACGTCAACTAATCTTTACATGGAATATTTTTCGAAATTTTCGATTTTCTCAGAAATGGCTCTAACGATTTTGATTAAAATATCATATAATAACGATATTTACATGACAAATACTATATCTTGAATTTTCTGGGAATAGCCTTTGAAGCCTCTTCGCTCGGAGGGAATTTCGTATAATCTTGTATAACTGGTAAACGTTAAGCGAAAGACGAAAACAGTACACAAAAAATGTAGGTCGTAAAACACACAATTTATCTCAAATAACTTTTTTTGGCACAAGCCATTTCCGAGATATCCGGTATTAATTATTCGAATTGTTCAATACTTAACCATTAGTTTAAAGTCCTGTCGATTTCCAATTCTTCCTCGCGATGTCATGGAAAGAGAGTGGAATTTTAAGGCCAGCGAATAGCGTCCATTTCCTAAACATTTGACTATCGCTGTTCCCTTTGTATCTATAACGAAATGTGTAATGCAGGTATTTCTGAAAAGGCTTATCTCAATTAAATTGCAGTAGATAGAAAAATAAACTTTCGTAAGAATAATTTGTACACCCAGTAATAAGCGATAGAGAAATAGGATAGAAAAAGTCGTGAATGTAACGCATCAGATTTTTACTTTCTCTACTACGTATAGTAAGTAGGGGAAGTATTGTATTCCACCCAAAAATTCGATACCGAGATTTCACCGGAAATATATGTTTTGAGACCCCTGAATCCAAAAAAAGCATTTTTGGAAACGTCCGTGTATGTGTCTGTGTGTCTTTGAACAGCATAACTCAGAAACGAACAGTCGGATAAACACCAAACTTGGTATTTAGGTTCAGTATCTTCCAGAGATGCGACACGAAGGTTTTCAAGAAAATCCCCCCACCCCAAATTACCCTTTACATGGAAAATTTTTCAAAAATTTTAATTTTCTCAAAAATGGCTCTAACGATTTTGATTAAAATATCATATGTTTAAGATATTTTCATGACAAATGAAATGTATATCTCAGAATTTTCTGGGAATGTCTCCAAAAGTATTCTTCATTGTGAACGACTTTTGCATAACTGGTAAACCATAAGAGACAGACAAAATTTTACTACACAAAAAATGTAGACCGCGTTAAAATACACAATTTATGTCTTGTACATTTTCTTTGTTGAGAGAACCATTTTCGAGATATTGCTTGTTATTCCCTTAATTTTTCCAATACTTATACTTTTTCTCAAATTCGTTATTCATTTTTATGTCCTGGACAGGCAAAGAGAATGCAATACTCCACATAGCAACCAGCTCTTAAAAGATTTGACTATCGCTTAAAGTCTACCATATTCCCCTTGCATCTACAAGAAAATTAGCAATAAGATTAACATCTCGATTAACATGAAGCATATGGAGAATAAGCGTTTGTAAAAATAGTTTGAACAAGAGTGGAGAAAGTCATGTGAGTGTGACACATCAGATTTTTTTCTCAGGTTTTATCAATAAAAGAACAAAATTAAGTGTCTCGACATATCAGTTGCAGTTATTTGTATGATCCAACTATATTGCTACATTGTAATTGCCAGTGTTAACTTAATTGTGAACACAAATTCGAAGTTTTTAAAAACAGTATTTTAATCCTACGTTATGGATTTATTACTTTCTCCACTACGTGTATGCCACCCAATAACTCGATGTCGTAATTTCAACCGGAAATACATGCTTTGAGAACCTCTCAACCACTAAAAAAAAAAAGAATTTTTAGAAACGCTCTGTGTGTATGTCCGTGAACAGCATAACTCATGAACGAAAAGTCGCTTAAATACCAAACCTGGATTTTATTTTCAAAATCTTTCATTTTCTCAAAAATGGCTAACGATTTTGATTAAATTACTATACGTATAAGATATTTTTGGGACAAATGAAATGTATATCTTGAATTTTCTGGGAATATCCTCTGAAGCCCTCTTCATTTTGAATGACTTTTGCATAAGCGGTAAAGCATGAGAGATAAATAAAATCTTACTATCCAAAAAAATACAGATTTCTCTAAAGCACACAATTTATGTCCAATAATATTTCCCCCTTTCTTTTTAGTTAATAATTTCGAGATATTCTTTTTTATACGTTAGAATTTTCAAATAATTCTACTTTTCTAAAATGGTCATGCAAAGAGAAAACAGAATTTAAACGTCATCAGATAGCAAATAGTATAATAGTATATTATGCAACAAGACTATATGTAGTAATAATTTATGTTGTGGGTTACATCATTTTCAAACGAGCCTCTTAATTACCTTTACAGACTAGTTACACACGACTGTTTTTGGTCGACCTCGCTGTAATTTCTAAATTTTGAGTTTTTACAAAAAGATTTTATCTGTTAATTGTGTGTAATTAAATTCTGATAGGATGGCAACGCTGAAGGCAGGACTTTGAGCGTTGGCAGTAGAGCAACAGATGGTAGCACCGCGTATTTATCGACTTTTTGCAGGTAACGTGAAAGCTACACATATTGACACAAACTAGATTTATTAGAATATTAAAATTGCAACAAATAGAATTTATTTTATTTTAAATACACATCTCGGAATGAATCCCAGTGGACTGCTGCTTTGAAGGTGTTAAAAGATATGGGCGATAGAGGAGCTGCACGTGCCGCTGAGTGAGATCATATGAGTCGCTGAAGTATTATCGATGGCAAAACACTGTGGTCGACCATAAAGGACTTTACTATCGCATGACCCCTTGTATTCCTCTATTCCATTGTAAGCAATAGAAGAATAAGCCTTTTTAAGAATAGCTTTCTGAAGAATGGGTAGAGAACGTCATGTGAATATAACACAGAATTTTTTTATACTGGATTCTTCTTTCGACCGGATTTCATAAAGAATTCCTTCATCAAGAACGCTGCTCAAATATGCGGTTTAAATGGGTGCGTCTCTCTACGTTGTTAAGAGAGAAAGGAGTGAGTGAACGGTCGTGAGGTTCTGCACCGGTTATTAAATAACCAATTTGTTCATGCGAATATTTATGACCATTTATTCCAAGCTGAGCTCAGCTTTATGGTGCCGTTACTAAGTGGGTAGAGTTAAAAAGAATGTCATGGCTTACCTTCATCCAATAGCCGGCATTCTGGTTGCACCTGTACGACTGCAAGATGACTTTAAATATACTTTTTACATTCTCTACTACGTATAGTAAGTAGGGGAAGTATTGTATCCCACCCAAAAATTCCATACCGAGATTTCACCGGAAATATAATTTTTGAGGCCCCCTGAATCCAAAAAAAGCACTTTTGGAAACATGGTCGTGTGTATGTCTGTGTGTGTGTGTGTGTGTGTGTGTGTGTCTGTGAACAGCATAACTCAGAAACGAACAGTCGGATAAACACCAAACTTGGTATTTAGGTTCAGTATCTTCCAGAGATGCGACACGAAGGTTTCCAAGAAAATCCCCCCAACCCAGATTACCCTTTTCATGGAACATTTTTCGAAAATTTTAATTTTCTCAAAAATGGCTCTAACGATTTTGATTAAAATATCATGTATTTAAGATACTTTCATAACAAATAAAATGTATATCTTGTATTTTCTGGGAATGTCTCCAAAAGTGTTCTTCATCGTGAACAACGTTTGCATAACTGGTAAACCATAAGAGATAGACAAAATTTTACAACACAAAAAATGTACATAGCGTTAAAATACACAATTTATGTCATAATTTTTTTTTGTTGAGTGAACCATTTTCGAGATATTGCTTGTTATTCACTTAAATTTTCCAACGCTTATACTTTTTCTCAAATGGGAATTCGTTAGTCACTTTTTTTTGTCCTGGTAATGCAAAGAGAATGGAGTACCTCACATAGCAACCAGCTGTTTAAATATTTGACTATCGCTTAAAGCCTACCAATTCCCCTTGCATCTACAAGAAAATTAGCAATAAGATTAACATCTCGATTAGCATGAAGCATATGGAGGATAAGCGTTTATAAAAATAGTTTGTACAATAGTAGAGAAAGTCCGTGTGTGCGTCTGTATGGATGTGTGTCTGTGAACAGCATAACTCAAAAACGAAAAGCCCGATAAATACCAAGCTTGGTATTTAGGTTCAGTATATTTCAAATATTCGATATGAAGATTTTCAAGAAAATCCCCCACCCAGGACATGGAACGTTTTTCGAAAATTTTGGTTTTCTAAAAAATGGCTCTTACGATTTTGATTAAAATATCAAATGTTTAAAATATTATTATGGCAAATCAAATGTATGTCTTCAATTTTCTGGGAAAGTCCCCAAAAGTCGTCTATTCTGAATGACTTTTGCAATAACTGGTAAACAGTAAGAGATAGACAAAGTTTTACTGCACAAAAAATGTAGATCTCGTTAGGGAAAACAGTTTATGTCATATACATAACCATTTCCGAGATATTCCTTGTTAATTTGAATTTTCCAATACTTTTCTGAAATGGGAATACGTTATTCGCTTTTTTTATGTCCTAAACATGCAAAGAGAATGGATTGCTACATATAGCAACCAGCTCTTAAAAGATTTGACTATCGCTTAAAGCCTACCATATTCCCCTTGCACTTACAAGAAAATTAGCAATAAGATACTTTCTGCAAATGTTTATCTCGATTAATATGAAGTAGATGGAGAATAAGCGTTTGTAAAAATAGTTTGTTCAAAGTAGAGAAAGTCATGGAGTCCAACAAATCAGATTTTGTTTTCCCTTCCTTTCTTTCTTTTTCGTGTTCATGCAAAGAGAACAGAATTTCGAAGCTATCATAAGACTTTATCACTTTAGTTTATTGCATTCTTATCATACCTACAACAAAATGAATAATGAAAGTTTATGAGGGCAACAAAAGAGATAGAAGAATAAGCTTTTGTAAAAGAGTGAGTAGGGAAAGTCATGTGAACGCAATAAATTAGAACTTTAATTTCATAGTTCATTGTATTTATTTTAGGGTGATTCGGCACCATATATTTATTGCTTGTGGAATTTTTTAAGTGAATCATGAACCTAAAGATATTCATTTTTGCATTTAGCTGCCATGCCGCCTTTCAACGGGTTTTGCGCTCCACAGACTAAGAACCTCGACCCGTCGCATCGTATTTTGTTTACTTGAGCTCACATGGCCTACTGAAGTCTGCATCACGCGTGTATTCGCGGTCATGCATATAAATTAGAAACTGATAAATTCATTTTTTTGCCTTGCTACTGCCGCCTGGTACAAAATCTCAGTTTCTCTCGGAGAGGAAGAGATAGCAGATAATTATGCGAGGCCCTTGCAGGGTAAGTAAGTATTGTGCATTTGTTCATTACGTAATCCTTTGTTGCTAAGTGCATTCCTACTGTGAAACCAGCTGCAAGCGCCAGCTGTAGACTCAATTTATGGGTGCATACAAACTGACCGCGTTGCAGATCAGTGGTGACTCCTGCAAATAATCGTAAAAAACAACTTCTTACACTACACTGGTTGCGAAACAATGTAGAGTAGAAAGGCAGTATCGAATTAAGCATTTTGAGGTTAGGAATAACGGGTCGCAGAAGCCTGTTTTACTGCGCTACGTGCGTCAAAATTCAAAAGTCGAAAACTACCCAAAAATCTGATGTGTTACACTCATGGCTTTCTCTACTCTTGTACAAACTATTTTTACAAACTCTTATTCTCCATCTATTTCATATTAATCGAAATAAACATTGGCAGAAACGATCTTTTGACATGCAAAGAGAATTACATTTTACACATAACGAGCAGTACTAAAAATATTTGACTATCGTTTAAGGCCTACTATGTTCCCCTTGTTTTGTAATTGCAAGGGCAATATCGAAATACAGTAGCCTTTAAGCATCGACATATCTCTTAATAGCTGGTTGCTAGGTGCAGCACCTTCTCTTTGCCACAGATTAATACTCTTTGCATATCAAAGACAAAAAATGAATAACGAATTCCCATTTAAGAATATAAGTATTGAAAAATTTAAGGGAAGAACAAGCAATATCTCGAAAATGATTCACTCAACAAAAAAAATGTATATGACATAAATTGCGTATTTTAATGCTATTTACATTTTTTGTGTAGTAAAATTCTGTCTATCTCTTATTGTTTACCAGTTATGCAAAAGTCGTTCACAATGAAGAATGCTTTTGGAGACATTCCCAAAAAATTTGAGATATACATTTCATTTGTCATGAAAATATCAAACATATGATATTTTTATCAAAAGCGTTGAGCCATTTTTGAGAAAATTAAAATTTTGGAAAAATGTTCCATGTAAAGGGTAATCTGGGGGATTTTCTTGAAAACCTTCTTGTCCCATCTCTGGAAGATACTGAACCTAAATACGAAGTTTGGTGTTTATCCGACTGTTCGTTTCTGGGTTATGCTGTTCACAGACAGACAGACAGACAGACACACATAGATACACACACGGACATGTTTCTAAAAATGCTTTTTTTTTGGATTCAGGGTGTCCCAAAACATGTGTTTGCGGTGAAATATCGGTATCGAATTTTTGGGTGGAATACAATACTTCCCCTACTTACTATACGTAGTAGAGAAAGTAAGATGACATTTTTACTTTCTCGACCTCGTACCTACATAGTAGGTATGTAGAGAGGGTATTGCAACCCATCCAAAAATTCTATGCCGAGATTTCAGCGCAGATACACGTTTTGAGGCCCCCTGAATACAAAAAAAGCATTTTTAGAAAAAATTCCGACACGAAGATTTTTAAGAAAATCCCCCACCCCAACTACCCTTTACATAGAATATTTTTCGAAAATTTTACTTTTTTAACAAACTGCTCTAATGATTTTGATTAAAACATCACACATGAAAGATATTTACATGACAAATAAAATGTACATCTTGAATTTTCTGGAAATAGCCTGTGAAGACTTCATTAGGAAGAAACTTTGTATAATCTTGTATAACTAGTAAACGTTAAGCGGTAGACGAAAACGTACAATACAAAAATATAGATTTCTTTAAAACACGCAATTTACTCAAAATAAGTTTTTCTGTTACATAAGCCGTTTCTGAGATATCCGTTATCAAAGGTTCGAATAGTCCAATACTTGTCATTCTTTGCAAGGAAACAGTATGGAATTTTAAGGCCAGTAGGTACATAGCGTCCAGTTCTTAAACGTTTGACTATCGCTGTTTTCTTAGCATCTATAACCAAATGTGTAAGGTAGCTATTTTTGCAAAGGTTTATTTGGATTAAAATGTAGTAGACAGAAAAATAAGGTGTGGTACGAATAGTTTGTATACCCACTAATGAAGATAGAGGGTAGAGAAAACCATGTGAATGTATCACATCCGATTTTTAGTTTTTGTGCAGTATTATAAATTGGAATTTCTTCTTTACTTTGATATTCGTTTTATTATTTTAGGCATAAAACTTATATTTTAAATATATTTTAAAAAATATACTGTATCTGTCATTTTGTTCTTGGAATTTTGCACCATTTCACAGAAAAACATCTAATGTTTTGTATTCACGTGACTTTCTCTACTCACTCTTCTACAAAGTATTCTTCCAAAAGCTTATTATTATTCCAACTACTTCTAGTTAATACAGATCTTCAATTCACATTTACACATTTCATTGTAAGATACAGTAGCTGACCAGTAGAAAAATAAGAATAACGACTTTCCATTTGAGAATAGTATAAGTATTTGAAAATTCCAACACATGGCAACGAATATCTCGGAAATATGTGGTTAACCCCATAAAAATTGATATGATATTGTGCGATTTAATAAGATCTACATTATTTGTGTAGTAAGATTTTGTCTATATCGTATGGTTAACTAATTATACAAAAGTCATTAGAATGAAGACGACTTCGGAGGTTTTCCCCGTAAAATAATCCTTTCATTTGAACGAGAATGTCGGTATTTTAATCAAACTTATGGCTTAAGGTTATCGGGAGATCGGCTCCGGGCGGTCTGAGTAAACAATTTAACGACAGCTCGCCAGCGTGTGTCGCTCGCCAGCATAAACAGAAAGAACCTTCTGGAAGCCTTATCTCCCCCTCGCTCAGTAAGTGTATCGAAATAGTTCTAGAACGTCCGAGAACCTTGTGAAAAGATTTCACTGACCATATAAGCAAGCCTCTTGTGGGAATGAGTGAGTATGAGGTGAGGAGTGGCGACAAAGGTGAGTCGCGTCAATCAGTGGTTCTGTAGGTTGCGACGGTCAGTCAGTGAACGAGAGAGTTAGTGAGTGCGTTTTTGGTGCGACATCCAGAGCAATTCCCCGAGCGTGTTGCTGACGACTGTTGTGACGTGCAGCGAGTGTTACTGCGGAGCAACGGGTGAAGTCAACCTTCCGGCGTGAATAGGCAACGTCACGAAGGAAGTGAAGTGACAGAATTGAACTAGTTCAATAAAAACGAAACAATGATAGTGAGAAGTGAGAAAAGTGACAGTTAAAAGAAAAACTGTGGACAAACTCACAATATGATGGTTTAATCGGCCTCGAAGATTACAACCTTTGCTACCAAGCCTGCTTGGGTGCAATGAAGCGCGAACGGTTACAGCACCGCACAGGTAGAAGTGCGAAAGTTGGAAATACTCCTTAATGCCGGAAGTATACTCGTGATTTCCGCTCCGTATCAAAAACAAATGCTTAAAACCTGCAACCTTACAAACTAGCATTTCCTAGGACCATTGAATTGGGTTGGCTACGGAGGGGACTCGGCGCTGATCCACATAGGGGATATTGTACCTACACCCCAAAAGAGGGCGTCACCGAGAGGAAGGATGAGGCGAGACACCGGGTGGTCGGAACCAGGAATGACGGCACAGGAATCGCAGGATCCCTGAGTTTACAGATAGGACTCCCCGGCAGACGGACAGTCAGTCCGGGGACTCCACCCTGCACACAGGGGTCCAACGCTACTAAAGGGGGTTCGGATACCCCTGTCAGCCAGCTGAAAGCCGAGGGACGGAGAGAGTCACAAAGAGCATTCTCCCCCCCCCCCGCCACACTGCACCGAAACGCCATCTCTACACTTCTAACCCTGAAAGAGACCAACGGATGAAAGATGAAGTGAAATGAGAATGGAGATGAAATGGAGGGACAGGAAATTGAGGGGATGTGAGAATCCTTCCCAGCATTCGCCTGGCCACTCTGGAAAACTCCCGAAAAAACCCATAGGACAGGAAGGTCGGAAAGCGAAAATGTTCACGATATTCCACCCCCCTTGCAAACATTTACGTGGGAAACTGTTATTTTCTTAAAAATGACTCCTTTATTTTTAATAAAATATCAAACTATTTGAGATTTTGGCGTGACGAATTAAATGTACATTTCGAAGACGTCTTTATACTCGCTTACTTTTATATCGGTGGGAGAATATAGCAATTACATAGGAATTTAGAAAAATATATAATTATTTTTGTTAGCATTAGTTCCTTCCAAAGTATTTGTTATTGTATAGTTGGATTTTACCAGTTTGAAATGATGTGCGTTATAGCATGTTTGAAAACATGCTATTTTTTTCTCCCGCACTTCTTTGCAGGAGCTTTACAGAAGCAGACTTGTCATATGAAGAGCTACAAGTTGTTTCCCTATATTGCATGTACGTAATTTGGGTCCATACTTCTTAATTTGAAATCACTTCTAAGTAAACATTTGTTCTGATTAACATAACGTGAAAAGAAGAATTTTTTACACCAACGGTAACATATTGCGTAAGGAATACCAATATATAAATTGGTAGTGTGTAGAGAAAATCATATGAGTGTTACATATAATATATTTTTTTAAATACCTATCCATTAAAAATGTCTAAAACCAGCCATTTTTTATGTTCAGCACTGAGTAGAGAATTGCATGCATGCTGTGTTTGGCACAATATGAGAAAATAATGGCCATTCACTGATTTGTGGGCGTCCACTCGCACAAAAATAAGACCAAAACTGAAGCCATCTACAATTAGGCCCATACTTTTGTTACACTTCTGCATTTGAGTAAAGGGCTCCTATAAGGATTCGAGCCCCTGCTAGGGCCAGCGTGCTGACAACCTTAATCTTGCATTGCCGCTTTTTTACGCGAACTGGCAGAGATTTTTTCCTTCTTTAGTTCGCTTCTGTGCGAGTGTATATCTTCAGGAAAGAGGTGATTAAACAATTTTCTATTCTAGAGTCAAGTCCAATTTCGCGTGGGGGGGGGGGTTAACCTTTTTACTTTCTCTAGCACCTACTAATAGTAGGTAGAGCAACTCTGAATCAGCTAAGCTGGAGCGTCTATTTGCTTGTAAATGAACTCAAAAATCTGATGTGATGCATTCACATGACTTTCCCTTCCCTCTATCTCTATTAGTGGGTATACAAACTATTCTTACTAAAGCTTATTTTTGTATCTACTACATTTTAAAGCAAATAAACATTTGCAAAACTAGCTACATTACACATTTCGTTATAGATACAAGGAGAATAGCGATAGTCAAATGTTTAAGACCTGGATGCTATACGCTGGCCCTAAAATTTGTTTCCATGCAATCGCGAGAAAGAGCTGGAAATCGACGAGACTTTAAAAGAATGACAAGCATTGAACAATTCGACTTTTATTAGCGGATATCTCAAAATAACTTATGCCACAGAAACACATACTTTAAGTTAAATGTGTGTTTTAAAGAGATCTACATTTTTTGTGCAGTACGTTTTCGTCTATCGCTTAACGTTTACCAGTTGTACAAGATTATACAAAATTCAAAAGTCATTCAGAATGAGGACTTTGCAGGCTATTTCCAGAAAATTCAAGATATACATTTTATTTGTCATGTAAATATCTGTAATATGTGATATTTTAATCAGAGTCGTTGCAGCCATTTTTTAAAAAATCAGAATTTTCGAAAAATATTCCATGTAAAGGGTAGTTGGAGTGAAGAAATTCTTGAAAATCTTCGTGTCGCATCTTTGGAAGGTACTGAACCTAAATACCAAGCGTGATATTTATCCAACTTTTCGTTTTTGAGTTATGCTGTTCACAGACACACACGGACCTTTTTCTAAAAATCTATAGGTTAAGTAGACGAAGTAAAGCATTTACCCAAAAATTCGATACCGAGATTTCACCGGAAATACGTGTTTTTAGATGCTTTGAATCAAATAAGGCATTTTTGGAAACATGTCTGTGTGTATGTCTGCGTGTCTGTCTGGATATGAACAGCATAACTCAAAAAGGAAAAGTTGGATAAATGTCAAACTAGGTATTTGAGTTTAGTATCTCCCAAGGATGCTACACGAATATTTTCAAGAAAATCCCCCATTCCACACTACCCTTTACATGGAACAGTTTTCGAAAACGATTTTGATTAAAATATTTCGTGATTTTCATAGCAAATGAAATGTATATCCTGAATTTTCTGGGAATGTCCCCAAAAGTCCTCCTCATTCTGAATGACTTTTGCATAACTGCTAAAACTAAGTGATAGACAAAATTTTGCCATACAAAAATGTAGATCTCGTTAAAACTCACGATTTATGTCATTTACATTTTTTTCTCCAGAGAACCATTTCCGAGATATTCCTTGTTATTTGTTTGAATTTTCAAATACTTATACTTTTTTTCAAATGGGAATTCGTTATTCATTTTTAATGTCCTGGACATATAAAGGGAATAGAATGCTCCACAAAGCAACCAGCTCTTAAAATATTTGACAATCGCTTAAAGCCTACCAATTCCCCTTGTATCAACAAGAAAATTAGCAATAAGATTAACATCTCGATTAACATGAAGCATATGGAGAATAAGCGTTTGTAAAATAGTTTGTACAAGAGTAGAGAAAGTCATGTGGGTGCAACACAGATTTATTATAAGTGTTAGTAGTTTGAGGGGTTAGAATATCTAAAGATGATTGTAAGGGCATTATCTGTCCTGCAGTAAGCATTAGGCTTTGTGTTTACGGAAGTGTAATTTTTGTGTTCGCCTTTGAAACAATGAGAACGATTAGCAATAGTTAGAGTAAAATTCTTGTTTTAGAATTTATTCCTTCTTCAACTAAAACATTAGACGAAGTTGCTACCATTCTGCACAATATTGTGTACACCCAATCAGCATTTAAATTTGAAGATGATTTATGTTAATATTTACGTTTGTCTTCTAGTGTATGCTTAAAAAGCGTTTGTCGTCAAGGAAAGCCTTCGCTTCAAATTCCCTCGCCTTATTGGAGACAATTACAAATGAACACATCCAGTGTACTTTAACTCTTTGAGAGCTGCACTTTCAGTGCCATGGCTGGATTATTATATCCTTATTTATTATTAGTTGAAACCAAATTATAGGTAATAAAGAAATAAATAAAGTGAATTTTACAATTTTTGTTGTTGTTGTTAAATGAATTGAAAGTTTGAGAGGATTTGAACAAGAGAATTCTTCAAAGCTGATTCAGCTTTCCAACCTTAGCCTACACACCGTCAATGTGTCGCGGTAATCTCTTGTGTTAGCTTATTTACTGGGCGCCTGTTATTGTTTTATTATTTTAAGATTTAGGTTCTTTGTCCTCCGGCTAGCTATTATTACTCAGTCGAGCAAATATCGCTGAGCAGGGCGTGTAAACGGAAAGGAGTTGTTACTAAAAGATAACACTGATTAAAGAATTTATTTTCACACTTTTATTGCCGTCACACTTAATTAATTTCACATTTTTAATCTTGATACACGCCTGACTGAAACTGTTATATTTCCGAATGTAATTACTGTCGTAATAGTTGTCGCGTACCTACTTCACATTTTGTAACTAACTTTACGACGCGAGAGATTCTGTAGAACTGCGCGATACTTGCTTTTGGCTCAAGAATTTATACTCCCTCACCCCGATATGCCTAAACATTATAATAGAGCTGCTATTGCTTACTAAATCGCGCCAACATTAGCGTCTGTTTTGTAAACCAATCATAATTACTTACACATATGCTCTAGGGAAGATATTCCCTCCATTTCTAAAGAAAGGCACGCTACCCTGACGTCATTTGTTTGTCTCTTCTAAGTGATAAACAACTCACCCCCTCGCTTCATTGTTACCCACTCCTATTGTCAGTTTCAGTGAGGCCGTGTAAACTTATTTCCTAACAATGCTTATAGCTAACAAACATCTAAAATCATTGCTATACAATAATGTTAATTTACACTGCAATCACTCTGGCATTCACAGTGTTGTGATATAAAATACTGCCTCAAATGGGAAAGCAATTTACCCCAGAATTATTTGAATAGTACCAAGGATGACTCAGATAATGGTTCTTACGAGCTGCAGTAATGCAATTTTGCAACCTGTAGAACACATCACTTCAACTATGTAAATGTTTTGCAAAAAATACAACATCGAAAGCAATAACAAGATTGTAATGATAAGATGGAACTAGATTGTAAGCAATTATAAGATTCCTTGAACACGAGAGAACGTTTTAATATTCTCAACATATCGAGGTTGGAAGATTGTGAGATGAATGAACATCTTCCTTGGACTTGGTACTTTCTTTGGCGGCTTTCCTTGGAATCGAGATACAGGTCGGGAAGATATCACACGCGTCAATCATTTTTAATATTCGCCACTAACAGGAACTTGTATGTACCTATAGGCTGCTTCTAAAGTCATTCACATTCAGAATGTTTTGGGCATTTAACATGAAGCTTTGCCTGATAACATAGATAGCAGGTAATTTTTACTTTCTCTACTACGTATAGTAAGTAGGGGAAGTATTGTATTCCACCCAAAAATTCGATACGGAGATTTCACCGAAAATATATGTTTTGAGGCCCCCTGAATCCAAAAAAAGCATTTTTGGAAACATGTCCGTCTGTGTATCTGACTGTGAACAGCATAACTCAGAAAAGAACAGTCGGATAAACACCAAACTTGGTATTTAGGTTCAGTATCTTCCAGGGATGCGACACAAAGGTTTTCAAGAAAATCCCCCCACTCCAGATTACCCTTTACATGGAACATTTTTCGAAAATGCCTCTAACGATTTTGATTAAAATATTGTCTTGGATATGCAAAGAGTATTAATCTGTGGGAAAGGGAATGGTGCTGCACCTAGCAACCAGCTATTAAGAGATATGTATGTGCTTAAAGGCTACTGTATTTCCAAATTGCGCTTGTAAATATATATTCCCCTTACATCTACAAGAAAATTAGCAATAAGATAGACTCTGCAAATGTTTATCTCGATTAACATGAAGTAGATGGAGAATAAGCGTTTGTATAAATAGTTTGTACAAGAGTAGAGAAAGTCATGTGAGTGTAACGCATCAGATTTTTTTTATTGAGTGAACCATTTTCGAGATATTGCTTGTTATTCCCTTAAATTTTCCAATACTTATACTTTTTCTCAAATGAGAATTCGTTATTCACTTTTTTTTGTCCTTCTAATGCAAAGAGAATGGAATACTTCACATAGCAACCAGCTCTTAAAATATTTTACTATCGCTTAAAGCCTACCATATTCCCCTTGCATCTACAAGAAAATTAGCAATAAGATTAACATCTCGATATCTCGATTAACATGAAGCATATGGAGAATAAGAGTTTGTAAAAATGGTTTGTACAAGAGCAGAGAAAGTCATGTGAGTGTATATAGTATGTCGCCTTTTCTAAAAGAGAATTTCCGTTATCTGTGTAACAATTTTACGAAAAATTCTCCTTGTAGATCAAAAATGTGCTTAATCTCGTTCGTTAAAACAAAAGCATAAGCCAATTTCATTAAAAATTTGCACTTAAATTTATTTACGTTTTAAAAAAGGCTTTGGTTATCAAGGGAGTTTTTGTAAAGCATTAAAGTAAAATGATAATTACTTATAAAGTATTCAATGCATAGAGTTTAATTTTGGCATAGTCGTAAATAATATTTTTTAGAGAATGTGGTAAACATTTCAGGAATTCTGAATACAGCTTGGAAAATAAGATTTTTCTCCCTAATAAGAACTTTCTGTTTTCCACTTATGTCATACAGAGTGTTCAGAAAGTCACTGTGCAATAGACACATTTTTTTTTTTTACATTGTATCTTGACACAAATTGGCAGAATTGATATTCATAGATATGTGATCGTTTTTTTACTTAATTCTATTGTTGCATAACATATGCGGCTTGCAACCACACATAAATCTGTTAGGAAAATATTGACATTTTTCGTATAAAGTGACAGCAGTGCAAGTATTGGAAGATGTGGATCACGAAAAGCGAATCCGTTACTGCGAATGGTTTACGTCGTTTATTGAAAGGAATACCATTGATATTTTTGGTGTCACTTATACGGACCAGGCCTGGTTTTACCTCTATGGTTATATTAACACACAAAACATACGATTATCATCAACGGAGAATCCTCGTGCTGTGCATGAAACATCATGGCACGATCAGAAGATTCGAGTGTGGGTAGCAATATCCAGACGGCACATTTTTGGCCCTATACTTTTTTTTAAGAAACCGTGAACAGTGACCGTTATTGTTTAATTTATCCATGATTTCATTACTCAGCTCGAGGAAGACGAAATAAACTACTCATAGTTTCAACAAGATGGCGCTACTGCACTCACAGCTAACAACACCATTCGACTTCTGGAAGAGTTCTTTGGGGAACGTGTCATCTCTAAACACTTACAGTCCCCTCGCTCACCGGACCTTACTTCACCAGACTTTTTTTCTTTGGGGAGCAACAAAATCTGTAGTGTATCGCTATCACCCGCGCACACTTCATGGTTTAAAAACTGAAATAACTACGTACGTAAGCAGCATATCACAACCAGATCTACAGAAAGTGTTTTCCGATAAAATTAAGCGGGTTCAGACTTGTATGTTTGCCCATAGACATCATTTCCAACGTATGTTGTAACTGCAGAGTGACTTTCCGAACACACTGCATTATTTCTAACTTATGATCATGAGTTACGAGAGCAACTGCAGAAAAGCGTATTGAAATACGAGAACCAACGTCAGAGGTTGCGACTGTAGGTGTTGCCAACGAAGTGTACAAATTTCCTACGGGATCGTTAACGGTATAATTATTATCCAGCAGGTAAAAATTAAATTGAGTCTTATTTATGGACACTCTTTAACTGCTATGATCCTTAGCGCCCCATTCTATATTACGCGTGAAAGACCGGTAATTTTGCTCAGAGGCCTCTTTATCAGGCTTGAGGTTCTTTTATGTACCGTAAATCTACAGCACGTCCAAAAAAAATTCATCGCCCTCCCGGGTTTGAACCCGCGACTTGAGGCTAGCAGGTACCCCTAGATCACGGAGGACGACTATCAGCAGCAAGTGCTCATAATTTGCTGTGTAATAAAATCTTACACCGGGCGGGATGGCTCAGACGGTAACGTCTCTGGCCCACATTCGGGAATACTCGGGTTAGATCCCGGCGACGCCCTCTGACCCATGGGTTTTTCCGGGTCGTCAGGCGAATGCTGGAGTGGTTTCTTTTATCTCCCGAATTTCCATTAATCATTTCATTCATCCTTCATCCCGATTGATCTGTTTCAGGGCTGAAAGTGTCGGGGATGGTGTTTCGGTGCAGCATGGTAGAGAAATAGGATGCTCTCTGTGAACTTCCTCCTCTCTCGGCCTTCGACTGGTTGCGGGGGTATAAGAACCGTCTCTAGGGAAGGGGGTCGTTGGACCCATTTTGAGACGGGGTCCCCAGTCTACCTGTCCAACTGCTGGGGCGTATCAATCTGGAAACTGTAGGGACCCTATCACTCCTGGTTTCGGCCGCCCGGAGTCTCGCTTCACCTTATCCTTACCCCTCGAGGGCGCCCCCTTGTGGGGCGTCGGTACAATATCCTTATTCCTGGATCGGTACCGAATTCCCCTCCGCTTCACAATCCAGTCCAATCTTATAACTAGAACTAGAACAAATGTACATTGAAGGAGTAATCAACATAACTATCACCCTACCTAGTACACGTGACGTGGTGCTAAATACATATATCCAGTGCTGCACAGTCGGCAATCAGTAGTTTGCATGGTATGGGAGAGTTGCTCTCTGTGAGCTCTGTGTTTATGCTCTGTTCTTGCCCTGACGCTTCTGTTTACAGTTCCTATTTAGCTGTAGCACCCCCTTCCTTTCGCCGCACTTTCGGTACAAACTCGCTGCATGCACACATTGTAAGCCAAAGGATATTTGCCTTAGCTCTGCTTATAACAGGTCTAAATTTAAGGTTAACTTTTAAGTTCTATTGTTTAACAATTGGTTTTTACTTTCTCTACCACCATCATGCGAGATGGCTCCGCGGTAACATGTGAGTCTCGCATTCGGGAGGTCCCGGGTTCGATTCCCGGCGACCGGCCACTCTGACCATGGGATTTTCACGAATGCTGGGATGGTTCCGCTTGTACCACGCTTTCTGTTCCTCATTTCGAAAGTCCCAGCATTTGCTTCATCATAATCTATTTCAGGGTTGAAGGAGCAAGCGAACATATTCAGCGTTTTGCGGCGGGGCGGTGTAACTGCGCTTTGTAGAGGTTTCTATATAGCGTCGGTCGGACTGCTCAGCTAGGCCCCGCCTCCGGGTGCTCTCCTGCGGGCGCTCCTTCAAGGGAACTGGAAACGTTAGGGATCCATTCATGCTTGCGCACGTCGTCGCCCAGATCTGGTCCCCCTCATCCCTCCCTCCCAAGGGGTCACGTAGGAGCACAAAGGGTCATATGGCCTACGTGCAGTGCTCTGCCTCGGTTGCGAAAGCCCCTCCGTAATATACACCTATAGCATGTAAGAGACGAAATAAATTTGATATTGAGATTTTAACGCAGATACATCTGTTCAGGTTCGTTAAATCCAAAGATAACTTTATAAAAGTGGTGTAGGTGTGTTGTGTGTTAATTCAAAGACGAAATGTTGCATATATACCAAATTTCAATAGCATTGAAGTTCATATCTCCTAAGGATGCGACACAAATATTTTAAAGCAAATCCCCTACCATAAACTACCGTTTATATGGGAAACTTTGAATTATTTTGCATTATCTCAAAATTGCCCAAATGATTTTGATTAAAATAACATGTTTAATTTAAGATATTTGCATATTTAATAAAATGCATATCTTGAATTTCTTGTGAAAGGCCTGTGTAGTCTCCTTTATTTTGTATAATTAGCAAACCATAAGAAATAGATATAAACTTACTACAGGAAATATATAGAACTCATTAAAGTACACAATTTTGTCAAACAAACATTTTCGTAGCATTAGCCGTTCTCGAGGTATTTTATGTTGCAAGCTTACGCTTTTCTCACGCATGGTAATCTAATAGACTTCCTTGAAAGTTTGCGATCCTTTTTAATTCTGGTTTTTCTCTCTTTCCATTGCTAGAGCTTGTTTCCACAAATAAACGTTTTAATACCTTTTCTGAATGCTGTAAGCACTTTCATATATTTGAGTCTAGGATCCTTTTAAAAGCTTGCCTTAAAGTAGCTCCACTGATACAAATGAAGAACTATGTCACGGATTAAGGATGTTGGCCAACATTCCCCAAAACCATCAGGGTGTCCGAAAGAATTCGGAGCTCAATGGCAAGCGTTGCATAAGAGATGCTCGCACGACATTTTGAGCACCTTGTTTAATATTTATGAGCGTACAGTGTTGTAATATTCAACATTTTCTTATTAAAAATCAGTACATGTATAGGGTCTTTCAACAAGAGTGTCCTATCTTTGAACTTAAATAAAACACGTTCTATAAATGATAGAGGTTTATTTCTTTTTTTATTTTGGAACATAATTAATGCCATTACGTGTGGAAGTGAACATCAGTTAAGTGACCGCCGCGACTTCGTTGGGTTGCGCGTATACGGTTGACTCAATTTTCAATGGCAGAAGAACCTAAATTAGGTCCAACTTCACGAATAACACACGTGATGTTATTCATAAGATCATTTACTATTTCTGGCTTGTTGAGATAAACTCGAGATTTAACATAACCCCACAAGAAGTAATCCAACGGCGTTAAATCGCATGACCTCAGGGGCCATTTAACATCACCACCACGGGAAATGATGAAACCTCTGAACTTCTCCTTCAAAAGATCGATTGTTTTGAGAGCAGTATGACATGTGGCACCATATTGCTGGAACAGATGTTTCCGAGATCCATACCATCCGATTGAGGCCAAAAATAGTCCCTTATAAGAGCCCGGTATCTTTCTCCATTGACAGTTAGAGCTTCTCCATCTTCATCTCGGAAAAAATATGGACCAATGATTCCACCATACCAAAATCCACACCACACAGTAACCCTTTGGGGATGATGTGGTCCTTTTTGAATCTGCATTGAATTGGGATTGCTCCAATAGCGGCAATTTTGTTTGTTAACACAACCATCCATCCAAAAGTGGGCTTCGTCGCTGAAGATGATTTTTCGACAAAAATCCGCGTCAGCTTCCAATTGCTCCATAACACAGTCAACGAATACACGGCGCAACCTATATCGTTGGGCTTTAGTTCTTGAGTTAACACCATTTTTTAAGCGTGAACCTTCAATTCCAGATGCAGAATTCACCAAGTTCTCGTCGGCGAAAGCCCCAATTCTTGCGCTCGACGAGCAATTGATTTGTTCACGTTCTCGCGTACACTCTCACGAACGGCGCCCATGTTTTCGTTGGAGCGCTTACGTCGATTACGTACAGGCGTTCTTTGATCGCTGACAGAAGCACTTCTTTCTAATTTATCGATCAAACGCCGAATCGTTCTCTCGCAAGAACAATTATGCACACCGTAAACTTCACGCAATACACGGAAGGTTTGACGAACAGATGATCCATTTTGATAATAAATTTTTACAATTTCTGCGTATTGCTGAATGCTGTAACGTTTCATGGCTATTTGTCAATAACAACTGTAACCACATGTAAAAAATGACTGCTGTAACTCAATAACAACGGCAGCTATCACATGTAAAGATGGGACACTCTTGTTGAAATACCCTTTAAAAGCAAAACGCGTAAGCTTTCTATCAAGGCTTACGTTTATTTCTGTTATTTGTTACCAATAAGATCACTCCTCTGTGGTCTGGTGGTTAGGATGCTAGTCTCCAAATCCAGAGATCTCGGGTGCCATTCTCGACTGGAGGGTAGGAATTTTTCCCCATGCTCCCTAGATTCTGGAAGTACGAGGGCAGATCGAGAAGTAACGCACAATAATTTTTTTTACAAAAAAAAAAGTTTAATATCTAAAACAACTACAAAAATCACAAATGAACTTACATCTTTTACCTACTTTTCATTATAGTCACCACGTTTCTCAACACATTTCTCCCATCGTGATACCAGTTTCGTAGAAGTCCGATTCCTTGGAGTATAGCCATCTGCGGACTGCTGATTTCACTTCCGCATCTGTCGCAAAGCGTTGACCGGCCAGGAATTTCTTCTTGGGACCAAACATGAAAGCCCGACGGTGCAAGGTCCGGACTGTATGGAGATGCTGGAGTACCTCCCAGCCAAATTTGGTGATTTTTCTGACGAACAGCAGCAGCAACATATGGGCGAGCATTGTCATGAAGAATTTCGACATCGTCAGCATTCATGTTGTGGCGTTTATCATGAAGGACACGACGCAACTTCACCAAAGTTTTCATGTAGGCTGCAGCATTCACAGTGCTCCCATGTTCAGCAAAGTCCACCAATACAACACCATGCATATCCCAGAACACCGTCACAAGCACTTTCCTAGCAGATTGAGTCAATTTGAATTTTTTCTTCACTGGGGAGACAGCACGTTTCCACTCCATACTTCCTGCTTGCTTTCGGGCGTGTAGTGGTATGCCCACGACTCATCACCAGTGACGATTCCTTTCAGAAAGTCATGCCCTTCTACGGTGTACCGCGTTAGGTGATCCAAGCTCCTCATCAATCGCTGGCCCTTGTGGTTGTCTGTCAGGTTCTTAGGCACCCAGCGAGCACTAACTTTACGAAACTTCAACGTGTCATGAACAATATCGTACACTGCACCATAGGAAATGTTGAACTGTTGCAATAAGGTTCGCAGTTGCACACGCCGGTCGTTCAAAATTGCCGCCTCAATGCCTCTGACATTCTGCGGGGTTGCAGCTGTTACCGGCCTCCCGGAGCGTGGCGAATCACTAAGGTTCACACGGCCTCTAAGAATGCGCACCACCTGGAGACATTGCTACGGTCCATACAATCATCTCCATACACACCACGTATGTCCCTGTGAATATCACTGGGTTTATACCCTTTGGCCCACAAATATCGAACCACACCTCTCTGCTCTACACTGCCATCTTTGTTGCGTAGTTCATGCTTCTCTCCCTAGAGCTGCACATGAAACAAAAAATACCCTCTGTAGTGAAAACTTCAAACTATATCTCTGTGGAATTTCAACATTCCAGCTGCAATACCAAGGCAGAAAAAAAATTTTGTGCGTTACTTTTCGATCCGCCCTCGTATGAATGGCACGTGAGCACTGTAAGCGAGCGAACATCATTGCTGAAGGGCAATTGTTCCAAAGGTAAAAAGCCGCCGATATTATCTTAGATGTAACAGGCGGCATATAAATGGATCATAAAAAAGAAGATTACGGCACCTAGCGTACAAAAGATAAAATCACGCATATGTTCGTGTGTATAACCAATCAAACCAGTAGCGAATCTTACCCATACCCAATTATCTGACTAACCGCTCATATGCAAGGTCATTTTTACTATGACGATTGGTTCTTTTTACTTTCTCTACTACGTATAGTAAGTAGGTGAAGTATTGTATTCCACCCAAAAATTCGATACCGAGGTTTCACCGCAAATACATGTTTTGGGACACCCTGAATCCAAAAAAAAAGCATTTTTAGAAACATGTCCGTGTGTGTTTCTGTGTGTCTGTTTGTCGTCCTCCGTGGACTAGTGGTACCATGCTAGCCTCTAGTTCCCAAAGTCGCGGGTTGATGGATTTTTTCGGGCGTAAAAATCCTTGGCATGGCTTCCTTCGGAAGGAAGTAAAGCCAGTGGTCCCGTATCGTAGATTTACGGCACGTAAAAGAACCTCAAGCCTGATAAAGAGGCCTCTTAGCAAAATTACCGGTCTTTCACTCCCAATATAGAATGGGACGCTAAGAACCACAGCTGTTAAAGAGCGTCCATAAATAAAACTGAATAAAAATGTATGTCTATCTGTGTGTGTGTGTGTGTGTGTGTGTGTGTGTGTGTGTGTCTGTCTGTGTGTCTATGAACAGCATAACTCAGAAACGAACAGTCGGATAAACACCAAACTTGATATTTAGGTTCAGTATCTTCCAGAGATGTGACACGAAGGTTTTCAACAAAATCCCCCCACCCAGATTACCCTTTTCATGGAACATTTTTCGAAAATTTTAATTTTCTCAAAAATAGCTCTAACGATTTTGATTAAAATATCATATGTTTAAGATATGTTCATGACAAATCAAATGTATATCTCGAATTTCTGGGAATGTCTCCAAAAGCATTCTTCATTGTGAACTACTTTTGCATAACTGGTAAACCATATGAGATAGACAACATTTTTCTACACAAAAAATGTAGATCGCTTTAAAATACACAATTTATGTCATATACTTTTTTTGGTTGAGTGAACCATTTTTGAGATATTGTTTGTTATGTCCTTAAATTTTCCAATACTTACACTTTTTCTCAAATTCGTTATTCATTTTTTTTGTCCTGGACATGCAAAGAGAATGGAATGCGCCACATAGCAACCAGCGCTTAAAAGATTTGACTATCGCTTAAAACCTACCAATTCCCCTTGCATGTACAAGAAAATTAGCAATAAGATTGACATCTCGATTAACATGAAGCATATGAAGAATAAGCGTTTGTAAAAATAGGTTGTACAAGAGTAGAGAAAGTCATGTGAGTGTAACACACAAGATTTTTTTTAAGGTTTATTGAAAGTCGTTTTGACTACATGGACTTATCACTACCTATTATCATAAAAATACATTATGATATACATAAATAATACATAATGAATTACTGTAGCGGTTTCTACGTGGTAGCTCACCCATATCTAAGTGGCACTATGCGCCGAGAACTCCACTAAGTTGTTGATGATGGACCGTTGGGAGATGATGGGTGCTGTGTTACATACCTGTAGATCGTCTTGATACCCATACTCTTTTTTCTTGTTGTGAGGAACCCGCCACCAATATTTGTACAATTATTTCTGAAACATGCTGTATAGTGCATTTAAATTCGCTTTCATTGAACTTTTTAAACGAATGCTTAGGCTTACGAACAATTTTTCCTAAAACTATAATGAATAGAAGTATCATGAAGTTCTTGTAGATTGGAATCTGATGATCGTATATGTGTATTCTTATATATGTGGTTAGTATGTTGTAATTATTGTTTTATAATTGTGCCACGCCTGCTGTATTTTTGAGTCGGAGAGCAATTATGTCTTATCAGGGTTGGGTATGGAGAATGTTAAAATATTTTGCACACACGTTTTCTGTTAACTATTTCACTTGTATTTTAGATAAACCGCATGTAGATATTCACAAATCATTATTACCTTTGTCATGTTAAAATATGTATAACTGGCAGACTTTAAATACGTAGTTTTAGCGTCTATTTACAGACGAGCTTATATACGGCCTTCCTGCTCGATTTCTGACTGTTAGCGTTCCCTTCAACAGTTTTCTTAGCGTACGTATTTGAATTATACGATGTTTCAATGTACCTGATTGATACATGCTTACGTAGATGCTACTAATTTCTCGTAATTTCTATTACCAGTTATATAGCTAACAATGGCCTTTCCCTCTCATTTTATATTTTATATGTTATAACGTTATATACGTGTTCTCTACCATGTGTACATTATGACTATGTGTGGTTTTAACTTCCTCTTAATATACGTACAATATTATAAAAAATCTGATGTGTTACACTCACATGACTTTCTCTGCTCTTGTACAAACTATTTTTACAAACGTTTATTCTCCATATGCTTCATGTTAATCGAGATATCGAGATGTTAATGTTATTGCTAATTTTCTTGTAGATGCAAAGGGAATTGCTAGGCTTTAAGCGATAGTCAAATATTTTAAGAACTGGTTGCTATGTGGAGTATTCCATTTTCTTTGCATTACCAGGACAAAAAACCGAATAACGAATTTGAGAAAAAGTATAAGTATTGGAAAATTTACGTGAATAATAAGCAATATCTCTAAAATGGTTCACCCAACAACAAAATATGTATATGACATAAATTGTGTATTTTAACGCGATATACATTTTTTGTGTAGTAAAATTTTGTCTATCTCTTCTGGTTTACCAGTTATGCGTTATGCAAAAGTCGTTCACAATAAAGAATACTTGGAGACAATCCCAGAAAATTCGGGATATACATTTCATTTGTCATGAAAATATCTTAAACATATGATATTTTAATCAAAATCGTTAGAGCCATTTTTGAGAAAATTAAAATTTTCGAAAATTTGTGAACCTAAATACCAAGCTTGGTGTTTATCCGACTGTTCGTTTCTGAGTTATGCTGTTCACAGACACACACGGACATGTTTCCAAAATGCTTTTTTTTGGATTCAGGGGTCTCAAAACATGAATTTCCGGTGAAGTCTCAGTATCTAGTTTTTGGGTGGAATAGAATATATCCCCTACTTACTATACGTAGTAGAGAAAGAAAAAATATATATAACACACAAAACTTAGAACAAAGTATTAAAGAAAGAAATTAATATGTTGAGGCTGAGAAGCTGTGAATTAGATATCTTATTACATTAGTTTGCCATCGCATTAGTTTGTCGTGGCTAGTACGGAATGTGACTTCAGTACATTAATTTACAATTGCATAAACATGGAATTAGGTAAACATTTACAGTAAATCAGAGAGTTTTGTATCCACTAGAAACCTAGCGTCTTCTTGAGCATATTGGGCCTGTTAACTGCAGTAGGAAGATTAGAAATGCTGGCTTGTTGTCTACATCTACTCTACTGTGGTCAATCTATAAGGATATGCAGAATGGTTAGAGGAATGTTACAGCTGGTACAGTTTGGAGGTTGGTCCTTAGTGAGAAGATAACAGTGCGTTAGTTTGGAGTGCCCAATTCTAAGCCGGGTGACAATAACTTGATCTCTTCTGTTGAGAGTTCGGCAATGCAGAAAAGGTTGTGTGCAGCCTGAGCGAGCTTCATGAAGTTTGCTGTTGTTTGATAACCATTTTAATTTCCATTTTTGCATGTACAAAGAGCGCCAAAGAAAATCTCACTAAACCTCGCGTCTATATCACATTATTTATCGTTGTAAGTGGTCTTGCGAGACCATGACTATTTCATTGGTTGCTATAGGCCACGGAGAAAGGGTGCGCCACTCCTTCTGCTAAATAGTTACGCCAATAACCACAACAAAGGTTACAAAATGGCGTAGAAACGAAATATATGTTTACGCTCTGGATCGTATTGACTAAAAGAGAAAGAGGTAGAGTGAGTGCATTCAGTTTGACATACAGACCTCTTATCGTGATTGGTAGCCCATACCTTGTCGACTAGTGCAGGACGCGCCTTTGAAAAGGTTAAAATCTAAGGGGAAAACTTGATGAGCGACCATGTTAGTGAAATGTAGAATGTGTAGTGTGAGAATATTTTAAGGGGATGCAAATTAAAGCTTGAATGGTATTCATTAAATACATAGCAAGGTAGCGCTTTATAACAAAAACTAAACAAATGTATTCTCACAGTGATATCAATGCTTGTTGCTGCATAGAAGCAAGCATAACTAAATAATAAATAAAGCAGCATGTTTTCCCTCTAAATAAAACTATAAATGGTTAATATACCTTTACTAAAATATTTCTGATCATAGGAATACAACAGGATTATAGACAAAAATATAACCCAATTTTATTGCCATAATATGTATGTCCTATTCGGTACACATATTTATCTTTAATGAAATTAATTGTTCTTTCACACAAGCCGTGTGTTGGACAGGGTTGGAAAGGTAGAATCAGACGACTGAAAAATTCAATGCCATAGCCGGAATTTGATCCACGGATCTCCCGGTCTCCGGATCAAATCCCGGCTATGGCATTGAATTTTTCAGTCGTCTGATTCTACCTTTCCAACCCTGTCCAACATACGGCTTGTGTGAAACAACAATTAATTTCATTAATTGACCTAATAGTGGTTGAAACTATAAAGCCCAGGACTTAAAGTACTTACAAAGATTGTAAGTCGACATTGGGGTATGACATCTCAATACAATTCGTATCTCTTTGTGGTTTACCGGGAAAAATGCGAATCAGTTGGAGAATTTAATGTCATGTCGGCATGTTGCCATGGTAGCTCAGTGGTTAGAACAACCGGACGGAGACCGGGAGATCCGTGGATCAAATCCCGGCTATGGCATTGAATTTTTCAGTCGTCTGATTCTAACAAAAGAGTAATTTGCATTTAGTAAACGAATATCATCTGCAGATGTTTTATGGGGAGTGCCCACATCCTGACGAGTATATAGACCGTCTTCCCCACCTTCCTGGTATATTTTAATCCAGTAATTTTCTATAAAAACACGTTTATGCACTGCCGTTGCAATTGCTGTAACAGTGCGACCAACCTTCCATATAGCCACGACACGTCCACGAGTAATTTCCCTAGTATACGGCATGACAGGTTCTGAGACAATAAACATGTTTTGGTTTCAATAGCACCAGAAGCAGCAAAGGCATCAACCTCCCGTGTTTTCACCCTTACTGCTGTGTTATCAAGCCACCACGCTCTGCGATAGGCAAGGTGAAGGACTCGCCTCAAAAGACCCCAGAAATCCATACGCGCTCTGTATACATGTGTTTAAGGAAACTGATGGCGTCTTGGTGTGGAAAGGTGATCGATGAATCACTAACGGGATATTTAGTTGCTTCTTTTACAGCTTCATCTCCTGTTTCGTTATCTTTTATGCCAATGTGAGAAGGAGACCATACAAAGGATACCTTTTTATTAGTCTTATTTATATTGTAACTTAACAATCGGATTTCATGGATCAGTACGTGGTTTGGTTCAGAGTTTTGCTTGGCAAGTAGTACACTTAATGAATCGGTGAAGATGCTATAGTGGCTTTTAGAGGATGTATTAGTTATATCTAGTCTCCTTAATCGAGAATGCTTCGCAATAGAAAATTGTAAAGAAAAGAGGTAAGCTGTAGAGCATTATCTGATCAGAATATACTATGGTGCATCCTCTTCTTTCTGTCGATGCCGACCCATCAGTGAAAATTTTTGTGGTAGGATTATACTTGTCAAGTAAAGAATTGGACATTTGCTTGAGGATACATCAAGGGGTGTTGATATTTCAAGTTTGGTGAAAGTTGGGTATCAATTGGTGGATTTTGTATATGCCAGTAGGGGATGGTGCAATCAATATAGCTGGGATAGATCAAAGGGATTTTAAAATAGATTTCTTTCTGGTATTGGAGAATTTGAATGTAAAACGGACTGCTCTGTCGTTCTGTTGGCATTTGGTAAGGTTTGTGTAATGGAAAGACATAGCTATGCATTTTATGGGATGGATGTGAAGCAAGCTTTATGGCATATCTTGGGCTTAATATTTTTCTACGCATATTTAAAGGCGGTTCATATGCTTCTATTTGGAGGCTTGAGATTGTACTGGTAACAAATGCCCCTAGTGTCAGCCTTAAGGCAGTAGACTGGAGTCCAGGGTTTTGAGAGTTAAATTTTTTGCGGAATCGTATACAATTGCTCCATGTTACCGTGTGCATTCCATTGTTTCAGTTTGTTTCACCACTTCCGGCACACTCTGTATATTACAACATAATGAATAGTCTATAATTGCGTTAATAGAATTATTCACAGCTAGCAATAAACTTAGAAGTAGTGCGAGTGTTGTACAAGGGCACAAGAGTACATGAACAGCCTACGTTTTGACATCTTGAGGATTTATTGGTTATTTTTCTTTGAGTGCTTTTATTGAAAATCTACGGCACTACTCTTCAAAACCCGATGAACTATGGCAACAGGGTCGGTAGCATATCTTGACTTGTGCTCGTTTTAAGAGGACTAGTACGTGAACAAATAAGGAAAAACAGAAAAAGTTGCCACTATTTGAATTGTTCAATCACCAAAAGTTGCTGTTAGAATTTTATGTAATTTGTATACTCTCTTACTGAATCATTCAGCAATATTTTAACATATGAAAAACAATTTATTTTCCTATAGTTACTTGTATAGATAGTATTGTATGTCAGTTGGAAAAAAATTAAAACGTTTCATGTACGACTTTTGTACCCATATCTCAAATTAAAATTAGTTTAAAAGCTTACATTTTCACTGATACTTCCAGGATATTTCTATTAAGTAGACCAGACCTTAGTGTTTCTGTGATTACTTTTAAGGAAATAAAATTTAAGATTGATTATAAAAATTTCCTGTAATTAAAATCCATAAATTCATAAAATATTTTTAAAAATTTTCAGCCATCTAATCCAAATAGTTTTTGAGTAATGGGTACAAGTCATACATGAAACTTTTTCTTCTTTTTTTCACGGATTTTTTTAACGGATATCTCGAAAATGCCTGATGCCACAAAAGAAAACTTATTAGAAATAATTTTTATGTTTTAAAGAGATCTACGTTTTCGTCTATCGCTTAACGTTTACCAGTGAGGCAGTATTTTTAACACTTAAATGTTTTCAGTCTAATTATATAAATATAAATTCAATAACAGCCCGTCTTAAAGCAATATGTGTATGTAACAATATATAAAAATGTATATTACAATCATTGCATATGTTTATATTATTGTATCCATATGTAATAATGTTATGTGAATTGTATTACGCAATTTAATAATGTAGGAGCTGTGAGAAATAGGTCAAAAGTTGCTAACAATGAGGTAACCTTGAAGCAATAATGAGTTTGAGAGTTTAATAATGTTACTTGTGATTCTTGGAAGCAATAATGTAAATTTTGAGACAGTTTAAAAATAGGCAATTAACAACCAGAAAAAACTTTAGTTAAATGAAGGTATTCTATTGGATTAGGAATAGCCAATCAGAGACTTGAAATACAGAAATTTACAAGTTTAGGCGGTTGAAATCAGTTCAGTTGGTTGCAGACAGCGTTATTAACCAGACGCAAAAAGTGTCCTCAAGAAATTTAATACGTATTCGTGTGAGACGAAAATAGTTTTACATGTTAAAAAGTGCAAGTAATTAATTAAAGAATCTCACAGGCTCTCTATATCAGTGAAGTGTTATTTAAATCGTATCAAGTATTAACAAAAGGAGTGAAGTCAAATTATAATCTGTGTAAGCCTACATTCTTAGTCGCACCACAACCCTGCCAAGACATCCATGTCTCTAACAATAATACTGACGTAGCCGAGGTCAGTCAAAGAAACAGTCAAATTACAAAGTTAATATTTTTTTTTAAACTTGGGGTAAAGGCCACCTGAAAGTACACTTGGGGGCGAAGGCTACCGGAAACCGGGTACCATACGTGCGGTTGCAAACAAACTTCAAGTTCGGCTCCCAACAGTTGAAATATAATACAACTCCTTAAATACAAACTAATTCAAATTAACGCCCAAAGCTTGGGGCAAATAACGTAACAAACCACCTACTTCACCAGTTATATAAGATTATACAACATTTCTTAGGAATAAAGAGGACTTCAAAGGCTATTCCCAAAAAATTCAAGATATACGTTTTATTTGTCATCTAAATATATTTAATATGTGGTATTTTAATCAAAATCGTTAAAGACATTTTTTAGAAAATAACAGTTTGAAAACTTTTCCATTTAAAGAGTAGTTTGGTGTGGGGGGGGTTCTTGAAAATCTTCTTGTGGCATCTTTGGAAGATACTGAGCTTAAATACCAAGTTTGGTGTTTATTGAACTTTTCGTTTTTGAGTTATGCTGTTCACAGACATACAAACATGCGGACCTTTTCTAAAATATTCTTTTTTTTTGGATTCAGGGAGCCTCAAAACATGTATTTCGGTTAAGATCTCGGTATCGAATTTTTGGGTGGAAAGTAATGCCTTCTCTACTTACTAATGTACGTGATGCAGAAAGTAAAAAAATTGAAAGTCGTCCAGATGAGACGTCTACGATCATTATCAAAACTGTCATGAACATGAATGAAAGCACACTTTACTGTTGTTGTTCTGCGATACTGACCGTAGTAACGGTACGTATTGTTAGTTGAAGCGTGCGACCGGTGGCGATCCCTACGCTACCTAAGGTGCCAACATTAAAATAACTATGGGCCCGGACCTGCCAACCTGAATGCTGGCCTCACGCCCACGTGCAGACGTCAGAGGTGGGTGATCATCCAACAGATTCGGGGAGGTGATGTGGCCAACATCACGCATCCCCAGCCGGAAAGTTGGTTCACGTTTCGTCCTCCGTGGTGTACCTCTAGTTCCCGAAGTCGCAGATTCAAACCTGGCGGAGGGCGATGGATTTTTTCGGGCGTAAAACTCCTTAACATGGCTTTCTTCGGAAGGGAAGTAAAGCCGGTGGTCCCGTGTCGTAGATTTACGGTACGTAAAAGAACCTCAAGCCTGATAAAGAGGCCTCTGAGCAAAATTACTAGTCTTTCACGCCCAATAAGGGATGGGACGCAGAGGAGCATAGCAGTTAAAGAGTGTCCATAAATAATACTCAATTTAATGTTCAATTTGAGGCCAGAACCGCTGCCTATCGCAGCTCCTCACTTTCCTCACGATGCTGAGTGGGCACCGGTCCTATACCCGGCACCTAAAATCCGCACCCTCAGGGGCGGGATCAAATTCGGGCGCTTTCTGTGGCCGGGAACCAGAGCATCAGCGCAGGATCAAGATGCCAACATTACAACCGTATATATTCATGTGTATTTTCCGGTGAAAATATAATCCAGATAAATGAGGTTCTTTGCAGTAACCAGCTGTTAATTCTGTAGAGCTAAAGCTACGTGGATAATTAAGCAAAACAGTTGGTGTTTTCTTTGATTAGCAGAAACAAAGTCTGTGAAGCATATACAACGAAAATTTCGTCGAGAATACAATCTTTAAAGTAATGATCCCATTCCCGATTATAAGAGAATAATGACCTGGGATGCAAAGTTCAAGCAAACAAACAGTTGTTGCCGGAAATTGATAATCGTTTAAAAAAAACTCTGAAGATATCATTGGACGTATTCAAATTGCTATACAAGAAATCCGAAAATTTAGTTAGTGGCTTGAGCTATCTCGCAAATACGGTGCAAAGTTCTACAGGAGATCAAGCTCAACGATAAAGATAAAAGGCTGGATCATGTTACAAGTATTATTACCTCCTCTTCATGGATTAAGACATTAGCCTGTTCCGACCTCACATCACCTTTCATAGGTCGACCAACATTTCCTTTTACTTTCCCTACTACGTATAGTAAGTAGGGGAAGTATTGTATTCCACCTAAAAATTCGATACCGAGATTTCACCGGAAATATATGTTTTGTAACCTCCTGAATTAATAAAAAAGCATTTTTGGAAACATGTCCGTGTGTGTGTCTGTCTGTGTATCTGTGAACAGCATAACTCAGAAACGAACAGTCGGATAAACACCAGATATTTAGATTCAATATCTTCCAAGGATGCGACACGAAGGTTTTCAAGAAAATCCCCTCACCCCAGATTACCACTTACATGGAGCATTTTTGGAAAATCTTAATTTTCTCAAAAACGGCTCTAACGATTTTGATTAAAATATCATATGTTTAAGATATTTTCATGACAAATGAAATGTATATCTTGAATTTTCTGGGAATGTCTCCAAAAGTATTCTTCAATGTGAACAACTTTTGCATAACTGGTAAACCATAAGAGATAGACAAAATTTTACTACACAAAAAATGTAGATCGCGTTAAAATACACAATTTATGTCGTATACATTTTTTGTTGTTGCTGCGTGAACCATTTTCGAGATATTGCTTGTTATTCCCTTAAATTTTCCAATTTTTCAAATTCGTTATTCATTTTTTTTGTCCTGGTAATGTAAAGAGAATGGAATACTCCACATAGCAACCAGCTCTTAAAAAATAAAATATTTGACTATAGCTCAAATCCTACCAATTCCCCTTGCATCTACAAGAAAATTAGCAATAAGATTAACATCTCGATATCTCGATTAACATGAAGCATATGGAGAATAAGCGTTTGTAAAAATAGTTTGTACAAGGGTAGAGAAAGTCATGTGGGTGTAACACATCAGATTGTTCCTTTAAGCTGGCATTCGAAGGCAACTTTGGGTTTCTATTGTTGTCCATCTTTGAACGCGGTTGCTCCAATTTGAAAAATTTTATCATTTAATGAAAATATATTTAGTTGCTGCCTTATTTCTTCATTACGGTTCCTGTCCTTTAGGGAGTATCCCTTCACCCCTCCAAGGAACCTCATTTCAGATATTGTATATTGTTTCTGTAGCTTATTTTATTCACCCAAGCCTCGCTTCCATGCATCAAAGTTGACAAGGCCTTATAAAATTTGAGTTGAGTCTCTTGTCGTACCTTACCTTTCAGAGTTCGTCGAATTATTTCTCACATATATTGAAATCTATAAAGCGTTTCCTTCACTTCGTCGTCACCATTAAAAGATGACGAGTTGAGAGTGTCTTTGACAAAACTGATGAAGATAACCAGTTTGGATCGTGTGCGCTTCTCTGACGAGTCAGCGTTTCATGCATTAGGAAAAGGCATCAAACACCATTGCAGAACCTGGGAAAGAGAGATTAATGTCTGGTATGGCTTAATGAAAGGACCCATCTTCTTTGTTGAACTTACAGAGAATAGTACAATCTGTATGCTTTATGTTGTGCCAAAGCTCCCTCTTGAATAATTTATTGCTTCGTATGCCACGTGCGCAATTTTATTAGTGACAACTTTCGGATACAATGGATTGGCAAAGGATCTGAGACAATAGCTTGGTCACCCAGGTCATTAGATCTAACGCCCTTGTGGGGATTCCATTGTGCCACAGCTTCTTACTAGGTGCTTCGCTTAATGACAACTTTGAGATTATGGATTGGTGAACGATCCGAAACCATAGCTTGGCCGCCCAGGTCACCAATTCCGACATCCTTAGATATTTTTGTTGTGGGTAACACTATGGCTGACCTCGACGATTTAAAACATCGAATCTACCTTGCGATGAAAATATCATTATTTATATGCTGCTGAATGTATGGATAGCAGCTCATAGCAGGCTTGACATATTGTGGCATATCAGTAAGCATTGTCATTACCAGACGCATTATTGTGTTGCATTGTTGATAGTATTATTGGGTTCCTTTGATTATTTTTCGGCTTAACGATCCCTCCTTTGGCGCGGAACACGCCAGAGAGAAGGCTTTGTTTGGAGCCGGTCTGGTATGAGCCGACCCTGGCTGGCTAGGAGGGAATGTAGGGTCACCAAACATTTGTCAATAAATTCCACGTACTGTGTGTTATGTAATATATTTGTATAATGTAAAACCTCACGCCTTCATCTAAATCTACACACCAAAACCTTGGTCCTCTTGCCGTTAACGAGCTACGCTCCCCCATGTGCGTGTTGGGGTGATCGAAATTTAATAATTTTTTAGAAATCTTTTGGCCCTCTCCCCAGCATTTAACAATGCAATGAATAGTAATCATGTTAAAATATATTCAAGATTAAAATTACAACCCTTAATTTTCAATCAAATAATTATTTTATTTAACAGTTATTGCTGTTTTAAGCGGGATATCCTGTGTCTGTTCTGAAATCCCCTTAATGTCTTAGGTAATTTTCATCGTAGATGATTTTCTCCTTGGAAATTATGATGGTTCTTGCAAGAGTTATTAAAAGTTTCCATGCGCTAATAAGTCAAGCTTTTTAATGTAGGCTCTGAAGCATTATATTGGTTATCTCATCTCATTTTGTTTCCTCAAGGATGTTGTATGGTGAGCAGATATATGATGCACATATGATTATGATGCTCTGAAAACATATTTATAATGTAGACCGTATTTATTTTATATATTACTTTCTCTACTGCGTATAGTAGGTAGGGAAGTATTGTATTCCACCCAAAAATTCGATACCGAGATTTCACTGGAAATATATGTTTTGAGACCCCCTGAATCCAAAAAAAGCATTTTTGGAAACATGTCCGTGTGTGTGTGTCTGGGAACAGCATAACTCAGAAACGAACAGTCGCATAACACCAAACTTGGTATTTAGGTTCAGTACCTTACAGAGATGTGACACGAAGGTTTACAAGAAAATCCCCCCACCCCAGATTACCCTTTACATGGAACATTTTTCGAAAATTTTAATTTCCTCAAAAATGGCTCTAACGATTTTGATTAAAATATCATGTTTAAGATATTGTCCAATATGGAAGTAAATACAAATAAAAAATATTGAAGCACCATTAGCATGAAGAATTCGTAAAAGTCATCCATAATTTACATGAGAAAGAAATGTATATCTCGAATTTCCTGGGAATGTCTCCAAAAGTATTCTTCATTGTGAACGACTTTTGCATAACTGGTAAACCATAAGAGATAGACAAAATGTTACTACACAAAAAATGTAGATCGCGTTAAAATACACAATTTATGTCATAAACGTTTCTTTTGTTGAGTAAACCGTTTTCGAGATATTGCTTGATATTGCCTTAAATTTTCCAAACTTATACTTTTTCTCAAATTCGTTATTCATTTTTTTTATGTCCTGGACATGCAAAGAGAATCGAATGCGCCACATAGCAACCAGCGTTAAAAATATTTGACTATAGCTTAAAACCTACCATATTCCCCTTGCATCTACAAGAAAATTAGCAATAAGATTGACATCCCGATATCTAGATTAACATGAAGCATATGGAGAATAAGCTTTTGTAAAAATAGTTTGTACAAGAGTAGAGAAAGTCATGTGAGTGTAACACATCAGATTTTTTTGTTGAGTGAACCATTTTCGAGATATTGCTTGTTATTCCCTTAAAGTTTTCAATACTTATTTTCTCAAATGGGAATTTTTTTGTCTTGGATATGCAAAGAGTATTAATCTGTGGCAAAGGGAATGGTGCTGCACCTAGCAACCAGCTATTAAGAGATATGTATGTGCTTAAAGGCTACTGTATTTCTATATTGCCCTTGTAAATATATATTCCTCTTACATCTATAAGAAAATTAGCAATAAGATAGAGTCTGCAAATGTTTATCTCGATTAACATGAAGTAGATGGAGAATAAGCGTTTGTAAAAAATAGTTTGTACAAGAGTAGAGAAAGTCATGTGAGTGTAACACATCAGATTTTTTTTCTAGCAAAAGACGGTAGGTTCTAAAATAATCTGCGCAAGAAACCAGGATTTGTTATTTGCATACATCCAGGATAGATCATAAAGACTGACACGTCTAATTACTCGTTGTTATGAGCTATGAATACATTTTCCAGTATATGAGCGGGTGCGGCGAGTAAAGTTGATGTAAAAAAGGAACAGGCTTGCCCTCTGGGATTCGACACCAAAGTCCCTGCAGCTTGCCTAAGATCTATGACCGAAACAATCAGAATGTCATGGCCAAGTTGAAATGTCGGCACAATAACAGCATCTCGAAGGGCGATCTCCCGTCAGTCAACTAAGTTTAAAACTCGCACAGCTTTGCCAAGTTTTCAAGCCTTCAAGTTTTTACGTTAGTGAAGGTCAGGGAATGTGTTCAAAGGATGGGCAAGGCAGAGGTTACCTCGTCATTGAACCTCAACCTTGTAAGTTCAAACTCCTTCTGGGTATTGGTATGTTCGCTGATACGCTTCTCGTCATTTGTTTTGTCAAAAATAACTCCGAAATGGAATCAAGTAATCAACATATGAAAACATCGCTGAGATGATTTCAGATCACGATACAAATTAGCGTACTCAGAAAATTGTATGGTTACATTCTTATGACTTTCTCTGCCCACGATAGTTTATGTTTATATATCTTCCATTGTCTTTTATGATCCTCTATTCCTACGAACGTTTATTATTTTCTCTACCACGTACCTTGTAGGTAGAGAAGGTATTGCATTCCATCCAAAAATTAGATACTGAGATTTCAATGGAAATACATGTTTTGAGGTCCCCTGAATACAAAAAAAGTTTTTAGAATAAGCTCTTTGTGTGTGTTCGTTTCTGTGTCTGTTGGAATGTCTGTAAACTGTATAACTCAAAAACGAAAAGTCCGTTAAACACCAGACTTGGTATTTAAGTTCATAGCTTCCAAAGATGCGACAGGATTTTCAAAAAAATCTTCTTACCCCAAACTAACCTTTACATGGAACGGTTTTCAAAATGTTTTATTTTCTAAAAAATGACTAAAGATTTTAATTTAAAAAAACCATATATTAAACATATTTACAACACAAAATCCATATCTTGAATTTTCTGGGAATAGACTTTTAAATAATTTTGAAGGAGTTTTGTATAATCTTGTATAGCTGGTAAACATTAAGCGATAGACGAAAACGCACTACACAAAAAATGTACACCTCTTTAAAACACACAATTTATTTCAAATAATCTTTTTTATGGAATCGGCCATTTTCCGAGATGTCCGTTATTAATGATTTGAATTGTTCAATTCTTTGTCATTCTTTTAAAGTCTTGTCGACATTCAGTTGTTTCTCGCGGTGGCATGGAAGGAGTACGGAATTTTAAGGCCAGCATATAGCGTCAAATTTGACTATCGCTATTCCCTGTGCATTTATAACGAAACGTGTAATGTAGTTATTTCTGCAAAGATTTGTCTTGATTAAAATGAAGTAGATGGAAAATGAATCTGAGTGTTATATTCACATCACCTTTTCTATCCTCTATCGATTATTAGTGGGTACACAAATTATTCTTACTGAAGCTTATTTTTATGTTTACTTCATTTTAATCAAATAAACCTAAGCAGAAATAGCTACATTACGTATTTCGTTATAGATACAAAGGGAACAACGATAGTCAATTTTTACTTTTTCTGCTACGTATAGTAAGTAGGGGAAGTATTGTAGCTATTCCACCCAAAAATTCGATATCGAGATTTCACCGGAAATACATGTTTTGAGAGCCCCTGAATCCAAATAAAACATTTTTGGAAACATGTCCGTCTGTGTGTGTGTTTGTGTGTCTGTCTGTGAACAGCATAACTCAGAAACGAACAGTTGGATAAACACTAAACTTGGTATTTAGGTTCAGTATCTTCCAGAGATGCGACATGAAGGTTTTCAAGAAAATCCCCCCACCCCAAATTACTCTTTACATGGAAGATTTTTCGAAATTTTTAATTTTTTTAAAAATTGCCCTAACGATTTGGATTAAAATATCATATGTTTAAGATATTTTTATGATAAATAAAATGTATATCTTGAATTTTCTGGGAATGTCTCCAAAAGTATTCTTCATTGTGAACGACTTTTGCATAACTGGTAAACCATAAGAGATAGACAAAATTTTACTGCACAAGAAATGTAGATCGCGTTAAAATACACAATTTATGTCATATACATTTTTGTTGTTGAGTGAACCATTTTCGAGATATTGCTTGTTATTTCCTTAAATTTTCCAATACTTATACTTTTTCTCAAATGGGAATTCGTTATTCATTTTTTTGTCTTGGATATGCAAAGAGTATTAATCTGTGGCAAAGGGAATGGTGCTGCACCTAGCAACCAGCTATTAAGAGATATGTATGTGCTTAAAGGCTACTGTATTTTATATTGCCCTTGTAAATATATATTCCCCTTACATCTACAAGAAAATTAGCAATAAGATAGAGTCTGCAAATGTTTATCTCGATTAACATGAAGTAGATGAAGAATAAGCGTTTGTAAAAATAGTTTGCACAAGAGTAGAGAAAGTCATTTGAGTGTAACACATAAGATTTTTTAAGAACTGAACGCTATATGCTGCCTTAAAATTTCATACTCTTTCCATGTAGTCTCGAGAAACAACTGAATGTTGAAAGGGCTTTAAAGAATGACCAAGTAATGAAAAATTCGAACCATTAATAACAAATATATGGGAAATGGCTTATGCCACAAGAAAAGTTATTTGAAATAAATTGTGGGTTTTAAAGAGATGTACATTTCTTGTGTAGTACTTTTCGTCTATTGTTGAACGTTTACCATTTATACAAGATTATACAGAATTCCTTCCGAAAGAAGAGGCCTTCAAAAGCTATTTTCAGAAAATTCAAGATATTCTTTTATTTGCCATGTAAATATCACCGATATATGGTATTTTAATCAAAATCGTTAATATCATTTTTGAAAATTAAAATTTCGAAGAATGTTCCTTGTAGAGGGTAGTTTGCGGTGCCGCTTTTTTCTTGAAAATCTTCTGGTCGCATCTTTGGAAGATACTGAACCTAAATACCAAGGTTGGTGTTTATCCGGCTTTTTGTTTTTGAGTTATGGTGTTCACAGACACACTTGGGATTCAGGGGTCTCAAAACATGCATTCTGGGTGAAATCTCTATATCGATTTTTGGGTGGAATGCAATATCTGCTCTCGCTACTATGCACGTGGTAGAAATTTAAATTGAGTTTTATTTATGGACGCTCTGTAACTGCTGTGGTCCTTAGCGTCCCATTCTATATTGGGCATGAAAGACAGGTAATTTTGCTCAGGGGCCTCTTTATCAGGCTTAGGTTCTTGTAGGTGCCGTAAATCTACTACACGGGGCGACCGTTTTACTACCCTTCCGAAGGAAGCCATGCTAAGGATTTTTACGCACGAAAAAATCCATCGCCCTCCGCCTCTTCGGAAACTAGAGGCTAGCATGGTAACCACTACACCACGGAGGACGACCCACACGTGGTAGAGAAGTAATAAACTCTCGTAATAATAGTTTGTACAGCCATTAATAAACTATAGAGGGTAGAGAAAGTCGTGTGATGTAACGAAACAGGTTTGTACATGAAGTTACATTATTATTTCCATACTGTTTGAAATGCAGCACTGTTTAACTTGTTTTTGAAATTGGTACAGTCCATGATGATGTGTAGAACGGTGAGCACTGAACGGCTTGACATTGCAGACCCACAGGTGGTTCATGAGACAGAAAATAGGAGAAAGTCAGGGTTGTTTGTCCTATGCGTAGTCTGGTGATAACAACTTGGTCTTGACGATTGAAATGTGAAATAGGGCATTTGAAACTGTAATCAGTGCATACGTATGAAGCTTACCATTTGGAGTAGATTGCCGCTTACTTTGCCAGTGATGTGTTGTGACTCGTTTAATATGGATAAGGAAAGCTGATGTTTTGATGTCACCTACCAGAGGGTATCGTGGTGCTTCTTTGGCTGCAGCGACGGCGTTCTCGTTGCCAGCAAGTCCTGTATGTGATGGAATCCAACTGAGTGTGACTGCTTTCACGCATGCTTTAGCTATAAATATTTTGTCTCAAAAATAGGTGACTTTGGGTGGTCTGGTTCAGTAGTGGATCGTGAGTGTACATTTTGGATGTTCGCAAAGTTTTAGAGCCAAATAGCCCTGAAAATGTGAAATAGCGTCTGCTGTATAATAGCTATGATTATGAACAAACTGATATAACTGCAGCAGCTCCTAACTACAACAACAACAATAACAATAACAATAACAATAATAATAATAATAATAACGCATAAGTTGTCTGACAAAAGAAAGATGTTTGTTGTGTACATAATTAAGTACAGCGTTTTAGGTCAAGAACGATGTAATGTGTAAATTAAATTGTAGTCGAGTTATGGATGGTCCGGAGAAACCGGGAGAAGTTTCCGCGCCCGTGCACGTTACCTGCTACTTTCGTAGTGCTACTTTCTAGTGGATTAAATTGTAGTGATATTATGGAAACATAGCGTGGGAGAAACTTCGTGCACGTCTTCAAATGTGCACGATTCGTATGTATTTGGTCCATCTTAGCTGCGCATGCGCAAAAGCTCCTTAAAACATGCACAAGTAAAGATGTGCTAGCAACCCTGTTGCCACGTTTCATCGAGTTTAGAGGAGTAGCGCGATAAATTTAAACGCCGTCGATTTTAAATTACCACATATACAGGGTGAGTCTCCTAAAGCTTGCACCGCAAATACTTCGGAAATGGAAGTGCTATTGATGTGCAGTTTTCACAGCATTGTTTGGTAATCAGGGGCTCGCACATTTAGCCTATAACAGATTTTAATAATACTAAGAAAGTGTGTTTTTTAAGCAAACATACAATTTTTTTTAAATGGATCAATGCCTAAATACATCAACAGAATAAAGGTAGGGTAAATTAGAATGTCAGTGGCGTTTGTTGCAAGATTCTAGTGCAAGTGGTTTCGTATTTTCGCTTCACGTAATCGCATCGGCTTCGGAAATATACGTCGCCTCATAATTGTTGTGTTATTTTAACTTTCTCTACTCCTTACCTATTGTATGTAAGAGGAAGTATTGCATTCAATTAAAACCTGTATACCAGATTTCACTGGAAATACGCGATTTGAGGTCCCTGAATAAAAAACGTTTTAAAAATCTGATGTGATACATTCACATGACATTCTCTACCCTCTATCTTTATTAGTGGGTATACAAACTATTCTTGCTAAAGCTTGTTTTTCTATCTACTACATTTAATCCAAATAAACCTTTGCAAAAATAGCTCCATTATACACTTCATTATAAATGCAAAGAGAACAGCGATAGTCAAATGTTTAAGAACTGGACGCTATACGCTGGCCTTAAAATTCCATACTGTTTCCATGCAATCGCGAGAAACAACTGAATGTTGAAAGGACTTAAGAGAATGACCAAGAAATGAATAATTCGAATCTTAATAACGATATCTCAGAAACGGCTCATGCCACAAAAAGCTTATTTAAAATAAATTGTGTGCTTTAAAGAGATCTACATTCTTTGTGTTCTATTCTGTGTGTTCTGTGCTTCTGTGAGCAACATAACTAAAAAACGAAAAGTCGGATAAATACCAAGCTTGGTATTTGAGTTTATTATCTTCCAATGATGCAACATGAAAATTTTCAAGAACATATCCCCACACTATACTATCCTTTACATGAAAAATGTTTCGAAAATTTTGATTTTCTCAAAAATGGCTCTAACGATTTTGATTAAAATGTCATATGTTTGAAGTGTATATCTTGAATTTTCTGGGAATGTCCCCAAAAGTCCTCTTCATTCTTAATGGCTTCTAAATAACCGGTTAACCGTAAGAGATAGACAAAGTTTTTCTACACAGCAATGTAGAGCTCGTTAAAACACATAATATACATTTTTTGTGGAGTGAACAATTTCCAACATATTCCTTGTTATTTGTTTGAATTTTCCAATACTTACACTTCTTCTCAAATGGGAATTCGTTATTTTTTTTCTTTCTTTTTCTTACTTATGTCTTGGACATGCAAAGAGAATGGAAAGCTCCACATAGCAACCAGCTCTTAAAACATTTGACTATCGCTTAAAGCCTACCATATTCCCCTTGCACCTACAAGAAAATTATCAATAAGATAAGATTTATGTAAATGTTTATCTCGATTAACATGATGTAGATAGAGAATAAGCGTTTGTAAAAATAGTTTGTACAAGAGTAGGGAAAGTCATGTGAGTGCAATACATTAGGATTTTTTGTGGAGTGCTCTAAATGGGAAGTAGCTAATCGTTTTTTTTTTCTCTCTCTCTCTCTCTCTGTCTGGTCATACAAAGAAAACGAAATTTCAAAGCTATCACACAGCGAGTAACTCTTAAAGGATTTTGATTGTCGCTTAAGCTATATTGACTTACTCCTCCTGTACCTGCAAGAAAATACGTATGAAACCATTTCTGCAAATGTTTATCTGAAGTTGTAGTTGCTTAGCTCCACGTTTGGGAACTAACTTGAAGTTGATGTTGTTCTTCTTGAAGGAGTTTATTTAATTAGACTCACGCTTGGGAAGCCAATTTGAAGTAGAATAAATTGTTCTTTATTACATTGTTGAATTGTTGTTGGAGTTTGTTGAAGTTTTTGCAGTTGATGGAGTTGTTTATTTATTTAGATCCTCTTATGGACGTCAATTTGAAGTAGTATTGTTCTTTGTTTGAAGAAGGTGATTTGTTTACGTAGGAGTTACTGTTGTTGGAGTTTTTGCACCACGCTTTGGGCGTTAATTTGAAGAAGATTGTTTGTTACGTAATATGCTACTACGTATGAGAAGCTGATTTGAAGATGATGTTCTTTGTTTGTTACGCTCCAAGTTTAAAAAAATAATATATTAGCTTTGTTATTAAACTGCTTCTATAGATAGTATTTATGTTTGTTTTTGCCTCGGCTGCGTCAGTATTACTTTAGAGACACGTTTCTCTTAGGCAGGGTGTGGTGCGACAAGAATGTAGGCTTACACAGATTTTATGTTTAAATTCACTTATTTTTATTAATCCTTGACACAAATTAAATAGTACTACACTGATATTAAGAGCTGTGAGATTCTTTAATACTTGCACTTTGTTAACGCGTATACATATTTTACGATTCACACGAATACGTAATATTTCTTTAGAGAACACACTACCAAGGTCTGCAGGCAACTTAACATATTTCAACCGTCAAAACCCGTAAGCTTCTGTATTTCAAGTCTCTGATTGGCTAATCCTAGTCCAATAGAATACCTGCATTTAATTAAAGCTTTTTCTGGCTGTTGATTGGCTATTTTAAAAAAAAACTGTCACGAAGTTTACATTATCGTTGCTCTAATCGTGACTAGTAACATTTAAACTCTCAAACTCATTGTTGCCTCAAGGTTACCTCATTGTTAGCAACTTTAAACTTATTGTTCTCACAGCTCTTACACTATTAAATTATATAATGCATTCACATAACATTATTAAATATGTTTACAATAAAATAAGCATTTGCAATGACTTGCATACATTTTTTTTACAAATTATTACATACATATTGCTTCAAGGCGGGCTGTTATTGAATTTACATATTAAATAATTTAATTGAAATTATTCAAGTATTAAAAATACTCCCTCATATCTCAATTATCTTGAAGCAGATGGAAGAATAAACCTTTGTAAGAATAGTTTGCTGAAGAATGGATAGAGTAAGTCGTGTAAATCTAACACATAAGATTTACCTAGATAAGCATACCAACATGAGATTTTAAACTGGATTGCTCTTTTAAGGAAACTTTTTACCAAAGCAATTTGCATATGTTTTTCCTCACAGAATTAATAATCCTAGATAATAAGAGAATAAACATTAGACCTTTAAAAGATCAACCATTATTGCAATTCTTTAATTGTATAGTACCTCATAACTTTTTAGGGAGGAAAATTGTAAAGAGTCGTTCATAGAAGTGACATTTTCCCTACTTTATAATCAGAAACCTAACAGCCTAATTATTACTGTATTCCAGCTTTGCAAACGTGTCGTCCTCCGTGGACTAGTGGTACCGTGCTAGCTCTAGTTCCCAAGGTCGCGGGGCGGAGGGCGGTGGATTTTTTTCGGGCGTAAAAATCCTTAGCATGGCTTTCTTCGGAAGGGAAGTAGATTTACGGCACGTAAAAGAACCTCAAGCCTGATAAAGAGGCCTCTGAACAAAATTACCGGCCTTTCACGCCCAATATAGAATGGGACGCTAAGAACCATAGTAGTTAAAGAGCGTCCATAAATAACTCAATTTAATTAATTAATTTGCAGACGTGTACCGGTTCCTAAGTGTGCACATGCCTAAACTAACAACAAAAACAACACATTGCCTCTGTGGTCGAGCGGTCAGCGTTCTAGCTTCTTAGTACAAAGGTTCCGTGTTCAATCTCGGGTTTGGTGGAGGAATTTTGCTTTAATTAGAATATTTTCTTAACCTCCACATAGTTTGGAAGTATGCATGCGGGAGTGAATGTGTGTTTCATGATAAAAATGATTAAAAACCAACGTTAAATGAACCTACAGCTGAGTTGCTTATTAAGTGAAAACCCGAGATGTGACCATAGAAGTTAGAGGGGGATATACAAATTGTCGCGTGTTATCTTATTTGATGAGCGCCTGTTATTGTATTACTAGTTCGAATTTTGGGTTCTTTGTCCTCCGGCTAGCTATTATTATTCAGTCGAGCAAATCTCTTGAACAGGGTGTGTAAACGGAAAGGATTTATTACTGAAAGATAACACTGATAAAAGAATTTGTTTTTACAATTTTATTGCCGTCACACTTTATTCATTTCACATAATTATTTGCTGCACATTATTAATTCGCGTATTTCACATTTATAACTAACTTTACGACAGAGAGATTCTGTTAAACTATGAGACGTGTAACCCGCGAATGATTCTGATGAACTGAGCGACGTATAACCTTTGTATGATTCTGTTGGACTGCACGACGTATTACCCGCGAATGCTTCTGTTGGATTGAACGTTACCCGTCTCTGGCTTTATAATTTATACTCCCTCACCCGATATGCCTAAACATTATAACAGAGCTGCTATTGATTAGTAAAGCGCGCCAACATTAGCGTATATTTTTATATCCAATAAAAATTACGAACACAAATGCTCTAGGGAAGATATTCCCTCCATTTCTAAGAAAAGCGCGCTAATCTGACGTCATTTGCTTGCCTCTTCTAATTAATAAACAACTCACCCCCTCGCTACATTGTTGCCCCCTCTTATTTGTCAGTTTCAGTGAGGCCGTATAAACTTATTTCCTAACAATGCTTATAATTAACAAACATCTCAAATCAATGTCATACAATAATGCTTATTTACAGTATAATCACTCTGGCATTTACATTGTTGTGATATAAAATACTGCTACAAAATTAAACAAATAATAATAGCAGTAATAATAATGCTTAGTGATATTTGACGACCAGTGAATTTTAATGTGTTTTAAAGTCATACTGTAAGTGTGCAGATATGTCCAGAATAGCATAAGGTAAAGGTGAAGATACTGAAGAACGGAGGGACCTCCGAAACGCAGGCCACTGGCCCCTTGTGCTCCTATCGCGACCCCTGGGAGGGAGGGACCCGGGCTACCAGATCCTGATGACGACGGGCGCATTCATGGACGGGGTACCTAATGTTTCCAGATTTTACGTCTCCAACGTCGCTTGGACCCGTCCCCTGAACCTCCGGGAGGTCCCGAAAGGAGCGCTAGCTCGAAAGCACCAGGGAGTGGGTCCCAGCGAGTAGTCAGGACAGAGCACAGCCAGCGCCCAGCCAAACACCGTGGCTTGGTCCTACAACCCTGAAACAGAGGAAGGTGATGGATGCAGGAAATGAGGAGCAGGAGAATCGTGATAGAAGATGAACCACTCCAACTTTCTCCTACCGACCCGGAAAAACCACGAAAAACCCATGGGTCAGACTGGGCGGTCGCCGAGGATAGAACCAGGGTCCTCCCGAATGCGAGTCTTACACGTTACCGCGGCGACACCTCGCTCGATTCAGAATAACACAACTTCCATTGGAATTACTCGGGCAAATAGGCCCCAGCCAGATGGTAGGTTATACGGGTGAAGGGGTATAAATATCATCTTCTTAGTAGGTAATTCTATTTCTAATACAATTTTAGTCCCTGAATGCTCATTTCACTAGAAAAAGTAAGTACTTTTCGTCACCTCGTATTTCAGACATACAGCGATTAAGGGAAGTCTAATTGCAGTATAATAGAACAGGGAAAAAAATGCTTTAGCATCTTCGCTTTCTTCCTTAAGCGCCTTATTTCGTCACAATTTAGCATTTTTTATGTAAAAAAGTCATAATTTACCTGAAGTTATGACGTCGCAACAGTGGCTGAATAACTGACCACATACACGCCTCATATTATAGTATCTCTCACTCGTTCACTTATCACGCAAAATTTGATTATTTATGGACACTCTTTAACTACCATGGTTCTTAGCATCCCATTCTATACTGGGCTTGAAAGACCGGAAAGTTTGCTCATAGACCTCTTTATCAGACTTCGGGTTCTTTTACATGCCGTAAATCTACGACAGGGGACCACCGGCTTTACTTCCTTCCGAAGGAAGCCATTCACTTATCACGCAATCGTATATTCGGTATAAATATCTTTAGCATCATGCTACCTCGTTTTTGATTCCTTTCATTATTTTTATTACATATGACATGTTTATTGTTTATTTAGTGTTTAAATAAATCATATTCTTGATATTGCATTTCCTTAAAATTCACAATAAAAATACCCAATATACTTTAGATAAATACCTGAAATATTTTGTATAATGATAGTTATGAAGCACTGTACCTAATTGGCTTTTAAATTAAGTGCATAAACAAATTTTAAACTGAAACAGTTACATATTTTATTGTATTATTTCATTAAACTTAAACAGGTTTTAGCTTCTTTTATTAAATATTAACATTTTTCCGAAAATACACGAAAGAACTGTCTTTAGATTTAAATGCCCTAGTAAAGTTAATATCGTTCCCAAAAATGAAGCAAAACTTCGCAGCGGCATCGCAAAAACAGCTCGCATTCTGCACCGCAACGAACTAGCCTTACTGTCTAGTGTTACTCCTGCAAGGAAAAGCGCGACGTTGTCAAACGTCTCTGCATTTAAAAGCGCTTTCTATAAATCTATGAAGATAAAACAAAAGTGTTCATAAACATTTTCAGTGTGCTCAACTAGATCTATTTCTGATTTAAAGGATGATATCCATTCCCCTTAAACCCGATAATAACCTATTCACGGGCTCGGTTCCAATCTAGACCAGCCCATGCTGACCTGTTCGTATTAAATGCAACCAATGCAAGCATAAGTTACGAAACGAACAACAGACATGCAATGCAAGTGAGGCCAGAATAATGTATAACAAATGCACCGTCTGTTCTTTTGTATACGCTTATCTGAATTTCAAACAGAGAGATGAAGACTGAGGTCATTTTCCATGAACTTTAAGGAAAAGAAATGTAAAACTACCATCCAGACATAGTGGATAACGATACAGAGCAAACTGAAATATGAAAAGTAGCAAGAAAATCACTGCCTTCAGTACTGTTTTTAGTATCTTTATTATTTATTTGCTGGTATTCTCTATCTCTTGTCCACTGGTTGGCTTTGCTCTATCTCTTGTGATTTACTAGCTATACAAAATATTACAAAATTCACCCAAAAAGCTTTCACAAGCTAATCACAGAAAATTCAAATATATCAGTTTTATTAGTCATGCAAATATTTTAAACATACGACATTTTAATCAAAATACTTAGAACAATTTTTGACAAAATAAAAGTAATGAAACATTTTCCATTTAAATAGTACTCTGGGGTAGGGGGATTTTCTTAAAAATCTTCGTGTTGCATCTTCGAAAGATGGTGAACATAAATTCCAAATGTGGTATTTAACCGACTTTTTGTTTTTACTTTCTCTACCCGTGCCTAGTAGATAGAAAAGGTATTGCATTCTACCCAAAAATTCGATACCGAGATTTCACCGGAAATACATGTTTTGAGGTCCCTTGAATAGAAAAAAAGCATTTTAATAAAAGGTCCGTGTGTGTGTGTGTGTGTGTGTGTGTGTGTGTGAACAGTATAACTAAAAATATCTGATGTGTTACACTCACATGACTTTCTCTTGTACAAACTATTTTTACAAACGCTTATTCTCCATATGCTTCATGTTAATCGAGATGTTAATCTTATTGCTAATTTTCTTGTAGATGCAAGGGGAATATGGTAGGCTTTAAGCGATAGTCAAATCTTTTAAGCGCTGGTCGCTATGTGGCGCATTCCATTCTCATTGCATGTCCAGGACATAAAAAAATGAATAACGAATTTGAGAAAAAGTATAAGTATTGGAAAATTTAAGGGAATAACAAGCAATATCTCGAAAATGGTTCACTCAACAACAAAAAATGTATATGACATAAATTGTGTATTTTAACGCGATCTACATTTTTTGTGTAGTAAAATTTTGTCTATCTCTTATGGTTTACCAGTTATGCAAAAGTTGTTCACAATGAAGAGTACTTTTGGAGACATTCTCAGAAAATTAGAGATATACATTTCATTTGTCATGAAAATATCTTAAACATATGATATTTTAATCAAAATCGTTAGAGCCATTTTTGAGAAAATTAATATTTTCGAAAAATGTTCCATGTGAGGGGTAATCTGGGGTGGGGGGATTTTCTTGGAAACCTTCGTGTCGCATCTCTGGAAGATACTGAACATAAATACCAAGTTTGGTGTTTATCCGACTGTTCGTTTCTGTGTTATGCTGTTCACAGACACACAGACACACACACGGACATGTTTCTAAAAATGCTTTTTTTGGATTCAGGGGGTCTCAAAACATGTAATCTCGGTATCGAATTTTTCCGTGGAATACAATACTTCCCCTGCTTACTCTACGTAGTAGAGAAAGTGAAAAAGCCAAATAAACACCAAACTTGGTATTTAAGTTCAGTACCTTCCCTACCCCAAGCTACCCTTCACATGAAACATTTTTCGAAATGTTTGATGTTCTAAAAATGGCTCTAACGATTTTTATTACAATGCCATACATTAATGGTATTTACATGACAAATAAAATGCATATCTTGAATTTTCTGGAACAGCATGTGAAGTCCTCTTCATACAGAAGGAATTCTGTATAATCTGAAAAACTATTACACAAAAAAGTGGGTCTCTTTAAAACACACAATTTATTTAAAATAATTTTTGGGGACATCAGCCAATTCCGATACATCCGTTATTAATGGTTCGAATTGTCCAATACTTGAACATTCTTTTATACTCCTGTCGACATTCAGTTGTTTTTCGTGATTGCATGAAAAGAGTATGACATTTTAAGGCCAGTATATAGCGTCCAGTTCTCAAATATTTCACTATCGCTGTTCCCTTTGCATTTATAAGAAAATGTGTAATTTAGCTATTTCCACAAAGGTTTATCTCCTTTAAAATGAAGTAAGATTTGTAAGATAAGTTTTTATATCCATTCATAAATTAAAGATGGTAGAGAAAGTTATATGAATGTAACACATAAGATTTTTATTTGTATTGTTCACACATAAACGGGTCGTTTTTTCTAGAAATGCTTTTTTAGGTTCAGAGTACCTCAAAACGTTATTTCTGATGAAATTTTACATTCAATTTCTCAGTGAAATACCTATAATGTTTCCTCTACCTACCATAGGTAGGTGGTAGAGAAGTAAGTGTTTTGGAAATTGGGAGGAAAAGTAGGTTTGAATGATGAGAGAATTATCAGAATCTCTTGAGTGCTTTTCGAGATAGTTCTGCACACACACACACACACACACACACACACACACACACACACACACACACACACACACACACACACACACACACACACACACGATTTAATACGAGTGTCCCATTTAACTCATCAACAGTCACGTCAGTTTCAGAGCCTGTTGACGTGTCACAGTGGAAAAGACCTCAATCTCGGCCGGACCGGATTGTTGCACGCAGTCGTTTTACTTAGTCGCATTTTGTTTCAGGTCGATGTTCAACATGTCAGGGTTACCAACGTGGGTAAACAGTACCGCCGTCAGTGAGGTTAGCAATTCCCAACTCTACCTTCTGCTTCTCCACATCCTACAGCAGTGTAAGGCTCCAGTACCATGCACTCTGCACGACACGGAGAGAGATTCCATAGGACAGCTGCACGACGCTATTGTAAAGGTTGGTTTCCCTGTTTACAGAATAATACTTGTAGATCTAATTTTAGGGTAAAGAAACTTATATAGAAATATGAAATGAATTATGACGCAATTGATCAGAACAGATCTAAAAGTATTACTTTATTTTAATCGAGATAAACTTTACAAAAATAGCTACAATACACATTTCGTTATAGATACTAAAGGATCAGCGATAGTCAAATGTTTAAGAACTGCACGCTAAATACTGCCTTTAAAATTCCACACTTTTTCCATGCAACCGCGAGAAACAACTGAATGTCAGCCCGACAGGACTTCAAAAGAATGACAAAGAATTTAACAATAAATGGCTGAATCCACTAAGAAGTTATTTGGAATAAATTGTGTGTTTTAAAGAGAACTAGTTTCTTTTACTTTCTCTACTACGTATAGTAAGTAGGGGAAGTATTGTATTCCACCCAATATTTCGATACCCGAGATTTCACCGGAAATACATGTTTTGAGACCCCCTGAATCCAAAAAAAACATTTTTGGAAACATGTCCGTGTGTGTGTCTGTGTGTTTGTGTGTGTGTGTGTGTGTCTGTCTGTCTGTGTGTCTGTCTGTGTGTGTGTCTGTGAACAGCATAACTCAGAAACGAACAGTCGGATAAACACCAAACTTGGTATTTGGGTTCAGTATCTTCCAAGGATGCGACACGAAGGTTTCAAGAAAATCCCCCCACCCCAGAGTACCCTTTACATGGAAGATTTTTCGAAAATTTTAATTTTCTCAAAAATGGCTCTAACGATTTTGATTAAAATATCATATGTTTAAGATATTTTTATGGTAAATAAAATGTATATCTTGAATTTTCTGGGAATGTCTCCAAAAGTATTCTTTATTGTGAACGACTTTTGCATAACTGGTAAACCATAAGAGATAGAAGACAAAATGTTACTACACAAAAATGTAGATCGCGTTAAAATACACAATCTATGTCATATACATTTTTTTTGTCGAGTGAACCATTTTCAAGATATTGCTTGTTATTCCCTTAAATTTTTCAATACTTATTTTCTCAAATGGGAATTCGTTATTCATTTTTTTTGTCTTGGATATGCAAAGAGTTAAAATCTGTGGCAAAGGGAATGGTGCTGCACCTAGCAACCAGCTATTAAGAGATATGTATGTGCTTAAAGGCTACTGTTTTTCTATATTGCCCTTGTAAATATATTTTCCCCTACAGCTACAAGAAAATTAGCAATAAGATAGGGTCTGCAAATGTTTATCTCGATTAACATGAACTAGATGGAGAATAAGCGTTTGTAAAAATACTTTGTACAAGAGTAGAGAAAGTCATGTGAGTGTAACACATCAGATTTTTTTGTATTGCGTTTTCTTCTACCGCTTAACATTTACCAGTTATACAAGATTATACAACATTCCTTCTGAATGAAGAACTTCACAGACAATTCCCAGAAAATCCATGATATAAATTTTATTTTCATGCAAATATTACATAATATATAGTATTTTTAAACATTTCGAAAAGTTTGGTATTTGTCTTTTCGTTTTTGAATTATGTTGTTCATAGGTACACTCACAGACACACGCCCACATACACACGAACTTTTTTAAAAATGCTTTCTATTATTTAGAGGACCTCAAAACATGCCTTTCCGGCGAAATCTGGGTATCGAATTTTTGGGTGGAATGCAATACCTTCTTTACCTACTCTGTGTACGTGCTGGAGAAAGTAAAAATCTGATATGTTGCATTCACATATCTTTCTCTACTCACTTTTCAAAAAACTGTACTTACAAAAGCATAATACCCTACCTACTTGTTGTTAATCCAGATAATTTCGTTGTAAGATGCAGTAGGTAAACTGATAGTCAGATTTTTAAAAAGCATATCGCTATGTATTGGCTATGAAATTCCAAGCTCTTTGCATGATCACGAAAGAAAATGAATAACGACTTCCCATTTGAAAAAATCTGATGTGTTACACTCACATGACTTTCTCTACTCTTGTACAATCTATTTTTACAAACGCCTATTCTCCATATGCTTCATGTTAATCGAGATGTCAATCTTATTGGTAATTTTCTTGTAGATGCAAGGGGAATATGGTAGCTTTTAAGCGATAGTCAAACATTTTAAGGCTGGTTGCTATGTGGCGCATTCCATTCTCTTTGCATGTCCAGGACATAAAAAAATGAATAACGAATTTGAGAAAAAGTATAAGTATTGGAAAATTTAAGGAAATAACAAGCAATATCTCGAAAACGGTTCACTCAACAAAAAAAATGTATATGATATAAGTTGTGTATTTTAACGCGATCTACATTTTTTGTGTAGTAAAATTTTGTCTATCTCTTATGGTTTACCAGTTATGCAAAAGTCGTTCATAATGAAGAATACTTTTGGAGACATTCCCAGAAATTTCGAGATATACATTTCATTTCTCATGACATTATCTTAAACATATGATATTTTCATCAAAATCGTTAGAGCCATTTTTGAGAAAATTAAAATTTTCGAAAAATGTTCCATGTAAAGGGTAGTCTGGGGTGGGGGATTTTCTTGAAAATCTTCGTGTCGCATCTCTGGAAGATACTGAACGTAAATACCAAGTTTGGTGTTTATCCGACTGTTAGTTTTTGAGTTATGCTGTTCACAGACACACACACGGACATGTTTCCAAAAATGCTTTTTACTTTCTCTACTACGTATAGTAAGTAGGGAAAGTATTGCATTCCACCCAAAAATTCGATACCGAGATTTCACCGGAAATACACGTTTTGAGACCTCCTGAATCCAAAAAAAGCATTTTTAGAAACATGTCCGTATGTGTGTCTGTGTGTCTGTGTGTGTGTGTGTCTGTGTGTGTCTGTGTGTGTGAACAGCATAACTCAAAAACGAACAATCGGATAAGCACCAAACTTGGTATTTAGGTTCAGTATCTTCCAGAGATGCGACACGAAGGTTTTCAAGAAAATCCCCCCACCCCAGACTACCCTTTACATGGAAGATTTTTCGAAAATTTTAATTTTCTCAAAAATGGCTCTAACGATTTTGATTAAAATATCATATGTTTAAGATATTTTTATGACAAATAAAATGTATATCTTGAATTTCCTGGGAATGTCTCCAAAAGTATTCTTCATTGTGAACGACTTTTGCATAACTGGTAAACCATAAGAGATAGACAAAATTTTACTACACAAAAAATGTAGATCGCGTTAAAATACACAACTTATGTCATATACATTTCTTTTGTTGAGTGAACCGTTTTCGAGATATTGCTTGTTATTTCCTTAAATTTTACAATACTTATACTTTTTCTCAAATTCGTTATTCATTTTTTTTATGTTCTGGACATGCAAAGAGAATGGAATGCGCCACATAGCAACCACCGTTAAAATATTTGACTATCGCTTAAAAGCTACCATATTTCCCTTGCATCTACAAGAAAATTATCAATAAGATTGACATCTCGATATCTCGATTAACATGAAGCATATGGAGAATAGGCGTTTGTAAAATTAGATTGTACAAGAGTAGAGAAAGTCATGTGAGTGTAACACATCAGATTTTTTTGGATTCAGGAGGTCTCAAAACATGTATTTCCGGTGAAATCTCGGTATCGAATTTGAAATGCAATGCATACGTATATGTGTGTAGTAGAAAAACTAAAAAAGCTCTTATTGTTTCATCCATTTCAAGTTAATCGAAATGAACGTTTGCAGAAGTCAATTAATTACATATTTCACTAAAGGCATACATACAAGGAGTATTAGGAGTTTGAAGTGATAGTCAAATCTCTAAAAGGAGGGTCGTTATATAGTGGCTTTGTATGACCACAAAGAACAAACCAATGGCGAATTAGCTCTTCAAAACGAATAGGAATTATTTGAAAGTTTAAATAAATAACAAAGAATATTTAAAAATTGGTTAATGCCACAGGAAAATTTAACACACATTGTGTGTTTTAACTGAGTCTATTTCTAATTATCTAGAATGAAGGAACTTCACAGGCTACTTGCAGAAAATTCAAGATATGCAATTTATTTGTAACCCAGGTATCTTAAGAGTATGGTATTTTAGTCAAAATCGTTAGTCATCTTTAAGAAAATTAAAAATTACGAAACATTTTCCATATATAGAATAGTTTGGGTTAGAGGTGTATTCTTTAAAAGCTTCGTAACACATTCTTGGTAGAGGCTGAACTTAAATACCAAGTTTGGTTTTTATTCGATATTTCATTTTTACTTTCTCTACTACGTATCGTAAGTAGAGTAAGTATTTTATTCCATCAAAAATTCGATACCGAGATTTCAACGGAAACACATGTCTTGAGGCCCCGTGAATAAAAAGAAAAAAACATTTTTAGAAAAAGGTCCGTGTGTGTGTCTGTGAACAGCATAACTCAAACTCGAAAAGTTGGATAATACCAAACTTGATATTTAGGTCCAGGATCTTTCAAAAATGCGACACGAAGATTTTCAAGGAAATCCACCCATCCCAGACTACCCTTTACATGGAACATTTTTTCAAAATTTTGATTTTCTCAAAAATGGCTCTAATGATTTTGATTAAAATATCATATATTTAAGATATTTTCATGACAAATAAAATGTATATCTCGAATTTTCTGGGAATGTCACCAAAAGTCCTCTTCATTCTGAATGGTTTTTGCATAAGTGGTAAATCGTAAGAGGTAGACAAAGTTTTACTACTCAAAAAGGTAGATCTCGTTAAAATACACAATTCGTCATATCCTTTTTTTTTGGGGGGGGGGGTCAAGTGAATCATTTATTTCCGAGATATTTCTTGTCACTTGTTTGAATTTTCCAATACTTATACCTTTTCTTAAATGGGAATTCGTTATTCATTTTTTTATGTCCTGGATATTGAAACGGCAACTCTAGGCCGGGCCCGAGAACAGTAATTCTAGATAATTTATTAATTAACTTTTATTGATGTTAAATCGTACTATGTAAATATCTTTTTCTCAATACTGCTTGTATATTTTAAGAAGGGTGATTTAACATTATGTATCTATCTAGGTTACTAATATTAGTAGAGTTATAAATGGTTTAATGTAAATAATTTAAGCGCTATGTTAAAATACTGTCCACGAGGGAATGTTTTAGCTACAGGAATAGTGCTTTCGAAGGCAGAAAACCTAGTTTTATTACCTCTCTTCGGTCGCCGTGCTATTATTCCTACAGCGAGGGTGTAGAGCCTTTGTCCCATTATTTGATAATTCGCCGTGACCAAGTGAGTGAGACAGACAACCTTAACGGTAAATGTAGGAAAAGCCGCGATTTATATTAAACTTGGACCAATGAAATCCCTGAAAGTTTATTTGAAATAGTTAGACGCGTCGAGTCGCGCTAAAAATGGACCAATAGGAAAGGAAGCAGCCTCAGAAGCCTGAGACTATAAATGAATCTGTTTGGGGAAATTTCGGGACAGTTTTGGTAATGTGTGGTCAGGGAGAGATGCTGCAGGATGCGTGAGATATCGCGCCAAGAAGGGAATCAAGTCAGCTTTGTAATGTCAGCTTAGTATTGCAATTTATTCGAGAGTTTTCGTAATGTGTGGTCAGGGAGAGATGCTGCAGGATGTGTGAGATATCGCGCCAAAACAGGGAATCAAAATAGTTTTAGCAACACACCTAAGATCCGCTACTCTGAAAGCGACAATAAGAATAGTTATATTTCGTGCCATATCCACGCCATAGTTTAACAGCGGTGGACAGTATTTTACAGCGGCAATACCAGTTTTGTATACTACGAGTGTTAATTAAATAAAAAGAAACGGCAGTGTCATCTTTTCATAAACAAAGCAAGTCTATGTCTTCCTATATCACCACCCGAGATCTACGTTTTCCTTTACCGAGGATAAGTCCATGCTCCCATATAATTTAAGGAAAATTACTGCAGCTAGCCGAGGATAAATTGAAGAACCAACACGCTGAGAACTTCTGGAAGCCACGGGAGAAGCATCAAGGTAAGCTACAGCAACGGATGAGGAGGTGATCGCCGCAAACTGGCGCCATAACGTGGAGCTCGAAGGGAGGACCAGCTCGAAGGGAAGACCAGCTCGAAGGGAAGACCAACATAAACGGAGGACTAGAAAACAACGAATAGACGAAGAATCTTCAGAGGAAAGGGGCACAGCAGAACAAAATTACAACGCGAACTTCTAATCTACCTACGTGGGACAACAAAACAGCTGAGAACATCGCTTCTAGAACTTCACCAGGATTCGAACCCGGAACGCATCAGTTAACATTGAAAAAAAATACAGGTTAGAACTTTTATTCAAAAACAAACAAAAAGGCATGCAGAGTAGTGACTCAGTTTTGTGAACACATGTTATTGAGAGGGGGTAAAGTCATTACTAGGGAGGTAGAACTTGCTAACGGAACCATGAGTAGGTCAAGGGAAGATTTGAAAGAATTGAATGGGGAGGCTATTGTCAGCATAACAACAGATGGAGAAAATATGGGCGCAGCAGAAGTAGAAGTTAGGCTAGAAAGGCAATCACCGAATAAGCAGGTCATTGACGCAGGTCAAAACCAGCTGCTAATATTGCTTCAACAGTTGAGCGCAATAATAGATGAACGGGGTAAGATCTTCAATGAACATAGTAAAAAGTTAGAAAGCATAATAGATGAACGGGGTAAGATCTTAAGTGAATATAGTAAGAACGTAGAAAGAATCGGAAGTCAACTAGATAAGAATTTAGAAGGGGAATCAAATGGGCATAATAAGGACGTAGAAAGAATCGTAAGTAAGCAGAGTAAGGGCTTAGAAAGAATCGTAAGTGGACAAGATAAGAATGTAGAAGGTGAATCAAATGAGCATAATAAGGACTTAGAAAGAGTCGTAAGTAAGCAGAGTAATGACTTAGAAAGAATCGTAAGTGAACCAGATAAGAATCTAGAAGGGAAATCAAATGAGCATAATAAGGACTTAGAAAGAATCGCAAATGAGCAGAGTAAAGACTTAGAAAGAATCGTAAGTGAACAAGATAAGAATGTAGAAGGGCAGAGTAAAGACTTAGAAAGAATCGTAAGTGAACAAGATAAGAATGTAGAAGGGAAATCAAATGAGCATAATATGGACTTAGAAAGAATCGTAAGGGAACAAGATAAGAATGTAGAAGGGAAATCAAACGAGCAGAGTAAGGACTTAGAAAGAATCGTAAATGAGCAGAGTAAGGACTTAGAAAGAAAATTGAGTGAACAGAAAAAGGATTTCGAAGGGAAATTAAGTAAGCAGAATAAGGACTTAGAAAGAAACTTAAGTGAACAAGATAAGAATGTAGAGGGGAAATTAGTTGAGCTGATGAAGGGGAAGCTAATAGAAACACTTGAAGGGAAATTACTACAGATACTAGAAACTAAAGAGCCGAAAACACTAACGGGAGAAGAGACGTTAAAGAAAGCTTTTGAAAGAATGTTAAAAAGGGCGCAGAAAAGAAAGCAGGAATTTAAAACAAGGAAGCGAAAGAAAGGGTTGATCGAACTTGGAGAATTAGTATGGGTATAAAAAAAAAATCCAGCATTCAAATTAAAAAAAAAAAAAAAAAGAAAAGAAAGACATAATATCATTGATCCTGACTCTACAGTGCCTGGAAAGGAGAGCTTTCACATGTGAATTAATGAATTATCGTAAGCAGTTGTGCAGAACATTTTTTTTTGCATTACTAAAGAGACTTGAGTATTAAATGCTCATTAGTGATAGTGAAGAAGAACAAGAAACACCTTTGCCATTAATATGTTTCAGTTTCTTTCTGCTTGAATAAGTTTGTCTTAAGGTTGAAACAGCTTTTATTGTCAGAATATTTATTATATTTTTTTTTGATATTTAGCAATATTTGTAAATTATTAATTGGTTGGTATGCTAGCAATATGCTGACAGTTTTCTTTAAACATATAAATTAGTTTTATTAATTATAAAAAAAAAGGTATCATAGAATGGAAAATTTATTTAAAGGTCCATACAGGGTGATTTACATTTGAGTTACAAGAAATAAAGAATTCCAAGATCGTAGGGAGATACCATAAACAGTTGCTCAAACCGTACAAATGTTTAGAGAATGAGAAGGGTGAAGAATGTAATGAAAATAGTCAGGTTAGTTTACTCGAAATGAGGTAGCAACCCTATGAACAAATAGTAAAGGTAATACACCCGATAAATAAGGAGGTAAAGAAATAAATAAATAAATGCATAATAATTATGTATCAATATGTATGTAAATAGATTTAATTTTAGAACTTGATTTAGGTATTAGCGTATTTCTCTCCACCACAAGTTATTCGTGTGCGCGAAATGTATTGTGTAAGAATGTCTCTCGGAAACCTGTTTTTAAATGGTGAGAGGGGATCAACCATAACAAATGTGGAGTGAATGACCCAAATATAAACACCACTGGTGTGGCAGAACCCTTGTGAAGGAACCGGTATAGCGAAGGGTCTATGTCAACAAAACAAACGAACAAAGGCCATAATCAGAGGAATTATTCTGGAAAAGAAAATTGTATCAAGTGCTCAAAAAATTTATTCTTTTCCAGAACAGGGCAATTTGAAACGGCAACTCTAGGCCGGGCCCGAGAACAGTAATTCTAGATAATTTATTAATTAACTTTTATTGATGTTAAATCGTACTATGTAAATATCTTTTTCTCAATACTGCTTGTATATTTTAAGAAGGGTGATTTAACATTATGTATCTATCTAGGTTACTAATATTAGTAGAGTTATAAATGGTTTAATGTAAATAATTTAAGCGCTATGTTAAAATACTGTCCACGAGGGAATGTTTTAGCTACAGGAATAGTGCTTTCGAAGGCAGAAAACCTAGTTTTATTACCTCTCTTCGGTCGCCGTGCTATTATTCCTACAGCGAGGGTGTAGAGCCTTTGTCCCATTATTTGATAATTCGCCGTGACCAAGTGAGTGAGACAGACAACCTTAACGGTAAATGTAGGAAAAGCCACGATTTATATTAAACTTGGACCAATGAAATCCCTGAAAGTTTATTTGAAATAGTTAGACGCGTCGAGTCGCGCTAAAAATGGACCAATAGGAAAGGAAGCAGCCTCAGAAGCCTGAGACTATAAATGAATCTGTTTGGGGAAATTTCGGGACAGTTTTGGTAATGTGTGGTCAGGGAGAGATGCTGCAGGATGCGTGAGATATCGCGCCAAGAAGGGAATCAAGTCAGCTTTGTAATGTCAGCTTAGTATTGCAATTTATTCGAGAGTTTTCGTAATGTGTGGTCAGGGAGAGATGCTGCAGGATGTGTGAGATATCGCGCCAAAACAGGGAATCAAAATAGTTTTAGCAACACACCTAAGATCCGCTACTCTGAAAGCGACAATAAGAATAGTTATATTTCGTGCCATATCCACGCCATAGTTTAACAGCGGTGGACAGTATTTTACAGCGGCAATACCAGTTTTGTATACTACGAGTGTTAATTAAATAAAAAGAAACGGCAGTGTCATCTTTTCATAAACAAAGCAAGTCTATGTCTTCCTATATCACCACCCGAGATCTACGTTTTCCTTTACCGAGGATAAGTCCATGCTCCCATATAATTTAAGGAAAATTACTGCAGCTAGCCGAGGATAAATTGAAGAACCAACACGCTGAGAACTTCTGGAAGCCACGGGAGAAGCATCAAGGTAAGCTACAGCAACGGATGAGGAGGTGATCGCCGCAATATACAAAGAGAATGGAATGCGCCGCATAGCAACCAGCTCTTAAAATATTTGAATATCGCTTAAAACCTACCATATTCCCCTTGCACCTACAAGCAAATCCTGAATCCAAATAAGGCATTTTTGGAAACATGTGCGTGCGTGTGTCTGTCTGTCTGTCTGTCTGTCTGAACAGCATAATTCACAAACGAAAAGTCGGATAAATATCAAATCTCCACTCAGATTACCCTTTACATGGAACATTTTTCGAAAATTTTTATTTTCTCAAAAATGGTTCTATCGATTTTGATTACAATATCACATGTTTAAGATATTTTCACGGCAAATGAAATGTATATCTTGAATTTTCTGTGTATGTCCCCAAAAGTCCTCTTCATTCTGAATGACTTTTGCATAACTGGTAAACCGCAAGAGATAGATAAACCTTACTACACAAAAAATTTAGATCTCGTTAAAACACACGGTTGGTCATATACATTTTTTTTTAAAATAAAAGTGATCTGAAAACTCATTTTTTCTACCATTGACAATTTTCCGTACATCCGTTTGATATATGTATATTCATATAAAAAGTTATTCTTCTATCTTACGTTATTCGCGATATACTTCTACTTAGGGACAATTTCAAATTAAGTAATAAGTGCTTGCTTATGCTATACAGCATGTAGAAACAGCATTAAAATTTTTAGTCAAAGCAAGTCCGTCAGAAAACGTACTAATGAAGTGTAAACATACAAAGTGGAATATTTCATTAACGGCTAACGCTACGAAAAAGGAAAAAGTATTTGACACAAATTGGATACTTTTATATGCTCTGCAGTTTTACTTTCTCTACCACGTACATAGTAAGTAGAGAGCATTACATTCCGCCCAAAAATTCCATACTGGTGTTTCACCTGAAATACTTGTTTTCTAAGCCCCTGAATCCCCCGCAAAAAAGCATTTTTAGAAATAGACCCGTGAAGAACTCTGTCTGTGATCAGTATAACTAAAACAAATATGGTGTGTTACACTCACATGACTTTCGCTACTCTTGTACAAACTATTTTTACAAACGCTTATTCTCATTTGCTTCATGTTAATCGAGATATCGAGATGTTAATTTTATTGCTAATTTTCTTGTAGGTGCAAGGGGAATATGGTAGGCTTTAAGTGATAGTCAAATCTTTTAAGAGCTGGTTGCTATGTGGAGTATTCCATTTTCTTTTCATTACCAGGACAAAAAAAATGAATAACGAATTTGAGAAAAAGTATAAGTATTGGAAAATTTAAGGGAATAACAAGCAATATCTCGAAAATGGTTCACTCAACAACAAAAAATGTATATGACATAAACTGTGTATTTTAACGCGATCTACATTTTTTGTGCAGTAAAATGTTGTCTATCTCTTGTTTATCGGTTATGCAAAAGTCGTTCACAATGAAAAATACTTTTGGAGACATTGCCAGAAAATTCGAGATATACATTTCATTTTTCATGAAAATATCTTAAACATATGATATTTTAATCAAAATCGTTAGAGCCATTTTTGAGAAAATAAAAATTTTCGAAAAATGTTCCATATAAAGGGTAATCTAGGATGGGGAATTTTCTTGAAAACCTTCGTGTCGCATCTCTGGAAGATACTGAACCTAAATACCAAGTTTGGTGTTTATCCGACTGTTCGTTTCTGAGTTATGCTGTTCACAGACAGACACATGACACACACGCGGACATGTTTCCAAAAATGTTTTTTTTTGGATTCAGGGGGTCTCAAAACATGTATTTCCGGTAAAATCTTGGTATCGAATTTTTGGGTGGAATACAATACTTCCCCTACTTACTATACGTAGTAGAGAAAGTAAAAAGAATATGGGAAAAATACTAAACTTGGTATTTAAGTTCAGTATCTTCTAAAGATGTGACACAATATTTTAAAGAAAACTCCCATCCCAAACTAAAATTGACATGGAAACTTTTAACAATTTTGTTATTTTCTGAGAGATAGCTCTTAACGATTTTAATTAAAATACCACAAATTTAATATATTTATATGATAAATAAAGTATATATCTTGAATTTCCCTTCATTCGAAAGGAATTTTTGTGTAATATTGTATAACTGGTAAACGTTAAGTGATTTTCGGGCGTAAAAATCTTTAGCGTGGCTTCCTTTGGAAGGGAAGTAAAGCCGATGGTTCCGTGTCGTAGATTTACGGCACGTAAAAGAACCTCAGGCCTAATAAAGAGGCCTCTGAGTAAAATTACGGTCTTTCACGCCCAATACATATAGAATGGGACGCCAGGCCACAGCAGTTAAAGAGCGTTCATAAATAAAACTCAATTTTTCGATAGGCGAAAACGTACTACAAAAAAAACAAAAATGTAGATCCCTTTAAAACAGGCGGTTTATTTCAAAGAACTTATTTGTGGCATAAGCCATTTCCTAAATAGCCATTATTAATGGTCGAATTGTTGAATACTTCATTCTTTTAAAGTCCTATCGATATTGCATGGAAACAGTATGGAATTTTAAGGCCACCAAATAGCGTCCAGTTCTTAAACATTTGACTGTCGCTGTTCTCTTTGTATCTATAACGAAATGTGTAATGTAGCCGTTAAACCAAATAATTCTGTGAATTTTGCATTTCATAACCTATGGCAAACCTAATTAACATTCAAATTTTTATGTTTTGGGGGATAAAAATACGAAAAATATCTGCCCTGTGATTCCCAAGGTTTCTTTATTGTATAAATATCTAAACATAAGATTGCTGTTAACACTTTTTAATGGCTAAGCATAAATATTTGGCAGCAGAACGTGACCTTCTTAAAGACAGCAATACTTAGTACAAGATCTCTTAGTCGAGCTTCATCAGTTTTAAAGACGACAAACCGGTCGGAACATCATTACAGAGAAACATATGAGAGATCCGCCGATAACGTCCTCTCCGCTTAAAGAATTAATAAATGCCTCGTACATCACTGCCCGCTCCTGTGATAAAGGCAGGCTTCATGCCAAATTCTTAAGTATTGGCAAAGGTGTGGTTAAATTCAAGGAAACATTATGCTTCTGCCAGCTATAGCTTGTACCAAAATATATTCAACGCTAGTGGTGCGTAACAAAGTACAACCAATTTGACATTATCTCATGCATGAGAACTGCTTGAAACCTTATGATGACAACTATTGGTAGTGAAAAACTTGCATGGGCTATCCGAAGCGAAAGCTTTTATTCATATATGTGTGATAATTTTCACTTAAGATGTCTGTATAGATTATTATAACTTTGTATATAACATACCTTAAGTCCCAGTTAGACCTAAATGGAATTTTAATTATGTTCCCTAAAGGAGGGGGTCCAAATAGGTCACGAAATAAAAAACCGAAACATTGTTCCTATAATGTTTCGAATAAGCTTTATTACAGATGAATATTTAACATTGACTATCGCTTAAAGCCTACCATATTCCCCTTGCGCCTACAAGAAAATTAGCAATAAGATAGTTTCTGAAAATGTTTATCTCAATTAACATGAAGTAGATGGAGAATAAGCGTTTGTAAAAATAGTTTGTGCAAGAGTAGAGAAAGTCATGTAGTTTACACATCAGATATATATTTTTACTTTCTCTACTACGTATAGTAAGTAGGGGAAGTATTGCATTCCACCCAAAAATTTGATACCGAGATTTCACCGGAAATACATGTTTTGAGACCTCCTGAATCCAAAAAAAGCATTTTTGGAAACATGTCCGTGTGTGTGTCTGTGTGTGTGTGTGTGTGTGTGTGTGTCTGTGTGTCTGTGTGTGTGTGTGTGTGTGTGTGTCTGTGAACAGCATAACTCAAAAACGAACAGTCGGATAAACACCAAACTTGGTATTTAGGTTCAGTATCTTCCAGAGATGCGACACGAAGGTTTTCAAGAAAATCCCCCCACCCCAGACTACCCTTTACATGGAAGATTTTTCGAAAATTTTAATTTTCTCAAAAATGGCTCTAACGATTTTGATTAAAATATCATATGTTTAAGATAATGTCATGAGAAATGAAATGTATATCTCGAATTTTATGGGAATGTCTCCAAAAGTATTCTTCATAGTGAACGACTTTTGCATAACTGGTAAACCATAAGAGATACACAAAATTTTACTACACAAAAATGTAGATCGCATTAAAATACACAACTTATGTCATATACATTTCTTTTGTTGAGTGAACCGTTTTCGAGATATTGCTTGTTATTTCCTTAAATTTTCCAATACTTATACTTCTTCTCAAATTCGTTAATCATTTTTTTATGTCCTGGACATGCAAAGAGAATGGAATTCGCCACATAGCAACCAGCGTTAAAATATTTGACTATCGCTTAAAAGCTACCATGTTTCCCCTGCATCTACAAGAAAATTACCAATAAGATTGACATCTCGATATCTCGATTAATATGAAGCATATGGAGAATAGGCGTTTGTAAAAATAGATTGTACAAGAGTAGAGAAAGTCATGTGAGTGTAACACATCAGATTTTTTATCTTGGACACGCAAAGAGAATGGAATGCACCACATAGTAACCAGCCCTTAAAAGATTTGATTACCGCTTAAAGCTTACCATATTCTCCTTGCACCAGGAGTATTTTTTTGAAAATCTTAGTGTCGCATCTTTGGAAAACACTGAACTTAAATACCAGGTTTGGTATTTATCCTACTTTTCGTTTTGAGTATTGCTGTTCACAGACACACACATGGGCCTCTTTCTAAAAGTGCTTTTGGATTCAGGAGGCCTTAAAACATGTATTTCCTGTGAAATCTCGGTATCGAATTGTTGGGTAAAATGCAATACCCTCTCTACCTAACTATAGTTTCCTTCTCATTACTTTGCGTTTTTACTATATACTCGGAATATAAAACGTATAATACACACAGCATTTTAACAAGTTATGTGAAACCGTTGTTAAGATTTTATTAGTTTTATTCACCATTAATATTTTTATATTGTAATATAATATTCTCCTTGGACCCTACGGCTTATCGTATCGCTCCCAAAGTTTTAATTCGAACTTACTGTGCAAACGTAAAGAAGTTCTTGTGTAGGTATTTATCGGGCAGTTTAAGAGAGATTAATGTATCTGCATGTTATTGAATTTTTCAGCTTTTTTCAATGTGAGTAATGGAAAATAATTTCAACTGAACTGTTTAATAATAATCTTTAATTAGCGTTTAAAAAATTTAATTCTGTAATTCCTGAAGCTACCCTGAAAATTTTAATGTAATAAATTATAGGCCGTGGTCCAAAGAGAATTTTTAATAGTAAAAGATGCTGCAAAAAGGGTACGGGAAAAAAACTACGAGTTAAAAGTTCAATGCGGTGCCATACCTAAATGATAAACCATTTGTGGCTTTAAAATTGTTAATATTTAAAACTCAATTGTTCAACATAAAATTATAAGTTGTAAGCACAATAAACATGCCAAAAAGAAAACAAGAAATCGAAAATTTTCCTACTTTTTACCAAATTTCACACACCGTGACATAAAATCAAATGTAGCAGTCATTGCTTGAATGTGATTACAGCGTTAACGCTGACAGGTGCATTTAGGCAGGGAATATCCTAGCAGATTCGAAACATGCTTTATCGAAATGCTTATTTTTACTTTTTGTGCTGGTTACCTATAATTAAGTAGAGGAAATATTGCATTCCATCCAAACATCTAATTTCATATTTCACCGTAAATATATGCTTTGGTGCTCCCTGAATTCAAAAAGATCCTTTTTAAAAAATATCTCTTTGTGTGTTTGTGAAGAACATAGCTCAAAAATTAAGTGTCGGTTAAATACCAAACTTGGCATTTAAATTTAGTATCTTCCAGGAATGTGACACAAAGATTTCAAGAAAATCTCACACCGCAAACTACGCTTTATGTGGAAGTATTTTGCTATTTATTATTTTCTCAAAAATAGCTCAAACAATTTTGATTAAAATGTCATATACTTAAGATATTTTCAAGAGAAATAAAATATATACCTGGAATTTTCTGGAAGACCTCTTCATTCCGAATGACTTTCACGTAATTGGTAAATCATTAAGAGATAGACAAAATCTTGCTGCACAAAAAATGTACATCTTGTTGAAGCACACAATTTATGCAACATAGAAGTTTCTGGCTGAATAGCTCAGTCGGTAAGCACCTGCCTGCTGTGCGAGGGGTCCCGGGTTCGATTCCCGGCGGCGGGGATGGGAATTTTTCTCTAGCCAAGATTATTCCCTATCCTCCCCAGAGTCTGGAAGTGTGAATGTGTGTGTGTGTGTGTGTGTGTGTGTGATCTAATAGTTAAAACCCAAAAAGTGCAAGAAACCCAACGACAATAGAATACACCATTAACACCATTGCCAATAGGCAATAAGTTCCAAAAGGAAACGGCCACCGGTAAGACAAATGTAGTTAAATGGAACTAAAAAGGAAAAAAGGTTTCTGTTGCGTTAACCGTTTCCGAAGTATTCTTTGTTATTGGTTTGAATTTTCAAATACTTATACGTTTCTTAAATAGGATAATTACTATGCATTTATATTTTTCTCCTGATCATGCAAAGAGAACGGAATTTCAAAGCCAACATACAGCGACCTACTCTTAAAAGATTTGGCTAGGATAGGATACAACAGAACTAGAAGCGGAGGGGAAATTAGCGTCTGGACCTATTCACATCTTTTGTGCCTAGTCCCTTGATGGGGCGCCCCCGGGAGGGAGGGTTGAGGTGAGAGGAGACAGAGCGCGTCCGGATCAGGAGACACGACAGGCAGAGCGCAGGGTCTCTACCATTTACAGATTTGAACTCCCCAGGTGTTGGCTGGTGCAAATGCTCCCCTCCCCCTGTTGGCTTACACATGCCCGGTTCGGCACCCGGAGACCGCTCGCAGTCCAAGGGACGAAGGTTTACTCAGAACATCCTGCCATGAACGCCGAGACCTCCCGCCGACACTTGCAACCATGAAACAAATCAGATGAAAGGTGAATGGAGATGAAATGGAGGGACAGAAAATTCGGGGGATGTAATGTTCCTTCCCAGCATTTGCCTGGCGACCTGAGGAAAATCCCGAAAAACCCATGGGTCAGGAAGGTCGGCCACGGGAATCGAACCCCCCACCTCCCGAATGCGGGCTACAGTCGTTACTTCCTCAGCCATCCCGCTCGTAAACATTTGACTATCGCTTAAGCCTATTTAATAAAACCATTTCTGCAAATGTTTATCACGATTAACATGAAGTACACAGAAGAATAAGCTTTTGAAAGAATAGTTTTTTGAAGAATGGGTACAGAAAGTCATGTGAATGTAACACATTATTTTTTTAATTTTCCCCCATTATTGTTGACCTTAACGAGCTTCTGCATAAAAAAATGACTTTGGAAGAAAAAGCTAGCTTAAGCTTGGAAATATGTCCTGTTTTGGAAACATCCAGCGTGCTCTTCAACACAAAGAACAGGAAAGACGGATTAGCAAGCCATCGCGAACTCGCCGTCTTTCTGATTATTGGTTGTAAGCTAAATGTTCATGCCTGTTATGTACACTTGTTTTAATGATATACTTGAAGCTATAATCAAGCAGTACATAATTTATGACCATAAAACAAGTTTTCCTTCCGTGAGCAACTAATTTTCCGCCGACTGTCTTTTTTTACATGACATCTTACAATAAAAACACTGACAATGTCGTTTCTGTTACTACTAGTCTTTATTCACGTTCAATTTTTCAGTAACGTTAGGTTTATAATTCTCCTAAAATATTATCAAGGACATCTAGACTTACGCGGACCGTCTCAAAGCATTATCACAGATTGTTACGCCTCAATGACTGTAATGAAGTTGACTTTTTTGTATACAACCATTTTGCCTGCGGCCTCGCCATGGTCTTACGACGCAGTGCACAGAAGCATGCAGTTTCAAAGAGCTTTATATCTCCACAAATTCATATCATTCATGCGGGATTTAAAGTACTTACAGCATTATACAGAGAGAGCCAAAAAACTACGTGTTTTTCCTATCCGCGTCCTCGGCGCTCGTAGTCGTCTGCCGCTATCATAGAAAGTCGCAGATGAAACCATACAACATTTTAAAACTACTTTTAAAGGCTTTACTTAGCAAATTTACGAAAGGAGATGCTGAAACTGGCCACCGTCGTTGTCCATACATTTTTGGCACCTCTTTAGGAAGCTATCCATCACTCGCCGTAGTTCACGTTGAGAAATGCTGGCAATTTCCAGGCGGATATTTTGTTTTAAGTCTTCCAGGGTGACTGGGTTTATCTTCTACACTTTATGTTTTAAGTTACCCCAGCGATTTTTTCGATTCAACAGTTGACGCCCGTACATATGTGAATACAACTTTGCCCCCCCCCTTTTTAGAGAATTAACAGACAGGGAGCGTGATTTTGCCTGTTTTCAACAAGACTCCGCAACAGCTTTTACGGCCAATTTTTCGATGAGAATAATTGAAAGTGCGTTTGAGGACAGAATTATTAGTAGAGATTTGTGCCCCCTTCGCTCCCCCGACCTAACACCCTGCGATTTCTATCTCTGGGGTAACTTAAAACATAAAGTGAACAAGATAAACCCACACACCCTAGAAGAATGAAAGTAAAATATCCGCCTGGAAATTGCCAGCATTTCTCAACGTGAACTACGGCGAGTACGGATAGTTTCCTAAAGAGGTGCCAAAAATGTATGGACAACGACGGTGGCCAGTTTCAGCATCTACTTTCGTAAAGTTGGTAAGTAAAGCCTTTAAAAGTAGTTTTAAGAATGTTGTATGGTTTCATCCGCGCCTTTCTATAATAGCGGCAGACGGCAACGAGCGCCGAGGACGCGGACAGGAAAAACACCGCGCAGCCGGTTCGTAGTTTTTTGTCTCTGTATGTCACCATTGGGGAATGTCATCTCAATACAATTTGAGATCTCATTGTTGTTTACCGAGAAAAATGCGAATCAGTTGGGGAATTTAATGCCGCAACGGCATGTTGTCAAGGTAGCTCAGTGGTTAGAGCAACGGGATGGAAACTGGGAGATCCGTGGTTTAAACCCCAGCGATGACACTGAATCGTCTGATTCGTTCTTTCCAACTTTGTCCAACACACGGTTTGTGTGAAAGAACAACTAAATCCAATGCAATAATTTGTTTTTACAGTAAATAAATATCTTGCTTCGATTAAAGTTGTTGACTTACTAATTAGATCCAGGGATACTATCCCATGCTTTTTACTTTCTCTACCACGTATCTAGCAGTTAGATAAAGTATTGCATTTCATCCAAAAATTCGATACCGAGATTTCATCGCAAACTCAAGTTTTGAGATGCCCGAATAAAGAAAAAGCATTTTTAGAAAAATGTCCGTGTGTGTGTCTGTGAACAGCATAACTCAAAAACCAAATCTCAACCAATTACTAAACTTGGTATTTAAGTGCAGTACCTTCCAAAAATACGACACGAAGATTTTTAAGAAAATCTCTCACCCCAAACTTCCCTTTATATGGAACATTTTTCGAAATTTTTTATTTTCTAAAACATGGCTCTAACGATTTTTATTAAAATACTATATATTAGACATAGATAAAGTGTGCATATTGAATTTTCTGTGTAAAGCCTACAAAGTCCTCTTCGTTGTGAAGGAATTTTATATACTTTTGTGTAAATGGTAAACTTTAAGCGATAGACGAAAGCGTACCGTACAAAACATGTAGATTCCTTTAAAACACATACTTTATATACACACAAGTACATACACAGTACATTGCAGCATATTTGTATGCTCTAAATGTCCTACCAATTCTTATGGAATGCATCTTGTAGGTATATGCGTTAAGCAGTGTTCCACCACTGAATTAGAAGACTGCTTTTGTTGTTAACAGTAAACGAGAAGGGGTGGAGCGCAGATCGCTTGACATGCGGTGACACGCGTGCCTACCTGCTGTAGCTGAGCCATTATTTTTAAGGGCGGCCCCATACACGCCGTAACCGGTTGCGATCATCTCCAGGAGCAACATCGCCTCCCCATGGACGTGTCGTTAGTGTCTAATCATGTTACATGCATAGTACAGTGCTTTTCTTCACACTGCGGCCGGCGCAGCTCGGGAGTTGTAATTTCCCCTCCCCTCACTTTCTCATTCTACAGTTACAATAATAATGATAAAAAACCATATCTTATCATAAGAAATGTTGGAAATGTGCGAATGCCCTCTATCCGCACATTTCTGGCATCTTCTCAGGAATTTTTCATTCGCACTGGAGGGTTCAATATTCGAAATTGAGTGGATATCTTGCCTGAAGTTTTCTTTTAGTTTTTCCAATGTATAGAGGTTGTTGCACAACCATATTTTTCAAGATCTCCCATAGAAAAAAATCATATACAGTTAAATCAGGGGATTGTGAGGGCCATAATCCTTTAGGATTACCCTATCTTCAAAAATTTCCAGAATTAAATTTAATGACTCATCAGCTGTGTGCGCGATAGCAAGGTCTTGTTGGAAAAATCTAGACTGACATTCAACGTCAGTCAGGGGCTCAAAAAGTGGTGTGAGTAAGTCATTCCTGTACTTTTGCATTTATTGTTTGTTCAAAAACTATAGGTCCTATTATTCTATATGCATTTACTACACACAATTTTCGCTTCATGCAAGGAATTCTCGTGTGTAAAATCGGGTTTCTCTGTACTCCAATATCTGTTATTTTGCGGCAAGATATAGCCATACAAATGGAACCATGCTTCGTCAGAGAAGAATATTAAGCGTGGGTCAATTACTTGATCATTTCACAAAATCCAATTACAGAAATTTACCCGACCTTGATGATTAATGAAGAGTAACGTGTATGCAACAAACCCTAATCATTGTAAGAACTAAAAGAAAACATCAGGCAAGAAATTCACTTAATTTCGGATATTGTATTCTCGAATGTGAATGAAAATGTCCTAAGATGTTGTCGGAAATATGTGGATAAAGGACAACATTAATTTATAACTGTATCTATGAGAACATGAGGCGATTGCGGTGATATAACTGTTTCGGCGGGAGTCCAGCTGTGGCAGCCGGCACGCGAACAGCTGTACGGTGGCTGCAGTGTGAAGATTAGCACCCGGTTAGTCTACGATTATTAACAAATGCATGCGAGCACGTCCTAATGTTAATTCCTGGGTTACAACCGTGGCCATAGCCCCGAGTATTATCCAAGGAGCTAAGGGTGTACTGCTTAATAGTAAGCTAATTAATTATTTGTGCATTAGCCCTGATGTGGTGACTATGCACAATTTTTACGTTTAACGTAACTTAGCTTCATATCATAATCTCTGTTTGAGGCTGGTCAGGTTTACTTTCCCATTATTTTTTGTTGTTATTATATAAATTAATTATACTTTTAATAGACCTTAGCCTGGTCTTAGGCAAGTTTTTAATATAGAGTCAACTGACTCTATATTAAAAAATTACTTTCCCATGATGGGTAAGATGTCATAGCGCAGTGTGGTGGTTTTGCCTAGAAAGAAAGTTCCCAGGACTTCGGGCTTTAGTTGAGCCAACAGCCATCAATCAGCTCACAAGTAGAGATTCGAATATCAAGAGAAATACGCTCGGCACTGTCATAGTAACTAGTGGGGATATTAACGTCAAACAAAAACTAGAAACATATTCCTCCAACATTCTTTTTTACTTTCTCTACTATGTATAGTAAGTAGGAGAAGTATTGTATTCCACCCAAATATTCGATACTGAGATTTCACCAGAAATATATGTTTTGAGACCTCCTGAATCCAAAAAAAGCATTTTTGGAAACATGTCCGTGTGTGTGTCTGTCTGTGTGTCTGTGAACAGCATAACTCAGAAACGAACAGTCGGATAAACACCAAACTTGGTATTTAGGTTCAGTATCTTGCAGAGATGCGGCAGAGAAAATCCTCCCACCCCAGATTACCCTTTATATGGAACATTTTTCAAACATTTTAGTTTTCTCAAAAATGGCTCTAACAATTTTGATTAAAATATCATATGTTTAAAATATTTTCATGACAAATGAAATGTATATCTCCATTTTTCAGGGAATGTCTCCAAAAGGATTCTTCATTGTGAACGACTTTTGCATAACTGGTAAACCATAAGAGATAGACAAAATTTTACTACACAAAAAATGTAGATCGCGTTAAAATACACAATGTCATATACATTTTTTGTTGAGTGAACCATTTTCGAGATATTGCTTGTTATTCCCATAAATTTTCCAATACTTATACTTTTTCTCAAAGGAATTCGTTATTCATTTTTTTATGTCCTGGACATGCAAACAATGGAATGCGTTACATAGGAACCAGTTCTTAAAAGATTTGACTATTGCTTAAAGCCTACCAATTCCCCTTGCACCTACAAGAAAATTAGCAATAAAATTAACATTTCGATTAACATGAAGCATATGGAGAATAAGCGTTTGTAAAACTATTTTGTACAAGAGTTGAGAAAGTCGTGTGAGTGTAACACATCAGATTTTTAGTTATATGTTAAGTATAGTCATTTGACAGTAGAAAAATTTACCAGAAGAATGACTTGTTTTCAGTTGAGAGAATGTAACCTCCTGGGTTCAAGATCAGCTCTGATGTACGAATACTGCTTGTTTCAGTTGGAGACAGAAGTCCTGGAAGAGCGGAAGTGGCGACTGGTAGCTGAAGAGTCTTTACTGAAGGAGAGGAAGCGATGTGGCAGCGAGAACGTCAAGTGTGTAGAAGCTTGGCAGGCTCTTGCCAGAGACGCTGCTCACTTGCTGATGGTGGAGAAGGATCTTCAGCAAGAACGCACCAACACCGTCAGCTTACTGCGTCATCTGGAGACCAAGGCTTCCGAGGTTGCCGATCTGGAGAGGAAACTCCAAGCTTTGCAAGAAGGCGACAGTGATCCTCGACCTCAGCGTGACCCGGACAAAGAAAAAGAAGACATCCACCACAAGCCTGAAGCTCTTCGATCAGAAAAAGTGACCCTCAGGCATTCCATGAAGATGAAAGACAGAAAGCACACAAAAGAAGAAGAAGGTGCTCCAGACATGAGAAGTAAACTTCAACATCTACAAGCAACTGTGGAAAGACAGAAAATGAAAATATTTCAGCTAGAGAACAAGCTTGCGAAGGATGAAGAACAGGAGTTGTCAGAGATAGCCAAAGAAAGGAAGGATGTAGAATTTGTTGAGCCACACAAGAGAAGATATGAACGTTTACTTGAGGAGGAGCAACAGAAGAGCACACGACTACTTGTTCAAGTAGACAAACTTCGGGAAGAGATCACTGAGGCCAGAAAGTCACTGGAAGAGGAAAGGCGATTCGGTCTCTACCAAGAGGTGAACTGTAGAGGTTACGGTGGTAGAACAGCCTTACACCGAGCTGCAGGAGTTGGCGACATTGCAGCCATGGAGGAACTATTATCTCGTGGAGCTGATCTCAATATTAGAGATGCTGAGTGGGGTGAAACACCCCTTATGCTCACAGCCACTCCCGAGAAAGCCAAACGCTGGCTGGTGGAGCATGGTACAGATTTGGAAGTGGCAAATCGCGACGGATTCACTGTGCTTCACTACGCCGCATACAATGGGGTGGCAGACAGAGCTGCGTTTCTATTGGACAAGGGCGCCCGGGTGAATGCTAAAGCGCATAGGAACCAGACGCCTCTTCACCTGGCCGCTCTGGCTGGACACAAGGACGTGGTGCGTCTTTTGTTGGATAGGGGTGCGGACATCACAGCCACCGACTCGGCGGGTCACACGGCTGAATATATGGCGCGTGAGAGTGGACATAAACATATCGCCGACTTGCTAGAGAAACTCTCCCCACACAAGAGCAAAACGGATGAGGACTCCTTGGCGAAGGAGAAGGGAGCATAACTTTCAAGTATTCATAAAAAAGACTGTAAATATATGTAAATGTGCCGTAAAACTAGTATTTTAATATAAATTAATCATTTAATCTTAATGATTTCAAGAAAGGGTTCAAAAGGATGTTTTGAATAAAAAGGTTCATATGTTATTGTTAAATCGTTTTCACTGTGTTTTAGGATACCATCTTGAGAGTAGCATTCGAGTTAAAATGCTTTTCAGAAGCACTGCAATGTGGAAGATAAACTTTGCTTGAGTTGGTAACAGAGATTATTATTATTAATATTATTATTATTTGGTGCCCCATAGAAACTTCTGTAAAAACCATGATTAGAACATCGTGAGTTTGAGGCAATGCCATGACAAAATGTTTTTCTGTTTTCAATAAAATACTTCTTAAATCCGTTTTATTCTCGATGAGCTTTAATAACTAGTAAATTATTAAAGGTAGATAAAAGTTTATTACAAAATGAACGTTGATATCCTTAAAACATAATTTGTCATTTTTTTAACTATTTTACGAACTTATAAGAAGGGTGATGGTGTTAAAGATGTCCACTTGTATTTGTTTTTAGACAACCTTAACGTTAGCCCCTTTTTTTAACAACCGGGATATTAAAAATTATTAAAGCATTGAATTATATAATATGTTTCTTGTTCTCTCCCAGCCATATATGTAAATCTAATAGTACCTTGTTAAGCCCCATCACATGGCAGAACTAATTTACTTTTAATAATAACACCCATTCCTTGTTTTTCACAGATAGCTTTCTTATAAGTGTTGCCCAAATGAAACTGAAACTCGTGCTGGTTTCCCTAACAGCTTATTGTTCAGAATACGTTACTCATACAGAAGTAAATAGTGATACATGTGTAACATACAGTGCCCCAGCAGCCCATTATATGGTTACAGTTTGTTTTAAACAAAAGGTACTTCTGACACTTATTGGAGAGTTATGTTTTCGTGTGGTTTCCATGGCAACCTCTCCTCCGCTGTTGCTCTAGCCAGTAAGGTTTCTGAGTGACGTCGCTTATATCTGACATGGTGACGCCACCAGATGTGACGTAACGTCACTTTGAAAACCGGTGCCTGCTACCATATGACGAGGTGGGTAGCCCAGATTTCATGGAAGAGAGTTAAGCCTGCCGGGGTGCTGCAAAGATAAAACGTGGCGAAGGAAGGCAACACTTACTTGTAACTCTGGTTCCAAAAAAAACTTTAACTGTCTAAAGTACTACTCTACATTACAATAAACATGTCAGCAAATGATAAGGCTTCGTGAGGCAGCAGGGTTGCCTCGTGTGCAAAGGAGGCACGGCGTTCCATGTTTCGGCGGGCCTGATTCTTAGCTGAAGATCAGATTAAAGATAAAAGGATCTCAGTGTCACAGGTTCCCGTTAGTACATGTCTAAAAAAGAGAGCTACACTATGTGATCAAAAGCATCCGGACACCCCCACAAACATACGTTTTTCATCTTAGGTGCATTGTGCTGCCTGGTACTCATTATCCGCGACATCAGTAGTCATTAGACATCGTGAAACAGCAGAATGGGACGCTCCGTGGAACTCACGGACTTCGAACGTGGTCAGGTGATTGGGTGTCACTTGTGTCAGAAGTCTGTACGCAAGATTTCCACACTCCTAAACATCCCTAGGTCCACTGTTTCTGATGTGATAGTGAAGTGGAAACATGAAGGGACAAGTACAGCAGAAAAGCGCACATGCCGACCTCATCTGTTGACTAACAGAGACCGCCGACATTTGAAGAGGGCCGTAAAGAGTAATAGGCAGACATCTATCCAGACCATCACACAAGAATCCCAAACTGCATCAGGACCCACTCCAAGGACTATGACAGTTAGGCGTGAGGTGAGAAACCTTGGATTCCATGGCCGAGCGTCTGCTCATAAGCCACGCATCACGCAGGAAAATGTCAAACGACGCCTCGCTTGCTATAAGGAGCGTCAACATTACACGATTGAACAGTGGCAAAACGTTGTGTGGAGTGACGAATCACGGTACACAATGTGGCGATCCGATGGCAGGGTGTGGGTATGGCGAATGCCCGGTGAACCTCATCTGCCAGCGTGTGTAGTGCCAACAGTGGAATTCGGAGGTGGTGGTGTTATGGTTGGTCGTGTTTTTCCTGGAGAGGGCTTGCACCCCTTGTTGTTTTGCGTGGCATGATCACAGCGCAGATCTACATTGATATTTTAAGCACCTTCTTGCTTCCCACTGTTGAAGAGTAATTCGGGGATGGCGATTGCATCTTTCAACACGACCGAGCACCTGTTCATACTGCACGGGATGTGGCGGAGTGGTTGCACGACATAACATCCCTGTAATGGACTGGCCTGCACAGAGTCCTGACTTGAATCCTATAGAACACCTTTGGGATGTTTTGGAACGCCGACTTCGTGCCAGGCCGCACCGAACTACATCGATACCGCTCCTCAGTTCCGCACTCCGTGAAGAATGGGCTGCCATTTCCCAATAAACCTTCCAGCACCTGATTGAAAGTATGCCTGCGAGAGTGAACGCTGTCATCAAGGCTAAGGGTGGGCCAACACCATATTGAGTTCCAGCATTACCAATGGAGGGCGCCACGAACTTGCACGTCATTTTCAGCCAGGTGTCCGGATACATTTGATCACGTAGTGTAAGTCAAAAACCCCATATTTAATTACAAACGGAGTATGCTGCGTTTGCGCTTCAATCAGCGCTGTCGTATGCGGCATGAGCATGATCTACACATTTCATATTCGGTAAAGTTCCCCTTTAAGGGGACAAGGTACTCTAAAATGGTGAAAATCACAATTTTTGTTTTAGGCACCCATAAAATCTCTATAATTTCTAGGTTCAGAAAATGTATACTTGGGGGGGGGTTAAGAGGTTTTAAACACATTTAAATACCATTTGAATGTTGGTCTGCATTCCTTTAAAGTTTTCATGCAACGGCCCTGTTAGAACATTTTTGTATCTTTCAACAACAAATGACCATATCATGCCCAGCGAGCAGTTCAGCAATTAACAAAAGAGGCCAGGACCAAAAGAAGGCAATCAGAAAAGCTGAAGCAATCCAGGAATGAAGGTGCAGATGATTATGGCCCTGGAATGTACTGAAGTGTGTCAGACTTTTAATGTTCAAATTGTTTTCTCAAAACAAATTTTTGTATACTTATGTACCGTTTTCTCAGAAAGTATGAAAAGTAGGAAGCTGAAATTTTCATTACATGTAAACAACACATAGTTAAACTTTCTGAACCACAATCATAATTTCATAATGTATATCAGTGCTATTAAGAAAGCGACAACATTGCAGATTTTTCACATTTTTACTTTTTGACTTTGCAAATAAGTTTTTTTTTCAATTTCTAGTGAACTGATATACATAACTAAATAATTGAGGTTCAGATTATAGCCGATTATACTAAGCTCAAGCATGCAAAAGTGTGATTCTGTATTGCAAGTAGTATCAGAGAAAAAAGGTACATGAATTCAAATATTTTAAAAGTAAATTTTATTATTTTTCTGCGGAGTGAAATAATTTTTACGGATACAACTATATAAGCTATCAATGCAAACAACCACTTGAAATAATTTGATTTTTAGAATAATTCATAAAAATCTCAGGATAAAACATTGATAACTTTAAGAGCAGTGGTAATTTAACACACTTAAGGTTTAATCTCCGTGTGTCCAGACTACCTTGTCCCCTTAAATCACTCGATACTTCCCATGCTTACATAAGCATCTGGAAAATGATTCGCCAGAATTTCTAAAGCCAATTCGAAGTAGAAGGTTTTGTTGTATTGTAGTTTTTATGTTAGGGAGCCGAACTTGAAGTAGTAGCAACCACACGTATGGTAAAAAGTTTCCGGTAGCCTTTGCCCCAAGTTTAAAGAATATTAACTTTGTAATTTGACTTTTCTTTAAATATTGCTTGCCTCGGCTACGTCAGTATTATTGTTAGAGACATGGATTTCTTTGCAAGGCGTAGTGCGGCTGAAGAATGTAAGCTTACACAGATTATAATGTTTACTTCACTGCATTTATTAATCCTTGACACAATTTAAATAACACTTCACTGATATAGAGAGCTGTGAGATTCTTTTATTAATTACTTGCACTTTTTAAGACGTAAACTATTTTCGTCTCACACGAATACTGTTAAACTTCTCGAGGACACATCTCGCGTCTAGTTATGAGCGCTGTCTACAAGCAACTGACTTGATTTATACCGCCTTAATTTGTAAATTTCTGTATTTCAAGTCTCCGATTGGTTATTCCTAATCCAATAGAATCATTTTATTTAACTTAAGCTTTTTTCTGGTTGTTGATTGGCTATTTTATAAATTGTCACAAAAATTACATTATTGTTGCTCCAAGAATGACTAGTAGCATTGTTACACTTTCTTACCCATTATTGCCTCAAGGTTACCTCATTGTTAGCTTCTTTTAACCTATTATTCTCACAGCTCCTACATTATTAAATTACGTAATACATTCAGATAACATTATTACTTGTATACAATAATATAAATATATACAGTGACTGTAATATACACTTTTTATATATTGGTACATATACATATTGCTTTAAGGTGGGCTGTTATTGAATTTATATATTATATAATTTGACTAAAATCATTTAAATGTTAAAAATACTGCCTCAAATTTCATCGTTCCTCTGAAACAACTTTGTACTAAACATCCCTAGTGTTATAAAAAATTATAAGTCATAATCTCATAAGAATATAACCCTCACATGGTAACGCTGTTCTCCCACTTCCATGCTATGTGTAAATTGTCACAAGTCGCTTCTTGTTTAAATGCCACCGTATATACCCGCTGAAGCGCTAAAAGTCCGTGATTGACTGTAGAACCATTCTTCGGCGTCTTGGACAACTTAGGAGGTATTTTTCAGTGCTCTGTTGACATGAAAGTGTAGAACAAGAGGTCCAAACCGTATGGTGGAGGGCCTCGCATAGAAGACGCAACTGCAAATTGTCACACTCTTGCCAAATGCGGGAGGGTGTGCAATACTTTCCGCCGATACTAAAATAGACTACGTTAAGAAAACTGTTTATGGTGAATGGTTCTTCATTTGAGGGTGGAAAACAATGTTATTAGTTGCATTTTATTTAGTGCATATTTTAAAAGTCATTTCATGATCAGCACATGTTTACTTTCCCTACTGCTTATTTATAGTAAGTAGAGGAGGCATTGCATTCCACCCATAAATTCGATACTGAGATTTTACCGGTAATGCATGTTTTGAGGCCCCTGAAACCAAAAGAGTGTTTTAGAAAAACTTCCGCGCGCGCGTGTGTATGTGTGTGGCTGTGTATAGCATAACTCAAAAACGAAAAGTCAGATAAGGACCAAACCTGATATCCAAATTCATATATTCCAACGATGTGACACTAACATTTTAAGAAGATCCCCCCATTCAAACTATCCTTTGCATGGAAAATTTTTCGAAAATGTTTATTTTCTTAAAAATGGCTCTAACGATTTTGATTAAAAGTACTTAAGATACTTTCATAACAAGTGAAATTTCTATATTTAATTTTTTGGGAATAGCCTGTACTACACAACAAATTGCAGATCCCGCACACAATATGTGTCAAAATTGTTTGTGACATTAACCATTACCGAGACATTATTTGTATTGGTTTCAATTTTCAAATACTTATACTTCTCTCGAGTGGAAAATTACGTTTGGTTTTTTTTTTTTTTTTCTCTCTCTACTGCGTATAGTGTGTAGGGGAAGTGTTGTATTCCACCCAAGAATTCGATATCGAGATTTCACCAGACCCCTGAATAAAAGCAAACGAGCATTTTTAGAAGAATGTCCGTGCACGCGCGTGTGTGTGGACAGAATAACTCAAAAACGAAAAGTCGGATAAATACCAAACTTGGTATTTAGGTTCAGTATCTTTAAAAGATGCGACACAAACATTTTCAGGAAAATCCCCCCACCCAAAACTACCGTTTACGTGGAACATTTTTCGAAAATTTTGATTTTCTTAAAAATGGCTAACGATTTTGATTAAAATGTCATGAGTTTAAGATATTTTCATGGCAAATTAAATGTATATGATGAATTTTCTGGGAATGTCCCCAAAAGTCCTCTTCATTCTGAAGGACTTTTGCATAACTGTAACCCGTAGAAAATTTTACCACACAAAACATGTAGATCTCGTTAAAATACACAATTTATGTCATACACATTTTTTAGGAATCATTTCCTAGATATTCCTTGTTATTTGTTTGAATTTTCCAATACTTATGCTTTTTTTCAAACGGAAATTCGTTTTTTGTTGTTTTTTGTTTTTTAGGTCCTGGACATGCAAAGAGAATGGAATGCTCCACATAGCAACCAACTCTTAAAATATTTGACTATAGCTTAAAGCCTACTGCATTCCCATACTCCCCTTTCAACTACAAGAAAATTGCCAATAAGATAGTTTCTGCAAATATTTATCTCGATTAACGTGTAGTAGATGAGAATAAGTGTTTGTAAAAATAGTTTGTACAAGAGTAGAGAAAATCATGTGAGTGTAACACATCAGATTTTTAAAGTAATGGTTGGTTTAATAAATGTTTTAGACAAAAAAAAAGTTTGCTTTTATGCGTAAAACCAAGATCTATTAAAAAACACTGTGTGTTTCCTTTTAAAATGTACACAGTAAATGAGTTTTATGTATTATTCGTATGTAATTACATCTTTCTTGGAGTTGGAAGGAAATTTTTTTTACAGAATTCCCACATGTGCGTCCTTCAAGCGGAGAAACCGTGAGAAAACTGTAAATAAATTCATGGAAACGCTTTCGATTCCCAAGGATTGAAGAATGAAGCGGTTCCCGCTTACTGAGTTGCACGAAGCTGGAAAACGATTAGAACTCTCTCAACTGCCTGCTACCTTTCAAATCCAGAGGTACGCGTTTGATGGGAATTTTTCTTTAGTCAGGATTATTCTCCATCCTTCCTAGAGTCTAGAAGTATGAATGAGGGTGTAAATGTGTGTGTGTTTGTGTGTGTGTGTGTGTGTGTGAATTTAATATTTATAAAAGAAAACTCAAAAGATGTATAATAGCAAACGAGTGAACATCATTGACGATGAGCATTTGTTCCAAAGGCAAAGCCAACCATGTGACCTTAGATGTTCAAGGCGTCATATAAACTGAAAAAAAATCTGCTGTGTTACACTCACATGACTTTCTCTACTCTTGTACAAACTACTTTTACAAACGCTTATTCTCCATATGCTTCATGTTAATCGAGATATCGAGATGTCAATCTTATTGCTAATTTTCTTGTAGATGCAAGGGGAATATGGTAGGTTTTAAGCGATAGTCAAATATTTTAAGCGCTGGTTGCTATGTGGCGCATTCCATTCTCTTTGCATGTCCAGGGCATTAAAAAAATGAATAACGAATTTGAGAAAAAGTATAAGTATTGGAAAATTTAAGGGAATAACAAGCAATATCTCGAAAACGGTTCACTCAACAAAAGAATGTATATGGCATAAATTGTGTATTTTAACGCGATCTACATTTTTTGTGTAGTAAAATTTTGTCTATCCCTTATGGTTTACCAGTTATGCAAAAGTTGTTCACAATGAAGAATACTTTTGGAGACATTCCCAGGAAATTCAAGATATACATTTTATTTGTCATAACAATATCTTAAACATATGATATTTTAATCAAAATCGTTACAGCCATTTTTGAGAAAATTAAAATTTTCGAAAAATGTTCCATATAAAGGATAATCTGGGGTGGGGGGATTTTCTCGAAAACCTTCGTGTCGCATCCTTGGAAGATACTGAACCTAAATACCAAGTTTGGTGTTTATCCGACTGTTCGTTTCTGAGTTACGCTGTTCACAGACAGACATACACACAGACACACAGATAGACACACAGACACACACACGGACATGTTTCCAAAAATGCTTTTTTTGGATTCAGGGGGTCTCAACACATGTATTTCCGGTGAAATCTCGTTATCGAATTTTTGGGTGGAATACAATACTTCCCCTACTTACTATACGTAGTAGAGAAAGTAAAAAATCTGATGTGTTACATTCACATGACTTTCTCTACTCTTGTACAATCTATTTTTACAAACGCCTATTCTCCGTATGCTTCATGTTATTCAAGATATCGAGATGTCAATCTTATTGGTAATTTTCTTGTAGATGCAAGGGGAATATGGTAGGTTTTAAGCGATAGTCAAATATTTTAAGCGCTGGTTGCTATGTGGCGCATTCCATTCTCTTTGCATGTCCAGGGCATAAAAAAAATTAGTAACGAATTTGAGAAAAAGTGTAAGTATTGGAAAATTTAAGGGAATAACAAGCAATATCTCGAAAACGGTTCACTCAACAACAAAAAATGTATATGACATAAATTGTGTATTTTAACGCGATCTACATTTTTTGTGTAGTAAAATTTTGTCTATCTCTTATGGGTTACCAGTTATGCAAAAGTCGTTCACAATGAAGAATACTTTTGGAGACATTCCCAGAAAATTCGAGATATACGTTTCATTTCTCATGAGAATATCCTAAACATATGATATTTTAATCAAAATCGTTAGAGCCATTTTTTGAAAACAAAATTAAAATTTTCGAAAAATGTTCCATGTAAAGGGTAGTCTGTGGTGGGAGGATTTTCTTGAAAACCTTCGTGTCGCATCCTTGGAAGATACTGAACCTAAATACCAAGTTTGGTGTTTATCCGACTGTTCGTTTCTGAGTTATGCTGTTCACAGACACACAGACACACACACGGACATGTTTCCAAAAATGCTTTTTTTGGATTCAGGGGGTCGCAAAACATATATTTCCGGAGATATCCCGGTATCGAATTTTTGGTTGGAATACAATACTTCCCCTACTTACTATACGTAGTAGAGAAAGTAAAAAAAAAAAAGAAAATCTGATATGTTACACTCGCATGGCTCTCTACTCTTGTACAATCTATTTTTACAAATAGTTTTTATAAATACTGTTGTTAGCTTCATAAGTTAATATAATGTATCTAACATCGAAAAATACTATCAGAAAGAACTCTTGCTGCTTTATTATATTAATCACATCTTGTAGCCTACTAAAACAGAGTTAAGTTTGATTACGAAAGACGATATTTCCACTGCACTGGAAAGAAGGGAAGAGATTCCAGTGACATTCACAAGTTAGATACACATCTACTTGTTAACATGGAATTCTGAACACGGCAGAGAGCTCCTTGTGTAAGAAACAGCTCTTCATTATGCAGACGTTCTTAGAAAACGATAATCTTTTGAACTCTATAATTAACATTCCGACCGCTCCTAATAAAGTCAAAACTAAACCAGGGCGTTATTCAAGAGGTTCAGCGACCGATCACTGACAACTGATCTTACTTCCCTATTCTTTGTCGTCGATACTCTATTCAGTTCATAATTGACCTTCTGTGTCAACTGCCAGTCGATAATGACGAAACACTAATAAATATGCAAAACACAAACGCCTTAAGTTACACAACAGTCATCGGAATGGTTGACGAAATACTGTTTTACATATCTCCTTAACCTGCACCTTCGATTTGTAACACCCTACATTTTGTTAGCTTTATTTTATTTGCTTTATAGGGGAAATGAGGCTGATATTTTAAACTTCCACCTATTTCAAATTCTGTTATGAACTTATGTCATTACAAGCAAATGCCATTCTAAATTTGAACTTAATAATTTAGATGATATTCTAGTTAATAAAATTGAACAACATTTTAAATCATCTTATATACTTATTATTCTTATTACTTGTTGCTATTCTGATTACTTTCTCTGCCACTTATCTATGGCAGGTAGAGGAAGTGCTGCATTTAACCCAAGAATTCTATTTTAAAATTTCACAGAAATACATTTTTTGTCTCCAGAACCTCCATCCCGTGTTTTTTTAGAAAAGGATAAGACCATAAGACAAACAGGAGTACTTTAGAAACTAAATTTCTCAACCAGGACTTATACCCAGTCAAGTGTGTTAAGGGTATACGTAGGAGAAAATTGTCCAAAATTCATTTAATTTTACTTTCTCTACTACGTATAGTAAGTAGGGGAAGTATTGTATTCCATCCAAAAATTCGATACCGAGATTTCACCGCAAATATATGTTTTGAGACCCCCTGAATCCAAAAAAAGCATTTTTGGAAACATGTTCGTGCGTGTGTCTGTGTGTGCATCTGTCTGTGAACAGCATAACTCAGAAACGAACAGTCAGATAAATACCAAACTTGGTATATAGGTTCAGTATCTTCCAGAGATGAGACACGAAGGTTTTCAAGAAAATCCCCCCATCCCAGACTACCATTTACATGGAACACTTTTCGAAAATTTTAATTTTCTCAAAAATGGCTCTAACGATTTTGATTAAAATATCATATGTTTAAGATATTTTCATGACAAATGAAATGTATATCTTGAATTTTCTGGGAATGTCTCTAAAAGTAATCTATATTGTGACCGACTTTTGCATAACTGGTAAACCATAACAGATAGACAAAATGTTACTACACAAAAAATGTAGATTGCGTTAAAATACACAATTTATGTCGTATACATTTTTTTTTTTGTTGAGTAACCATTTTCAAGATATTGCTTGTTATTCCCTTAAATTTTCCAATACTTATACTTTCTCTCAAATTCGTTATTAATTTTTTTTTTGTCCTGGTAATGCAAAGAGGATGGAATACTCCACATAGCAACCAGCTCTTAAACACTTAAAGCAAATTCCACATGCATCTACAAGAAAATTAGATTAAGATTGACATCTCGATATCTCGATTAACATGAAGCATATGTAGAATAAGCGTTTGTAAAAATAGTTTGTACTAGATTAGAGAAAGTCATGTGAGTGTAACACATCAGAATTTTTTTTGTGCTTATCTTTGAACCTTCTAGTTTCATAATCTCTATTTATTATCTGTCAGCGATACGTAGAAGTGGCATTGGGTGACTTTTTAAAGGTCCCTGTCCAGGTGAACAAGCAATGCTTTTAAAATTTCAAAGCTGACATTCTCGCTATCAATTTTTTCTATGTTTTTGGAGATTCAAAATCTTCCACGCGATGCAATTTTTGTTCAGTTTGCTTTTCATTTTAGGGCAAACTCTAGAAAGCACAAATAAAAAATGTTAGAAGCGATTTTTCTGAATTGTTGATACTTATGAGCATATTAATTATTACATTTGATTAGCATCCTAAAATTACCCAAAAATTGCTTTTACAAAGTTAATAATTTTTTCTCTCAAACTAAGAGAGTAACATGAAATATGTTTTCAAAGCTTTTTGTTTATGATTAAATAATTGTTTAAACAATTAATAACTTCAAAACTATTAAAATGAAATTTAGTATCCATACAATTCCTTGTATAGTAATGCATGGTATAAATTTTAAGTAAATATATACATCTTCTTCTTCTTCCTTCATGCATTAGACACTTCTGTCTGTACCAATCTACATATCCTGTTCATGCCACCTTTTATTTGGTCTTTCAGTATTTCTTTTCCCTATTGGTTTACATTTCTTGAACTAGAATGGTAGTCTCTCTATATTCATTCTTTGAAAATAACTTATCCACTTAGTTTTATATTCTTTAATTTTTTCATTCAGACTGTATGTATGTAATTCTTTTCTTATATCTTCATTTCTTTTATGATCTGTTCTATTACATCCTTTATTTCATTTACTTTGAGTCCCCTTTTGTTTTTCTCTGCCATAATCCATGCTTCATTCCCATACAGCAATTTTAGCACAGACATTACTTCGTAAAATTTTAATGTTGTCTCTTGTTTTTCTTGTTTATAGTGTCATTAAAAGAATCAAAAGACTTCAATTTTTTTAAAAGACCAGATTGTTTTTATATCATAAATTGCATCCTAAATATGTAAATTCTACCACCTATTCCACAATAATGTTCTATAATATCTTTTGATCTTATGCTTTTCCTTTGAATGCCATCACTTTTGTTTTGCTTAGAGAGATTGTCATGTCAGATCTTTTTGCTATTTTATTCAATGCATAAGTTGATTTATGCAATATCAATTAGATATAACAATCTGATCATCTGAGAAACATTAATGTTGTTATTTTTAAAAAAGAATTTTGAATAGAAAGATTTAGTATTAATCCATTGTCTAGCAATTTCATCAATGTATAAGCTAAAAAATAGTAGAGACATACTGCATCCTTGTCTTACTCCTATGTTAGCTTTTTCTGTTTTTGACTTTTTGGTTCCTGAAATTTGAATTTTTGCTTCTTGATAAATATTTTATTTACCTCAATTATGGAGTGGAATTCCTCACTTACTCATAATTTTCCAAAGTATGTCTTATAATTTTATCAAAAGCTTTTGTGTAGTCAATAAATAATATGCATGCTTCTGTATTAAATTCTTGATGTTTTTAAACAATGTGTTGAAATATAAAGACATTATCTGTACATGATCTATCCTTTCTAAATCCTATTTTCTCCTCTAGCAGCATTACTTCCAACTTGGTTTTAATCTTTCTATGAGTACATAATTTTAAAGAACTTTTAATGTAATTTCTAATTTTAATTTTAGAATTTTTAATGCTAATTATATACATAATTATGGAAATTAGAAATTTCACATCTACATGACCATGGAGAGACTCAAGGTGCTTTGTAATCATCTAGTACCAACCACCTGAAATTAAACATGTGCCTATAGCAGTATAAGTGGAGCGGCCTGTTAAATCAAAGTTGCCAATCAATGTATGAAATGATAATGTTCCTAAAGAACAGATTAAGTTCCTTATCCTCCAATTATTTATCATTGTTTTAATGTATATGCTATTTTTATTTTCATGTTTATTAAAAGGTACAACGTGGTATATTAAACCTATAAGTATAAAAGAGTTACGGTACAGAAAACAAACATGATACTGCAATGCTTTGATGTTGTGGTTTAAGGTATCTGGGGGGAGAGGGACTTCTGAGTACGTCCCTGGTGCAGGGTACTGTACCAATGAGTTTGAAACCAACAGCTTCAATTAACTCTCCCCCTCATTAAAACAAGAGCAAGTTTGTATAGCATGCAGCTAGATTTGTTCTCTCACATTTTTCGCTTTAGGCGTAAATAATGGTCAGGGAAGAGGAAAATGGCATAAAGTGAAGCCATTAATAATTATTTGGAAGAGCAAAATAGTTTGGAATAGATTTATTTGATTTTTGAAATTTACAAAATGCAATATTACATAAGAAAGAAAAATAATTCAGTTTGTAAAATTAATAATAAGGATGGTGTGGTAAAAATTGGAAAAAGAAATTGTCTTACATAACATGATTGGTTCCTTCAAGGAAGATGTTAGAAATAATAGGATCCAAAACTACATATTAATTTCCTATCAGTATGAGCTATGAATAAAAGTAAAAATAAAGTGTTAATTATTATGAATGTGAAGGTGAAGTTTCATAAAGTGAAAATATGACATAGAAATTATAAGCCCATTTGCAACAATTAAAACAAAAGACATCTTTAACAAAGTAAATAAAGCATGCATCTATAATAAATAAAAACCAAGATTTATAAGTAAATGAAGAAGTGGTTAAACTAATGAGAAAAGAGAAGAAAAAGAAAAAATAATTGTTTTAATGATATTAAAGATAAATGAATTGATTAGTTTGTATAAAACTGATTGATATTGAACAATCAAACATAAGAATAATAATTCAATGTAATGAATAGTACAATATTGTTATATAGATGTAAAAGATGTCACAGTTATCTCATGACATCTTAAATAAGAAGAGGAACAAAATGAGCAAAACTAATGGTCAGAACAGCCCATAATTCATATATAGACTACTATCACTTGCTGTAGCACTAAAATATCTAAATTATCACAAACAAAATAAAGAATCTATACAATGTTATATAACTTATTTATTATCCTTGTAAATAACATGCATTTATTTTGTTATTGTAATCTAGTATATTATAAATAATGTAGGTATTGACTACTATCACTTGCTGTAACACCTAAATAACTAAATTATCACTAGGGACAAGAATTTTATGCTCTAATAATCCCATTAATGCCATTATGCCTTTACATATTGAAAAATTCTACAATATGCACATAAATATACCCATATGAAAGATATTAAGATACCATATTAACATAAAATAAGAATTTAAGGCAATATTATGCAAATTGAGATTGAATGACCTGAGTTTTAACTGGAGAACAGTTCTAAAACTGCAGGAATATTTTAGAATTTGAATTTCTAAAACGATTAGTGGTTGAATATTCTGAAATATGTGACTTTTAAACAATTTTAAGAAATAAGTTTTAACAATAAAATTTAAAGTAAATTGATTATTACTGAAAGTATAGACACATGTTTAAATTCAATTCCAGGACCTTCTAAACAGCCACTTCATACCGTAAGGGAATGACTACAACCAGATAAGGCAGGGATTCATCAACGTGATGTGACCCATTGTGTTACGTGTAAGCTACCATAAGTGTTTTGTAATACACCCAACAGGGCAAATAACATAAATAACAGGAATCAGTAATCAGATAAGAATAGAAGAAATAATATAACACTGTAAAATAACTTGCATCATAAAATGTCGACAGATGTAAAGAAACATTGTAATTTGTTAGGAAGCAAGCTAGCAGCAGGGCAAAAGTCCACTAGCGATGCATGTTAATGAACACAGGATTTGGCAAAGTTGCAATGTATAGAGGGAGAGGTCCGAGGAGAGAGAAAGATAGAGATAGAGGGATAATTCCAGGAAAAGTCCCAGCCTCTACAGGAGTTGGAAAAAGGAATCAGGAAATAGAAAGAGAGGCAAGAGTTGTGAGGGAGACAGAGATATATAGGTTTTACTAAAGAAGTCAAACAGAAGCCTACTTATAAAAGTGAACGATTTCTTTCTCATAGAATGCTAAGTAAGTAACCAATCAAAATAGAGATTAGGTGAAAGGGCATGAAGACTACCATCATAGTAGCAAGGTATAAAAAGGAGATCTGCCCCAGATTCCAACATATTCTTATAAATTCTCTCATGTAAAATAATGAATAGATAACTGATGGCAGATTACTGTAACGTGTGCATGTGGGTGAGAGATAACATGTAACATAGGTCCACTGCAATATTCAAAGTAGTGGGAAGATAGAAACTATAGTATATAGATAACCTCACTGTTATTCAAAGGGGAATAGTTGCTAGCCACTTCAATAATTTTGTTATTTTAGAATAAATCCAGTTGTTAAATAAATTAATCTTATTAATTTTCCTTCACACAAATATCCTAAAATTCAACAAAGATAGGTTGCTAGGAATGGATTTTATTTACAGCTCTACCGACTGGCAGCCAAGGTACAGAACTTCTGAGAACTTCAACCTTGAGTTCATCATCAAAGGTGAGATACCACATACATATATGAGAACAGCTGCAATGCCTACCCGCTATAGTTTTTAAGTTTCAAAACTGATTCAATAGTACATAGTATTTAGAAATGTTGTATTTGTAAATCAAATATGAAAATAAATAAAAACATATTCATAAACTAATGAGGTAAAACCAGCAAATATGCAGCATAATTTGCAAACTACTGAAACATTATGTTCTTAACAAAGTAGGCAAAATATGCATTATATGTAACATAAAATGTTGTGTAAATTGTTGGAAATTTAGTAATTAACTCGAAAACTAAGTCAGCATACTTTCTGACAGCCACTAGAAATTAAATTAGTGGTTGGTACTTCAAAACAACAATTTGAAAGAAATTAAAACTTTTTCTAACAACCAAATTTTTGTATAATTTAAATTAAATATAAATTATTGTCTATTCTACTAAATATAATTTGTAAATTGTATTAGTATGTATAAAATGACATGTTCAAAATCAAATGCTTTGATAAACTCGATCAAATAATAATAATAATAATAATAATAATAATAATAATAATAATAATAATAATAATAATAATAATAATAATAATAATAATGTCATTGTTGTTGTTGAGAAATATTCAATTATATTAAAATCCTGTCCCCAATTATTACAAATAAAATAAAGAATCTACACAGCGTTACACATATAACTGATTTATTATCCTCCTATTATAACAAAGTTATCAAATGGCTTTATATAATCTATACACTATTTAGAATATCACATTTCTGCAATGTGTGTTAATTACAAAAAAATCTGTGTTTCATTCACACAACTTTCTCTACTCTCTATCATCTATTACGGGGCATACATACAATTCTCTGAAAGTTTATTTTTCTGTCTACTTCATTTTAATTGAGATGAACCTTTACAGAAGTAACTGCATTACAGATTTTGTTATAGACACAAAGGGAATAGTGACAGTCAAATGTTTTAGAACAGGATGCTATTGCTGGCCTTAAAAGTCTGTTCCGTTTCCATGCAATCATGAATGTCAAAAGGGCTTTAAAAGAATGTATAATTTGAAACATTAATAATGGATATCTTCGAAATGGCTTATGGTAAAAAACAAATTTATTTGGAATAAATTGGGTGTTTTAAAGAGATCTACATTTTTCCTATAGTATGTTTTGATCTATCACTTAATGTTTACCAGTTATGCAAGATTTTATAAAATTCCTTCCGAATGAAGAGGACTTCACAGGCTATTCCCAGAAAATTCAAGATATACATTTTATTTGTCATGTAAATATCTTTAATATATGGTATTTTAGCCAATATTGCTAGAGGCATTTTTTAAAAAAATAAAATATTTCAAAAACTCTTGCATATAAAAGGAGTTTGTGTTGTGGATTTTATTGAAAATCAGGTGACATCTTTGGAAAATGCTGAACTTAAATTCCAAGTTTGGTATTTAACCGATTCTTCATTTTTAAGTTATTCTGTTAACACACACACGCACACACGCACGCACGCACGCACGCACGCACGCACGCACGCACTCGCACACACAGAGATAGATGGACACCGACTTTTTCTAAAATTGCTTTTTTGGGATTCAGATAGTCTCAAAATGTGTATTTCTGATGAAATTAGGTATCAAATTTTTGGGTGTAATGCAATACTTCCTCTCCCTACTTACTATACATAAGCAGTAGAGAATACTGTGCAGAAATAGAATTTGTCATAGCAACTGGTCCCAATAAGAATGTCACAATGAGCTAAGTAGAACTACACATGCATAAAATAGTTGACACCAGCTATGGAATGATACAAACAGAATAGTTTTAAATTCTCCATTGAGTAAGAACCCTGATGTAATGACTGTCAACAGTAATGAAGACATGCTGCCTAAATGTCAAGTAGTGTTAACTAGTAACATCATGTACATTTTAAAAGTGAGGTAGATGAAGGTTTATATCTAGTTCTCCTAGTGGAGTATTTTAATTAAATAACTCTGTATGTGCAAAACATATGAGATCACAAAAGCAAAAATCTAAGAATAAAATAAAAATTCCCATACTTGGGCAAATTACTGTGGTAAAAATCTGATGTTACATTGACATTACCTTCTCTACCCACTATAATTTAGTTAATATAACTCTAGTTCCCAAAGTCGCACTTAAAACCAAGTGGAGGGCAATGAATTTTTTGGGGCGTAAAAATCCTTAGCATAGCTTCCTTCGGAACGGAAGTAAAGCCGGTGATCCTGTGTCATAGATTTACGGCACATAAAAGAACCTCAAGCCTGATAAAGAGGCCTCTGAGCAAAATTACCAGTCTTTCACACTCAATATAGAATGGGCACTAAGAACCATAGAGTTAAAGAGCATGCATAAATAAAACTCAATTTAATTTTAATTTTTCACTATAATTTACTTTTATATAGCTTCTTGTACAAACTACTCTTATGAAAGATTTTCTTTCAACCTACTTAATTTTAATCAATATACACCTTTACAGAAATAGCTACATTACACATTTCATTAGAGATACAAAGGGAATAGTGATAATCAAATGCTTAAGAAAGGGACAATATTTGCTGGCCTTAAAATTCTGTACCGTTTCCACACAATTGCGAGAAACAACTGCATAGTGGCAGAAATTTTAAAAACTTATATCACCAAAAGAAAAAGAAACTTGAAATAAATTGTGTGCTTTAAAGAGATCTAAATGTCGTGCATAATACATTTTCATCTATCGCTAAAATATTTGCCAGTTATACACAATTCCTTCCAACTGAAGACTCCGCAGGCTATTCCCAGAAAATTCAAGGTATACATTTTATGTATCATGCAAATATCATTAATATATAGCTAACTAATCAAAATCGTTAGAGCCATGTTTGATAAAATAAAACATTTCGATAAATGTTCCATGTAAAGGTAGTTAGATTTGGGGGAAATTGTTGAAAACCTTTGTGTTGCATCTTTGGAAGATTCCATGTGGAACTTATATACCAAATTTGGTATTTATCAAACTCAATATAAAATTATTGGATTGAATGCAATATCTTCTCTACCCATCATGCATGTACCTGGTAGACTGAGACAAAATAGATTTTGTAAACACAGATTCAAATTTCCATAAGCATTTTTCAAATGTTGGCAAGTATTTTTTGCTTTACAGCTACATTGGTGACCCATCACATAAAATGAAATTTAAAAAGGAATTTTTAATTGCTCTTTTCTTACTTTTTTGAATAAAGACAATAACACCTGAAGCCAAGTATGCAAGTGCAATACTTTGGAAGATAGTATCAGTAAATGAAAGAAAATTTTAGATATTTAAAAGGATGCTAAGGCCACAATAAAAATTAGAGATAAAACTAAAATGTAAAAAATACTGATAATTTGCCTTTCTATATAATTTTGTTCTGAGCTGCTTCATTAGTGATACTTACTTTTTAAATAAGTGAATATAAATAGAATATGAGTTAAATTAATAACTGTCACTTTTATTGAATTTCACTTGCTGAATCTGTGTATTGTTTCATTATATAAAATAAGCATAATAAAATGTTTGTAACTCATTGTTAATCTATAATACATGCATTTGCCATAAAAGAATTTTGAAAACTATATTTTTATTTTACAGGAATAATTAAGAGAACAAAAGATTGTGTGAATAAATTTTGAATTAAGTACCAATAACCTACAAAAGTGTGGCACTGGTCCATAAGATAAAAAGGGGACCAAATAAAAAAATCTGATGTGTTACACTCACATGACTTTCTCTACTCTTGTACAAAGTATTTTTACAAACGCTTATTCTCCATCTAGTTCATGTTAATCGAGATAAACATTTGCAGACCCTATCTTATTGCTAATTTTCTTGTAGATGTAGGGGAAAATATATTTACAAGGGCAATATAGAAAAACAGTAGCCTTTAAGCACATACATATCTCTTAATAGCTGGTTACTAGGTGCAGCACCATTCCCTTTGCCACAGATTATAACTCTTTGCATATCCAAGACAAAAAAAATCTGATGTGTTACACTCACATGTCTTTCTCTACTCTTGTACAAACTATTTTTACAAACGCTTATTCTCCATATGCTTCATGTTAATGGAGATATCGAGATGTCAATCTTATTGATAATTTTCTTGTAGATACAAGGGGAATATGGTAGGTTTTAAGCGATAGTCAAATATTTTAACGCTGGTTGCTATGTAGCGCATTCCATTCTCTTTGCATGTCCAGAACATAAAAAAAATGAATAACGAATTTGAGAAAAAGTATAAGTATTGGAAAATTTAAGGGAATAACAAGCAATATCTCAACAAAAGAAATGTATATGACATAAATTATGTATTTTAACGCGATCTACATTTTTTGTGTAGTAAAATTTTGTCTATCTCTTATGGTTTACCAGTTATGAAAAAGTCGTTCATAATGAAGAATACTTTTGGAGACATTCCTAGAAAATTCGAGATACACATTTTATTTTCCATGACAATATGTTAAACATATGACATTTTAATCAAAATCGTTAGAGCCGTTTTTGAGAAAATTAAAATTTTCGAAAAATGTTCCATGTAAAGGGTAGTCTGGGGTGGGGGGATTTTCTTGAAAACCTTCGTGTCGCATCTCTGAAAGATACTGAACCTAAATACCAAGTTTGGTGTTTATCCGACTGTTCGTTTTTGAGTTATACTGTTCAGAGACACACACAGACACACAGACACACACACACACACAGACACACACACGGACATGTTTCCAAAAATGCTTTTTTTGGATTCAGGGGATCTCAAAACATGTATTTCCGGTGAAATCTCGGTATCAAATTTTTGGGTGGAATACAATACTTCCCCTACTTACTATACGTAGTAGAGAAAGTAATAAAAAGGGGGCCAAATAAAAAATCTGAAGTGTTACATTTACATTATCTTATCATTTATTAGTGGGCATACAATTTACTATTTTTACGAAAGTTTATTTTTCTATTTACTTAATTTTAATTGAGGTAAACCTTTGAAGAAATAGCACATTAGCTATTTCGCTAGGATACAAAGAGAACAGCAAGTCAAATGTTTAAGAACTAGACACTATATGCTGGCCCTTAAAATTCCATACTCTTTCCATACACTCAAGAGAAACAACTGAAAACTGACAGGACTTTTAACAATGATAAAGTATTGAACAAATCTAACCATTAATAACAGATATCTTGGAAATGGCTTATGGCTTAAAATAAATTATGTTTTAAAGAGATCTACATTTTTTGTTTACTGTGTTTTCTGTCACTTAACATTTACTAGGTATACAAGATTATACAAAATTTCTTCTGATTGAAGAGGACTTGACAGGCTATTCCTAAAAAATTCAACATATACAATTCATTTGTCATGTAATTATCTTTAATATATGGTATTTTAATTAAAATTGTTAGAGCCATTTTTCAGAAAATCAAACATTTTGAAAAATGTTCCATGTAAAGGTCAGTTTGGAGAAGGAAAATTTTCTTGAAAATCATCATATTGCATATTTCAAAGATAATGAACTGAAATACCAAGTTTGATATTTATCCGGCTTTTGTTTTCGAGATAAACTGTTCACAGACACATACACACACACACCTTTTTATAAAAATACTCTTTAAATTCAAGAGGGCTCAAAATATGTATTTTTTGGTGAAATATTGGTATCAAACCTTTGGGTGGAATGCAGTTTCTTCTCTACCTGCTATGTACATAGCAAAGAAAGTAAAATATGTCAAATATGTACCATCAACAAATTCCAGTATGTTTTTTGAAAAAGAACCATATAAATCCTTGCAGTCTAGTAATAAAGAATTAAACATATGCACTCCAAATTGCTTAATTTGTTCTCTTGCATAACTTCCTCATACATTTTTAGGTCTTTCCATCTAGAACAGGTCAGTTATTAATGGCCAGGAAAAGCAATGGGCTGAATGAAGATCAATACTTTGCATTATGAAAACAAAATTTACATTTATTTTGTCATTTATAAACCTATAGCTATTGTCTTAATGGTACTTACAGCTTTGTTCATTAAAATGTTCTAAAATAAGTAGATTGATTTAAAATCTTTCTTAGAGTAACAAAAGAAAACAAATTCACAGAAGTCCTTGTTAATCCCTTTACACTTCTTTTATAATACAACATTTCAGATACTAAACTTTATAACTAAGTCAAAGTCATTCCAGTGTTTTTAGGGTTATATTTCAAAATTAATCACAACAAAACTTTGTCAATCATTTGTTTCCTTGAGCCCCCTGAAAAGAACAGCATTTAAAATGTTTCTGCTTCCTTTCAGAACATTATACCATTCTACTACCACATATGCCTTTTCAGTATTGGGTATATTCAATAAAGCATGCAGTAATAATATTAAATATTATTATTAATTTTACTTTCAGGTATTATAGCATTAAATATTGGAGATCAAAAGGCTCTCTATAGGCTACAGTAACACAAATGCCTAAGGTTTTCAGCTGTTTGTAGCACCCAATGAACTGAAATTATAACAAGATGCAATAAAAGAATAAAATGGAATACCACTGTTCAGCAAAAATAAATTTGTAAGTAGGTATTTAGTACTCAGAATAATGTGTGAAATTCACATATTGTTTGCATGAATGTTATTTTAATCTTCTTTGGCATATTCCACTATAGACTTTGGCCTACTCTTGCATTTCAGTATGATAACTTTCACAGGTATTATTGCGCAATATGCACACATATTCTGAGCTTGGTTCATGCACTTTCTTTTGGTTGTACACCTTTAAATGGAACCCATGCACAGCCATTCTGATGTGATTACTGAAAAAATTCTGATGTGTTACACTCACATGACTTTCTCTACTCTTGTACAAGCTATTTTTACAAACGCTTATTCTCCATCTACTTCATGTTAATCGACATATCAAGATGTTAATCTTATAGCTAATTTTCTTGTAGATGCAAGGGGAACTGGTAGGCTTTAAGCGATAGTCAAATATTTTAAGAGCTGGTTGCTATGTGGAGTATCCCATTCTCCTTGCATTACCAGGGCACAAAAAAAAATGAATAACGAATTCCGATTTGAGAAAAACTATGTGTTGGAAAATGTAAGGGAATAACAAGCAATATCTCGAAAATGGTTCACTCAGCAAAAAAATTTATATGACATAAATTGTGTATTTTAATGCGATCTACATTTTTTGTGTAGTAAAATTTTGTCTATCTCTTATGGTTTACCAGTTATGCAAAAGTCGTTCACAATGGAGAATACTTTTGGAGACGTTCCCAGAAAATTCTAGATATACATTTTATTTGTCATGAAAATATTTTTTAAACATATGATATTTTAATCAAAATCGTTAGAGCCATTTTTGAGAACATTAAAATTTTCGAAAAATGCTCCATGTAAAGGATAATCTGGGGTGGGGGGATTTTCTTGAAAACCTTCGTGTCGCATCTCTGGAAGATACTGAACCTAAATACCAAGTTTGGTGTTTATCCGACTGTTCGTTTCTGAATTCACAGACACACAGACATGTTTCCGAAAATACTTTTTTTTTTGGATTCAGGGGGTCTCAAAACATGTATTTACGGTGAAATCTCGGTATCGAATTTTTGAGTGGAATACAATACTTCCCCTACTTACTATACGCAGTAGAGAAAGTAAAAATCTTCCCATATTTCCTCCCTTTTCTGTTCCAAAGTACTTCCTTGTAACTATTGGTGGCTCTTAGTACTAGATGGAATTTATACCTTCAATAAGGAAACTTTCTCCTGTTAATACGTAGGCCAATCTGGATCTCGTGTATTTTGAAGTTCCAAGCACTCTCTTTAAGAAGGTCGCTTTGATCTTTTTTGTTTTCTGCATCTGTATTTGTGATGTATTCCCATTCTAATTCTAGTCCGTATGTTAGTGCTGGCATGACCTTTAAACAAAATAATTTCATTCATGCTTTTGATTGCTGCGATCATTTGTTCTGTTAGGTGAATTCTGAAATTCCTTGCTGTAGTTTGTATCATTATCCCTAGATACTTGAAACCATTTGATCCCTTTAAGTCTTTCCCTTTATAGGTTATTCCGCCTATATTTGGTGGCTTTCCTCCATTCCTGAAGATTACCAGTTGTGAATTGTTTCTCGTTTATTTGAATCCGATTTGATTCTGCCCAGTCTGAGTATATCTCTCTTTGAATTTCTTCTCTATCTTCTGATGCTATAGCCGTATCATTAGTATTCAGAATGTATACTGAATTCTTAGTCATTCTGTAATATTCCAGACATAGCAATAACCATTCCAGATTGATAATTCCGCATCCTTGATAGAACAAGATTACTTTTTATTTGTAAAAACACTGAAATTCTGTCAGCAATAGTTTGAGCTACTCTGTTGTGTTTTAATACAGTTGCTGCTAAAGTGTTTCAAGGATGCCCTGTTGTTCATCATGTTCAATAACTCTGAATAGGTACCTAAAATTAAAATAATATTAATGTCAGATTTCTTAAGCTTTTACTTTTTAAAATAAAAATGCTCTGTTATATTGGAACACCACATTCTTCCATTTGCATAGGTATTGCTACCAGGGCAATTTGGAAAGTAAGTTCAATTTTTTTTTAAGGAATGCTTCTTTATTTTTTGGAACTATTATTACACACAAATGAAAAGTAAACTATTAAATTACCTTTCAACATAATTTATATTTATATTCAGGCATCTGTTGTACCGCTTCACAAGTTTTGAAATCTCCTCTGTGTAGAGCTTGCTGCCTGTGATGCTCTTCTTGAGTGTCTCATCCGTTTCAAACCGACGTCACCCAAGTCATTTCTTTATGTTTCGAAACAGGTAATAGTCGCACGCAGCCAAGTCAGCGCTATACGCTGGACGATCAAACACCTCCCACTTGAACTATAGCAGGGAATTTTGAGTGCGTACAGCAGTATGCGGCCGATCGTTATCGTGAAAGAAAGCAATCTCAGAACTCAGCATACCAGTCGTTGAACTCCTCTCTTAAGTTTGCTAAGCATCCGACAGTAGACGTGAGAGTTTATTATTGTGCCTCGTTCCACTCACTCCACCAATACACCTTGCTTGTTCCAAAAAAAGTTACCACAAGCTTCTTTGCTGAAAATGTTTGGAGGCATTTTTGTGGTTTCGTAGGAGAGTTGGTATGACCCCATGCCATTGACTGTCGTTTCCTGTTCTCCTGTACCGAACCCACTGTCGTGTAACGGGTTCTGCACACGACTGTAGATTTTTAAAGTTGTTTTCGGGATTGTGGGTAAGCCCCGAGCCTTAGCTCGAGAACAAGGCAGCTCAGCAAATAAGACACAAGTTAAAGATGAGAAGAAGTTTATTAGTAAAACTTCAAAGATGTAAATCCTCGTTGAATACTGACGAAAGGTCCGCCAGCGTTACACAGTGATAATCTAGACTAAAGTAACCGCCTTTGCTCTTGACCGGGGGTGTTTTATAACATTTGCAATAGCATAGGAGGGGGCAAGGTATTAACTTCCCGGTGCTAAGAGCTCTGGCACATACACCAAAAAGGGAAGGAAGCAATGTCAAACACCTGTCACATACATTTTAGCTAAGGTATACTATGTTGACTCACCCAACAATTATTTAAGGTTCTTATATTTATTTCTATTTCCTAGTTAACACTAAGTACAAATACAGCTGTCGAAAATGTTACTAAAGTACCTTCTGGCAGGAAATATATTAGCTGAGGGGGGTTGCATCCGCTAGTTGGAGATGCTTTACTTGGTCATGTCACCCTAGGTTGTATCTTTATACGACACTTCCCCCCTTAAGAAAAAGGTTGTATCTGTCTAAAGACAAGCTCAAGCTTTTGAAGACATCCACCCTTTGGAGGCAACGTCTTCCTTTGCCTTTAGCCTTGAGGATCGCCGAAATTCTACTGGAGACTGTGACCCAGTTTCCTCCTCAGGTATAGACCTCATCTCAAAGTCTTGCCCTGACCTCTCAGGCTGTGAGGTTATTACAGGTAACCCTTGATAACCTTGCCCATCAATAAGTATCTGAGACCTAGCATTTGCCCCACTATTGACATTAACATTTACTAATGCTCTCATGTGTTCACCTACTGAATCAATGCATCCTTTAGGTGGACATTGCTTAAATAACCAGCTGCTACACTCCCTACAACACTTACAATAACAACAACTACATATCCAAAGTACAAATATAAAACATACACATAATACATAACTCCAAGAAGAATACATTAAGTCTGACCACTCTCCTGGTCTATTGGCTTCTTTTGCTTCTTGCTCCTTAATTAATTTCTGAACCTCGTCTATTTTATAACCAGCCATTTTTAAATCTGTAACTGAAGACATTATATTGTGTAAAGGAAGGGTTAAAGGAATTTTCTGTATTTCCTCTTGATCAGGCAGTGTGATACAACAATCGGTATCCAAGGGAGAGAAAGGAATAATGTCTTCTTTAGTATTATTAGACTCAAGATGAGCCATTGGGTACAACACACTGGTTGCTGTTAAACCTTTACAAAATTTGCCTAAGGACACTAGTCCTCTTCCTAAAAGTCTGTGTGACTCACGTTCCTCATTACAAATTGTTGTAAATAATTCCACTTGAGGTGCCACGTATAACCACTCATTACTCATATATAAGGGGATCCAAAGTGTGTGAATTAAAGGTAAATACTTTACATTACAATTTTGAGGTAATTCTTGAGTGTTTGGATGCAATAATGTGGCTATACAGTCCTGACCTGGAACATACGTCACAATGGGCACTGCTTCTGAACATACATAAGTTAACTGATTTGGTTTACGACACTTTTCCAAATCCATAATTGTTAAATATCCATATTGTTGCCGTAGATGGTCTGCAAAAATATAGTCTTTTTGATAGTCAATGAACTTTGCAGTCAAATTTGATTGCATAATCACTGGAAATGGCAAAATCTTATACAACTGAAATTGTTTTTCATGCAACAATGGTATCTTTACTACATAAACCAATATTGATCCCTGAGTATAAATTGTTGGTTGGATCAAGGACAAAAGTTGTGAAGAAGGGAAAGGAGGGAACATCGTTAAATCTGGCATGCTTTCCTGTTTTAAAAGCATTCTTATCTTTTGCACTGTGATAACTTGAGGTTGTAAAATTCCCTTTTGTGAATTTAAATATACATTAATGAGAAGATCGAAAGTGTGTTGACACTCTTCAATCCCTCTCTGAATCTGCTGTATCAGCTCATTTATTAGCATACTTGTCTCCAGTTCATAACGTAAAGCTGCATTTTGTCTTTTTGTTTCTAATGACAACTTCTCTACTACTTCTTTAATTTTGTTTTCATTTAAGGCTACTTCTTTAATAGTGGAATTCATAGTTACCAGTGTAGATTTTAAAACAAGCATCTGTTCTGAAGCTATGCGCAAAAAATCTTTATGGTCTGATTCTAAATGCCTTATGTGCTTTGCATATCTTTGAAGTTCATCGTCAGTAGCCGTCCCAAAAAGAAGATTTAATGCATTACCAATAAAATTTAGAGGGCTGCGCTTGCGTCTAGAACTTTGATTCAACCCTACTAAATCTCCCAAAATATCTCTTAGCCTATCTACTACTTTACGTTTTGAACGAAGATACGGAATTGAAGGTTTACAATCGGTATACATATACCACGTTTCATTCTGTATCTTGTCACATGTTTGTGCCAGATTTATGATCTGTTGTTTTGTCTGCTTCCATAGCTGTTTTACAGGTTCTAAATCTACATATGTTAAGAAACTCCATTCTGCTGGATAGGAATACAATGTTCCTACATGGTCGAAATAAACGCCTGCCTGATTGCTAATTGCTTTTACCTGAGCTTTTACATCTTGTTCTGCAATCACGCTTCCTACCGCTTCTCCCTGTAGCTGTTCCCACCACCACAACAAAACGATCACCTTGATCAGAAACCTAACCCTCATCTTGTACCGCACCTGCAAAATAAGGTTTGGTCCTATTAACATGCGTTTGGATTGTCTTTTTCCCTTTTATTCCTACTTTTTGCAACGAAACGTTTGGGCCCTTAACCTCTGTCACCTCATAAGGTCCTTTCCATAAAGGATCTAGTTTCTTTCTTTGCTCATTATGTACTAATACCAAATCTCCTTTATCATATGCCCTTGCTTTTATATTTTCATTAATTTTTTCACACTGTTTTTCTTTCCGCTCCTGTAAATTAGACCTTGCTTGTTGCCATGCTACTTGGAATTTCTGTTTAATTTCTTTGACTAAATCATCGTAATTATACAATGGCTGAGGCTCTCTTTGCAATATTCCTGGAAGGTTTGCCTTCCTACCAAATAACAATTCATAAGGTGTGTATTTTGTCACAGTATGAGGAGTTGTGTTGTATGTGAAGCTTGCAAAATTTACCCATTTATCCCAATCAGTCTGCAACTTGTTTCCAAAACAACGCAAATATTCGACAATAACTTTATGCGATCTTTCTAAACTTCCGTTGGTTTCTGGGTGATAAACACTTGTGTGCAACTTCTTAATTTTAAGTAATTTGCAACAGTCCTGAAATACTTGACTCATAAACTGAGATCCTTGGTCTGTTAAAATTTGATCTGGAATTCCGTATCTCAGAATAATTTCATTTATATATTTATCTGCCACGGTATTCGCACTTTGGTCTACCATGGGAATTACTATCAAGTATTTAGTCAAATTATCCTGACATGTTAGCAAATATTTATTTCCTGAGTCTGAGGTGGACAATGGACCTACAATATCCAAATATATTTTATTCCAAGGTTGTGATTGTGTGTCTGTGATTTGCAATTCAGCTTTAGTATTCGGAAGTGTCTGTTTGTTTAGTTGGCAAGTTGAACATAGTTTAATATAGGTCTCTACATCCTTAAACATATTAGGCCAAGAAGTGTACAACTTTAACCTTTCATACGTTCTTTGAATACCTTGATGCCCTCCTATTGGACATTCGTGCATTTCCCTCAATAACCTCTGTTTTCTTTCCTTAGAGATTTCTTCCTCTGATTTTAGAACAGCGTTAATTTCTGGAAGGGGATACCTACTAAGAGCATCTGCATTTACATTCTTGCTACCTGCTTTATGTATTATTTGAAATTCATATTCCTCCAATAACAATCTCCATCTAAGAAGTCTAGAACTCGGATCCTTAACATGAAAAATCCACAAAAGAGGTTTATGATCTGTTACCACTGTGAAATTTCTACCTAGTAAGTACGGACGGAAATGCTTACACGACCAAACTATAGCTAGTAACTCTTTCTCCACTGTACTATAATTTCTTTCTGCGTCATTTAGTGTTCTACTTGCGAAAGCTACAGGCCTATCGCTACCAATTTTTCCTTGGCTAAGAATACTTCCGATTGCGTAATTGCTAGCATCAGTTGTTAAAACAAAGGGTTGCGTAAAATCTGGAAATTGCAATATTGGATATTCTAATAATTTACCCTTTAATTCTTGAAAGCTTTGTTCTTGACTTTGCGACCATTCCCATCCTGTTCCTTTCTTTAGTAAATCATTAAGGGGTTTAGCAATTTTGCTAAATGCTGGTATAAATTTCCTATAATAACCCGCCAAGCCTAAGAATGACTTTATATCTTTGGGTGTCTTAGGTTTTGGAAATTTACTTATAGCTTCAACTTTCTTAGGATCAGGATAAACACCTCCTGCAGTAACTACGTGACCTAAATACTGCAATTCACTTTTGAGAAATTCACATTTATCTGGTTCTAATTGCATTTGGTTTTCTCTCAACTTTTGAAAAACATGTCTTAACCGAGAATTGTGGTCCTCTAAAGTTTCACCAAAAATGATTACATCATCTAAATAAACCAGGCATCTAAACCCAATTAATTCCATCAAGATAGTGTTCATTAATCTTTGAAAAGTAGCTGGAGCTGATTTTAACCCAAAAGGCATCCTTGTAAAATGAAAATGACCTTTACTCGTACTGAAGGCAGTTTTTGCTTGGTCCTCTGGCGCTAAGGGAATTTGCCAATATCCACTAGCACAATCTAGAGCAGAAAAGTAACGAGATCTTCCCAATTTATCCAGAATTTCCTGTATGTTAGGCAGAGGATAACTATCACCTACTGTCACCTCGTTTAATTTTCTAAAATCAATACAAATCCTCCATTTTCTAGTACCAGAAGCATCCACTTTCTTAGGAACTACTAAAATTGGAAAATTCCACGGACTCGAACTAGGAGTTATAATGCCCTGATCTAGCATATCGTGCACTTGTTTATTCACCTCCTGCTGGTGCTGTTCCGGTATTCTGTAATTCTTTAACGTAATAGATCTACCATGTGGTATTGATGGTGTGGGAATGTGATGTGTCATTGCCTTAGTTTCTGTAAGTCTATCTCCTGGTAACCTAAATATATCATTATATTCTAAACAAATTTGCTTTAACTCTTCTACACCCTCTTTCACATGTGCAAACCTTAACTTAGAAAGTAGCAGTTCATTTCTCTTCAGCTTGCTAATTCTAATTTCTTTACCTCTTACATCAGGTACTGTCAAATGCGGACTTACTTCCACTACCCGCTCATCCTCATTCAAATTAATTATTAAACAACAAAATGTTCCTCCCTTGCAGTTTACAATGCTTTCAGCGCAAACTAAATTATCACCTACTTCCTGCCTTTTACAGTATCTCACACCTTGTTCTGACGTATGAAACTCTACTAAAGCTTCACACATTGATTTTATTTTTATTGCCTCATGCTTCCACGGGACCCTTAATTCACCCTTGTGTGCTTCTAACCAATCCCTTCCTAGTAGCAGGTCTAATTTTTCAGGTAGATGCGAAACTACATAGAATTTATGATCCGGCCCAAACATTACGTTTTTGACACTTATTTCTGCATATCCAAAGACCTTAAATTTTTCCCCTGTTATTGTCTGAAAACTAACTTCTTCTTTCTTTATTTTCCCGGGACTTAAGACATCCTGTCTTACCAGAGAAACCGCCGACCCCGTGTCGATCAACGCTTCCCCATAACCTTCCTTTAAGTCATCACTTAATACAAACACTACGTAAGGACTTTCCTTTATCTCAGTAGCAGAATTAAACTTACTTACGAGGTTCTCTTTCACACCTATTTCATTTACTAGGTTCTCTTTCACACCTATTTTATTTTCTAGGTTCTCTTTCACACCTAATTTATTTTCTAGGTTCTCTTTCACACCTAATTTGCAACCTTTAATTTCCCTTGGACTTACCACAGGTTGCACAGGTAGTCCTACTGCCTGTTTCCCTGTGCGAGACATTGCCTCGTCTCATGTCCAACCTTACGACATGCATTGCAGAAGGCCTTCCCCCTGCATTCTTTAGCAACATGCCCTTGTTTACCGCACCTAAAACACATTATAGGTGCTACCGCGTGAACCCCTGACGGTCCGCGCTTCACGTTCTCAGGCCTGCTCTTCACGCCCATGCGAGCATCCTGGAACTGGTGGGAACTATTACTTGCCATTGCCTTTCTCTCTCCATAATAACCCTTAGATTTCTCGCAAGATCTCTTTGCACTTTCCTCCTCTACCGCAAGTTCTATTAATTGTTTCATTGACATTTGATCACATTTTACCCTGACTACAGTTTTAATTTGTTCATCTACTAAACCTTGTACAAAACACGCTCTACTCAAATGCACTATTATATCTCTACCTCCCATTTTCTTATCATAATTCCAATTATCCATAACTTTTGAAGTGGATCGTATCAAATCGGATGTCATCTTTTCTACCCTTGCTCCCCACTGAGTTACGTTTTCATTATGTTTCTGCTTACTAGTGAACAATTTATTAGCATAATAATCTAAAGTTCTGTGGACTGCATAGTGCATTTCTAACTTTTCCTTAACATTTTCCCATGTAGCCCCCGCAGCGGGCATTTCCTTGAAATTCAATGTTAGTTTAGCATCTCCGGTAATTTTGGCTAGAACAAATTTTAAAATTGTAGGATGATCTGCTGGAGACAAAATGCTATAAGCATTTTCAACATTGTCAATAAATTCCTGCAAATCTTTAGGATTTCCATCAAATTTTGTTTCTAACAATTTAACTGCAGTAGCTAAGGACACGAAACTGTTAGTATTCTCTACGTCATCGTCCGGTTCTGTTGGACTTCCTACCCTACTTCTGCTTGCGAAAGACATGGCAAGGGATTACTTAGCCGATTATCTTAAGATTAAACACAATGCCAGATATAACGATGTTGAGGACTTACTTGGAAAGAATGAAGGGAGTCTCGCCGTCCCTCGGGACTGTCTAGGTGTAGTTGTCGCCGCGAAGAAGGATAGCTGCAGGCTTGCTGAGTTAGCTAATGTTCCCTCGAGAACCCCAGCTGACAACCAGAGCCCAGGCTTGTTGACGAGCTCGACACCAGAAGGCGGACGGGCTGCGCCGGCCTCCGGCTAGAGGAAGCAAAGACGTTCGGAGGTTCGTGGACGCCGTCCCTCCTGAAGTGCTGCAGGCCTCACACCTCGATGAAAGATCTGCGAAGTTCTAGTAGTCGGAAGATGAAGATCTGATTCAGCTCTTCAGAAGACACTCTGAATCAGGAAGAATGTTGAGTCGAAGTCGAAGATGTGCCGTCTTCTGATTGCTTCGCCTTATAATTGCCTTGTAATCCCACCGCTGCCACCATAAATTTGATGTCGTGTAACGGGTTCTGCACACGACTGTAGATTTTTAAAGTTGTTTTCGGGATTGTGGGTAAGCCCCGAGCCTTAGCTCGAGAACAAGGCAGCTCAGCAAATAAGACACAAGTTAAAGATGAGAAGAAGTTTATTAGTAAAACTTCAAAGATGTAAATCCTCGTTGAATACTGACGAAAGGTCCGCCAGCGTTACACAGTGATAATCTAGACTAAAGTAACCGCCTTTGCTCTTGACCGGGGGTGTTTTATAACATTTGCAATAGCATAGGAGGGGGCAAGGTATTAACTTCCCGGTGCTAAGAGCTCTGGCACATACACCAAAAAGGGAAGGAAGCAATGTCAAACACCTGTCACATACATTTTAGCTAAGGTATACTATGTTGACTCACCCAACAATTATTTAAGGTTCTTATATTTATTTCTATTTCCTAGTTAACACTAAGTACAAATACAGCTGTCGAAAATGTTACTAAAGTACCTTCTGGCAGGAAATATATTAGCTGAGGGGGGTTGCATCCGCTAGTTGGAGATGCTTTACTTGGTCATGTCACCCTAGGTTGTATCTTTATACGACACCACGTCTCATCTCCCATGGCAACCTGGTCGTGAAAACTTCCACCTTCTCGTAGTGTTTAAAAGAATGCTGTCCCATCCTGTTGGGATTTTGGACTTCAGAGAGATTTTCAGCACCAACTGAGGAGCATAATACTTGCAATAACCTAACCTTTTGTCACCACTTCATGTAGAACAGTCCTACTGCTTTGCGGAAAATCCTCATAGAGTTCCGAAATTATGAAACGGCGATTTTGTCTTACCACATCTTCCACATTTGCAACAAATTCGTCGTCCCAATATAGAATGGACAACAGCAGTTATAGAGCGTCCATAAACTCAATTTTAACAAGTTCGCCAGTCACAAAAGACGGCCGCCCACTTTGTTCTGAATGGATGTTGGGGCATCCATGTTGGAATTGCCGACACCAACATCAAACAGCACCTCTCAATGCCACTGCAGTAATCTCGCGATGAATTGAAGCGGCTTTTTTTTTAATTTATTTTTCTCTACAAAACCAATTACTACAAGTACCTTACACTTCTATTGCTGCATACATTTTACAAGCCTGCATTGGTGAAAGAAACAGCTGAATGCAATCTCACACTGACACTGCTCATGAATGATGAGACCGGAACTTACTTTCAGAGTTGCTGCCCTCACTCATCTAACCTAAAACTCCTAAAAGAAGATATGTATATTTAGTGCAATGGCTGTTGATAAGATCTTCACTTTTTTATACCGAACTACTTTTTAGACCTGCTATTTATGAAAAAGAATTAAATTTAAGATATTAAATTAAGACAATGTGTGAAATTCCGTACCTAATTTATTTTTACTTTCTCTACTACGTATAGTAAGTAGGGGAAGTATTGTATTCCACCCAAAAATTCGAAACCGAGATTTTACCGGAAATACATGTTTTGAGACCCTCTGAATCCAAAAAAAGCATTTTTGGAAACATGTCCGTGTGTGTGTGTGTGTGTGTGTCTGTGAACAGCATAACTCAGAAACGAACAGTCGGATAAACACCAAACTTGGTATTTACGTTCAGTATCTTCCAAGGATGCGACACGAAGGTTTTCAAGAAAATCCCCACCCCATAGTACCCTTTACATGGAACATTTTTTGAAATTTTTAATTTTCTCAAAAATGGCTCTAACGATTTTGATTAAAATATCATATGTTTAAGATATTTTTATGACAAATAAAATGTATATCTTGAATTTCCTGGGAATGTCTCCAAAAGTATTCTTTATTGTGAACGACTTTTGCATAACTCGTAAACCATAAGAGATAGACAAAATTTTACTACACAAAAAATGTAGATCGCGTTAAAATACACAATTTATGTCATATACATTTTTTTGTTGAGTGTACCATTTTCGAGATATTACTTGTTATTCCCTTAAATTTTTCAATACTTTTCTCAAATGGGAATTCGTTATTCATTTTTTTTTTTGTCTTGGATATGCAAAGAGTATTAATCTGTGGGAAAGGGAATGGTGCTGCACCTAGCAACCAGCTATTAAGAGATATGTATGTGCTTAAAGGCTAGTGTATTTCCATATTGCCCTTGTAAATATACATTCCCCTTACATCTACAAGAAAATTAGCAATAAGATAGAGTCTGCATATGTTTATTTTGATTAACATGAAGTAGATGGAGAATAAGCGTTTGTAAAAATAGTTTGTACAAGAGTAGAGAAAGTCATGTGAGTGTAACACATCAGATTTTTTAATAAGTTACAGATTTTCAGTGCTGTTAGGGGCTGAGAATATGAAGGAGAATATTTATGCATCAGTAAACAAATTACAAAAAGATTTTAAAAAAATACAAATTAGATAAATAATTTGTATCTCAAGTATGGTTTATAAGTTGAACATTTAGATATTAAACACAGTTTAAAACTTGGATATTTATTGAGTACGAATTCAAAAGTACACCTTCCCGGTAATATTCATGTTAGAATATACATAAGCAAATCTAAATACTCTTACAATCTGACAAAAGGACACTTCCATGCTGGCTACTCTGTGCACTACAGAACAACAAACGGCTGTCCTCTTTTCTGTAACTTTCGTGGCCTTTGTTATTTAATACATGGCTAATGACCATTATAGTTCTTGTACATTGTTAGTTAGCTAAAGCTGATAGTGCAGCATATCATTTTCAAGCATGTAAAGAAACCCACAGTGCATGAAATGCGCCAAGAGTGATAAACGCATGCTCAGATCTGCAAACACTGAAGTAATACACTACACCAAATACACGGTAATTATAATTAGTGCAAATCCAAATAAAAGAGTATCCTTTAGGGAATACTTAAGAATTCACTTTTTAATGGTTTCAAAACTAGCGCCAATATGCATTATATTTATTTTCTACAGTTTGAAGAACTATTCAGAGATGGCTCTGTAGTTCGAAACCTTCATTTGTTTTTTCTATGGGCTATTGAAAAGTAAATAAAAATATTGTGAATTGTTTATGGGTGCAAAATTCGGTTAAGTTTGTAAATGGGTTTATCGTGGAACGGACCTTGTACCAATACATCACAGATTTATAGGGAAATTTAAGTATCATAAAGTTACGATAAAGATAAATGCGAACCGAACAGATGCTTCTGAAAATAAGATACATTCGACTGCATAGCTCTTGACAGCAGTGAGGAATACATGACCTGAACTTTGTTCAAAAAATAAGTAAGTGTTACATTGAGACGCAGAAACTGACATTGTTTCAATTAACAATGTGAGTCCGTAGCAAGTAAAGTCATATTTTAATGCTTTAAACTTACCGTTTACACCGGCGGGTGGACTAACCTCACACATTGATTTTTTGGGGGTTAGGTTGTTTATTTACTAACAGTGGTAAGTAAAGTTTCTGGGGATATTATTGTGTTCATATAATTATCCGCTGTATTGGTGTAACAAATTTATGAAGACGCAAAAATAAACATTGTGTGTACCTCTCTGAATGCTATTTTATTCTTGCTTTCAACGATTTTATATACGCTTAACGGTGTGTTTTAGTTTAAAACGACTTAGGAAACAAGGGTAGGCCGTCAAGTTGTGGTGAGCTTAAGTAAAATCTCTGGATACAGTTATTTCTGAATTTGGCTAAATTGTCATAATAGTAGGCATATCAAACTCACATTGTAGTCAGCTGGAGCATTGTACAGCACTATGATTCCTAAAACTTCAATATGATGTCATATTTTTACCTGGATAGATAATTTAGAAACCTGATGTTGACATTCCATTAATTCTATCCAGTGTTCATAAATTAAGTTAGCAAGCTATTGCTTACAAATGTAGGACTTAATTTGTGTTATTGGGACTGATAAGCTGTTGGCATATAGAAGTGCCTAAAGAAACAGTTTTTTTTTTATATAAAGTGTTTCTTAGTTTTGATGGTTAATAATAGTTTGCAAAACTTTGATAATACTAACTTTCCATGAAGCTTAAACCTGTTGTTAACTTTGTCATGATGTTTGTTAAAATTCCATTATTTATATAGGCAGCTCTTCCTGTGAAGTCCATGGGACTTATTGATGATGAACTCCAGGAAGTCAGAAAGCTCTGTCAGCACTTGGTTGCAGGAAGTAAGCTTGTGTCCTGCGTCCAGACGATGGTCCGTGTGGAAATAAGGTAAAGTCACAGTTTAATAAAACAATCTTAAAGCTGTAATGAAGGCAAATGCATCTGTTTGACAGCCAGAGTGAAGGTAATGCTCTTAAAGGTTAATTGTAAACTGCTTTAGCAGACAACATAGTGTTTTTATAAATGATGTGAAAATACAGAAAGGATTAAGAATGATTTAGGCAGTTCAATCTCAGTGCAAACTGGTTCCCCCATTTGTTATTATTTATAAAAGACTCCTTTCCACAGGTACAACATTCTTATAATGTTTTGTGTAAGCATTGGTCAAAGTTTCGTTTCATTACAGGTCCATTCTTTGAGTGTTTCCGAGCATTTCTATAGACTTCATTAATGATGTATGCCAAATTAGCCATAGATAGCATTTAATCATCTTTCCCAAAGTGACTATCATTTTAAAACTAGCATAATGCATTAACAAATGTGCATGCGAACATGCAAGAAATTTTTGAGAACTCCATGGCACTGATAGGACTAAATCTAAACCAGTCCATTAGCACTATACCTTTTTCACTATAAGCTGAAAGGAGAAGTAAACAAAACTTAAATGTATCACTCCACCGAGCACATGGCAACACCATGTGGAGGATGACGGGAACTAAACACCCATGAGAGGAAATTGCTTCAGACAGAATGCGAATACAGTATATTGTGCAGTTTGGGAATCATTAGCTTTTAAATATTGTATGTCTTATTTCTATACTTTGCCTTACATCCTAAACTTCTTACACATAATATTGAGATTAGACAAATAAAAGTTGTACCTGAACAGTTCAGCATCTGTGATTAAAGGTACTGAATTAAACTGTTCTTAACTTCAGGCTTTTAGAAATCGTTCATTTAAGGCTAATATCAGTATACCACTTTTGCTTTAAGCTTTTATGAGTCAAGTTAAAAACAAAACAGAAAACAAATGCGACCCAAGCTATCCGAGCAACAATTCTGCATCACTAACAAAGAAGTTCAATTATTGTTAAACAATGGCCAGCCATATTCATTGTTGATTAAAGGTGGGTACTTTTCACAGAATTTGTTAAAAGCATTTAACAGAATTGTCTTCTTTCCATTTCCCGCATTTACTTTTCCACAGTGGCAGAGGATTCACAGCCAGAAACCGGAATCAAACTGCAGCACTAGCAAATAGCCTCTTAAACCCAATGCTATAATGGCTCATTTAGTTTTAGGTGAATTTGAACAAACGCATTTAGTTTCATAAATTGAACTGTTACAATAATGAGTTTTTTAAATTTCTCTGCACAAGAATATCCACAAAATGTTACGATCTGAACAGAACTGTTTTTTGTAGAGGAAGAGACGACATGCTAAGCGGGAAGAGTTGTAGTTTGCCCACCAGCCAATGAGGTGCTGTCTTGTCACTTGGTTTTGTTTACTTCTCCTTTCAGCTTATAGTGAAAAAGGTATAAGTGCATGTCTGTATCCCCAATGATATATTACTTTCTCTACTACGTATAGTAAGTAGGGGAAGTATTGCATTCCACCCAAAAATTCGATACCGAGATTTCACCGGAAATACATGTTTTGAGACCTCCTGAATCCAAAAAAAGGATTTTTGGAAACATGTCCGTGTGTGTGTCTGTGTGTCTGTGAACAGCATAACTCAAAAACGAACATTCGGATAAGCACCAAACTTGGTATTTAGGTTAAGTATCTTCCAGAGATGCGACACGAAGGTTTTCAAGAAAATCCCCCCACCCCGGACTACCCTTTACATGGAAGATTTTTCAAAAATTTTAATTTTCTCAAAAATGGCTCTAACGATTTTGATGAAAATATCATATGTTTAAGATATTCTCATGAGAAATGAAATGTATATCTCGAATTTTCTGGGAATGTCTCCAAAAGTATTCATTGTGAACGACTTTTGCATAACTGGTAAACCATAAGAGATAGACAAAATTTTACTATACAAAAAATGTAGATCGCGTTAAAATACACAACTTATGTCATATACATTTCTTTTGTTCGGTGAACCGTTTTCAAGATATTGCTTGTTATTTCCTTAAATTTTCCAATACTTATACTTTTTCTCATATGCGTTATTCATTTTTTTTATGTCCTGGACATGCAAAGAGAATGGAATGCACCACATAGCAACCAGCGTTAAAATATTTGACTATCCCTTAAAAGCTACCATATTTCCCTTGCATCTACAAGAAAATTACCAATAAGATTGACATCTCGATATCTCGATTAACATGAAGCATATGGAGAATAGGCGTTTGTAAAATTAGATTGTACAAGAGTAGAGAAAGTCATGTGAGTGTAACACATCAGATTTTTTTTAGTCAAATTGTACTCCTAATTACACCATTTGCACCTCTAGTTTCAACAATGATGAAAGAAACAATCATATTTGTTAGTAATTCTTGAATTTTGTTTATTTTTTAACTACAGGAAGACAGAGTATAAACATATTATAGTATGCATTCAATTTCCTGCCAATTATCCGTCATCACCATTGCTAATTGAGCTGAAGAGTAAAACATTGTCGAGCAAGTTGCTGGATGGACTAACAAGTGTTTGTGAACAAGAAGCTAAGAAAATTCTTGGTAAACCACAAGTGAGTAAAAATAAATACTCAGCAGCATTAATAAAAGATACAAGTTTAACATATCAAATCATTATTTATTCCCCATTCAAATCTTACGAGATTTAGCTGTGATTTAGTCTTATGTTTAAGTGTAGAATATACTCATATCTAATAAATAGGTATAATATAACATAACTTTAGTGCAATATGTGTCATCTGTGTATTACAGTATATTACTTACTCAGTAATGGTACTATGGTTAATTCCATAAACAATGTCAACTGCATAAAACGAAGATCGCAAAATGTCACCAAAGTTGCAAATTGATTCCAGTTGGCAATAACATGTAACCCTCTGCTTGTCTTAAACTATTACCTTGCCATTATATTATTCATTATATCATGTACTATATTTGAAGCTATTAGAATACTCTTAGTTACTAATAGTAAGCAGTCCCTGCTTCCAGTTTTAGCTATTATCTTTCTAAGCAAAAAGGAAAAGAGGAAATCTTTAACACTTTAAGGCCGGTTCACAACAACCAAGAACAGTAACCAGAACGAGAATGACAAAGTTCAATATGTGTATTTTAATGGGGGCATTCACTATTACAGGAAGCTTTCCCGGCCCCCGAGAATGGTAAAAAAGACTTGGTCAGTTTTAATTTTCTCATTCTCGGGCATGGCATACTAGATCTATATTGTGCATATTAGACATTTTCTGTAGAGGTTATTCTGGATGGCCATGACATGAAACAGCAGCTGATAGTGTTCTCTCTAGTCACAAGCTGGAAACACCAACCTGGAAGAAATTCTAGCATATGTGTGTCCTAACCTCAGAAACTAAATTGAGTTTTTATTTATGGATGCTCTTTAACTGCTGTGGTTCTTAGTGTCCCATTCTATATTGGGCGTGAAAGACCAGTAATTTTGCTCAGAGGCCTCTTTATCAGGTTGAGGTTCTTTTACATGCCATAAATCTATGACACGGGACCACCGGCTTTACTTCCTTTCCGAAGGAAGCCATGCTAAGCATTTTTACGCCCGAAAAAATCCATCTTCTTCTGTCAGATTTGAACTTACAACCTCGGGAATTAGAGGCTAACATGGTAACCACTACACCACGGAGGAGGACCCTAACCTCAGATCCTGACACCTGCAGATCTGTAGTGTGTTGGTGCTTCTAGTGAAAGATTATCTATAGTTTGTTTTTGCTATTGCCTCAAAACAGTAGCAAAAACTATAAAGAACAGCTAAAACAGGTAGAAATTAACAAAGAACAAACAACTGTAATGTATACCATTGAGTAAAGGAGTGAAAGCTTGGTACAACTAGAGGAATTGGAAATGTAATGGATTTGCATTTAGATAATGTTTACTGTATTGAATTTTGACATTGCCTAATCTGCCTTATTTTGGCTGAATTGGTAGCAGGTGAGGAAACATCATTGGTCAGTTAAAAACAAATGAAATACTAATGCGCAAAATGACTTTACACTTTGTGATCGATATGCGTTCCTGTTCTCATTACTGGGTTATTATGAACCAAAATCTGTATGTTGCATTGTTTACCATTCTCATTTCTGTTTTCGTTACCATTCTCAGGTTATTGTCAACCAGCCTTTATTGTTCATTCAATGTAAATGAAACACATTGACTTTTTCCCCACAGAAACTAAACTACACTTAATGAGTTTATTATTTAAGCTGTAATTACCATTTAATATATGTTGACTAGGTTTTAATGTTGTTTGTTAACCGCCAGCAGTATTCTATGCAGCTCTGATCACTCTATTTATCTCTCCCTATAGACAGTTGGACAGACAGACATACTTTATTCGTCATATACATTTACATAATTAAGTCAAAATATGCTACCATTTCCTTCGCAATGATCATGTAGGCAGTGGCAGCACTGTATCAACAACATTAGTGCAGACATTCAGGGTTTCCCGGTTTTGCTTTATTAAGTTGGTACCTCAAATTGCAAATTTTACTCATTATAATTACTGAAGAGTCAAGTTTACACTGAATTGCACAGAAGGAAGAAACATTCAATTCCATGGCACATATACTCGTAATCATACCTCTAAACAAAATTGAGTACAATGAAGAATATACATAAATAGTAAAATCTGCGGAAAGAAGTGGGTGACAAGAAAATTTGGAAATTCAACAAACAAAAACACAAAGGTAATTATAACCTCATCTTCCAAAACAAGAAAAGAAGAACTCAGAAAATTTTATATATCACCCAAGAGTTTTTCATAAATTTTAAAAGATATTCAATAATTTCAAAATTACTTTGGCACATTATAACAATTACAACGTTAGAAATATTTAAGAATCAAAGAAAATTTACTACACACCACCAGAGGAAAAAACAGCAACCTACCAGATACATTGCTCTGACTGCAATAAATCCTATATTGAAAGAATAAACAGAAATCCAGCCACCCACTTCAAAAAAACTTAAGAGAAATGTTAAATAGAAACAGATTGATAAATGCATAGTGCGGCTCATTTCTGGCACAATAATCATGACATCAAACAACAGGAAATTTGAAGAGGGTTCACTAAGTACCCATGATAGGAATGAAGATGCCATGTTTTTAACATATGTCTCTGTCTCAACGATGACCTCCTCATTTGATCTAAATCATGTTTGGGAACAAGAAGAAATTGCAGGAGCCAGATCAGGCAAATATGGGGATGCAGCAGCAATTCAAAATGCAATTCATCCCGTTTGGCAGTGGCAACTCTGGATTAATCTGCTGGTGTGTTGTGGTAAAACAATGCTTTTTCGCCAAATGGGGCAATGTTTCCTTCAACTTCTTGTCAAATTGATCCAATTATTCACTGTAATACTGTCCAGTGATTGTTTTTTCTTTTCCTAAAAAGTAAATGAGTATGGAGCCTTTCGCATCCCAAAAAATTGTCACCATTACTTTTCCCCAATGGAACAGTCTTTGCCTACTTCGGAGCAGATTCACCAGAAACAGCCCATTGTTTTGATTGTTGTTTGGTTTCCAGAGTATGATGAATCCAGATTTTATCGACGATGACAACTTGACGCCAAAAGTCCTTCAGATTTCACTTAAATTGCTCCAAACAGCTTCAAAGTTGTCCAATGGGTCCATAACCTTATCATGCAAAATATGAATTGCCATTCCCATCAACACATCTGTGGCCTGTGCCTTTTCACCAACGTTTGTTCAACATCAGCAAGAATCATATCGTGGACTTTTTCAATGATTTCCTTGGTAACCACATCTATCGGACGTCCTGGGTGTTCCTCATCAAAAATGGATGTTTGACCACATTTAAAATTGTTGAACCAATATCCAACTGTTATCATAGATGGTGAAAGGTTCCCATAAACAACATCCAATTTCACTTTTATCTCCTCCCAACTTTTCCCATCCAAAAGTAAAAAGTGAATTATTGAACGATACTGCACTTTTTCATTTTAGCGAAAACACGTTGAATGACTAACTGAAATGCTTGTCAAATCCAAACTAACATATGAATAAGTACCAGATTTGTTTTGGCGACATCTAACAAATAACAATGATAATATCAACTTGCCTTAGCAACTCCATGTGTTTTGAAACATGGATACTTTTTGAACCGCCCTTGTACTGACAGCTGTCTAAAAACCAAAGTAACTGGACATCTGGAAAACATATGCATTAAGAAATATAGAGCGAGATGACTCTGGGGTAACATGTGAAGCTCGTATTCAGGAGGTCCTAGTTTTGATTCCTGTTGGGCTGGCTGGTTTTATCATAGTTTTCTCTGGTCAGTAGACAAATGATAAAACATTGATTAGCCTCAAGGAGATCCACATATAGACTCCTGGAGTCCTTTATGCCTCTTAGCCTGGACATTTAATTAAATCCATTAAAAGAGACCACGTCTTTGATATCTACCCTTCTTATATCCTCAAGTTTCAAGAAAAAGGAGCCTAAGGATACATATCTATGCATGGTGAAACCTTTGCATTCGCATGGTATATGCTGGGAGGTTTCGTATTCACTACCACATTTCCTGTACATAGGTTCTTAAGTAAGTCCCATTTTGTATAAGTATTGTAGCCTGTAAAATAATTTACAACACCTCTGAGCTTAGATGTAGTTAGATTCTAAAGAATCTCGGTCTGTTTGTTGCCTGGCCCCGAAAAAGTTAATGGGTTGTATGTGGTTCCTCTTCTGCCACAGATTTCCTGTCCAGAATTTCCTGTCATCTTTTACACCCTTCATATATTTCAGGTTGGACTAGATAACAGCATTTGGTGCATTGCAACAGGACAGTGGAGTTTGCGCTGTGAAAGGATTTCTCCCTGGGACTTTGTCGGCCGGCTGGTGCTTCTTCCTGGGGGGCTCATTTTTGGGACCCCTGAGTTGATGGCACAGATAGGCTCACAGTGGCATCAGGATTAGTGTCATCCATCCTTTATTGTGCATGTTGTTGTTTGCATCTAGTCATCCCTCGAGTCTCCCCTTCATTACTACCTCCAAAATTAAATTGAGTTTTATTTATGGATACTCTCCCGCAACCTCGGGAATTAGAGGCTAGCATGGTAACCACTACACCACGGAGGACAACATCCCTTCGTAAGACAAAGGGCCTACTAGTGGCCTATGTGCAGTGGTGAGTTCCAGTGGCTGGGAGCCTCTTCCATCTGACTATCAAAATAACATGGACGAACCTAATGAACTTTGAAAACTCCTGAAGATAGCAACCACCTCTTCAAGTTCATCAGAAAACCACCAAACTACAACGTAGATAGTTTTAGAAGTCCCCAACAGTCAACAAGTAGCTGATAATGTGGACCATTGGTCCAGGAAACATGCCCTATGTTAAAAGTCAGTAGATGAAACAAGAATGGGTGTACAGTTGACTCTTCAGTAATTTAGCGTATTTACAAAATATATAAACTTTATTAAGTTCTTGGTTATCTTTTCAGAATAATTTAAATGCTGTATGTGTACAGAAATCTTAAACCTCGTTCTCATAGCCAGCTAGTACTGAACATTTTGTATTTTTGCAGGTTTTGACAATATTAAAATTTTTGAGGAATTTCATTGATGAAAATCCTCTGTCATGCTGTTATGAAGAAATAGCAAATCTTAAAAGACAATTAGGTGAAACTGATGAGTTGAGACTGAAGCAGAAGTCCTCCTCAATATATTTGAAAGTAGTACAGAGTGGATATCTCTTCCAAACTAAAGTAATCGTTCCAGACGACTACCCTATTAAGCCAGTCAGGTAAACAAATTGCTAGTTTTTGAAGGATAATTCTTTGAGGTTGCTTTTGTTAGTTGTTTTTTCTTTAAATCTTAATGATGTTAACAAGTATTTTTAGATAATTATTGTTGCTCAGTACCAGCCATTTATCACAGTATTTAATCCCATGGAACAGTTCTTAAATAACTTTGGTTTACTGAAGCATGTGCTTATATGCATGCAAACCTCATTCCTAAACTAAACATAAAATGTAACATGCGTGCAAAAGCAGATGCTAGTAGTCTACACATTTAGTTTACTATAAGTAGGTGTTTAAAGTGATGAATTTATCTTAATCTAAAACTCCTAGAAGAATAACATCCTTAATATAAAAGAAACTGTGTTCCAGTCCTTAAGGACTGCTTTAGACAAAAAAATTTGCAGATTCTTGAAATGTAAATTTGTCCAAGTTCTGCTTAGCTCTGGTAGATTCACTCTCTCATGTATGCATTTAGTATTCCACTCAAAAATTCAATACCGAGATTTCACCGGAAATACATGTTTTGAGGCCTCCTGAATCCAAAAGAAAAGTACTTTTGGAAACATGCCTGTGTGTCTGTGAACAGCATAACTCAGAAACGAACAGTTGGATAAACACCAAACTTGGTATTTAGGTTCAGTATCTTACAGAGATGTGACACAAAGGTTTTCAAGAAAATCCCCCCACCCCAGATTACCCTTTACATGAAACATTTTTCGAAAATTTTAATTTTCTCAACGATTTTGATTAAAATATCGTATATTTAAGATACTTTCATGACAAATAAAATGTATATCTTGAATTTTCTGGGAATGTCTCCAAAAGTATTCTTTATTGTGAACGACTTTTGCATAACTGGTAAACCATAAGAGATAGACAAAATTTTACTACACAAAAAATGTAGATCGCATTAAAATACACAATTTATGTAATATACGTTTTTTTTGTTGAGTGAACCATTTTCGAGATATTGCTTGTTATTCCCTTAAATTTTCCAATTATTATACTTTTTCTCAAATGGGAATTCGTTATTCCTTTTTTTTTTTTGTCCTGGTAATGCAAAGAGAATGGAATACTCCACATAGCAACCAGCGCTTAAAATATTTGACTATCGCTTAAAGCTTACCAATTCCCCTTGCATCTACAAGAAAATTAGCAATAAGATTAACATCTCGATTAACATGAAGCATATAGAGAATAAGCGTTTGTAAAAATAGTTTATACAAGAGTAGAGAAAGTCATGTGAGTGTAACATCAGATTTTTCTTTTAAACAACATCCATTCTTACAGGCCATCACAGGCGATGGATACTGATGTTACATGAAATGAAATAGGAAACAAAATTAAAACATCCTAGGGTATCTCCCTGACATTTGTTAGTTACAAGGATTGAGGAAAACCGGGGAAAAAAAATCAGGACAGAGAGGATGTCCTGGTAGGATTCAAAATGCAGACTACCTGTTTACGAGTCTGTGCCTTAATGACCTCAACCAACCACGTTGGTCAGCAATTAGATCATAGTGTCATCATCAGTGATATAGTGTTCTCCATGTCAAATCTGTGCTAATAACTGAGGGGTTATAATTAGTATCTACTACTATTATATGGTGTTTATAGCCTCTGTTGGGCATTAGCCTCCCTCAATATTTGCCTCCTCTCTTCTCTGTCTTCTGCTGTCTGTCTCCACTCTTAGACTCGCAGCATCTGTAAGGCGTCTCTTTGTATTGCATCCTACCATTGGTTTTTTGGCAAGTGCACCTGTTTTGAGGAGGGTTCTTATATTCCATGTACCAAAGATTATTTCCTTTTCCTTAGCTTGAGGTCGATTACTATTGATCCTTTCTTTCAAGGCTTGATTAAGGGTTTTTTTTAACAATAATGTTTTCCCAGGTTAGGTTGTTAGCCTAGCATCCAGCCTGGAGGACTGGACTCCTATTTACAAGGGTGGTCTGAAAAGTTTCTGACCTCAACATGAAGATGGCAGCACTCTTAAATAAAAGCTAGTGAATTTCGTTGTTCATCTGTTGACAGTTACTCACCAAAGTTTCAGCCATTTTGGATGCTCAGTTGTTATGTAACAGTCGTTTGAATGAGGTGATGTGAGTGTTTTTATGAAAATGGACAAAATCGAGTATCGAGCTGTCATTAAATATTTGTTTTTGAAAGGCAATACACCTACACAAATCAAAGATGAGTTGGATTCTGTGTATGGGGACTCTGCACCATCATTTACCACAGTGAAATTTTGGGCAGCAGTATTTAAACGTGACCGTAAGAGCTTGGAAGACGATGAATGTTCGGGATGTCCAAAAGTTGCAACTACTGACACAAACATCGCCAAAGTTCACCAAATGGTCCTTGACGACCGCCGAATTAAAGTGAGAGAGATAGCAGAGGCTATGAACATGTCAAAAGAACGTGTTTGTCACATATTAAATCAACATTTAGACATGAGAAAGCTGTCCGCGCATTGGGTGCCGCATTTGCTCACGTTTGACCAAAAACGTGTTCAAATGAACACTTCCAACGCTCTGTTGGTGCAGTTTTGGTGCCGATTAATTACTGTAGATGAAACTTGGATACACCATTATGCGCCCAAAACAAAAATACAGTCTAAACAGTGGACTGCAAAGGGGGAACAGGCTCCAAAAAAAGCAAAAACTGTTTTTACGGCTGGGAAAGTGATGGTGACTGTTTTTTGGGATAGTCATGGAGTTATTTTAATTGATTATCTTCAAAAAGGAACATACTACACATCATTACTTGACAAGCTGAAGGCAGAACTTGCGGGAAAACGGCCACATTTGCAGAAAAAGAAAATCCTGTTTCACCAGACAACATCTCAGTGGTTACAATGGCGAAAATCCACGAATTACGGTTTGAATGCTTGATGACCATCCGCCTTACTCACCAGATCTAGCCGCAAGCGACTTCTTTTTGTTCCCTCATCTGAAAATTGCGCTCGGAGGACAGAGATTTTCCTCAAATGAAGAGGCAATCACCTTCGTGAACAATTATTTTGCAGAGAAAAATGCAGAGTACTATTTGGACGGGTTACAGAGATGGGAGCATCGCTGGGAGAAGTGTGTAGAGTTACAAGGAGACTATGTTGAAAAATAAAAAAAAAAATTCTGAAAAAATGTCTTGTATCTTTATTAGGTCGGAAACTTTTCAGACCACCCTCGTATGTTCCCAAAGTCAGGGTGGCTCAGCTATATTCTCAAGCATTTTAGTCCATTTTAGTTACCTTCTACGACACGTGTGAACTAGGTTGGGACTATTCTTTACTCCTGATCATTACACAGGGAATAAGTAGGTGTGAAATACCAATCCAAACCTTGCCCATAAATATCTCTCTCCCTCACTCAATCATAAATGCAATGTGTATAACTCACGGTAATACAATTTTCAATTGCTAAGGAGTGTGTGATTATACATGCATGCTCACAGAAACACTGAAGTACTCTTGTAAATATCAATTAACTTTATAATGGATGTGTAAATGAAGCATGAATGCCTTATCATTCAAATATATTTTATCCATTTATAGTAGATTATGAAACAAGGGGTAAAAGTAGGGCTTTATTTTGCAAGTAGGAATGTTTAGCAATCCTACAAGCAAAATAAAACCACTTTTAACACACACATACTTTTTCTAGACAGTGCTCAAATTTGTAAAATATCAATAAAATAATATTAACTAACAGATATCACATTTACAATGCATTTTTAAACAAGAAAAATTACGTTAAAAAAGCGAGATGTCAGATGTTTTGTTGATTTGTTAGCAGTCATTTTCAGTGAAATTATTTTCACCATGTTTTGCCTTACACCAGGCAATGAAGTGATTAAATGCTATATTATATTGCTTTCTGGATTTTTTGGGGTAAGTACTTCTAGTGTTATTCTTTCTGCTGCTCCTGCAATTTCCCTTCCATTTCAGTTTGTTCTGAATTCATCATTTCCGCTGTTTAATCTTTATCTAGGTTAGATAAAAGAATAGCATTTTAGATCAAAGAAAGCTGCCAATATAATGTATAGGTTAACTCAATAATGAATTGCAATAAATTGAAGTATGACTATTTGTATTGTGAACAGATAATGCAAGCGCCACGAGAAATTAGTCATGTAAAAAGCCATAAAACCTAATCAAACCAAGTTGAGTTATTAGACATGTGATTGGACATCAAACTAAAGTTGGTCATAATGCAGATTATTGCACTAGTGCGATAATCTAAAGCTTTTAGTCATGTGCGCTGTATTAGGAAGTTTTACTTTTAGGCCTTGCTGTCTAAAAAAAATATATTATGCTGTTGTATAATGAAGGTTTGAACCAACCCCTGTAATTACCAAAAATGTCATCAGAGTCCATGACCAGAGTAATATGTTTTACTCAGTGAAAACTTAGTAAGTGAAACTGAAGTATTCATCATCACAATTTCAATATGTTAAAAGGTTTCACTGTTTATAATCACTTTCAATAATTTAGTGTGTAAGAATAATATGAATTTCTATGTTTATATGCAATAAACATGCACTTGAAAATGAATATTACAGCTGTCCAGTTTTTCAACTGCCACTTCCCGCAGTTCTCACTGTCATCATTTTGTGCTGGTTCAACTTTCAATGGGACTTCACATAGTTCACGCTGTCACTTCACTAATGTGAATTAGTTGAATTTCCGTGTCGCATTTCTTTGTGATATAGCCTCTGCTTCCAGATGGTTCACGTGCTGGGGAGTCAAACACGAGACCTCTACAATCTCTCGCTCTGCAGTAGCACTCGCTACACATCATAGCAGTCATCACCAACTTGCTCGCAGGACGCATTTAGTGTTGCAGCAGAAATTTGCTCACCAATTGACTCAACTGACTCCTCTCTTGAGAACTCTAGCTTATGGAGCCAATGGAATCTTCCACAGAACACCCTAGAACTATCTGAACACACCTTCTGGAAGATTCTGGTTATCTACCAATAGCACTTCTGGGTTTATGCCGACTGCCTGGCACCGGCTTGCATAACTTTGGGTCATAGATACTCTGTTACAATATCTTGGCAAGACTTCCATGCTTTCCAGATTGGACCCACTTTCTAGTTGTTCCTGCCCCCACCCCCCGCCCTTTAGTATGTAATATAAGCTGACTACAAACCAGGGCAATTGTATCCCATAAGGATAGACATGTTTAACTTGAACCAACTGAATATGTGCACATGCATTTTCCATTGCTACTAGGAACAAGGTCACAGTAGTTTATGCTTTTCAATGTGAATCTGATAACATTTGAGTTCAGTTCAGGTTTTATGAATACTGTTCTATATTTAATTGTAAAGTGAATTATGTTTGTTACACATTTTCTGCTGCAGAATTGGTACAGTAAAAACTGTCTTCAACGGACCCCTTGTTAAATGGAAATCTGTCTTAAACAGAAATATTTCATGGTCCCATGCTAAATTTCCTTTATGAAATGGAAACTCTCTTACGTGGACAGTGGAACTCAAAGTACGGCTTTTAACGGAAACTTTCCAGTCCCAGAATGCAGAGTTTAGAAAAATTTCAGGCACCCTGTGAAAGTCTGCATTGTCGGCTCTAAGTACATGATGTTTAAGTTGAAACATGACCATTTTACTGCTACCTGACCAGTCTAGGAGGAGGGTGCATCCAAATATTGAAAAACCTGTCACACTCATCCTTCACTGCATAGTTAAGTTAACAATAAGCACGGTTGATTGTCTTTTATTGTTGTCTCTTCCCTTTCCATTTCCTGCTCTAATGACTGTCAGACAGTATAGAATACAGCTCTTAACAGTACACGTCTAAACTTACATAGGTGATGATTTAGTTCAGCAGTAGCCACCATGGCTTCAAAAACAACAGTTGTGCTAGATCTTAACACGAGAGTGAAAATGATTTATGCTAGTGAACGTGATAAATTGAGTGTAAAACAGATCATGAAGGTGTTCAACATAGGCAAAACTCAAGTTTATGAGATATTAAAGAAGAAAACAGAAATTCTGAAGCAGTGGGAAAATTGTGCTAATGGAAAAATAAAGGGAGAACTTAAGAAAACTGAAAACCAGGACATTTATGAAATAGTGTGGGAGTGGTTTGTTAGTATTAGACGCATAGTACAGGGATATGCTAAAAAAGTAGTTAAAAAACTGGGTAAGACTGAATTCAAAGCATCTAATGGATGGTTGGAGAGTTTCTGCAAAAGACATCTGATAGTTTTTGACAAACTTTGTGGTGAATCGAATGACATTAATATTGAAACCATCACTGATTGGATTACTAAACTACCTTCAATAATCGATGGATACGAATCTGAAAACATAGCAAATGGCAATAGTGTTGTTCTTCGACTTGTTACCGAATAACTCATTGTGTTTAGAAGTTGAGAATAGTTGTATGTTTAAGGTTTAATTTTTTTAATAGCCTAGGCCTACCTTCATTAAACGGAAGTTTTGAAGAAACATTCCTGGGTAAATATTTTGGGGCCCCTCTTCCCCAGAACTATACTCAGCGCTAATCAAGAAGATAATTGACAGTTACTAACCACGTGGCGGAAAGCTTTAAATGAATGGGAGCGGATGAATATGTCACAGCGGTCGTCATAGCAACCATTAGAAGGACCAATTACAACTAAGACGTTTCTATAGCAACGATAGACGCAAATGCGTTGTTGCGATATCGTAACACGTGATTAGCATGACGTGCCGGGCGAGCAACTGTTGCAGTAACATGAACTGAAGTCTTATCTTCTGCTGTGGCTGCAGTTATAAACAATTCCTCCTTTTAGCCCCAGCTTGCTTGTGTGTTTGTATCAGTTTAGAGATTGCCTGCGTACTGAAAAGTTCTTTTGCGTCCTATTTGTATGGTATTTGCCTTGCATTACGTGTATTTGAGTTCATGTATTTGTGTGTTGTGTGAGCATTTATAATTGTGCTTAATGGATATTTAACAATGTCCAAAAATAGTGACAAAGATAGCGTAGCCAAACGAAAAACTGGGCACACTCGGGAACCAAATAAGTCTATCAAGCGAGCAGCAGCAGCAATAACAGCGATGCAAGCGATTTGGAAATCAGTGGCATGTTTCCATTAAGATAAGCATCAATATTTCACAGGTATGTTTCTTCTGTTAATGCAGATCTTTACACTGATATATTCTTGCATGATCTATCCTCTGCACGTAGATTCATTATTTACAATTGTCTTCGTATACGAATATAAATAGTATCCGCTCTACAATGCAGGTGCAACCCAGTCTCCTTTGACACGCTCTCCACGTGGTCGCGATGAGCGGCAACGTCGCCTCTCTCATTCCGCGAAATGTCAATCACCTTCTTGATTGGCGCCAGGTATAATTAATCTCTTGTGAGTTTTATATTGGGATGAAAATTGAAAATTACTATATAAAAGACAAAGCCACATATCCTGGAAGAAATGAAAAAGTATTCACAACGGAATCCTCTTCTACCTTTGAACTATTAGGCCTGTGGCAGTTGAAGTTGCAATCTGTTTCCTTGGACAACGGAAAGATCTCTTCCCATTTGGACAATAGTGAAGTATGGCTTTTGGGATTCCACATATTTGTATATATGTGATGCAGATGATTTATCCATTTGTTCTGTAATGTTGTATGTGATTCATTACAGGTTCTAATTGCAATTCTTCCATTATTTCCTCATTATGTTTATGATCCCATTTGATATATCCTGCTGTGTATTTCATAAATTTCATTTCATTAGCAGTTATTCTGCTTTTATCTTTATTAATGTTCAAGCCTCACTGTTGTATAAAAGTACAGGTGTCATCAATGTCTTGCATAAATGGATTCTAGTATGTCTTTGTACTAAAGATTAATTATTCTCATTGTTTTGTTGTATTTAGAAATTTTCTGTGAAATGTCTGCTTCATCGTAAAAGAATGTGTATCTGGGATATGTAAATAAAATTAGTTGTCTCTGATACACATTATCCTTTTTCGATGCATTTATTTTATTTTTCACCAGGAAATAAAATGCAATACTCAGTATAAACTACAGAACATAATGGATAGGTTTTAAAGAGAAGGCCTTGCTTAGCACATTGACTTTGGTGATATGGTGTGCGCATGTGACTTGCACTCAAGTACATCTAAGGATTACATTTCTTCAGATTCTAGTACCTATTCTAGCACATCTGCAACCTGGGTATGAGATTGGAAAAAATACTTAGCATTTTCACCATTTTTAGTGTATCACGTAGTACGGTTATAAGCTGTTTTATTGCATCATTGGGTATGTGCCTATTTACTTCATTTTCTGTATAGAATATGAGGTGTGGCAATAAAGAAACCGGAGTGATTGTTGTGCTCATTTCTGGCTTCATCGATGACAAAGAGAAGAGTGGGGGAGTCCCAGCTTGTACAAAATTTCACGCTGCTGTGGTGGTTAGTCTAGCTGTGAGCCTTCTTAGAAACGGGTCATGTATCTGAGCTCCATGGTTTTATGCTACGATCTAAAGTAGAACGTGTTAACATCAAATTCCTCACAAAACTTGGAAAACCCCCACAGAAACTTACGATTTGTTGAAACAAGTTTATGGTGATCAGCGTCTACTTCGTATGCAAGTTTTCGAGTGGGTTAAGAGGTTCAAGAATGGTAGGGAAGACTCCGAAGACGATCTGAAATCGGGCCATCCTTCCCCTTTGAAAACTGAAGAGGATGTGGAGAAGGTCAGTAGAATTGTTCGAGAAGGGTGCCTGAAGGTCAGACTGTCAATCAAGTTTATTATACAACTGTTCTGAAGACCCTCCGTGAACATGTGCGACGAATGAGACCAGACCAGATCTCTGGAAGAATCGCTCTTAGATTCTTTATCAGGATAATGCGTGGGCCCATAATGCGATGTCTGTGAAGAGGTTTTTGGCGAAAAACGAGACTCCTCAACAGCATAACAGAAAAAGACTCGCAATACTGCTACCAACAGTGGAAAATTTGCATGGAGCGGTGCAGGGATTGGGGAGGGGACTACATTGAAGGGGACAACTTTTCAGCTGTGTAAGTTTTTTCAGTAAAGCGTTAGAGCATCAGTCGAGTCTATTTATTGCCATGCTTCGTATAAAACTGTGGGTGCTACAACTTATTTTCTCCAATAAAACATTGTATATTTTGACATATGGCACAAATAATAGGGTAATATGTATTTCTCAGTTTTTCACTTGTCTGAAAATGTATTTCCACAAATGCCCTTTAAAATCCAATTCATAATTGCTTAAAATAGACCAATAATGCCTGATTTCTTGGTGCTACAGGTGAATAAATGGCTGGGACTCAGAATTTTGAAATGCATTAACTTGTCTAGAGTAGTAAATATGTTAGCATCAAAAGAGTTTATAAGGGAGATTTTTCTTGAGGAAATAAAAATTTTAATTTAGTGTCCATTGTTTTGTTCCAATAACCTTATTTTTTTGAGGAAAACCTTTATAGTCACATGGTCCAAATTTTTTTGTTTAACTAACACCCAGTTGCTTAAACATACACAATATATTTTTTGTTGTATTTTGTAGGTTAGAAGATGTGGAAACAAATTTCCCACCATTATTTCATCGCTTCTTTATTGGCCAGTCCAAGGAGATTGCAAGACAGTGTGTTGAGCCGCCACTCAAGAAAGCAAAAAACCAGGCTCCATTCAAACCCTCTCCATCCCTCCAACGTGTTGTATCTTTCCTTATCACATCTGTTAAACAGATGCCACAGGAGCTATGCCAGATTTGTAAGAAAGAATGTCTCCCTGCAGATCCAAGCGTAAGTCAGAAAAAAGATGTGTATATTAAATATCCAATTTAAATCAGTGTATGCAGGAAGCTAATGAAATACAGGGTTTGCACAAATGATTATAGGGGTTTTAAACTTATAGTTTTTCTCTGCACTATACAATATAATTTTGACTCCTGGCTTAAACTGAAGTTAACTGTGGAAGTTTGAATTCTAAATTTGTAGATTTGTTTTGTAGCCTGGGTAATGAAATACACAAATCATAACAACTCACATGCAAAAAACTTTTTGTGTTTTGGAATTTGAGTCATAATTCAGTGGTTACAATTTGGCAGGTATATTGATTGATTTGAAAATGGGTGGCCCCTTTCTGGAGCTTTGCACATAGGCCAAAAGAAGGCCCATTGCCTCCCTTGGAATAAGGAATCTACTCAAGTCCCAAGGTACCAATAAAGGCAACCAAGCTCCTACTGTCCATTCCAAACCAGAGTGCCTTTCACTGAAAACAAACTCTTTGTATTATCCGCGCAAAAGTAGTTTGCAATCCCTGCCCCTAATGGCTGCTGTTCCCCTCTCACGTGCTTGTTGAACACTATTTAAATGTATAAAAACGTACCCTGCCTGAGAATTATAGTTCAAAATGCAATCTGAGGTAACAATCTATTTTACAAGTCTGTGGAAATGAACATATTACTTACGTTAATCATAATCCTCGGGCAAAGATGCAACACCCAAATCTGAATCCCCAGAAGATGATTCTGCTGCCATATTGGAATTAGAACTACTCTCCAAAAATAATGACAAGCTTATCCACAATTCCACAGCACTGTCGCACTTAAAACAAGTTCCCCATTTTATCCTCTTCTATGTTCTATTATGTCTGTTTATATTCCCTGCTCGCTTTGGTTATACTTCTCACTGAAACGCCTGTAAAATCCGATATTAGTTTCGCAATATGCACTAATGCAAGTGTCAGGTATTCTTCTAATAGTGAGTTGAATATATGAAGAGCTTATTTAAAGGTGAGTCGAAATTGTTACACTAACATCACTTAAGTTTACTCACTTAACATGTTTCGGGAAACCGTTGTTCCCATCCTCAGAAGGTTAACTCGACTGGCCCGTGTTGTTGGTGTTTCCGTTTTTTGGACTGGATCCTGTGGTGGCATCTTGTGGTGGAGAAATGTACTTCCAGAGAGGATTTGGTGGCGGCAAATCAAAATTCATTAGATGTGTGTTGTGTTTTAGAATGGTGATCTTCTCCCATGCATCTAATTCGGCTGCAAATTTGGCTGGTTTGACTAATGTAATATTGGGTTTGATGTTGTGATTAGTGATCCAAAAATGGTGTGAAACTGCAGATTTGTCCATTTGTTTGTATTTAATACATCTCATATGCTCCTTTAGCCTAGTTTCTAAGTTTCTTTTTGTCTTACCAATGTATACTTTATTGCAATCTGAACAATTGATTTTATAGATTCCAGCTTTTTTGTCTTGTGGAATGGGGTCTTTTAACTTGTTACAAAGTAATTTCTCTATGTTAAATTTGTTCTGTGGAGCTAGGCTGATGTTATGTTTCATGAAAATCTTCTTAAATTTGTGAAATGTTCCTGGGTGGTATGTGAATTTCTTGAACTTTAGTTCTTTATCTTGCTGGCTGAGATTAGTTGTGTTTCTGATGTGCATCTGTCGTTTGAATTTTGCAATTTTTTTGTCAATAGTTGCTTTGTTGTACCCATTATTTATTGCTGTGTCTACTATATGCTGGTATTCTAACTGGTATTCTTTTTTATTTAAGGGGGTATATACCAGTCTATGTGTTAGGCTGTTTAGTACTGCATGTTTGTGTGTGGTTGGATTGAAACTCTTATTTTTTATGTAATTAGTAGAGTGTGTTGGCTTCCTGTATATGCCAAAGGTTAGGTTCTTTTGTTCTCTGATGATTTTTAGGTCTAAAAATGGTAGCATGCCTTCTTTTTCTATTTCTATGGTGAATTTTATTGATTGGTTCTGTAGGTTTAGTAAGGCTAAGGAGTCTTGTATGAACCTATTAGGGACAACAGCGAAGATGTCGTCAACATATCTGTGCCAAACTTTAAACATGTATGGAAAGGAAGTTGTTATGTGTATTTCTAAGTAGCTCATAAATAAATCTGCCAAGAAGGGTGAAAGTGGGTTGCCCATGGTTAGACCAGTTGGTTGTTGATAGAACTTCTTATTGAAACTAAAACAATTTTGTCCAATGCATAAATTGGTAAGTTGTATGAGGTCTTCTATTTCTTCTTCAAGTAGGTTAGTCTGCTGTAGCCATTTCTTTAATTGACGCAGGAGTTGATCTGTAGGGACACTTGGAAATAGTGCAGTGACATCAAAGGAAACTAATCTGTCTTCTGGTTCGAGTTCCAGGGATTTTATCTTCTGTATTAAATCTTCTGAATTCATTATGTTTTTGCTGTTGAATTTTGGTAGTGAAGAGAATCTCTGTACTAACCATTTTGCCAGTTTGTAGGTAGGAGAATCAATATTGCTGACGATTGGTCTCATCTTATTACCCGGTTTGTGTATTTTAGGTAGAGCATACATTCTTGGTAAAATGGGGTGGTCTGGTTTTAATCTAGATTTATCAGTGTCTGTTATAGTTTTGCTTTCCTGGATGGTTTGATTGAAGGCTTTTAAATGTGATTTTAATGGGTCTTCTTGAATTTGTATGTAATTTTCTTGTTGCAGCATATTTTCTACTCTGGTAATATAATCATCTTTTTGAAGTACAACTAGTTTATTTCCCTTGTCAGCTTTTGTGTATACTACTGGTTTTGATTTTAATGTTTTGATCACATGTTTGGTTGGGAAATTGTTATGTTTATCTGCTTGTATTTCTTGGAGAACTATTTCACATTCTTTTTTTATAGTGGTTTTACTATTTTCATTTAGGTTGTAAGTAGCAATCTCAATGTCTGCGACTATTTCATCGGTTGTTTTTGTGTAGCCAACACATGTTTTTAGGCCAAGGTTTAATACCGATAATTCTGCTTTGGTGAAAGTTACATTTGAAAGATTAATTACGTCAGAGTATGGCGTCGTTTTTTCATTTTTTAGGTTAGGTTTATATGAATGTTGCTTCCGGCGTAGTATGTCTAGTTTTTTCTTTAATTTCAGCGTTTTTGTTTTCATCCTGTAGCTAAGAATAGTGAGGAATTTTGATTGCATGTTTTGCCAAAGTGGATAGCCGAGTGTGTCCGTTAATTTAAGGTGAAGAGCATATAATTCCAGTTCCAATTTTTGTAATTTTGCGTAGTGGTTGTTTCTCTCAATTATTATTACTTTTTTATCGGCTGATGTTTGGTGTTTGCTGTTTTTGTCGTATTTTACAATTCTCCTTACAAACTTTGGTGTGACTTTGTTTTGTATGCATAGGTTTAAAAAACGGATGTCCGCAAATGTGTTTTTTCTTTTTTCTTCAATTTTTTGGTATCTTTTGATGTCACTTTTTATTCCACTGAAATCTGTATTGAAATTTAGGGTTTCTAATCTTACCTTGTTTTTTGCCATGACTTGCATCTTTTCTACGTGGTGGCCAATTATAAATTTTGCTTCTTGTGACTTGTTGGTCATAATTACGTATGTATTGTAATGAAAAGAAGCTAGAAACAGTGATGTGTATTGAATTTATTTAAAGGTGAGTCGAAATTGTTACACTAACATCACTTAAGTTTACTCACTTAACATGTTTCGGGAAACCGTTGTTCCCATCCTCAGAAGGTTAACTCGACTGGCCCATGTTGTTGGTGTTTCCGTTTTTTGGACTGGATCCTGTGGTGGCATCTTGTGGTGGAGAAATGTACTTCCAGAGAGGATTTGGTGGCGGCAAATCAAAATTCATTAGATGTGTGTTGTGTTTTAGAATGGTGATCTTCTCCCATGCATCTAATTCGGCTTCACATGAAGTAAACACACATACACAAACATAAATACACAAACATTATAAGTAATACACTCGCAAATTGGCTACCACAACGTGGGGCTATAATAATGTTAAATAAACAACATAAATACCGTTACAGTTTACATCAGAGGGAACTCTGGTTTGGAATGGACAATAGGTTCAATTCCTTTAGTATCCTCCAGCTTCAAAGCTGTAATCCCAGAGAAATCATCCTCTGCTGTGCATATGCCATACTTACAGAGAATGTGCATGGAGGCTTCATCCTCCTCTCCATACTTCTTATGCAATGGGTATTCAATCAAACCCATTGTGTGTGGATGCCTGCGAAGAGAATTGCACTCAGTGTATATACCTACCACAACCCTTATTCTCTCCCTACTGAGGGTCATGAAGACCTTTTTATACCCTTCCACAGACCCGATGATCAACTCATCTCTCTGCCTGGCGACAGTAAAACTCCTCTAAAGCCCAAAGTGCAACTGGTTAGTCCAAAGCGCTATGTCAGTTCTCGGAGTTTGAATGGATATCCCAAAGAAGGGTTCCAGACCAATAAACATTGCACCTGTCCCCTTCTGCTAACTTATGTGCAATTTCATTACCTCTAATGCCCAAATGATCTGGAACCCACAGAACCTCGTTCACAGAGCCTGACCAGCATCCTTTGGCGTTTCCTCACCCATTTGAATGTTGTTCAGCAGGCATATAGGTGAAGATTTGATCTTAATGTCCCTTCTGGTAATAACATTCGTAGATGGTAGAACCAGATCCAAATGACAAGATGTCTCTGTAAAGGAAAGAGCACCAGACAACTGTGTGTGTGCATGCGTGCATTTCCAAGAATTATAGTGTGGAAAGTGTTCAGAAAATGTCTTAAATGGAGACTGTATCGTCTGCAGTTGCTACAGGCCCTACATCCTGAATGTTATGCTGTCTGTAGAAACTTCTGCACAAAAATGTTCCTTAATAGTGTAATTTTTGATGACAAGTACACATTATATCGTAGTGGAAAATTGAACTGACATAGTGTTCATATGTGTGAGTTGGAGAATCCATGGGAAATTATAGAGCATGCACAGGATTTACCAAAGTTGAACATTTTCTATGTGATACCTTGTTAACAAGTCTATGGGCACCATAATTTTGTTGTTTTTTTGGTAAACAATGTTCATTTATTAACCTACTTCTCCAGAATTTGCTGTTTCCTCAGCCATAAAATCAAAGAACGGCAACATAATTTGGCAACAAGCAGGTACTTCCCCTCACGTTCTAGATTATATTTGGGAATGGTTAAGTGCAAAATTTTTCCATCGTTGGATCGGTTGTCATAGTACTGATGACTTGGCTTTCCTGTTGGCCTCCAAGGCCTCCCCCTGATGTAACCACCTGTGGCTTTTTCTTGTAGAGTTACATAAAAGATTATGTATACATGTCACCGCTACCTGTAGACCTACCCAGGTTGGGGCAGGAGATTATTGTAGCAGTAGGACCAGTTACACCAACATGCTAATCAGTGTGGCATGAAATAAGACTACTAGCTGGATGTATGCGGTTCACAAGTAGATCCCATATTCAACACTTGTAATATGTGTTATGGTAATTTACATACCTTTTCTTCAATTTAAGTTATGACTAAAAATTATATTGTACAGTGCAGAGAAATACATGTTTAAAAACTCCTATAATCGTTTTAGTACACCTGTATTTTAAGTTATATGGGGAAATTTTAGACAAATAATTTGAGACAGGGAAACTATGGTTGTAGGTATTAACTGCCAAATTATTCATTATTGAAACAATTGTGGTTTGGTAGCCAAAATTCATACTAAAGTTAAATAGGTTTTTATTTACGTAAGATTGGCTTTGCTCCTCCTTTATAATCAAACTAATTCATAGATACCAAGAAAGCTAGTAGCAGTATGTATAATTTGTAGTAAATTAATATGGAAAACATTCATTTATTCATTCATTCATTATCTGTTTACCCTCCTTTTATGTAGGACTTACAAGCGGGTGCCTGGGGTCAGAGGCCCGTCGAGGAGCAGACACTCATGGATCTGACAGAGCATCCAGGATGGGTGATCAGCCCGATGCCTGGTATGGGATGAAGGAAGTAAATGAAACAAAATGTTGGTGAAATGGATGAAAGGAAAGGTGATCATGGAGCAGTTGGTGGAATGAATGGCGGGGGAAACCGGAGAACCCGGAGAAAACCCGCCCAGATGCCACTTCGTCCACCACAAATCCCACATGCAGGTCCCTGGGGAAAACATTCATTTATCTGATTTTAAAACAATGTTTCATGAAATACCATTCATACCATCAGCTCTTTGCTTCTTCATTCTATATTGATTTATGTCCATTGATAAGGTGTTTCTTTTTCTGTTTATAAGTAATAAAAGCATACCAATTTCATATATTATTTGTTTTAGTATCTTTACATGGGGATTAGAGCCATTTGAAAGTGAGTTTAAATTGCAAACTAAAGCAATATTTTAAAATAATACACATTTAGTACAGGCTCAATCTGTTGCTCCTGGACATTGCAGTTTTATAATTCTGCTGGCTTGTTTATATTTATCAGACTTTCGATTGTGGAGTTATGCTGTTCATACACATATATATACTTTTGATAATATTGAATTTTGGGTGGAATACAATACTTCCTGTACTTATCAAGGTAAGTGGTATAGAAAATAAAAATATGCAGAATGGCCAGATAATTCTGGTGCAGAAAGACCTAATTATGTGTCTAATTCAAATAGAAGGCAAAACTAAAAATTAAAGTTAAGTTAAAGTTTTGGCAAGTTGTAGTATCATTTATTAGTAGTATATTTCAGTAAAGTGGAAGGCTTCATAGTACATAAGCAGCTCATTAATCTAGAGTTCTGGTTTATCGGAAATGACTTTTTGCTTCCTTTTTTACCACAGGATTATGTGCGTCGTTTGATAAATGCATATGAATGTACAGGTTTATAATGTTGGTAGTGCAGGGATCACTGTTGGTTGCACTCTTCCTCCCTTCCCTTCCTTTCTTCTCCAGGTAACTCACTCTAACTGCGATTTTAACTCAGGACCTCCTAAATGTGAGGCATCATGCTACCACCATACCACAGAGTTGGTCTACAAGGTTCTTGTGTAGATAGCAGCAGAAGGATTACACACAATAGAACAAAATATAATCAGAAAAAACCAGAAGAGATATTGACAAACTTAGAAGAAATGAAACATGTGAACAGAGGAAACGCTCAGAAGACAATTACATCAGGAAGAAATAAAGATATAATTCTTACTTTCTCTACTACATATAGTAAGTAGGGGAAGTATTGCATTCCACCCAAAAATTCGATACCGAGATTTCACCAGAAATACATGTTTTGAGGCCTCCTGAATCCAAAAAAAGTATTTTTGGAAAAATGTCTGTGTGTGTGTCTGTCTGTTGTGAACAGCATAACTCAGAAACAAACCGTCGGATAAACACCAAACTTGGTATTTAGGGTTCAGTATCTTCCAGAGATGCGACACGAAGCTTTTCAAGAAAATCCCCCCACCCCAGATTACCCTTTACATGGAACATTTTTCGAAAGTTTTAATTTTCTCAAAAATGGCTCTAACGATTTTGATTAAAATATTATATATTTAAGATCCTTTCATGACAAATAAAATGTATATCTTGAATTTTCCGGGAATGTCTCCAAAAGTGTTCTTCATTGTGAATGACGTTTGCATAACTGGTAAAACATAAGAGATAGACAAGTTTTACTACACAAAAAATTTAGATCACGTTAAAATACACAATTTTTGTCATATACATTTTTCTTGTTGAGTGCACCATTTACAAGATATTGCTTGTTATTCCCTTAAATTTTCCAATACTTATACTTTTTCTCAAATTCGTTATTCATTTTTTTTTTTTTTTTTTTGTCCTGGTAATGCAAAGAGAATGGAATACTCCACATAGCAACCAGCTCTTAAAATATTTGACTATCGCTTAAAGCCTACCAATTCCCCTTGCATCTACAAGAAAATTAGCAATAAGATTAACATCTCGATATCTCGATTAACATGAAGCATATGGAGAATAAGCGTTTGTAAAAATAGTGTGTACAAGAGTAGGGAAAGTCATGTGAGAGCAACACATCAGATTTTTAGCAATTAAACCAGTACATTAGAGAGGTTAACCAAGCCTCAAATAATAGTAAGGTAATGCCAAGTACTGAAAAGAAGAAAACAAATTAAATCAGATAATCCAATATTAGGAAGAATACATGGCTTACTGAAGATTCATGAAACAAACATCTCCTTGAGACCCAAAATAAACAACATCAATACACCAGCTTATTATTTAGCTAAATGATTATCCAGAAGTTTTCAATCACTCTCAAAATTTGACAGATTCAGTATAACAAATTCCTTAGATTTGATAGAAAAAATTAAACACTGCAGGCTAAGAACACTTTTATATGACATATGTTCACTTTTCCCAAGTGCACCAACTGAGAGTTAAAAATTATTATGTGTTAAATTCACATGTCTTTCTCTATTCACTAATATTTATTACTGTCTCCAACATGTACCTAGTAGGTAGAGAAGGTACAGCTTTCCACCCAAAAATTTGATATCGGGATTTCACTGCAAATACATGTTTTGAAGCCCCCTGAATACAAAGGAAAAGCATTTTTAGAAAAAGGTCCTTGTGTGTATATGTCTGTGAACAGCATAACTCAAAAACAAAAGTTGGATCACACCAAAACTTGGTATTTAAGTTCAGTACCTTCCAGAGATGCAACGTGAAGATTTACAAGAAAATCCCCCTACCCTAAAACTATCCTTTATGTAGAAAATTTTTTGAAATTTTTTATTTTCTAATAAATTGCTCTAACATTATTATTAAAATACCATATATTAAAGATATTTACATGACAAGTAAAAAATATATCTTGAAATAGGCTTTGAAGTTCTCTTTATTCAGAAGGAATTTTGTATAATCTTGCATAACTGGTAAACGTTTAACGACAGACAAAAATGTAGATCTCTTTAAAACACACACTTTATTTCAAATACCTTTTTTGTGGCATAAGCCATTTCTGAGATATCCAGTATTAATGGTTAGAATTGCTCGTTATTTGGTCATTCTTTTAGAGTCCTGCCAACATTCAGTTGTTTCTTGCGATTGGATGGAAACAGTATGGAATTTTAAGGCCAGCATTTAGCGTCCAGTTCTTGAACATTTGACTATTGCTGTTCCCTTTGTAGTTATTTCTGCAAAGGTTTATTTGGGTTAAAATGTAGTAGATAGAAAAATAAGCTTTAGTATACCCACTAGTAAAGATAGAGAGTAGAGAAAGTCATGTAAATGTATCACATCAGACTTCTTTTATATAGCTTCTACAAATTATTCTTGAAAAATCTTATTATTCTATCTAGTTAATTGAGGTAAACGTTTAAACTATTTATGCACATTTAAACATTTTGTTATGGGTACAAAGGGGATCACACATGCTTAAAAAATGATATGTTACATTCACATTACTTTCTCTATCCATTCTTCAACAAATATTACTACAAAAGCTTATTCTTCTATCTACTTCATGTTAATTGGTGTAAACATTTGCAGAAATTGGCTTATTGCATATTTCCTTGTAGATTCTAGGGGATTAGGGAATACAGTAGGCTTTAAGCGATAGTAAAATCTTATAAGAGCAGGTCGCTATGTGATGGCTTTGCTGGCCAAGAGAAAAGAATGAACAGTGATTTTCCTCTTGAGAAAGGCACAAGTAATTTAAAATTCAGACCAATAATAAAGAATATCTCAGAAATGGGAAACACTACAAAACAATTTTACTTGACATAAATCGTATGCTTTTACAAGATCTACACTTTTTTTTATATACAGTAGAGCATCTATTACACAGGCCTGTGAATTTAAATTTTTTTTCTGCAGCACAGGTCTGTAAACCTAATTTTGGAATGCTGAATTCAAATCTGCTTTCATTTTTTCGTATCATGTGCCATTTTTTTGGCATGCAGAAGTGAAATGTGTAATTTCTAGTTTTTAAGTACAATTTAAAATGCATGAAATCATGCAAACTAAGAAACAATCCCAATTTTACAGATGCAACAGTTTACATTGAACTAGGAAATTTCAAACATGCCTTATGTTTTATTTTCTCCTCTGCTTTGTTGAAAACGAATGCTGAGTTGACTTGCAGGTGGTCCTGATGAGGGTTGTCTCTAATTAAATACCAACAGTAGTCAGCCATCACGGAGATATCCCATTGACCCTGGTACCTTGTTTCCATCTGGTATATGATGTGGTGGAATCTCTCTCCCTGTTCTTCATTTAGTACAGCCAAGTTTTCAGGAAAAAATTCAAGATGCTAATGCAGAAAATGCAATTTTAAACTCATATTGCATCCAAGTGCCTTTAACTTTTTGAGCATGGTTTTAACAATATGCTCATATTGGTCATCTTTAACATTACCCAAAAACTTGTTTATAACTTCACTGAATGAGTCTCAAGCTCAAAGCTTTATGTCTGTCAGAATATTTCTAAAATGAATGTCCTTCATGAGTTTGCAAATCTGTGGGCTGTCAAAAATGCATGCATAAGTGAGCAAGGATTACCTTCTGCTGGTGCACAAATTACAGTTACAATAATTATTGCATCCTTGTACTTACATTTGACTTTAGTTGCTGTCGGTAAATGGAATAATGCCTTCAAAATCAGTGTCTGTTCCTGTCTCACCATCTTCCTTCCACTTGAGCCATATTCAGTAAAATGTGAGCAAGTGGAAGTGTGGCAGATGCCAAACTATACAATCACATGGTACAAAGGACAAAAACGAACTATATAAATTCATTTGTACATTGGCTAATCGCATTATTTTAAGAATGTCAATCTATAAGTAGAATAATATTAGATTTTGTAATCACATTGGATTGGTATTGCTTAATAAAGTATTACATTGAACAGACTGCCCACAGGTGGGGAAATATAGTGGAAGCCAAGCCATCAGGAACATTTTTGGAGGGATTTCAACATTGTGAGGAATACAAAATATTGAATTAAATTAACTTAGTTAATATATACACATTTATCACAATTTTTAAACAAGTGCTGTAATTGTTAACTCAGCTTGTATATTTCAGTTTGTTAATTTAAATGTACTGAATATAAAAAAAATCTGATGTGTTACACTCACATGACTTTCTCTACTATTGTACAAACTATTTTTACAAACGCTTATTCTCCATATGCTTCATGTTAATCGAGATATCAAGATGTCAATCTTATTGCTAATTTTCTTGTAGATGCAAGGGGAATATGGTAGGTTTTAAGCGATAGTCAAATATTTTAAGCGCTGGTTGCTATGTGGCGCATTCCATTCTCTTTGTTTGTCCAGGACAAAAAAAATGAATAACGAATCTGAGAAAAAGTATAAGTATTGGAAAATTTAAGGGAATAACAAGCAATATCTGGAAAACGGTTCACTCAACAAAAAAAATGTATATGACATAAACTGTGTAGTTTAAAGCGATCTACATTTTTTGTGTAGTAAAATTTTGTCTATCTCTCGTGGTTTACCAGTTATGCAAAAGTCGTTCAGAATGAAGAACACTTTTGGAGAAATTCCCAGAAAATTCGAGATATACATTTCATATGTCATGAAAATACCTTAAACATATGATATTTTAAAAAATCGTTAGAGCCATTTTTGAGAAAATTAAGATTTTCGAAAAATGTTCCATGTAAAGGGTACTCTGGGATGGGGAGATTTTCTTGAAAACCTTCGTGTCGCATCTCTGGAAGACACTGAACCTAAATACCAAGTTTTGTGTTTATCTGTTCGTTTCTGAGTTATGCTGTTCACAGACACACACACGGACATGTTTCCAAAAATGCTTTTTTTTGGATTCAGGGAGTCTCAAAACATGTATTTCCAGTGAAATCTCGGTATCGAATTTTTGGGTGGAATGCAATACTTCCCCTACTTACTATACGTAGTAGAGAAAGTAAAAAGTAATTTCAAGTACATTTCATACTGTATGGTATAATGTAACATATCAAATCATAATTTTTGGAAATGTATAAAAGGAACTATAACATTATAAGTAGGTATGTAGTTGTTCAGAATGTATAGTGTTATTACACTTACTGTATTGGTCTATTTAGATAATTACAATAAGATACATCACCTTTTATTTGTTATTTTTTGCTGTAAATATTAGTTTTTATTATTGACTAACTTTCCAATTATTTGTTTAAGCTTTTATTATGTACTGGCATCACAATAGCTACTATAATACCTAAAAGACAGCCCCTTTGTTATGCTTTCCAATGGCATAAAAAAGGAACTGAATAGTTGAAATTGGTCTCTTAGAAAAATTGGAGAGGAATGGGCACCCCTGACACGGGGAACTATATTTCAAGTGGGAAACGCACGTAGGTTTCCAGCCAAAAACAGGGACTGTAACCACATTTTTTGGTTGACACCAGGATTGAACTAAGGTTGGATACACTTCTCTTCCACAAAGATGAAGAAACTAAACAGAGTGAAGCCTTATATATTAATTTGAAGACTCGCAAGCAAACTTAACATGCACGAGTGTGTTAAGTTGTCTCATCTATTTTCAAATTAATGAGTTAAGGCTGGTTCATAATAAACCAAGAATAGTAACCAGATCAGAAACAAGAATGGGAAGCTAAATAGTATTTTGGTTCACAGTACTCTGGGAATGAGAATGGCAATACAAATCAATAGCAAGGTGGAAAGTCAATTTTGTGCATCGGAACATCATTTGCTTGTAACTTACCAATTACATTTTTACTTTCTCTACCACATACATAGTGGGTAGAGAAGGTGTTGCATTCCACTCAAAATTTTGATGTCAAGAGTTCACCAGAAACACATGTTTTGAGGTGCCTGAATCCAAAAAAGCGTTTTTAGAAAAATGCCTGTCTGTGAACAGCATAACTCAAAAACAAAAACTTGGATAAATACCAAACTTGGTATTAAAATTCAGCACCTTCCAAAGATGCGACACAAACATTTAAGAAAATACCCCCCCAAACTACCCTTTAGATGGAACAATTTTCGAAATATTTGGTTTTCTAAAAGAATGCTCTAACGATTTTGATTACATATATTTACATAAAAAATAAAATGTATATCTTGAATTTTCTGGGAATAGCTAGTGAAGTCCTCTTCATTTAGAAGGAATTTTGTATAATCTTGTGTAACTGGAAACGTTAAGTGATAGGCAAAAATGTACCATACAAAATGCATAGATCTCTTTAAAGTATGCAATTTATTTCAAATACCTATTTTTGTGGCATCAGCCATTTCCGAGATATTCATTATTAATGGTTTGATTTATTCAATACTGTATATTCTTTTCAAGTCCCGTTGATTTTCAGTTATTTCTGGTAATTACATGGAATTTTAAGGCCAGCATGTAGCGTACAGTTGTTAAACATTTGACTATCACTACTCCCTTTGTGTCTATAATGAAATGTGTAACATAGCTATTACTACAGAAATTTATGTCAAATTAAAATCTCTAAATTTAAGTAGATGAAAAAATTAATTTTCATAAGAATAATTTGTATACCCACTAATAAACAATAGGGAGTAAAGAAGGTTATGTGTATATAACATTACATATTTTTTCACCTGCTTCCAGTTCATCCAACATAATGCAGGTTAGCCAATGTGAAAATTTGATAGAGTAAAAATTTTCTAAATGCAGATCTATTACTATTTCCAAATTTCTCTAGTCATACCAAGCGTCATTCCTTTATTAATAATTTACATTAAAGCTCTTTGTTATGCTTTATTGTTCTTTGTTAATATGTACCAGTTTTGCCTTTTTTGAGGCAACAGCTATTTTGGGTTGCATATGATGCTTCTGTTAGAAGAATCAATTATCAACGGATCTGAGAGAATCTGGATGCACATTTGCTGGAATTTCTTCTGGTTTCATTTTCCTAGCTTGTGACTAAACTGTATTCACTCTTAGGTTGATACACACCAAAACAAAACCCAGATGACCAGTGCACCTTGTAATGTATCCTTCCGCCATTTGCGGCAGAAATACTGTCATATTTTCATGACCATGTGACAGAGAACATGGTCCAACAACTTAAATGATGACTAGCATACTCTATTAGGGTTGAAGGTGATAAGATTGATAGTTGCAACAAAATATATAATGATAGTTAATTCTAAAAGAAACGAGCGAAAAAGAAAGTAACAGGTATGCGATATCTTACATTTATTCGCTCTCTGGAAGCGCCACTTTCATCAACTGTCAGCGACTCATTTTTAAAAAAGCAGTTGTATATTGTTACATGAATGACATTCTTGTGCCATTCTTGCATCGTGTATTTTAAACGCTTTCTGTTTTTCCTGCATGTAACCACTTTCCCATTTCAGATTTTTCTTAAACGTGCACTGTTTATACTTGTATTCGAAACATGGTGAACTCAGAAGTTAATTTCACCACTTCTTTCACAGGAAGTGTTAGATATTTCTCACATAACTTACAATAACTTCCAACCGTACTGTTTTTTCACCACTAGTCAATAGTTTGCCCGCTTATGCTTTACATAAGTCGACGAAAGTGCAACAACAGATCACCGTCCGCCGTGATATTAAAGAGAAACTGCTGGCTTCTGGCTACAAACAATATTCTGAGCATACCCGGATGTCAGGTACATATACGAATTGCATGTTGGGACTTGTAGCTCTGTTTAAAGGTACAAATTAGTATTAATTGAGACTTTTAGGGATTTGTATAGAATATTATACCATTTAAGGATAAATTCATTTTAAAATTTAGATTATTAGCATGGGACTATTTTCATGCACACATTGCTACAGTGTTGTACTATGTGCACTGGTCACGTGCGTTTGTTTTGGCGTGGATCAACCTAAGAGTGAATGCAGAGTAGAGATAGCTCTAGCAACTGTTTCATCTCATGCTGCCTTGAATAATTTCCAGAGTGAAGGGTCTAATATGCATAATATGGATCTAAAATGCAGCGCACGAGAACGAGAAAGTTAAAACTTGACCAAGTCTTCTTCCTCATTCCCAGGCCATAGGATAGCTCCCCATTAACTTTGAAACATTCACATTATAAGACATGTATTTTAACTTTGTCGTTTTTGTTCTGGTTTCTGTTCTTGGTTATTGTGAACCAGCTTTTTTCTCTTACCCATGACAAAATCATAGATTGTGAAATATGGACGCATTCTTAATATGAATTAGCACCTCTGTAGCAAATAGCACTAAAGTGACTGGGGAACCACATGCTGCTCTTGGTCCATTGCACTAAGTTTTTGTCTCTGCTGTTCATTTCATAATGTGTCATTGTTTCAGTTGGCAGAAACAGATGAGACAGCAAGTAGTCACGTGGAGCGGGTGTACTGCAGCCACTTGTTTCATCTCGAGTGTCTCATTATCTATATGAAAACTCCACCTTTTCAAGGTAAAATAAAAACTACTGAATACCAAACAAGCAAAATATGCATAGCATTAGCTTGATAATTAAAATTTAACTCTTTCACACTTTTCTGGTTTCCAGCAAAAAAATATGGTAAAAAGAAAATGTGAATTGAAGGAAGTAATTGTTTTTAACTGTGTAACATTTTTGTAAGCACTTATGAAAGGTCCAATGTACGAGGTGTGATCAAAAAGTTTCTGGAATGGCTTCACAACAATGCTGACGCTGAGATTTCTTTAATTTTTACCCAGACTGTACATGCAGCGTTCCTTCCCGATAAAAATGAGAGGTCATGTGACTTCCTGTGACCATGCAGTGACGAGGTAGATGCTCTGAAGTGAACACATGTTTTGCATGTGCTGCGATTTTTCCACGTAGCAAAAATGTCAGATTACAAAGAACAAAGAACAAACATCAAATTTTGCTTTAAACTCGGTAAAACTGCAACGGAAGCCTATGAAATGTTAAGAATAGCTTATGGGGTGGAGGTTATGGGCAAAATGCAAGCATTTGAGTGGTTTTCGAAATTTAAAAGTGATGTGACATCAGTTAAAGATAGATCGTTCGGGGCGACCCTGTTCCCTGATAAAAATATCAATCAATGGTCTTAAATGATAGGCGCATTACAATAAGAGAACTTTCTGGCTCATTAAGACCCTCCTTTGGAAGTGTTCAAAGCATTTTGAAAGACAATTTGGACATGAGAAGAATTGCAGCCAAGTTCTTGCCCCGCCTGCTTTCAAGTGACCAAAAGAAAAGCCGTGTGATTGCCTGGACAGATCTTAAAGAACAGCTACAAAATGACCCACAGTTTATGGAGAAAATTATTACTGGTGATGAAACATGAATTTATGGGTACGATCCAGAAATGAAGCAACAATCTTCACAATGTAAGAGTCCTTCATCTCCACGCTCGTAAAAGGCCACACAAGTTCGAGCCAAAGTGAAGCCAATGATGATTGTGTTTTTTGACTTTAAAGGCATTGTACATAAGGAATTTGTGCCACAGGGTCAAACAGTGAATCAAGTGTTCTACAAACAAGCGTTGCAAAAATTAAGGGAGAATGTGCGACGCAAACGGCCAGAGAAATGGAGGAGTGGTGACTGGTTCCTGCATCATGAAATGCGCCCGCGCACAAAGCCCTTTCTTTTCGCCAATTTTTGGATAAAAATAGGATGAATATTGTTCCCCTTCCCGCCTATTCTCCAGATTTGGCACCAGCGGTTTTTATTCTTTTTCCACGACTTAAAATGCGGCTCTGAGGACACCGTTTTGAGGACACTGATGTCATCGCAGAAGGCTCTGAACATGTTGAAAGAAGAGGATTTCCAGAGGTGCTTCCAGTAGTGGCAGAAGCACTGGGACAAGTGTATCAACTCCCAAGGAGACTACTTCGAGGGTGACAGTGCAGATTAGACAAAACAAACTGTTGTGTAGTATTTATGATGTCATTCCGGAAACTCTTTGATCACACCTCGTATGCACAGTGCATTAGGAAATATTTTCCACAGCGGCTCCATACTGAAGCATTGCTAGTAACAGGCTTCTACACTGTTGACCAAACTTGGCACAAATATCGTTTGAGACAAGGCGAAAATTACTGTCTTAACTTAGAATTTGAAATTTTGGCCCATTTCACACAATTAGTTATTCAATTCTATGTGATGTCTACAAAAGCTTGCAATACCATCTATATCTTTCTCAACTATAATTATAATAGGTTGAACATTGCCAACATAGAATAATAATTACTTAAGCTTTCACCGCCTCACAAATAGCAAAGAAAAAGTGAGTTCAGATATTTGTTGATATTCTCTCCGGCATTAATTATGGAGTATTAACAGAGTCAAATAAATAATTAGAACAGCTATGCCATCTGTGGCTATGGTTTTGGTAAAGGCGCTACCACCTCTTGGTTGAAAAATTAACAAAATTTTGAACTGTATTATATTAGACTGTGATGGCTTATATTAAGCTTATACAGCTTAATATAAGCTATATTACAGCTTACTATTAAGAAAGGTTTCTTTGTTCATTTAAAGCAATATTTATATACTATAGGCATAGTTAAAAATATCCGAAATATTAAGAAAAAAAGAGAAAAACGTGAAGTATTTTAATAGATCTCGTAGCCAACCATAATGATTGTGAAAAAATTTTATATTAGTTCAATTGCTATCTAGAGGGGTCAGTCAACAATACCTATTGACTTGGTTACTATGGCAACGTCAGAAATCTATATAAGGTTTGTTCACAGAAGAGGGGATTCAGTCATAGTGTTACCTCAGTCATTGGTAGTGATAGTACTTCTAAAATTGTGTAAAACTGTGAGAAAACCATTATCAATTATGATTCAGTTGCTATTTTAGTGAGTTATTGAGTTTTTTAGAATAAATTAAGAAATTCTGAGAATACACAATTTTATTAAGAATACCTTCCCATACTCGATCTGAGATATTAGTAAATAGGATTCTCATAGCAGGCATTATAAAATAAACACCACAGCATGAGAATTGACAGAAAAACAACAGGAACCCAGCAAGAGAGATACATCACTGAGATAAGTTGACGCATCAAGATCAACAACTCTGGTGAATACTGTAGATTTGAAATATGCCGCCAGAAACAGCCACTAAGAAAAATAAAAATCCACCATCAACGAATTGCACAGTTGTGCAAATTTAAATCATTTCAATTGGAGCCAGAGCTGCAGGACAAAATATAAATAATAAGAAACCTGCTACACAAATATTGTTCAAAATGTAGACCACCATAATCACAGCAAAGTGTACAGCAATGCATCATTGTCTTACATACTCAAGCATTCCAGGATTAGGCGTACTACTTTGTCACAGTTCTCTGGCTCGTGTTATGTTATTTGTTGAGCGCCTCTTGTTTTATTATTTTAAATTTGGATTCTTTGTCCTCCAGCTAGCTATTACAACTCAGTTGTGCAAGTGTCTCTATGCAGGGCGTGTAAACGGAAAGGAGTTGTTGCTAAAAGATAACACTGATAAAATAATTTGTTTCTACACTTTTATTGCCGTCACACTTAATTAATAATTCACATATTTAATCTTTATACATGTCTAACTGAAACTGTTATATTTCTGAATGTAACTACAACCGTTTTAGTTGCCGCATACCAATTACTTTGCAAACTTCACATTTTGTAACTAACTTTGCGACATGCACCTCGCGAGAGATTCTTCAGGACTACGTGACGTGCACCTCATGAAAGATTCTTCCGAACTGTGCGCAACTTGCTTATGGCTTAATATATACTCCTTCACCTCGAATTGCCTAAACATTATAATAGAGCTGCTGTTGGTTACCAAATCACACCCACTTTAGCGTCTGTTTTTTCAGCCAATCATTACTACTAACATATGTGCTCTAGGGAAAATATTCCCTCCATTTCTAAAAAAAAGGCATGCTACCCTGACATCAATTGTTTGTCTGTTCTTAGTGATAAACAACTCACCCCCTCGGTTTACCCACTTCTATTGTCAGTTTCAGTGAGCCGTGTAAACTTATTTCCTAACAATACTTATGGCTAACAAACATCTAAAATCCTGTACATACAATAATATTAATTTACACTACAATCACTCTGCATTCACAGTGTTGTGATATAAAATATTGCCTCAACTTCCGCAACTGCTATAATGCTAGCAACCAGGTCCATGTGAGTATCAACCAGAGTCTCATAAACTGGGCTCTTTACATGCCTCCAGAAGAAGAAGTCCATTGTTGTCATGTATTTTCACCAAGCTGGCCATGGAACAGGACCACTGTGACCGATCCATTGTTGTCCAATCTGTACATCAATGTGGTTCCTAACATTGAGTGCAAAGTGTGCCGGCGCCCCATCATGTTGAAACCACATAAGCTGATGAATTCTCAGTGGCACTTTAGGAACTGTGGGAGGACATTTTGAAGGAATGTTTTCCACATGACTCCGTTCAGTGTATCAGGATGTATGTAAGGTCCAATCACAAAATTATTGACAATACCAGCATACATTAACAGCAAGTTGCTGTTGGTGGATTGACACACCAGTGCATGTGGATTTTCGTAATTCCATACATGGCTATTCCTACTGTTAAACATGCCCTCTCTTGTAAACTTGGCCTCGTCTGTAAACTATTCGGGTTTCCGCACATGGCTGTAGGAACCAATTTGCAAAATTCACTTGAAATGTTAAACCTGCTGGATGCAATGATGCATCCTTCTATGGATGATACAGGTGCAGTTGTTCAAGTACGACTCTCTAAACAGTTGATGGTTTGTGTCCAGAGCTTGTGGAATGTACCGACTACTAGTGGCAGGATTGTCACCAATCGCGCGTAACACATTCTCTTCCAGATGCGGTGTTCTGGCATACATGGCCAGTATCTTCCATTCTAACATGGAAGATAGATGCTTATGTACAGATGTAAAAGTACTGTAATGGTTGCCATTGGTTGCCGCATAACGTCTTCCTGCTCTTCCATTGCATTCAGTGAACCCATACATGAGGTGCATATCGGACAATTCTTCATCAGTAAACCCAACCATATTGCTGTGTATCACTTAATGCACACCAGCACTGCCAGAAAAACAAAATCCTAGACCAAACCCAGCAGTAGGACTGAATGCAAATTGAAGGCAACAATTAAACAGGCATTACTGTTGTCAACAGCAGGTACCATGGGTGAATGGAAGCAATTTGTTTACAGACAAGACACACATTGCATACTGTCAACATTAGCACTGTTGGGCAGTATTTCCAGTGCAATACAGATACACAGTTAATTGGGGCAAGAAACCAAATGAAATGCAGTTACTCTGGAACAAACCACCAGAAGCCGTGGGTCGCTTATACCAAAATACTCAGAAGGTATCCCTGAACAACCTCTGAAAGTTTGTCAGTGGAGTTCTGTATATAAAAAAACTGTCCATAAAGCATACCACAAGTACAGTGCTGTCATCTAAATGGAAATGAAAATTGCTAATTTCTACCTATGATTGTGTGTAATTACATTTGTTACTTCATAGAGTTCAATTGCATGCATTAACTAACACTTCTAATGAACTCTATGAGCAATGAATGCTACAAGCCTAAGTATAAACAAAGATTTGTGATGAGAACTGAGCTGGTGAATATTTACCTCAAATTGCTCTCGAGCTTCCAGCAGGTCATTAAGTGTTGAAAATCCATGTTTCCCAATGAGTGGGAATTCTAAATAAATTAGCACACAGAGCCATCTCCATCTCAGACTCAAAACATCTACAAAACAGAACTTCAACATCCACAGTTCACCTGCAACAAAATGACTATCCAAGTCTGCATTCAGGAGAGCCCAGTGTAAAACACCTAAAAATGAATCAAGAAATACAAAAACTGGTTGCAGTAGTCTGCATACTGTTCCTTGGGAACTCCTCTGGTAGAATAAGCTGAATCTATATAAATATGTCATAAAAATCTGATGTGTTACACTCACATGACTTTCTCTACACTTTTACAGACGCTTATTCTCTAACTACTTCATGTTAATCGAGATAAACATTTGCAGACTCTATCTTATTGCTAATTTTCTTGTAGATGTAAGGGGAATATATCTATATTTACAAGGGCAATATATAAATACAGTAGCCTTTAAGCACATACATATCTCTTAATAGCTGGTTGCTAGGTGCAGCACCATTCCCTTTGCCACAGATTAATACTCTTTACATATCCAAGACAAAAAAATGAATAACGAATTCCGATTTGAGAAAATAAGTATTGAAAAATTTAAGGGAATAACAAGCAATATCTCGAAAATGGTTCACTCAACAAAAAAAATGTATATACATAAATTGTGGAGACATTCCCAGAAAATTCAAGATATACATTTTATTTATCATGAAAATATCTTAAACATATGATATTTTAATCAAAATCGTTAGAGCCATTATTGAGAAATTTAAAATTTTCGAAAAATGTTCCATGTAAAGGATAATCTGGGGTTGGGGGATTTTCTTGAAAACCTTCGTGTCGCATCTCTAGATACTGAACCCAAATACCAAGTTTGCATTTATCTGACTGTTCCTCCCCCTCTCTCTCCCCCTCTCCCCCTTTCCCCCTCTCCCCCCTCTCTCTCTCTGTAGTAGAGAAAGTAAAAATGGTTCATAAGCCTTCACCAAAACTCAACCTAATTGCAACCTAGAGCTCAGAACAACTGGGACCTGTGTCACAATCTTTACAAGCTTTGTTAATTGTAAACGTTGTTTGTAATTTGTTTCACACTTAAATATTTACAAATGAAATTTTATAGAGTTTGCAAGTGTTACAAGGGGAATACATAATGAAAACTGAACACCGTTGTTATACCTCTTCACTGGCTCCATGAGCACGATTCTAGCTCTTCAACAAAAGTCACCCAGAAGCTCTTTAGTGCAGAACATTTTATAGCTGTATAATTAGATAAAAACTGCAATAAACGTGTGACGCTGGCATGGATAGCATCTCACATGGGCATATCTGGAAATCAAAAAGCTGATGAAGCAGCTAAAGAAGCAACATGCCACTCTCCAAGCCTGGCCGATCTCAAGGTTCCGCATCACAACTTCCAAAATTTTCTAAAGTATGAAATATGTAAGAGATGGAAGCTACACTGAGTTCCACATTCAATAGCAAACTAATCACCTTAAGCTCCAATCCTAGTTTCAGTTACCCAATAAAACATATAATTCGTCGTGACCAGGTACTTCTCACCAGGCTACGTATCGGACTTACTGCAATTAATATCTCCTTGGAAAAGATCATCAGCCTGTTGTCCATTCCAAACCAGAGTTCCCTCTGATGTAAACAGAAGCACGTGCTACGGCTTGTCACGAACCCAAGAATATACTCTTATGCCAACGTAAATAGTTCCTTAATACATGTATTGTATTATGAAATATTAGAGCAGGAAAGGTATAGAACTGCACATTTTATTGCGGTTAAAGGTAATGGATATATACTAGCTGTTAAGAGATTACAAAATATGATTTTCGCCTGCTATTGCACTAACGCCGAGAGCATATATCAACCGTATGCACGACTGCCACTTTTACATATACAAAAAATGCAGCAATGATTTCCCAGAGGTGTTATTTGTGTACCGAATAAACACTTTGCGTATCACAGGAAATATGATAAACGAACAGTCATTCATAATACGTAGTCACACGTGTGCTCAGCTCAGGTCAAATCTTGTGATTTAGTCAGTTGGTATTTGAGCTCACATGGCAGAGGAAAGTGCATGTAGTGCGAATAAACTGTTCAAACACAGAAGCGGGAAACAGTTAAAAAGTGGCTAAAACAAACAGTACTTCATATAATCAACTCACTATTACAAAAATACCTGACACTTGCATTAGTGCATATTACGAAACTAATATCGGATTTTATAGGCGTTTCAGTGAAGTGTAACCAAAGCGAGCAGGGAATATAAACAGTCATAATAGAACATGAAGAGGATAAAATGTGGGAACTTGTTTTAAGTGCAACAGTGCTGTGGATATGCTTGTCATTATTTTGGAGAGTAGTTCTGATTCCGATATGGCAGCTGAATCATCTTCGGAGGATTCGGATTTGGGTGTTGCACTTTTGCCCGAGGATTGTGATTAACGTAAGTAAAATGTTCTTTGCCGCATATTTATAAAATCGATTGTTATCCCAAGTTGCATTTTGAACTATGATTCTCACGCATGGCGCCTTTTTATAGATTAAATTGTGTTCAACAAGCACGTGGGAGGGGAACAAGCAGCCATTAGGGGCGGGGATTGCGAACTACTTTCGCGCGGATAATACAAAGAGTTTGTTTTCAGTGAAAGACACTCTGGTTTGGAATGGACAGTACATGCAAGCACTGTCACTCCATTCTCACAGTTCAGCATATTGTTGCAGAGTGCCCTAATCTACGATGTTCATCAGCTTCAGCCTTGAGTGATCCAACCATCTGTCATAACATAGTAAACTTTTTAAAATAAATAAAATTGCATAATGTTGTATAATCAAAGCTGTGATTTGTTTCAAAATATTGTAATATTTAAAATTTATTGTAGTCATGTTTAATGTTAAAGCGACAATAATAAATAAATTAAAAAAATAAAGGGGAATACAGGAGGCTAAAGTGATAATCAAATATTTAAGAAATTAGTTACTCTATGCTGGCTATAAAATTCCACTATTTGCATGACTACGAGAAACAAACGAATTATGACTTTAGCATTTCTAAGGAGTATAAAATGTTTGAAAATTCAAACTTATAATATATATCTTGGAAATGGTTAATGCCACAAAGAGAGACATTATATATGTCTTACAGTTTACCAGTTATAGAAATTATATAAAATTAATTCAGATTGAAGAAGACTTAACAAGGGGTTTGCAGAAAATTCAGGATATGCATTTTATTTGTCTTATAAACATCTTAAACATGCAGTATTTTAATCAAAATCAATAGCACCATTTTTTAGAAAAATAAGTTTCCAAGCAAAATGTAGGGATTTTGTTTTTGTGATGTGCGTTTAACATACAATAGAATTTTTTCTGTAAAAATATACAGGGTGGACCATTTAAGTTGAGACTGTACAATATCTCCAAAACTAAACGTTGTAGAAGGAAATGTCTTGAATAAAAGTTACTTGATATTATGCGAGAAAGTAAATGGCATTAGTTGTGTTTTGTTTGGAGGACATTTAATTTGGCTCTAATTGCAAGTTACCATTTAAAAAAATTAAATTGACCCTAAAACGACTATCATATTGTCCTCCAAACAAAACACGAGTAATAGTATTTACTTTCCCCCTAATATCAAGCAACTTTTATTAAATACATTTATTTCTACAACATTTAGTTTGGGAGATGTTGTACAGTCTCAACAATGGTCCATCCTGTATATTTGTTTTATTTTATTTAGGGAACCTAAAAAAATGAATTTCCAATAAAATCTAGTTATTGAATTTTTGGGTGAAATACGTATAGCTCTTCCTCTTTCTACTATATGTAGATGCTAGAGAAAGTATAATAACTTTATTTACAAATTTAAAATCCTTTGTAAAATTAGTACAGGATTAATCATACCTTAAAATGTACTGTTTTTAAGGTTAGTACCCAATATATCCATATTAAAGGATTTTACCAGTGCTGCTATGTTACTTCTGCTGCACAATAAATGAATCTGAAATTATGTTAAATATTTACAACATTTTTTTACATGTTTCCAAAAAAAGCATTTTTGGAAACATGTCCGTGTGTGTGTGTGTGTGTGTGTGTGTGTGTGTGTGTGTGCGCGCGCGCGCACGCGCGCATCTGTGAACAGCATAACTCAGTCGGATAAACACCAAATTTGGTATTTAGCTTCAGTATCTTCCAGAGATGCGACACGATGGTTTTCAAGAAAATCCCCCCCCCAGATTACCCTTTACATGGAATATTTTTCGAAAATTTTAATTTTTTCAAAAATGGCTCTAACGATTTTGATTAAAATATCATATGTTTAAGATATTATCATGGCAAATGAAATGTATATCTCAAATTTTCTGGGAATGTCTCCAAAAGTGTTCTTCATTGTGAACGACTTTTGCATAACTGGTAAACCATAAGAGATAGACAAAATTTTACTACACAAAAAATGTAGATCGTGTTAAAATACACAATTTATGTCGTATACATTTTTTTTATTGAGTGAACCATTTTCAAGATATTGCTTGTTATTCCCTTAAATTTTCCAATACTTATACTTTTTCTCAAATTCGTTATTCATTTTTTTTATGTCTTAGACATGCAAAGAGAATGGAATGCGCCACATAGCAACCAGCTCTTAAAAGATTTGACTATCGCGGATAAACCTACCATATTCCCCTTGCATCTACAAGAAAATTAGCAATAAGATTAACATCTCGATTAACATGAAGCATATGGAGAATAAGCATTTGTAAAAATAGTTTGTACAAGAGTAGAGAAAGTCATGTGATGTAACACATCAGATTTTTTTCTTTCTTTTCCAGGAGGGAAGAAATGCCCTACCTGTGGACAGAGAATCTACCATGACAAGTGGCGAGTGAGTGATAAACTCGCAGAGGACAGATGGGCCCATCAACAAGCTAGAGAAAGGGAATTGAAAGAAGTGGCAGAATTTCTTGAATGAAACCTTAATGTTGATATTAATGTTTGAGCTTCAGGAAGCGGCGGCAGCAGTTCTCCCGTAAGAGACGTTTTGAATGTGCAATTGTCTATTAAACAAACAGAGGGATACATATATTTTATTGATTGTACAGATATAGATTGCTTATTGTAACTAATAATGTAAAGTTGACAGCCATTGTTTCTTTATTAGTATTCTTCATTTTTAATTAAGAGTTTGAGAATGAAAAATGTTAAGGTTGATGTGGGCCATTTTGTATCTTAGCACATAATACATTAATGATTTAGTTTTCTTTCTGTTTGGTTCATTAAACTAAAGAAGGCTGAAAGCTTGTAGCAAATATCATGGCACATTATGTGAATAAATTGCTGTTAAGACTGTCAAACAAGTTTCTTATTTTGAGCTTGGAAGATGAAGTCGTCATATGAGGTATGTTTTTAAAGTAAGTACCAATAATTTTTTAAAAAGTAACAGAACATTATTTTCCAGATACTTTATTATCAATCATTACCTTACACTACTTCTCCACATAGTCACCGCCATTATTCAAGCACTTGTCGTAATGCAAAACAGTTTTTGTATGTGTTCATCAAAGAATGATGCTGCCTGTGATGAAAGTCAAGTATGCACTTCTTGTTTAACATCATAGCCATTGAAATATTTTCCACCAAGAAATTTCTTCAGGTGAAAAAACACATAAAAGTCACGTGGTGCCAAATCTGGACTGTAGGAAGAGTGCTCAAACTGTTCCCAACCAAATGCTGTGATCAGAACATGAGTTTGTTTCACTGTGTGTGGCTGGACATCATCATCATTATTGTTTCCCATAAACCTCGCACAATTGACAATGAATGTTGAGTGGTATATAACGTTTCTCGCATTCAAAAAATGAATCACTTATCTGACTTCACAGTGGGTGGGTCGTTTTATTGTTTTGAACATTTTGAAGTGCTCTAACCACAGGAAAACAGGTTCGTTCACAGCTGGATCTGGCTTTCTAATGAATGGAGGCTACAGTGGCAAAATATTAAAATGGTACTTACTTTAAAAACACGTCTCTTACTTTTATATTCTTATCACAAGAGGAATACAAAACTTAACGAACTTAAAGGTAAGAAGAACTTGTATTGCTTTATAGCCAAATTTCTTAAAAAAAGGAATCATTAAGTGAATGCAAAAATCAAGGAAAGGAAATAATACATACTATAAGCATGGATTTATATTTTGTGGCATAAAGGCTTAAATAGTAGAATCAAGCAAATGTAAAATTGAAGCTTTATGCTATCTTTAAAGCATACAAGCAATTGGTTGGTAAGTGTTTAACTCTTTAATGATGATTTTATTGCTTTCAATTAACATATTTACTTTGCAGTTGAAGTATCACTAAAAAACTCCCAGCCCAGACCAATGGTTTGTAAGTGTGCTTAAAAGCGACAGCCCCATTTCAGTAGATTTATTCATTCATTCTCTGTTTAACCTCCTCTTATGTAGGACTTACACACCCGCAGGACTTACAGGCAGGTGCCTGGGGTCAGAGGCCTGTCGAGGAGCAGACACTCATGGATCAGACAGAATATTCAGGATGGGTGATCAGCCCGATGCCTGGTATGGGAGGAAGGAAGTAGATGAAACGAAATGACGGTGAAATGGATGAAAGGAAAGGTGATGATGGAGCAGTCGGTGGAATGAATGGCGGGGGAAACCGGAGAAAACCCGCCCAGACACCGCTTTGTCCACCACAAATACCACATGCAGGTCCCTGGGATTGAACCCTGGCCGCCTCGGTGAAAGGCGAGCAGTCTAACCACTCGGCCACGGTGCCGCCCTTTCAGTAGATTTACTAGTATGTAAAATAACTCTGTGGGACAAAATTCCTTCATAGTGGTGGCATTGAAATGATTAATTGCAACAATTGACAGCATTGTTAACAAACAAAATATTTTTTACTATAATTTATTTTTATTACTCTTTTACAAACTATTCCTATAGAACCTCATTTTCTATCTATTTAATGAATTGAGGTAAATCTTCACAGAAATGGCTTCATTACATATTTTGTTGCTGAAGCAATAGTCTAATCTTTAAAAACTGTCAATGCATTCACATGGCTTTCTCTACACTCTTATCGCTTATTTAGTGGGTATACAAATTATTCTTACAAAAGTTTATTTCCCATCTACTTCTTATAATTGCAATAACCTTTCCGGAAATAGCTACATTACCTGTTTCATTACAGATACAAAGGTAATAGTGGTAGTCAAATGTTTTAGAACTGGATGCTATACGCTAGCCTTAAAATTCCATACTCTTTCCATGACATCACAAGAAACAGTTAAAAATCAACAGGACTTTAAAAGAATGGCTAAGTATTGAACAACTTGAACCATTAATAACAAATATATCAGAAATGGCTGATGCTACAAAAAAGTTATTTGAAATAAATCTATATTTTTTATATAGTATGTTTTCGTCTATCACTTAATGTTTACCAGTTATACAAGAATATACAAAATTCCTAATGGATAAAAATGACTTCATAGGCTATTACTAGAAAAATTCAAGATTTATATTTTATTTATCATGAAAATACCTTTAATATAGGGTATTTTAATCAAAATCATTACAGCCATTTTTAAGAAAATAAAAAATTTATAAAAATGTTCCATGTAAAGGTAGTTGGGGGTTGAGGGGTTTTCTTGAAAATATTCGTGTTGCATCTTTGGAAGATAGTAAAGGGCTGTTCCTACTTACAGCAGTATGCCCATTGGGACCTTCTTTGTAATTAAATAAATAAATAGTGCATTTAAACAGCAATTTGGTATTTACCAGCTTTACTTCTCTTCCGAAGGAAGCTATGCTAAGGATTTTTATGCCCAAAAAAATCCATCGCCCTCCGCTGGGTTTGAACACACGATCTTGGGAATTAGAGGTACCCACGGAGGATGACACGCTGGCGAGTGGCCGTTATCATTGTTTACTCAGACTCCCCGGCAGCGACCTTCCAATAACCTTGGCCATAGTCGCTGTGTCACAGTACCCATTACATATAAAATATTTCCTCATTTTTTATTTTCTCAAAAATAGCTCAGATGATTTTGATTAGAATACAAAATGTTTAAGACATTTGCACGACAAATGAAATGCTACGAGGGGTACTATTTATATTTTGAGCCTAATAATTAAAACAAAGTAATTTCTGATTGAAAATTGCTTTATTGTTTTTCAAAATATTCTTCTTTATAATCAATACACTTTTGCATCCATTTGAACCATTTGTCAAAGCATTTATTCCAGTCTTCTTGAGACACCTCCAAAACATGGTTTTTGAAGGCATCAACGGCTTCTTCTGCCAATGAAAATCCTTGTCCACGCATTTTATTCTTGATGTTCAGGGACAAAAAGAAGTCATTAGGTGCCATATCAGGCCTGACCCATCAATTCGATTTTTTGAGCCTTCAAATACTCTGTTGTTAGACAAGATGTGTGCGCGCTTGCATTGTTGGTTCTTGTTGGTTTTCCTTACTTCACCAAAGACTTCTGGCAAACAAATTGTTGTGTACCATTCGGCATTGACCGTTTTACGTTCCTCTAAAGGCACTGTTGCCACATAGCCAGTTTTGCTGAAAAAGCAGGCGACCATTTGCTTTGAAGTGCTTTGAGTGCGAACAACTTTTGTTGGATTTGCTTCATTTTAGAAACACCCATACAGTTGACTGCTATTTACGTTCCGGCTCACACACATAGATCCATGATTCGTCACCTCTTACAATCTTATATATGTCTTTTGAGGCACCGCCATTGTATTTCTTGAGCAGTTTTGTACACCAATCGACACGAGCATCTTCTTGAGATTGCATCAAATTATGTGGGATCCAACGAGAGCAAACCTTTTTCACGGCTAAATAATCATGCAATATTTTATATATGCTGGTGGAACAAATGCCTAGGGTTGCCTCAATCTCACAATGTGTCGCATGACGATCTTTCATTATTAGTTTTTGCACAGCATCAATGTTTTCTGGCACAACTGATTTTGGACGACCTTCAAGAACTTCATCATGAGCGAACGACAGGCATGATTAAATTCGTTATACCAGCATTTCACAGTGGCAAAGGATGGAACTTTGTCGGCAAATGTGGAAATCAGTTGATCGATGCACTCTTGTCTTGATAATCCAAGTCAAAAGTCGTAATAAATCATCGCACGAACATTTTCATGAGTTAATTCCATGTTTTTGTTGACACACAATTTTCAAGTTAGTGTAAACAAAACAAATGACGCTCTATTGACAAAATGTTTGAAGTAGATTATGGTCAAAAATGTCAAACTTTCCATTGGAAACGTCAGATGGCACCTACAACATTAAGAGTTGCCAAGGCTCAAAATATAAATAGTGCCTCTCGTATAGGTTGAATTATAAAGTCTTCATTCAGAATGAATGTTGTATTAACTTTGTATAGTTGATAAATCATATAAAAATGTACTGTACGAAAAATGTAGATCTTGTTAAGACACTTTATATGAAATAAATTTTTTGTGCCATTAACCACTTCCTAGAAACTCATTGTTACTGGATTGAATTTCGAAATATTTAATACTTTTTTGAAGCCTCTCACAGTCATGCAAAGAGGGGGCCATTTCAAACTCAGCATATAGTGACCACTTCTTAAAGATCTATTGCTTCAGATTTGTGCGTCCTGCTAGTACCTACAATGAAATGTGCAATGACACCATTTCTGCAAACATTTATCTTGACTAATATGAAGTAAAGTACAATACTGTCCCAAAACCTGCAAAGAAAGAAAACAAATCCCATTTTGGGGTAAAATCCAAGGCAGATCCAAAATAATACTCCTCTAGAACAAGTATTTCATTTTAAGTATTAGGGTTGTGAAATAGCGTTCCAGTTAGAAAGGGTTACAAACATAAAATTAGCAAAATTTCAAATAATAAGTGGGACAATTCGGAAAATGTTGAAAAATAAAACAAGACGGGATACTAGAATAAAATGTTATAAAATAATGGCTAACCTATATTAATGTATGGATCTGAGAAAGGGATACAGACTAGAAAAATTAATAAAATATAAGCAACAGAGATAAAATTTTTAAAAAAAAATATAATGATGCACTTTATTGGACCACATAAATAATTAAATAATTACAGAAAATTAAAAGTAAATGAAATAAATGTAGACATACAATATAGATCTAAATGGTTGCATCATTTTGACAGGATGTATAATACAAGACTTCCAAAACAAATTTAAAATTACAGATCTGGCAACAGATGTATTAATGTGAAGATGGAACAAAGATTTCTAAGTGATGATGATGATATAAAGTAGGTAAAAGAATAACCTGTTGTAAGAGTAGTTTGTAGAAGAGTTGGTAGAGAAAGTCATGCGAACATAACAAAGATATACATTATGTGATCAAAAGTATCCGGACACCCCACAAACATACGTTTTTCATCTTAGATGCATTGTGCTGCCACCTACTGCCTGGTACTCATTATCCGCGACCTCAGTAGTCATTAGACACCGTGAAACAGCAGATTGGGACACTTCGTGGAACTCACGGACTTAGAACGTGGTCAGATTTTTGGGTGTCACTTGTGTCAGAAGTCTGCATGCGAGATTTCCACACTTCTAAACACTGTTTCTGATGTGATAGTGAAGGGACATGTACAGCACAAAAGCGTACAGGCTGACCTTGTCTGTTGACTGACAGAGACCACCGACATTTGAAGAGGGTCGTAAAGAGTAATAGGCAGACAACTGTCCAGACCATCGCTAGGAATTCCAAACTGCATCAGCATCCACTCCAAGTACTATGACAGTTAGGCGTGAAATGGGAAACCTTGGATTCCATGATCGAGCGGCTGCTCATAAGCCACACATCACGCAGGAAAATGCCAAAGAACGCCTCGCTTGGTTTAAGGAGCGTCAACATTACATGATTGAACTGTGGCAAAACGTTGTGTTGAGTGACAAATCACGGTACACAATGTGGCGATCCGATGGCAGGGTGTGGGTGTGGTGAACGTCATCTGCCACATGTGTAGTGCGAACAGTGAATTTCGGAGGTGGTGGTGTTATGGTGTGATCGTGTTTTTCCTGTAGGGGCTTGCACCCTTTGTTGTTTTCATGGCACGATCACAGCGCAGATCTACATTGATATTTTAAGCACCTTCTTGCTTCCCTCTGTTGAAGAGCAATCCGGGGATGGCGATTGCATCTTTCAACACGATCAAGCACCTGTTCATACTACACGGGCTGTGGCGGAGTGGTTACACGACAATAACATCCCTGTAATGGACTGGCCTGCACAGAGTCCTGACTTGAATCCTATAGAACACCTTTGGGATGTTTTGGATCGCCGACTTTGTGCCAGGCCTCACCGACCTACATCGATACCTCTCCTCAGTTCGGCATTCTGTGAAGAATGGGCTGCCACTCCCCAAGAAACCTTCCAGCACCTGATTGAAAGTATGCCTGCGAGAGTGAAAACTGTCATCAAGGCTAAGGGTGGGCCAACACCATATTGACTTCCAGCATTACTGATGGAAGGTGCCACGAACTTGTACGTCATTTACAGCCAGGTGTCCGGATACTTTTGATCACGTAGTGTATATATCCTCCCTTTTCTTTCTTCTTTCCTCCTACAACCTCAGTATAGCTCAGTCAGTGTCTAAATATTATAACAGGTCTACTCAACAAATATTGTTTCATATCTGTTTGTTACAAATATGGCAGAATATAGTCTTTTCATCAAGTGAATTGAGGAAATTCTACCAGCTATTGCTAGATTAGTTCACACTTTTATCATTCAAGATTATTCACTGCACAGGTTAACATCTTAGCATTTAAAATTTCTAAACCGAAGTAAGGAGAAAGAAACCAAAACAGCTAACAGACATTCAAACTATAGTCTCATGAATGAATGCGGTAAGTGATACGTGTTACACAGACCACTGAAGAGCTCAAATGCAAAACAAGTTAAATCCGTTTTTGAGAATTATTGAGTTATTGCCATCACTACCACAATAGGTCCTCTCTATGTGTAATGTAATATTCTGTCCAGAAAACTTTATATCTCTCATGTTACAAGAAGTTGAAAACCTGCATTTGACTTGAAACTAGCTACATCCCAAAAACAAGTTACATCTGTTTTAACTTGTTTTTTTTTGGCAATAATGGTCAAATTCATTAATGTATTGTTGCAGAGAGTTGAAACAATTATAACACTGAGAGCAGACTGTTGTAATTTATATGAGGGCAAGATTAAGATGGAAAATGTAGAAGATATTACGCTGTCAGTTTGTGAAGGAAATGTGGTTACCAGGAAAAGGAAATGCAACAAAACAGACCAGAAAAGATTTGTCAATTTGTAATTATAATAGTTTTTATTGTTGTTGCTATTATTAGTATTATTATTATTGTTGTGGTTGTAATAACAGATTATTTAAGTCAATTGTACTCTCATCACAATAAAGTGCAAAACAAGTTATACACATATTTCGGTGCAAATCAAGTTATATCCATGTTTTACAGTTAAATAATTTGACAAAGAGAAAATATCAAATGACAATATTTGCTCTAAAATCACCTTACCATTCAAGGAATCTGATGGAAAATGAATATTATAAAATAAAGGTTACAATAAACTGTGATAAAGAAAAGTAATATAAGGATATAAACTTGTTTTGCTTTTGAGCTCTTCAATTTAAGAAGGGGGAAGAAGAGTGGTTGCAAGCAAGTGGCAGTTTGACATGAACTGAGTGACATATTACTGTTGTTATGGTGTCTCACAATGAAGTTGAATTATAGCCAAAATTATCAACTTTTATGTTAAACAGCAAGCAAGTTCATATAAACATACACTAAAACAGAGTACTGTTGATTGCCTAGGAGGTTCATGACTATGACATCAAAGAGTTTTTGCTACTCCACAACTACCTTCATTTGTGATGGAGACTATAGTGGTCTTACTCTGGCCAGACCAGTCAAGGTCATGCATCCACTCTCGCTCTATAATAGAGGTCTGCACAGGCCAGGTTCGGGCTTAATTTGAAAAATGTTTGTCAGGCTCAGGCTTGAAAATGAAGACAAAAAGTTCATTCATCACATTTAACAAAGCATTTTATTTGTTGTTTAAATATTGTAAATGTGTGGTATTTTAATCAAAATCATTAGCACAATTTTTCAGGAAATCAGAAGTAACTAAAACTTTTCCATGTAAAGGGAAAATAAAGACAAAATATGTTAAATAATCACAATTTTAGGAGTGCAGTATTGAGATACCCGGAATAGCACAATTAATGCTGTATGTACACATTCATAGCCGCAGTAATACTAGTACTGATAAATAACTGCTCACTTCGACCAATTGCAAACAACATTACAACAGCAAGGCAGCCTCAAACTCCACCTCCCTCCATCCCAAGACATTCTGGGCAGAGTGCAGTAATAGGGGTGACACGTGGTCAATAAGACAGTATGCTGTCAACAAGCCGCTAATCACATCGGATTCAAGGACCTCAACCATTGCTAATGTCTCCTCAATTAGCCCCAAGCATCTGAGGGCATCCCTTACCAGGCCCTCCAGGCCCTATACTGGAAGTTGAATCCAAATCCGTTCACACCAAACGCAGCAGCACACAATAATAATAGTGTATAACTCCAAAATAACTTTATTTAAAACAAATTTAGACAGTCAAGCTTGGGCCAGGTAGTACAGAATAACCAATTCTTGGGCTCCATTCAGACCAGGCTTGGCCTAGGAATTTCAGTCCATGCAGACCTCTACTCTGTATATCTATCTCTTTCTACAGTTTCCCCACGTGACAGAGTGTTGTCCCTTGCTCCCTACAACAAGACTCTACAGAGAGCATTAGATATTGCTGGTGATACTACTGCCACAACAATACTAGTGCTATTGTGAGATCAAAACTTAGTGGAATGGGGGAATAGTTGCAAAGTGGGGAAAAAATGGTCTTGAGTGGACTGACAAGAATGAAAACACTACAAGGGTCACTAGATAAGTATCGAGACATGGAACATTTGCCACCCCTAGGGAAAGCATTGTTGCTGAGTCATTGGTATTTCCCTGGTAGCAGGCAGATCTCTGTTATATCATTCATTTTCCTGCATATTATGTTTTAAGTGTGGAAAATGTGAACATCCTTGCAAGTGCAATGGACATTCAGAGAGAGCATTTCCGTGTGATGATCTTGTGCGATTTCAAATGAGCTTTAAATGAAACACAGTCACTTAAGCAATTGAGGAGTACTTTTGGGGACTTTTGTTCTTCATATGATACTGTGTTTTGTGGTTAAGAGAATTTAAGATAAGTGGCAGACCAACAACAGTAGTGACTGAGAAAATGTCACCTCTATGGAAACAATGATCAGGAAAGATCCAAGACTAACCTACAAGGACATTGAACTGGCATGAGTGATTAGTTCGTCAAGCATTTCAAATATCCTTCATGAGCACCTTTGTGTAAAGAAAAAAATTCTTAAAGATGGGTCTCCGATAATTTATCTGAAGCACAGAAGCTTTACAGGGTGAGATAGTGTCAAGAATTTAGGAAGTCACACTGTGTTTCAGATGTTATTACAAGTGATGAAACATGGATATATCAGTTTGATTCAGAGACAAAACACCAGTCCTGCATTTGGGCTTTCCTGATGAGCAACTACTTGTCAAAGTCAAGAGGCCAAGTAGTGTGGGAAAGGAAATTGTTGCTTCTTTCTTCTCCACAATTGGTTATGGTGCAGCCATATGCTCAAAAATCAGAGAAATGTTATTGTAAAACGGTACACAGAAGTTTGCATGTCTAAAGTGTTTCAGAAAACCCAAGAATGGCATTCAAAGACAAGACTAAGGAACATTTTGTTGTGTGAAATATATCAGTTCACACCACTAATGTAACGATGGAGTTTCTGCAAGGAATTGAGGCAAAATATTGACTCATCCACCTTGTAGTGCAGACTTCAAGGTCACTGATTTTCTAGCCCTGAAGAAGCTATTGCAGCTTATGAGGAGGAGTTAACTGCAGTGCCAGAAACAGTGACATGAATGCTTCAGATGCAGTTCCAGAGAATGGAATGCTACATATAGTATCAGGGGGAATACTGTGAGAAACTGGCATAAACAAAACATTTTCTATGAGTATTCATTATTTGTTGTCTTAATACTTATATAGTAATCCTCACAAAAGCTGTTACATAGCACTAGTTCAATCCTGTTCATAAAATCTGTTTGAGGAGATTACAGTATTTCATTCATTGTTGCATTCTTGGTGGTGTTAATCCATGAAAAACTGATATTTTATGTTGTTTACATGTATGAGTACTTGAATAAATAATGAAACAACAAAACTTTACATTGATTTAGGCATTTTAAGCCAAATATTGAAAAATTAGGCCCTTAATTTTAGGGCATATTAGAACACTAAACCTAGCTTTCAATTTTTATGAAATCTGAATTTAAATAAATATTTACATGTAGAAATTGAAGTTTTAATTTCTCTAGCATTAACTCTACACCAAAACTTTCTGGAATACGTTTCAGATACTGTTTTTTTCCATCATCAGCCTAGACTAATTGCTGTGCTTCCTCCTGTGGCTTGTAGGTGTCATTTCCTGGTTGGACATACTCTGTGATGAGTTCATTTTCATATGGCACATCAGAGTTTAATAAATTGTGTTTATTTTTATGTATAAATAAATAGTTTTCCCAAATGGAGAGCTCCATTGGTGGATAGTGCATTTGGTTCAGCATTGGTTTTGTGTGACCAAGAACTGTGTTCAAATATATATATTCTATAATGTGGTATTGCTTGAAAATTATAACCAATCATAATCATGGGAATCGTAACACATCATCCAAATTATTCTGTCTCCTGCTGCATGTTGTCAGGAGTAAATGTACTGAACTCCAGCCAAATAATAGTTACCTTCCTTGCTTGTTAATGTAAAGCTCTTCAATACCCATTCTTTTATATTAATGATCATATAATTTTATGCTGCCTTTAACATGTCGAGTCATATCAGTGGCTGTTTACCTTTGGAACAATTGCTCATCAGCATGTTCACTCATTAATACTTCCAAACTCTAGGGATGATAAAGAATAATCCTGGCTAAACTAAAATTCGTATCTTCCAGCCAGGAATTGAACCCAGAACCTCTGAATTTGGAGGTTAGCATGCTAACCATAAGACCTTCACAGCAGGGGGGGCCTCTGGAATGGCCTTATAGCCCGTAAGCCCCTAAAGCTGCAGCTTGAGTGGATACTGGACACATCTGCGAGTGATGGATTGCTAGGACCTGACCGGCATAGTTGGCTGATTATTGGTTTTGAAGTAGAACTTTGTTTACGTAATTTATTAACCTCACGCTTGGGAAGCCAACTTGAAGAAGTTATATTGATGTTCAACTGTTGTAGTTTATTGTTGAAGGTTTTTGCACCAAGCTTTGGGCGTCAATTTGAGAGAAGATATTGTCTTTACATTGGAGTTGTTTATTTATTTAGCTCCACGTATGGATGTCAATTTGAAGAAGATTGTTTGTTATGTAATATGCTACTACGTATGAGCAGCCAATTTGAAGATGTATTTTTGCTGTTATGCTCCAAGTTTAAAAAATAATATTAACTTATGTTATTAAACTGGTTCTATAGATATTATTTATGTTTGTTTTTGCCCCAGCTGTGTCAGTATTGTTTTAGAGTCATGTTTCTCTTAATCAGGGCATGGTGTGACAAGAATGTGGGCTTACACAGATTTTAAGTTTAAATTCACTTCTTTTTATTAATCCTTGACACAAATTAAATAGCACTACACTGATATCAAGAGCTGCAAGATTCTTTAATTTAATACTTGCACTTTGTTAACGCGTATAGTTAATTTTTGTTTCACACGAATACGTAATATTTCTTTAGAGAACACATCTTTCATCCAGTCACTACCAAGGTCTACAGGCAACTGAACATATTCCAACCGTCCAAACCCGTAAGCTTCTGTATTTCAAGTCTCTGATTGGCTAATCCTAGTCCAATAGAATACCTGCATTTAATTAAAGCTTTTTCTGGCTGTTGATTGGCTAATTTTAAACTGTCACAAAATTTACATTATCGTTGCTCTAATCATGACTAGTAGCATTTAAACTCTCATACTCATTATTGTCTCAAGGTTACCCCATTGTTACCTTATTGTTAGCAACTTTAAACTTATTATTCTCACAGCTCTTACATTATTAAATTACATAATGCATTCACATATAATTATTAAACATGTTTACAATAATATAAGCATACGCAATAACTGTTACATACATTTTTAAAAAATTATTACATACATATTGCTTCAAGGCGGGCTGTTATTGAATTTACATATTATATAATTTAATTGAAATTATTCAAATGTTAAAAATACTGCCTCAGTTTACCCACAGTAAGTGTTAACTCCAAGAGAAGTTCAGGGTTCAGGGTTCCTTAGCAGGGCTGGCCTCACTGGAAAGGGTTAAAGTGTATAATAAGGTTAAGGTACAATGATTTCTTTCATTCAGGCTAACTTACAACATAATATTACTGCCTTGAGAGTGCTTTGTACTAGCATAACAAGGCAGGATTTTGAAATCATCTTCGCTTAGGCAAAGGTCTTAGTATGGGACTAAAGAATTTTCTATTTTCAGTAGCTCAGCTGATGTTAAACTCAGAGCCTGTGTCTTGACAAGACACAGTAACACCTTCTTATGAGAGATCGGGTGAGGTATGAGGGCATATTGCCCCGACAAGTGGTAGTGTGGTTGGCCTGTTTACCTTATGACTTGAGGAATCTCCTCCTCAGGAGTTCTGAAATCTTGTGTCATATTGCAAGGATAGTAACCTCAACTTATTCATTGGCTGTAATACCGACCATAATATTTGAGGCAGCACAGACTTCAATCAGAGAGGAGAGGCATTGCTCGAGTTTTTGAGCACATTGGATCTTGAGATCTTGAATCAAGGGCACATAACAACCTTTGTGAAATATTGAAGGGAGGAAGTCCTAGACTTGACTCTAGTGTCCTTTGGGATCCTAAAAGAAGTTCAGGATTTGAGGGTTAGTATGGAACCTTTATCTGATGACAGACATATCCGCTTTGTTCTTAAGGGAAAAGTCTCTGTCTGTACAGAGACCCTAGGAGGACCACCAGGGATTCATTCAGAGGAAGCCTGGAGGGCAAGCTTAAGAATGGACCACGGATTAGGATAAAGAAAGCAGAGCCCCTGGAGTAGTCATGATGTTCTTCATTAACATCTTGGTCTCTACTTAAGGAAGAAATTGGCCTCTCATACATGAGTATGGACAAAAGCTAAATTCAGATGGAATTCGTTTTTAAGATCTATCAAGATCTAAGGTTAATAAGTGCAGGTAACATATGATTCCTATAAAGAATCCCAGAAAGTGTGTAAAAGAGAGATCTGAGAAATCTTGGAGGCACTTCTGTGATAATAACACTAGTCTGCATGATATCGGATGACTGAAAACTAATAAGTGATTCTGACTCACTTTTTTACGCTGATTTCAGAACCGCTTTTAGTTTTTTTTCTATCACGTACAGTTTTTTCACAATTTCACTTCAAAAACATAGAGATATAACGATATTGCTTCTATCAATACACATAAAATTTGGCTTGATGAAGCAATTTGTAAGGGCTTTACCACAGTATGGAACCTGCTTCAACTACCTTTCCAAAAAAATTTCCCTTCATTACACAAGACAAATTAAAGGCTGGAATTTTAGTTGGTCCTCAAATAAAGAAATTGATGAAGGATGAAGATTTTGAGAGAGAGAAATAGAAACATGGACCGCCTTCTGATCAGTTACTGAAAACTTCTTAGGCAATAACGAAGATCCTAATTACAAGGCCTTTGTCGAAACAATGTTGGAAAATTTCAAGAAGATGGGTTGTAATATGAGTGTAAAGCTGCATTTTCTGCATTCACATATCGACTACTTTCCAGAAAATCAGGGACATTATAGTGAAGAGCAGGGTGAATGTTTTCACCAAGATATTAAGGAAATGGAGAGGAGGTACCAGGGGAGATGGAATGAAACTATGATGGCCAACTACTGTTTGATGTTGAGGAGGGACAATCATCTTCAAAGATCTGCAAGGAAGTCAAAGAAGAGAAAGCTTGAATAAAATTAAAAGAAACACTTTGGCTTCTTGTTTTGTTAAAATGCAGTCATGAAATAAATTAGGGGAGTTCTTGAGAGTATTTTTAAAATGATTTTCAGGTGGTGCAAATTAAAGCTTGAATTCATTAGTATTCATTAAATACATAGCAAGGCAGCACTTTATAACCAAAAATCTGATGTGTTACACTCACATGACTTTCTCTACTCTTGTACAATCTATTTTTACAAACGCCTATTCTCCATATGCTTCATGTTAATCGAGATATCGAGATGTCAATCTTATTGGTAATTTTCTTGTAGATGCAAGGGGAATATGGTAGCTTTTAAGTGATAGTCAAACATTTTAAGGCTGGTTGCTATGTGGCGCATTCCATTCTCTTTGCATGTCCAGGACATAAAAAAATCTGATGTGTTACACTCACATGACTTTCTCTACTCTTGTACAATCTATTTTTACAAACACCTATTCTCCATATGCTTCATATTAATCGAGATATCGAGATGTCAATCTTATTGCAATTTTCTTGTAGATGCAAGGGGAATATGGTAGCTTTTAAGCGATAGGCAAATATTTTATCGCTGGTTGCTATGTGGCGCATTCCATTCGCTTTGCATGTCCAGGACATAAAAAAATGAATAACGAATTTGAGAAAAAGTATAAGTATTGGAAAATTTAAGGGAATAACAAGCAATATCTCGAAAACGGTTCACTCAACAAAAGAAATGTATATAACATAAGTTGCGTATTTTAACGAGATCTACATTTTTTGTGTAGTAAAATTTTGTCTATCTCTTATGGTTTACCAGTTATGCAAAAGTCGTTCACAATGAAGAATACTTTTGGAGACATTCCCAGAAAATTCGAGATATACATTTCATTTCTCATGACATTATCTTAAACATATGATATTTTAAACAAAATCGTTAGAGCCATTTTTGAGAAAATTAAAATTTTCGAAAAATGTTCCATGTAAAGGGTAGTCTGGGGTGGGGGGATTTTCTTGAAAACCTTCGTGTCGCATCTCTGGAAGATACTGAACCTAAATACCAAGTTTGGTGTTTATGCGACTGTTCGTTTTTGAGTTATGCTGTTCACAGACACACACACACACAGACACACACACAGACACACAGACACACACACAGACACACACACGGACATGTTTCCAAAAATGCTTTTTTTGGATTCAGGAGGTCTCAAAACATGTATTTCCGGTGAAATCTCGGTATCGAATTTTTGGGTGGAATGCAATACTTCCCCTACTTACTATACGTAGTAGAGAAAGTAAAAATGAATAACGAATTTGAGAAAAAGTATTGGAAAATTTAAGGAAATAACAAGCAATATCTCGAAAACGGTTCACTCAACAAAGGAAATGTATATGACATAAATTGTGTATTACAACGCGATCTACATTTTGTGTGTAGTAAAATTTTGTCTATCTCTTATGGTTTACCAGTTATGCAAACATCGTTCACAATGAAGAATACTTTTGGAGACATTCCCAGAAAATTCGAGATATACATTTCATTTCTCATGACATTATCTTAAACATATGATATTTTCATCAAAATCGTTAGAGCCATTTTTGAGAAAATTAACATTTTCGAAAAATGTTCCCTGGAAAGGGTAGTCTGGGGTGGGGGGATTTTCTTGAAAACCTTCGTGTCGCATCTCTGGAAGATACTAAACCTAAATACCAAGTTTGGTGTTTATCTGACTATTCGTTTTTGAGTTATGCTGTTCACAGACACACACACACACGGACATGTTTCCAAAAATGCTTTTTTTTGGATTCAGGAGGTCTCAAAACATGTATTTCCGGTGAAATCTCGGTATCGAATTTTTGGGTGGAATACAATACTTCCCCTACTTACTATACGTAGTAGAGAAAGTAAAAATAAACAGACTGTATTCTCACAGTGGTATCAATGCTTGTTGCTGCATATAAGCAAACATAATTAAATAATAAATATATAAACTAATTTGAACTATAGTTGGTTAATATAGCTCTACTAACACATTACTGATCATTGCCATAATATGTGTCATTCAGTAAACCATATACGCACACATATTTATCTCTAGTTTCTAAACATGATCAGTCAATCATAACAAAAGAATAATTTGCATTTAGTAAACGAATATCATAATCTGCGGATGTTTTACGGGCAGTGCCCACTTTCTGACGAGTATGCACTTTCCTGATATTTTTATCCAGTAATTTACTATAAAACACTTATGCACTGCCGTTGCAATTGCTGTAACAGTATGACCAGCCTCCCACATACCCACGATACGTCCACGAGTAATTTCGCTAGTAGACGGCATGACTGGTTCTGAGACTACATGTTTTGGTTCCAATAACACTGGAAAAAGCAAAGGCATCTACCCCCCTCTTTTCCCCCTTATTGCTGTGTTATCAAGCCACCACGCTCTGCAATAGGTAAGGTGAATGACACGCCTCAAAAGACCCCCAAAAAACTATACAAAATCCGCCGAAGATTTTTTTTGACGCTCTGTGTACACCACCGAATGGTGGCAAACAAGTCATATGCAGCGCAGGGATAGGCAATAAAAGCGATATAAACACACTTTCATGATGAACCTGCGTTCGTCATATTTAAACCAAGGATCCTCCCATGTACAAGGAGGGCCAAAACACTATAAACCGGCTGCGCGGTGTTTTTCCTGTTCACGTCCTCGGCGCTCGTTGCCGTCTGCCGCTATCATAGAAAGGCACGGATGATACCATACATTTTTTAAAACTACTTTTAAAGGCTTTACTTACCAACTTTATGAAAGGAGATGCTGAAACTGGCCACCGTCGTTCTCCATACATTTTTGGCACCTCTTTAGGAAACTATCCACCACTCGCCGTAGTTCACGTTGAGAAATTTCCTGGCGGATATTTTGTTTTAATACCAGGGTGTGTGGGTTTGTCTTGTCACTTTATGTTTCAAGTTACTCCAGAGACAGAAATCGCAGCGTGATAGGTCGGGGGACCGTGGGGGCCACAAATCTCTACAAATAATTCTGTTCTCAAACATACTTTCAATTGTTCTCATCGAAATATTGGTCGTATAAGCTGTTGCAGAGTCTTGTTGAAAAAAGGCAAAATCACGCTCCCTGACTGTTAATTCTCTAACATCGGGGCAAAATTGTATTCACGTATGCCCGGGCTTCAATTATTGATTCGAAAAAAATTGGCACTATAACTCTTTCACCGTCTTTTACATTTCTTAGCTTCAACACCTCCTGTGGCCTGAAATTTATTGTAAAGTTCATGATTTGTTGTACGGCTTGAAACTTTTACACCTGGAAATCTTTCTGCAAATCGTACTTTCACGTGGCGAGCTGACGAGTTAACACATACGCATCATAAAAGAAATACACGCTGTGCAGTGAAAACATATACTGAGCCATAATATACTTAGTAACTAAGTACCGGACAAAATAATAAATAGCACGTAATAACTGAACTACATCACATCACCGTCAACTCAATACTGCACTTCACACTGCAGAGCAAAACCACGTCAACAGCGTGGCCTTGTTTATAGCAGCAGTGCGCTATCATATTTCCACACCGCGCAGCCGATAATATTGTTCATGAAGTATCCCTCCATGACGAAATAAATGGTGCATCCGTCATGAGCGGAGAAAGAGTTATAGGGCCAATTTTTTTCGAGGCAACAGTTGACGCCCGTACATACGTGAATACAATTTTGCCCCCTTTTTAGAGAATTAACAGACAGGGGGAGTGATTTTGCCTTTTTTCAACAAGACTTTGCAACAGTTCATACGGCCAATATTTCGATGAGAACAATTGAAAGTATGTTTGAGGACAGAATGATTAGTAAGGATTTGTGGCCCCCTCGGTCCCCCGAACTAACCCCCTGCGATTTCTATCTCTGGAGTAACTTAAAACAAAGTGTGCAAGACAAACTCACACACCCTGGAAGAATTAAAACAAAATATCCGCCAGGAACTTGCTGACATTTAACGTAAACTACGGCGAGTGATGGTGGTGCGTTTCAGCATCTCCTTTCATGAAGTTAGTAAGTAAAGCCTTTAAAAGTAGTTTTAAAAATGTTGTATGGGTTCCGCGCCTTTCTACGATAGCGGCAGACGCAACGAGCGCAAGGACGCGGACAGAAAAAACACCGCGCAGCCGGTTCGTAGATTTTTGGCTCTCTCTCTCTGTTACGTAATATACACATATTTAATTCATAGGGTTAAGAAAATGTAAATTTGGTCATTATCTCCGGTAAGTGCTCATGTTAAATGAGAAACTATTTTGTATCACTTTACTATCTATTCGACAATAGCAACCAACAAGAAGTGACTAGTGCACTGGTGATACTGGTCAAAGTTATATGGAAGTGGCCTTGATTATTATAACTTGCTTTCGAGAAATATGTATAGCAAATTCTCTGTCATGTATAACGTATGTTATCAAATGTAATGCCAATTAAAATGCTGGAACAGCTCTTAATTACAACTTGCTTTGGAGGAAAATGCATAGCAAATTCTCTAAGTGATGGACAACGTATGTTATCTGTCAAATACGATAGCAATTAAAATGCGAAGTTTTGCTTAGTGGTAGCCCATTATTCATGTTAATCAACTACTTACTCAAAAGTTAAATTGCCAGAACAAATTTATTACCGTTTTGTTGAAGCATAAATAAAGAACGTCTAGCCATTGCAATAAACATGCGAAGTTATGATATTGGTTTTCTAAAGTGCGGGGCCTCCAGGACTTCTCCCGCCATCGTTGCGCAACAAGGCAAGGCGAGTGTACTACACAATGCATGAATGAATGTTGTAGCGTAAGGTCATTTTGGAGAAGGGTTCAACGACGTCCCAAGAGCCCACCCACATCCTCTTCACGTCGAGACGGCTTCTCTCTACTGTCTGAGCGAAAATATCGGGCGTCGTCCTGCAGGCGCGGGACTGCATTTATCTGCAGTTAAAGTAACAATTCTGTAGAAGATTTATACTTATTTGAACAAGCACATTTAGACGTAGTGTATTCAGTGGAAGCTAGAACTGTTGCCTGTTGCCTGTGTAAAATTACGAAATGATATGAATTAATCAAAATAAATAAAGAGAACAATCTTCCTTTTTAAAAAAATTCTGATGTGTTACACTCACATGACTTTCTCTACTATTGTACAAACTATTTTTACAAACGCTTATTCTCCATATGCTTCATGTTAATCGAGATATCGAGATGTTAATCTTATTGCTAATTTTCTTGTAGATGCAAGGGGAATTGGTAGGCTTTAAGCGATAGTCAAATATCGTGGAGTATTCCATTCTCTTTGCATTATCACGACAAAAAAATGAATAACGAATTTCCATTTGAGAAAAAGTATAGGTATTGGAGAATTTAAGGGAATAACAAGCAAAATCTAGAAAATGGTTCACTCAACCAAAAAAATATATATGACATAAGTTGTGTATTTTAACGCGATCTACATTTTTCGTGTAGCAACATTTTGTCTATCTCTTATGGTTTACCAGTTATGCAAAAGTCATTCACAATGAAGAATACTTTTGGAGACATTCTCAGAAAATTCGAGATATACATTTAATTTGTCATGAAAATATATTAAACATATGATATTTTAATCAAAATCGTTAGAGCCATTTTCGAGAAAATTATAATTTTCGAAAAATGTTCCATGTAAAGGGTAATCTGGGGTGGGGGGATTTTCTTGAAAACCTTCGTGTCGCATCTCTGGAAGATACTGAACCTAAATACCAAGTTTGGTGTTTATCAGACTGTTCGTTTCTGAGTTATGCTGTTCACAGACACACACACGGACATGTTTCCAAAAATGCTTTTTTTGGGATCAGGGTGTCTCAAATCATATATTTCCGGTGGAATCTCGGTATCGAATTTTTGGGTGGAATACAATACTTCCCCTACTTACTCCACGTAGTAGAGAAAGTAATAAATCTCCTTTTCTAGACTCCGCAGAAATGTTGATTATAATTATAATATAGACCAAATAAAGTTACAATTTTTCGAAACCAAAAATGACCTCGGAGTAACTTTTAGTTTTTCTCCTAAGTAGGGGAAGTACTGTATTGTACCGATTCTATACCGATATTTCACCGGAAATACATGTTTTGAGGCCCCCAAATCCAAAAAAGAAGTATTTTTAGAAAATGGTTCGCCTGTGTGTGTCTGTGAACAGCATAACTCAAAAACGAAAATTCGGACAAATACAAAATTAGGTATTTAGGTTTAGTACCTTTCAAAGATACCAGGAAGGTTTTCAAGAGAATTCCCGTGCTCCAAACTACCCTTTACATGGAACGTTTTTCGAAATTTTTGATTCTCTAAAAAATGACTGACGATTTTGATTAAAATATCACAAATAAGTTGTATATCTTTAATTTTCTGGAAATAGCCTTTAGAGTTCTCCTTACTTGGAAGGCATTTTGTATAAACTTTTATACCTCGTAAACGTTAAGCGATAGACAAAAACGTACTACACCAAAAACTTAAGAGCTCCTTAAAACACACAATTTATTTCAAATAACTTTTTTGTGGAATTAGCCATTTCCAAGATATCCGTTATTAGTATTTAGCCATTCTTTTAAAGTTCTTTCGATTTTCATTGTTTCTCACTATGTCACGGAAATAGTATGGAACTTTAAGACCAGAATACAGGTTCAGTTCTTAAACATTTGACTATCGCGTTGCCTTTATATCTGTAACTAAATGTGTAATGTAGATATCATCAGAAAGGTTTATCTGGAATAAAATTAAGTAGGTGGGAAAATAAACTTTTGTAAGAATACCCAGTAATAAGCGATAGAGGGCTGAGAAAGTTGTGTGAATGTAACATCATATTTTTAATAAAGGTTTATCATTTACATAATATATTAATATTGTTATTAGTGTAATGCACAGGTATCTGGTATTTGGAATTCGTATTTCATCTTCAAATATCTAAGAATTCTGTTTATTTTATGTAATTCATTTGTGAGATCTAAACTTGAGTGAGCTTCTATTATATGGAGTCCGTGTCAAATATGATAAACTTATTAAAATAATTCCAATAACTTCCTTAAGTATGCATTTTTCAAGAAGTTTCGTTTCTTTCCTAATTTCATTGCTTATGATTCATTACCGAGCGAGGTGGCGCTGTGGTAATGTGTACGACTCGCATTCGGGAGGTCCCGGGTTCGATCACTGACGACTCCACTCTTATCTACAGGTTTTTCAAGGTTTCCCCTGGGTCGACAGGGGAATGCTGGGATGGCTTCTTTTCTACCACGATTTCCCTTCCATGTTTCCCTTTCATTCTCGAGCAATGAGACGGGTCTCAGGTTTGGAAACGTTAGAGACCTCCGCGCGTGTCTGTGACCTGTCTGCCTATGGCCTATAGCCTCCTGTGGTTCCTTCACCTCATCTCTTCCTCCTGAAAGTGGTAGTTGGAATAGAATTGTGCAGGTCGCAGCACGCGAGGTGTCCTACACCTAACCCTATATTTTTCATCACTTCAGTTATTTCAGTTTAAAAGCGAAATTGTCACTTGTTACTCTTCCTCTGCATACTACTACCTAATGAGGTTGACGATCTTAACTTAGGACAATCAATATGCTTTTATGCTCCCATAACACTCCAAACTATTGCATAATATTTTTGTATTACAAACGTAAACACTGATTCATATAAATACATGACAAACAATGAATTTTCGAGGAAAGCCTAGGATACACGCAAACGTACTATACAAAAATGCAGATCTCTTTAAGACACACAATTTATTTAAAATAAGTTTTTTTGTGGCATAAGTCGTTTCTGAGATATCCGTTATTAAAGATTCGAATTGTTCATTACTTGATAATTCCCTTTCAGTCCTTTTAACATTCAGTTGTTACTGTCATGAAAACAGTATGGAATTAAGGCCAGCATATACCGTCCAGCTCTTAAACATTTGACTATAGCTATTCCCTTTGTATTTATAACCAAATGTGTAATGTAGCTTTTTGTGCAAAGTTTTATTTGGATTAAAATGTAGTAGATAGAAAAATAAGGTCAAGTAAGAATGACTCGTATGCCCACTAATAAACGACAGTAGAGAAAGTTATGTGAATGGCTCACATCAGATTTTGTTGTATTTTGTTCTAACTTTACGTTTTACTTTCTCTACTACGTATAGTAAGTAGGGGAAGTATTGTATTCCACCCCAAATATTCGATACCAAGATTTCACCAGAAATATATGTTTTGAGGCCCCCTGAATCCAAAAAAGTATTTTTAGAAACATGTCCGTGTATGTGTCTGTGAACAGCATAACTCAGAAACGAACAGTCGGACAAACACCAAACTTGGTATTTAGGTTCAGTATCTTCCAGAGATGCGACACGAAGGTTTTCAAGAAAATCCCCCCACCCCAGATTACCCTTTACATGGAACATTTTTCGAAAATTTTAATTTTCTTAGAAATGACTAACGATTTCGATTAAAATTTCATATATTTAAGATATTTTCATGACAAATAAAATGTATATCTTGAATTTTCTGGGAATGTCTCCAAAAGTATTCTTCATTGTGAACGACTTTTGCATAACTGGTAAACCATAAGAGATAGACAAAATGTTACTACACAAATAATGTAGATCACGTTAAAATACACAATTTATGTCATATACGTTTTTTTTATTGAGTGAACCATTTTCGAGATATTGCTTGTCATTCCCTTAAATTTTCCAATACTTATACTTTTTCTCAAATGGGAATTCGTTATTCATTTTTTTAATGTCCTGGACATGCAAAGAGAATGGAATGCGCCACATAGCAACCAGCTCTTAAAATATTTGACTATCGCTTAAAGCCTACCATATTCCCCTTGCATCTACAAGACAATTAGCAGTAAGATTAACATCTCGATTAACATGAAGCATATGGAGAATAAGCGTTTGTAAAAATAGTTTGTACAAGAGTAGAGAAAGTCATGTGAGTGTAACCCATCAGATTTTTACATTATGTTGTATGTACATAATACTACATTGTATTAAGTGAACATGTAATTTTGGCAAAATGTAATTTTCACTCAATAAATAAATACATATTAATGGAGATAAACATTTGCAGAAATGGCTTCATTACACATTTCGTGGTAGGTACAGAGTGAATAAGGGTATACAGTAGGTTTAAGCATTAATCAAATCTTTTAAAAGTGTATAGCTATGAGGTGGCTTTGAAATTCCGTTCTGTTTGTATGGCCAGGAGAAAAGTGAATAGCATCTTGTCACTTACAAAAAAGTTACAAGTATTTGAAAATTCAAACCAATAAAAAGAATATCTCGGAAATGGTTAATGCCACGAAAAAAATCATTTTAACAAACTTTTGGGCTTTAATGAGATCTACAGTTTTTTAGTAATAAATTTGTTCTATCTCTTATGATTTATCAGTTATACAAAAGTCATTCAGAATGAAGAGGACTTCACAGGCTATTCGCAGAGAATTCGAGATATACGTTTTATTTAGTGTGTAAATATCTTAAAAATACGGTATTTTAATCAAAATTGTCAGAACCATTTTGAGAAACTCCAAAATTTCGAAAAATCTTTCATGTAAAGGGCAGTTTGGAGTTGAAATTTTCAACACACAGAAGCCTCAAAACGTGTATATCCGGTGAAATCTAAGAATCGAACTTTTGGTGTGAATGCAATAAACCCGCTACTTTCTATAGACAAGTAGTAAAGTAAAAGTGTTCATAAAGAAAGCAGAAAGACATTTATTTCGATGTTATAAAGCTTAATGCGCTTATAGAGCTGCTTATTTTGCGCATTATTCAGGGGAGAAACGCCAGAGTGTCGCGGAAGTTTGGGCGGTCGATTGCGTCATACCTAATAAATCAGGTGGCAATTTCACCCAAAGTTGCAATGTTGAACTGTCCTACCTTCTCGGAATATTTCGCTTTATTCGCTCTATTGTGCGCTTTCAATGACTCCCAATGTTAGTTATTTAGTTTGGCCAATCGCTTTGTCGACAGACAATGGACACAGTAAAGCTAAATGTTATTGATAAATGCTATTGATAAACGCTTGTTTCCAATGTTATTGTTGAGCAGATTTTAAGTCCTCACGTCACCGCTATATTAGTGGTCATCAACTTGTTACGCTTGCGACCACCTGACTTCTAAGTTATTTTCCATGAACCCCCAAAACTTCAGTTAATAATTTGTATACCCACTAATACCATATAGAGGGTAGAGAAAGTCATGTGAATGTAACATATCAACATATCAGAATTTTACTTTCTCTACTACGTACAGTAAGTAGGGGAAGTATTGTATTCCACCCAAAAATTCGATACCGAGATTTCACCGGAAATATATGTTTTGAGGCCCCCTGAATCCAATAAAAGCATTTTTGGAAACATGTCCGTGTGTGTGTCTCTGTGTGATTGTGAACAGCATAACTCAGAAACGAACAGTCGGATAAACACCAAATTTGGTATTTAGGTTCAGTATCTTCCAGAGATGCGACAAGAAGGTTTTCAAGAAAATCCCCCACCCCAGATTACCCTTTGCATGGAACATTTTTCGAAAATTTTAATTTTCTCAAAAATGGCTCTAACGATTTTGATTAAAATATCAAGATATTTTAAGATATTTTAATGACAAATGAAACGTATATCTTGAATTTTCTGGGAATGTCTCCAAAAGTATTCTTCATTGTGAACGACTTTTTCATAACTGGTAAACCATAAGAGATAGACAAAATTTTACTACACAAGAAATGTAGATCGCGTTAAAATACACAATTTATGTCATATACATTTGTTGAGTGAACCATTTTCGAGATATTGCTTGTTATTCCCTTAAATTTTCCAATAGTTTTTCTCAAATGGGAATTCGTTATTCATTTTTTTTATGTACTGGACATGCAAAGAGAATGGAATGCGCCACATAGCAACCAGCTCTTAAAAGATTTGACTATCGCTTAAAGCCTACCATATTCCCCTTGCACTTACAAGAAAATTAGCAATAAGGTTAACATCTCTATTAACATGAAGCATATGGAGAATAAGCGTTTGTAAAAATAGTATGTACAAGAGTAGAGAAAGTCATGTGAGTGTAACAATCAGAATTTTTTTTAGTTATGTATGGAAACACACACGCATACACAGGTTATTCCTTGAAAAAAATCTTCTTGTGTTACACTCTCATGACTTTCTCTACTCTTGTACAAACTATTTTTACAAACGCTATTCCCCATATGCTTCATGTTAATCCATATAAAAATTTTCAGAAACTATCTTATTGCTAGTTTTCTTATAGGTGCTATGGGAAAGGTTTTACGCGATAGTACAATATTTTAAGAGCTGGTTGCTATGTGAAGCATTCCATTCTCTTTCCATGTCCAGGACATAAAAAAAATCTGATGTGTTACACTCACATGACTTTTTCTACTCTTGTACAAACTATTTTTACAAACGCTTATTCTCCATATGCTTCAGGTTAATCGAGATATATAATCGTTAATCTTATTGCTAATTTTCTTGTAGATGCAAGGGGAATTGTTAGGCTTTAAGCGAGAGTCAAATATTTTAAGAGCTAGTTGCTATGTGGAATATTCCATTCTCTTTGGATTATCAGGAAAAAAAATAATGATGAATTCCCATTTGAGAAAAGGTATAGTTATTGGAAGTATGTTCTATGTAAAGGATAATCTGGGGTGGGGGGATTTTCTTGAAAACCTTCGTGTCGCATCTCTGCAAGATACTGGACCTAAATACCAATTGTAGTAATTATCCGACTGTTCGCTTGTGAGTTATGCTATTCACAGACAGACACACAAACAGACGGACACACAGACGCACACGCGGACATGTTTCCAAAAATGCTTTTTTTGAATTCAAGGTGCCTCAAAACATATATTTCCGTTGAAATGTTGGTATCGAATTTTTGGGTGGAATACAATACTTCCCCTTCTTACTATACGTAGTAGAGAAAGTAAAAATAATCATAATACAGACATACCTCGAGTTAGTGAGACACCCGTCCTCCTACCTGGTTACAGAGATGATCCCACCTGGATAGAAACCGACACAAAGCCACACGTAAGTCATCATTTACCTCAAGTCTGTGTCCTGTTTTTAATTTGACATTGTTGAAAACCTCTTTTCGCACAAGAACGTTGTTGGAAATATTAATAAAGTCGAAATTGCTACAGAAGATAGTTGTTTATAATCAACTTTTGAGCTGACGTTTGACCAAAACATTTCCAAGAGCATTTGATTGAAAATTGACTTTAGTCTACTGCCATATGAAGGTTCGATCGGTTGGTTCTCCAGGTATTTGTTCGGGGACACACTTGAAAGGGGAGGGAGGAAGCGAGAGAGACACACACACATCACTATCAAACAATAATTGTACATAACAATAATTCAGCAAGAAAGATGTTAGAATATTTAGCAGCCAAGGTTGTAACTTAGATAAGCAAGGGACGGGCAAGCTAGCTAATTCCAGGTAAAAGGTAATTCTAGGTAGAGCCCACCACCTTTCACCAAGCTAATGAGCAAGGAACTTGAAGTAATAACAAGAAAGAGAAAGATATAGAAAGGAAAGAGACAGAGGTATTGAATCTGCTTCCAGAAGCGTCACTGGGGCGCGTCTGCAAAAAGTTTTGGAGCAGGATATTTTCATACAAATAAGGTAACGCGGTCTGAGGTCCAATTAGAAATGTCGTTACATTCTAAGGCGCGAAGGTGAGCGTCACTAGGTTTGGGTATAAAAGGTGGAAGAAAGCCCCAGATTTTCGTTCTTATACAATTTCGTCGACACAGTGATTTTCTCTGTGTGCATATGGGTGGGAAGCGTGTGCAGTTAGATTAGGCTTCTAATTTATTATTCTGTTGGGAATTGTTACAGATGGGAAAGAGAGCGGCCCATTTTAAGGGAAATGCAGTGTATTTAATTTGCCTCACCTACGAAAACCCTGAGACCAGTGAAATTATTTAGATGGGTAGTTTATTACGAATGGAGAAATTATCAGCCGCTGAGTAGAGATAGCCGGAGACCAGAACACTGCAGCAGTAGGCATCAACCAAGAGGACCAACGTTTTCGCGCTACACACTCATCACATCCACCGAAAATGGATTTCCAATCCACTCACGCCCTATTCTTATACATAAGGAAAACATGACTGTAGCTGTTCTGTTACGCATGCAATGTCTTCCAACTTCACCGAAGTATCTTACTCTAAAAACTCTTACAAATTTGTGAATGTATCTACGTTTCCCTTTGGTATTCTAGCAGTTAGAAGCCCAAGTTATTTTCCTGACACAGTTCAACTTTCTTGGCATGATTAAAAATAGAGAGGTGCTCACTTTGATTTGGCAGGTTCAACTCATTGAGCATTTAAGTAAGTCACTCTACTAGCTAACTTCAGTATCTACTTTGATTCACTAAAGAACTTAGTATGTGGCGAGACTTCGCAGTTCAATATTTTAAGCAGTTCATGAGATAATTCAAAACCTTGCTGCAGACGAACTACTCTGCTTTGTGCAACGGTCCCATTTCAGAACATAACACAGCAAGTCGTGAATTTAATCATTGGCCTCGATGTAACTGACGATTTTTACTATTTGTGAAAGAACATCGTTGAGTTCAGCTGACATCTGTTTTGAAGTCAGAGCTTCACGATACAATATACAATATGTCCATATAACTTCTGGTACAATTTCCCGGAAAATTTGATCATTCCAACATGGCTTCCAGTCATAGCTGCCACACCATCTGTAGTTATTCCAATGCAACCCTGGGGGTTCAGATTGTTTGTTGTAAAAAGTTAATTAAGACCGAAAAATGTCCCTTCCAGTGGCATCGATTTCCAGCGCTGTACTGAAAAAAAAATCTATGTGGAGCATTCCATTCTCTTTGCATTAGCAGGACATAAAAACAAAAAATGAATAAGGAATTTCCATTTGAGAAAACGTATAAGTAATGGAAAATTTAAGAGAATAACAAGCAATATCTCGAAAATGATTCACTCAATAAAAAAAGTATATGAATAAATTGTGTGTTTTAACGCGATCTACATTTTTGTGTAGTAACATTTTGTCTATCTCTTATGGTTTACCAGTTATGCAAAAGTCGTTCACAATGAAGAATATTTTTGGAGACATTCCCAGAAAATTCAAGATATACATTTTATTTGTCATGAAAATATCTTAAATATATGATATTTTAATCAAAATCGTTGGAGCCATTTTTGAGAAAATTAAATACTTCCAAAAATCTTCCATGTAAAGGGTAGTCTGGTGTGGGGAGATTTTCATGAAAACCTTCGTGTCGCATCTCTGGAGGATACTGAACCTAAATACCAAGTTTGGTGTTTATCCGACTGTTCGTTTCTGAGTTATGCTGTTCACAGACACACACACACACGAACATGTTTCCAAAAATGCTTTTTTTGGATTCAGGGGGTCTCAAATCATATATTTCCGGTAAAATCTCGGTATCGAATTTTTGGGTGGAATACAATACCTCCCCTACTTACTCCACGTAGTAGAGAAAGTAAAAATCATTGTGAATTTAATTCTCATGGAAATATCTCACATAACCAAGTAGTATAGCTTCATTAGCAATATTAGCGCTTTCATCAAGCTTAGAAAAGCTAATGGATTACAGTCGTAATACCAACTGATTTCTTAAATAATTACTCACTGCTGACATACGTCTTGCAACGGTGTTATCAGAGACGGGAATCAATTTAAATTGATTCGCAACTTTTTCACCCAACATTTCGTTGCAAATGTCAATGGCAGATAGTAAAATAAGTTGTTTCCCATAAGTATGTTTTTACGCATTTTTCAACCTATACAAAATCAAAAAAGAAGACTTTAGGCCAGAATATGAAATACGAAATATACAGAGTGAGGACTGTACAACACCTCCAAAACTAAGCGTTGTAGAAAGAAATGTCTTTAATAAAAGTTGCTTGACATTATGGGGGAAAGTAAATGCCAGTTGTGTTTTGTTTCGAGGACGTTATGATGGTATTTTAGGGTCAATTTAACATTTTAAAATTAAGACATTCGTTAACTAATAATTCACCAAAAAACAACACACTAAGGCTATATTGTGGCGTATGCCTAAGATGATAAGATACACGACTCTCTGGGCACCGAGATCCGTGACAGCAGTCTGCCTGGGAGTAGGGAAACTAAGTGTTAGGGAGGGGATAGCGTCAGACGCCTAAGTTTTTAGCGTTGGTTTAACAGTCAGTCAGTAAGTAAGATTCGTGCAGGAAAGACGTGCGACTGCTAAAGCACGATGTCCTCGTCGGTAGACAATGGGAAAAGAATGTAAGTAATTGTACCAGTTGTTATCTCATTAAACCCTTAGCCATCCACTCTTTTGGAGTCTTAATTATGGTAGCGTAGCATCCTTCCTCTCCCTAAAAGCCAGGTATTATTTCTGATTAGTATTGTTTTCGTGCTTTCTTTAGCTTTAGCTGCGTTCCCCCGTCGTAGCCTCGCCATTTGAAGTTCTTGTTTAATTTGCCCGTACCTCTTGCAAGCGAGTAGCTCCCATCTGTTTTTGAGAAGTAATTTAAAGAGAGGCTACGACAGTTGGTGGAGGCGCCGGGTAGATCCCTCCGGTTGAAGTCAGATGACCGTGGAAGCTGTGAATGCTGTGAAGTTCTCTCCGGAGGTGGTAACTGAAACTGGTTAACTCTGTTACATAACTGTTCCACACGATCAATCAGCTGATGCATAGGATCGTTAGGTACTACGTCCACAAGAGAAGCCTGAGAAGGCTGAGGAGAAGCTGGTAAAGTAACAGCAGGAACAGATGCATTATTAAATAGAACAGAGGGTGGCGTAACCACTGCAGCCTGAGATTGAGCAGACACTAGATGTTCACGGTTCTGCATATAAAACTGTGCTTTGTCCACTCGTCGAATGATTTGTATTACCTCATCAACAGTTTGAGGATTTAATGGCAATAAAGATTGTACATACAGAGGTCTAAGACCTTTAAGCAAGTGTTTAATTTGTTCCAACTGCAACATAGCTGGGTTGACTTGGTCACATAAAGATAGCACGTCATAGATGTAACTAATAACAGGTTCATCATCCAACTGTACCCGCTGTCTGAGTTTCATTTCCAGAATATCACTCTGGTTTGTTATCTGAAATGCATTTAGAAATTGTGTAGTGAAGAAAACCCAATCATGGTGAGGGTGGCGATGGCGAAAAGTTTGAAACCATGATGCGGCAGTGTCTCGTAAATAGCATGGAAAGCATTTCAATTTCATTTCTTCTGACTCCATTTTCCTCCTATTTTGGCTTCATTTGCATTAAATTGTATTGCTGTGCTAAGTGGTTCGTGCTGGTTATTTTCAAATATATTTTTGTGAAAGTTGAGTTGTGAAACGAGTGAGATAACGAGTGAGATATTTGCAACTTTGAAAATGTTTTTCTTTGTCGTCGTCTGGGTGTTTATCACACATGTGTTTTGTTCCTTATTGTATGTCATTTTTTGTTATTTTAATGGCTTTTGTTTTGTTTGTTTGCCTTGTGTCGACGGGGGCGTCGATCTCGGTGGCCAGGGGGAGATGTGGCGTATGCCTAACATGATAACATACACGACTCTCTGGGCACCGAGATCCGTGACAGCAGTCTGCCTGGGAGTAGGGGAACTAAGTGTTAGGGAGGGGATAGTGTCAGACGCCTGAGTTTTTAGCGTTGGTTTAAGTCAGTCAGTAAGTAAGATTCGTGCAGGAAAGACGTGCGACTGCTAAAGCACGATGTCCTCGTCGATAGACAATGGGAAAAGAATGTAAGTAATTGTACCAGTTGTTATCTCATTAAACCCTTAGCCATCCACTCTTTTGGAGTCTTAATTATGGTAGCGTAGCATCCTTCCTCTCCCTAAAAGCCAGGTATTATTTCTGATTAGTATTGTTTTCGTGCTTTCTTTAGCTTTAGCTGCGTTCCCCCGTCGTAGCCTCGCCATTTGAAGTTCTTGTTTAATTTGCCCGTACCTCTTGCAAGCGAGTAGCTCCCATCTGTTTTTGAGAAGTAATTTAAAGAGAGGCTACGACAATATTACACTTTCTATCTCATGAGCGCACAATTCAAAATTCAATTTTTCCACCCAAAAATTCGATACCGAGATTTCACCGGAAATACATGTTTTGAGACCCCCTAAATCCAAAAAAAGCATTTTTGGAAACATGTCCGTGTGTGTGTGTGTGTGTGAACAGTATAACTCAGAAACGAACAGTCGGATAAACACCAAACTTGGTATTAGGTACAGTATCTTCCAGAGATGCGACACGAAGGTTTTCTAGAATATCCCCCACCCCAGATTACCCTTTACATGGAAGATTTTTCGAAAATTTTAATTTTCTCAAAAATGGCTCTAGCGATTTTGATTAAAATATATGTTTAAGATATTTTTTGGAAAAATAAAATGTATATCTTGAATTTTCTGGGAATGTCTCCAAAAGTGTTCTTCATTGTGAACGACTTTCGCATAACTGGTAAACCATAAGAGATAGACAAAATGTTACTACACAAAAATGTAGAGCGCGTTAAAATACACAATTTATGTCATATACATTTTTTGTTGTTGAGTGAACCATTTTCGAGATATTGCATGATATTCCCTTAAATTTTTCAATAATTTTCTCAAATGGGAATTCGTTATTCATTTTTTTGTACTGGATATACAAAGAGTTATAATCTGTGGCAAAGGGAATGGTGCTGCACCTAGCAACCAGCTATTAAGAGATATGTGTGTGCTTAAAGGCTGCTGTATTTTTATATTGCCCTTGTAAATATATATTCCCCTTACATCTACAAGAAAATTAGCAATAAGATAGAGTCTGCAAATGTTTATCTCGATTAACATGAAGTAGATGGAGAATAAGCGTTTGTATAAATAGTTTGTACAAGAGTAGAGAAAGCATGTGAGTGTAACACATCAGATTTTTTTTTCGTCATATTTTCGACCAACCCAGACTTTTCTGTCGCTTATTGACACCTCCTGAAGGTATTAGATGGTAGTACGATTCGCAATCGAATATGTTGTTGATGGAAACCCATCAACCGTCTCCAGTGAGAGCTATTTTGTTTCATTTCGTTCTGATAACAAATGTATCTATGTTTATGAACAAAAAAGAAGTAAGACACATTCAGGATCTGCTTTCTACACGGATAAGTAACAACTGTCAGGCAGATATGAACTTGGGGAGAGTTTCTTATGAAATGGCGGAATTCAGTGTTCAACTAAACAAAATATGTAGTGTCTGTCTGTCATAAAACTGCCATTGGCAGAGGGGGAGGGCTCTGCTGCTATAGCTTTCTTGGTCACATCTAGACCGCAAAAGCATACTGACCATTATGCAGGGGGTATAGTATTTAGAAAACAAAGATGGTTTGGAGGAAACTATAGTTTATAGAAACCAAAGAAGGCGTAGAACTGTGTTAAAAATGTGGGTCGTGATCCATCGGTTGAATAACACTGCTCTATACAACAGTTTATTATAATGTTTATTAACAGTTTATTACAATATTTTTTCTTTCGTTTTACTTTCTATACCACGTACATAATAAGTAGAGAAGGTATTGCATTCCACCCAAAAATTCAATACCGCGATTTCACTGGAAATACATGTTTTGAGGCCCCTGAATCCAAAAAAGCATTTTTAGAAAAATATCCGGTGTGTGTGTGAACTCATAACTTAAAAACAAAATGTCGGATAAACACCAAACTTTCAATTTAGGTTCAGTATCTTCCAAAGATGCGACACGAAAATTTGCAAGAAAATCCCCCACCTCAAACTGCCCTTAAAATGTTTAACCATTTTTCGATTTTTTTTAAAAAATGGCTCCAACAATTTTGATTAAAATATTATATGTTAAAAACATTTACATCACAAATTTATAGACATAACATTTGAAGTCGTCTTCATTCGGAAGGAATTTTGTATAATCTTGTATAACTGGTGAACGTTAAGCGATACACGAAAATGTGCTACACAAAAAGCGTAGACCTCTTTAAACGCACAATATATTCCAAATAACTTCTTTTGGCCATAAGTCATTTCCGAAATATCCCTTATTAATGGTTCAAATTGTTCAATACTTAGCTATTATTCTTTTAAAGTCTTTTCAATTTTAAATTGTTTCCCGCGATGTTGTGGAAACAGTATGGAATTTTAAGGCCAGCGTACAGCGTCTAGTTCTAAAGCATTTGACTATCGCCATTCTCTTTCTATATATAGAAGGAAATGTATAATGCAGCTATTTCTAGAAATGCTTATCTCGATTAAAATGAAGAAGATAGGAAAATAAACTTTCGTAAGAATAATTTGTATATCCACCAATAAGCGATAGGGGGTAAAGTCATGTGAATGTATCACATCACACTTTTATAGTTTGCAATTTGAACAACAGTAGTGGCATGGATTTAATTACTCTAAATAGTATAGTGTATTATGTTTATTATGTATATGTTTGTGTTACATGTATTGCTTTCTTATATTTCCATTCATCCATCCAGACTGTGGACCATTTAAGTTGAGACTGTACAATATCTCCAAAACTAAGCTTGTAGAAAGATTCTTTGATAAAAGTTGCTTGATATTATGGGGGAAAGTAAATGCCTAATTGAAGGTTACCATTAAAAAAAATTAAATTGACTCTGAAATGACTATCATAACGTCCTCCAAACAAAACACGACTAATGACATTTACTTTCCCCATAATATCAAGCAACTCTTATTAAAGACATTTTTTCTACATCGCTTAGTTTTGGAGATATTGTACAATCTCAACTTAAATACTCCACCCTGTAATACATACATAATAATTTGAGTAATAATTTAATAGATAGCTTCAGTTCATTAAGAAAATTCACTGTTTCGTTTTCTCATTTATAAGTTATTTTAGCTGTCTCCCTTTGAAAATGTAGGTTATACTGCATTACTGTTGTAAATGTGCCTATAACTTTGAAGGAAAAAAAGAGATAGAAATAAACTTAATACGAACACATGGAAGCAGGTATTCCCATTAATAATGTGGTAGATTCCCCTTTGCTGGTAGACTAACTCGAAGTAGGTTTGCAGGTTGATATAGTAGTATTTGAATTACTATATTATCTCTGATGATTATCCTAGTGTTCAGGTTGTTACTAATAATTTGCCAATGATGTTCTGTTTCCTTCTGGCCACGGCTGCTGTTGTATGGTTTTATGATAGAGCATGTATAACTTATCAGGGTCGGGTACGGTAAGGAAAGTATGTACGAGGGCTGTCCCAGAAGTACCCGACATAACAAAGAAAACACAAAAATTTTGGGAAAAAACATCCTTATTTCTCTACAAGGTCTCCTTTCAGCTCGATATACTTTTCCCAGCGATGCTCAATAGCTTCGATACCCTGTTTATAGTGAGAACCGTCGAGTTCTGCAAAATAGCCATAAACTGCAGACTCCACCTCTTCATTGTTGGCAAATCTTTTACCACCAAGCCATTTCTTCAACTTTGTAAACAGAAAATAATCAGAGGGGCTCAGTCTGGCGAATAAGGTGCATGAGAAGGCAACTCGAACTTTAACTCATTGATTTTGGCCATGGCGATAGTGGGTGTGTGAATTGTCTTGATGAAACAGAAATTTCTTTTTCGCTAAATGCGGCTGTGTTTGCTTGATTTAATCATTCAAAAGCTGCAATAAGTTTGCATAATACTCGCCTTTGATTGCTTTTCCGTTTTGAAGATAATCAATGAAAATTATCCCACTCGCACCCCAAAAAACTGACGCTTTGACCTTGCCTGCAAATGGAACTGTCTTCGCCTTCGTTGGAGCCGATTCTCCCCTTTCAATTCACTGTTTTGACTGTTCCTTCGTCTCAGGTGTGAAGTGATGGACCCATGTTTCATCCATGGTTATGAATCCACGCAAAAACTCGGCTTTACTACAACGAAACATCACCAAACACTCGACTGAAATACGCTCACGATGCTGCTTTTGTTCCATTGTGAGTAAACGCAGCACCCATCTTGGCCACAGCTTTCTCATGTCTAAATTTTCAGTTAGTATACCATGTGCAGAACTTTGTGAAATGCCTACAATGTCTCTAGCTCGCACACTTTTCTTCACAATTTTAGGCGTGGTCACCTCATTTGCTCGATGTTCGTCTTGGCAGCTCGTACGGCCTCGCTTAAACTCTGCCACCCAATATTTTACTGTTGTAAACGAAGGAGCAGACTCCCCCAGAGTAGAATCTAGCTCAGCTTTAATATTAGTTGAATTAAGACCTATCAAATGAAAGTATTGTATCACATAACGATGGCCAGTTTTATCTATGTTTACAAATTCGCTGAGAGCGTTCACTATTAATGGCTGCCAAACAATTACTAAACGATGCAGCATCATCAAACTTCAGCTTTATAAGGGTGGTACTTTCTACCATAGTCATTTGTTTGAAACAACAACCGCTATACGTCAGGTAGGGTACTTCTGGGACTGCCCTCGTAGCAACAACGTTTAACACATGAAAAAGTCAGTGGAGGAGCACAATACTTTAATTACACGCGTATTATATGCTAATATGCTATGGTAATACGTTACATTGTTACTTTAGTAATAACCGAGTTTGTTGGAGCTGTAGAAAATTCTTTACTTAGATCGCTTAGCAATTAATGATTATTTTCATAAGTGCACGATTAATACTAGAACTATTTATGCATGTGCCTAAAATATACCTCATTTCGCTTGTAATAACTTGCACTTTCAAATTCAGATATTTTTAACCTTTCCACTACATGATGTAAGGTAATTAGTAACTCCGACTTCGGAGAATTTACACGTAAGGTCTGTACGTCACCGCACTTTACACCCAACTGATTTAGGCTTGGGGACGCTATCCCTAACTTTCCTGAACTTAAATTTAAACATATTCCTCTTAAAATCTTATTGACTGCGTTCCTTCAGCTTGGAACGTTCTCGAAATACTTAACAGGCTATCATTCGCTGTTTTTAGACACATGACCTCTCTTAAAAAGAAATCTGATGTGTTCTCTGCTCTAGTACAAACTATTTTTACAAACGCTTATTCTCCATATGCTTCTTGCTAATCGAGATATCGAGATGTTAATCTTATTGCTAATTTTCTTGTGGATGCAAGGGGAATTGGTAGGCTTTAAGCGATAGTCAAATATTTTAAGAGTTGGTTGCTATGTCATGTATTCCATTCTCTTTGCATTACCAGGACAAAAAAATGAATAACGAATTTCCATTTGAGAAATACTGTACTGAAACATTTAAGGGAATAACAAGCAATATCTCGAAAATGGTTCACTCAACAAAAAAAAGTATATGACATAAGTTGTGTATTTTAACGCGATATACATTTTTTGTGTAGTAAAACTTTGTCTATCTCTTATGGTTTACCAGTTATGCAAAAGTCGTACACAATGAAGAATACTTTTGAAGACATTCCCAGAAAATTCGAGATATACATTTTATTTGTCATGAAAATATCTTAAACATATGATATTTTAATCAAAATTGTTAGAGCCATTTTTGAGAAAATTAAAATTTTCGAAAACTTTTCCATGTAAACGGTAATCTGGGGTGGGGGGAGTTTCTTGAAAACCTTTGTGTCGCATCTCTGGAAGATACTGAACCTAAATACCAGGTTTGGTGTTTATCCGACTGTTCGTTTCTGAGTTACACTGTTCACAGACACAGACACACACACACGTACATGTTTCCAAAAATACTTTTTTTTGGATTCAGGGGTCTCAAAACATGTATTTCCGGTGAAATCTTGGTATCGAATTTTTGGATGGAATACAATACTTCCCCTACTTTCGCCTGCACCCTAATTCTGACAAAATGTTGCTTGTCTGCTTTATAAAAGTGTCCCATAGCTCCAACTAAACTCCTGCACATATATAAAATATATACTTAACATCTAATTACATAACAAGTATCTTGCTTATTACTATTATTTTACAGGATTTACTTCTCATATTAATGACTGATTTGAGGAGGGCTTTCAATTATTACAGTTAGCAATTATTATTAACAATATGTGCATACGAGGGCGGATTGACAAGTCCGTGATTTTAACGAGACATAGCGTTCTAATCACATGTTTCTTGTTTGTACCAAAATTTTGCATCTATTCTGGGTATAATCGCAGAAATTCGTCGTAATGTGTTTCTTAGTACATGTTGAGCGTCTCTAAAATAAGCAGATGTGTGTGGCTTCGTAGAAAATAGAGAAAAGAGAATTTCGTGTTCTGATAAAGCACTACTTTTTGCTTAGAAAGACGGTTAAGGAAATGGAAGAAAAGGTGAACAAGTATTATGGGGACTCTGCTCCATCACATGGCATGATTCACAGAATTTCGATGTGGCCGTTCGAGCACAAGAGATGCCGAGCGCACAGGACGGCCGGTTGAGCTCACAACAGAAGAAATGGTGAACAAAGTTCACGATATTGTGTTGGAAGACCGCCGAGTGAAAATCCGTGAGATAGCCAAGACTGTAAACATCTCGAGTGAACGGGCGTGTAACATTCTGCAGGAATGTTTGGGTATGAGAAAGCTGTCAGCAAGATGGGCCGCGATTACTTACAGTTGAGAACAAGCGGAATCGTGTGACCATTTCACAAGAATGTTTGAACATGTTCCAGCGCAACTCAAATTAATTTTTGCGGCGTTATATCACGGTTGATGAAATTTGGATCCATTACTATCAACCTGAAACCAAACAACAATCAAAGCAGTGGATTTCCTTCTGTGAACCTGTTCCAAAGAAAGCGAAAACCATTCCGTCGACAGGAAAAATCATTGCAGCTGCCTTTTGGGATTCGCAAGGGGTGATAGACATCTCCTACCTGGAAAAGAGTAAAACGACCACAGGTTCATATTATGCCGCAATGATGGATCAGTTTCACAAGGAATTGTTAAAGAAACGACCCCATTTGATGAAGAAAAAGGTTTTCTTTCACCAGGATAATGCACCCGCACACAATTCAGACATTCATCGCAAAATTTGTGGAATTGGCCTACGAGCTGCTATCTTGCCCACCATATTCTCCAATTTGGCTCCGAACGACTTCTTCCTATTCGCAAACCTGAAAAATTGGTTCGCTGGGAAGAAATTCACGTCCAGTGAACACATCATGGCAGAAACAATCTCATATTTTTGGAAGGGTTAAAAAATTGGAGAAACGTTGGACAACGTGTATTGAATTGAAAGGAGATTATGTTGAGAAATAAAATTGATTTTTTTTGGAAAAAAATGCTATTTTATTTAAAAAGTCACTGACTTATCAAACATAGATACTGTGTCAATAATAACACAATTCTCATTGAATTAAAGGCTGAATCACATTTTTGCAGTAATAGTACATACTATACCATCACTAACAGCTTCGCTGCCATAATATGAGAGCGTTTGACCTTCCTGAAGGAGATTAACAATTAAGATACCTCCAGATCTGACTTTCAGAATAATTTATTCAGTCAGAACACACTGAATTGTTGTACGAGTACCGATAGTTCAAGTTTTTTGCAACTAAGCCGAATACCAGAGGTCTGTTTAAGTCTCACCAGTCTCCTGCAGGTCAAGGAGATAATGGATAACCTCAGCCCAGTTTAACCATCAAGAATCGAAGCCAGATGAGGAAAATGGGAGCTAGACATGCAACTCATAGGTCCCGGGTCGGGATTAAAGTAAATTCTCTCGTGTTAGTTTCCACGAATTGTTAAACGCAGTGCAACATGAATCTACCCTGAAATAGCTCCCTTTATAACGATGCAGCTCTTGACAAGAATTTCAAACAAAATATGCGCTGGTGTCCTCTGCATTATGTCCACAGTAGGGTACAAGTTACTCTTTTCGATATTTTCTAAACAGCACTACCACATAACGGTTTTTAAAACGAGTAATATATACAGGGCTATTCAAAAAGATGGAACAGACTTTATATATTTATTTCTAATGAACTGCAATAGATAGTGACACATACGATGCATCACTGAATAGAGGGAAAGTTCAAAGTTTTATTTTGTGTGTTCAAAATGAGCACCATTTGTTATGTTGTTTATTAGGGCGTACAAAATTATTCTCGCGAAAGTTTAGTTTTTTTACTTAATTTTATTCTAGATATGCTTTTGTAGAAATAACGTTACAGGTTTCGTTAGGATACAAAGGGAACAGCGACAAATGCTGAAGAACTGGACGCTATATGGTGGCCTTAAAATTACATACTTTTCCGTGCAATCGCGAGAAACAACTGAAAATCGACAGGAGTTAAAAAGAATGACGAAGTATTTACAGAAATCGAACCACTAATAACAGATATATTGGAAATGGCTTATGCCACATCGTTTATCACTTAACGTTTACCAGTTATACAATATTATATAAAATTCCTTCCTAATGAAGAGAACTTCACAGGCTATTCCCAGAAAATTCTACATATACATTTTATTTGTCATATAAATATCTTTAATATATGATATTTTAATAAAAATTGTCGCAACTATTTTTGTGAAAATAAAAACAATTCGAAAAATGTCTCAAGTAAAGGATAGTTGGGGTGAGGATTTTATTGAAAATCTTCGTGTCGCCATCTTTGGAAGATACTGTACTTGAATACCAAGTTTGGTATCTATCGACTTGTTTTTGAGTTATGCTGTTCAAAGACACACACACGCGCGGATCTTTTTGTAGAAATGCTTTTCTTTATATATATATATTCATTCAGGGAACCTCAAAACATGTATTTCTGGTGAATTTCAGTATCGAATTTTTTGGTGGAATGCAGTACCTAGTTTCTCTACCTGCTATGTATGTGGTAGAAAAAATAGAAATATTTCATGAATTGGGGCACCATTTTATTCGCTTTCTGAACCCACAAGAAATAACCAAATGTGAATGATTACTCCCATAAGTAACTGTTGAAATATGCTAAAATTTTCTTCAGTAATAAGTGCTGATAACTTTTCGGCAATTTTATTAAGGTTAACTAACAGTTGTCGTAATTTTTTCGAGACTGAAGGTCGAGAAACAATTATTTAATAACAAGTAGGACTCTGAAAGCTCAATTAAATTAGTTAAGAAAAATTATAAAGACAATAACATGGGAGAATAATGCAATTATTGTACTTTCAATGGCTTATCTGTTTCATCTTTCTATAAATATACACTAATCTTATTAGTTTTCGTTTCAAGCAGAACCACAGATCTGAATTAAACTACAACTGAACAATAGGTGTCGTAATGGGAATTTCTTTTGGGAGACAGAGAGATAATCGAGTCGAAGCAGAGGTGATAGAATACATTTGCGCAAAACTCTGAAAATTTATTCTGTACCACTTTTTTAATTTATTTTAATTAGCTTGAACTCGCTGGTCATATCGCGACTCCATAAGGATAAAAACCACCATATAATATATTACATTGTAAATGTACACCCGTGGACAAAAAACATAAATGCCAAATTTTTCTAATTTTCCTACACGGCAACAGCGCCTTGTTTACAACATACGCAATACAGTTGTGTAGCTGCTGCAGTAAGTTGTTGTACGGCATTATTAAACACGCTACCTTCCATGTGTCTTCTCTGTAGCGCTGTGGCAAAGCGTGGGCTACTTCTGTGATTAAGACCGCAGGTTCACTTCTCGCATATAGCAAACTTTTTCTTCTTCTGTTAGTAATGTTTTATCAACACATTGTCAATACTTATGTTTGATATACCCCATTTCATACACGACATTTGGTAAAGTTCATAATACAATAGATATTAGATACAAAATAGTGGATTCATTATTTCATCGATACACTAAACAGTGGGCAATACACAGTAATACTTGAGGATACTGTGAGGATACGATATCCTCGAGTTGTTGAATTCGAACAGGATTCGGGGCACAAATTCAAGAAGCCTAGGATGTTGTAACTTCTCATCTGCTTTACTACAGGGATTTAATTTCATGTATTACCCGAAAATGAAGCAGTTGTACGTGCTTAGGGTCCTTACACAAGATATTATTCTTTTTCTTACTTTCTCTACTACGTATAGTAAGTAGGGGAAATATTCTATTCCACCCAAAAATTCGATACCGAGATTTCACCGGAAATACATGTTTTGAGACCCCCTGAATCAAAAAAAAGAATTTTTGGAAACATGTCGTGTGTTTGTCTGTCTGTCTTTCTGTGAACAGCATAACTCAGAAACGAACAGTCGGATAAACACCAAACGTGGTATTTAGGTTCAGTATCTTCCAGAGATACGACACGAAGGTTAAAATCCCCCACCCCAGATTACCCTTTACATAGAACATTTTTCGAAAATTTTAATTTTCTCAAAAATGGCTCTAACGATTTTGATTAAAATATCACATGTTTAAGATATTTTTATTTCAAATGAAATGTATATCTCGAATTTTCTGGGAATGTCTCCAAAAGTATTCTTCATTGTGAACGATTTATGCATAACTGGTAAACCATAAGAGATAGACAAAAGTTTACTACAAAAAATGTAGATCGCGTTAAAATACACAATTTATGTCATATACATTTTTTTTGTTGAGTGAACCATTTTCGAGATATTGCTTGTTATTCCCTTAAATTTTTCAATACTTTTTCTCAAATTGAAATTCGTTATTCATTTTTTATGTCCTGGACATACAAAGAGAATGGAATGCGCCACATAGCAATCAGCTCTTAAAAGATTTAACTGTCGCTTAAAGCCTACCAATTCCCCTTGCACCTACAAGAAAATTAGCAATAAGATTAACATCCCGATTAACATGAAGCATATGGAGAATAAGCGTTTGTGAAAATAGTTTGTACAAGAGTAGAGAAAGTCATGTGAGTGGAGCACATCAGATATTTTTTTTGTTCTGGTAATGCAAAGAGAATGGAATACTCCACATAGCAACCAGCTCTTAAAATATCTCAAAGCCTACCAATTCTCCTTGCATCTACAAGAAAATTAGCACTAAGATTAACATCTCGATATCTCGATTAACATGAAGCATATGTGAATAAGCGTTTGTAAAACTAGTTTGTACAAGAGTTGAGAAAGTCATGTGAGTGTAACACATCAGATTGTTTTTATGTGTTTTAGTTTTAGAAGATATATTTGCATTAATTTCTTTGGTTATTTAAAACGAGTATTTCAGTAAAATTGTGTTCTTGTGTGCATAGATACGCCTAAAACTTAAAATGTTAAAGCTATATTAATCCAATATTATGTTCTACACTTACAGTCAAAAATTTTACAATAACTAATGTGAGATTTGAACCGAGGAGCTTATAATCACAAGCGCTGCCTTCTTAACCTCTCGGCCATCGAAATGTTTTCCGTAGCTTATAAGCGTCACAATCGAGAAACACCGTTATAAGGTGACTATTGAGCTCAACAGGGCAGAGACCATTCTACAGTTTCTGCATGTGCGTTGTGAACGCAGTTGTTACGAAGCCCTCCAATCGTCATGTGCAATTTGAGGATGACTAATTTTTTGTCCACGGGTGTACATTAGTCAAACAATATTATCATTTGGCGTATTTTACTGGATTTTACTTTAAATTTACACTGGATTGTTGATCGACCGCGTCACACGTATTGTCCGGAACTTCACAATCTCGTCTTGCACTCGTATGAAAATCCAGAATCACATGAGATATAAGGTAGGAGTGGGTGATGGCTGTGTGTCCTATGTGTAATCGTGTGAGAGCAACTTGGTCCTTGCGAGGAAGGGAAATCACTGGGTATTTACGAGAACAAGAAGAACAGATGTTATGCAGTTTACTTGTAGATAAGCTGTTCCAATGCTGTTTCCATATCTGATTAATCTTCTTGTGGATTTATCTGAGGAAGTCACTGTATGATACTCTACAGTTCTTTAGAGGATGCTTGATGGCCTCTTCAGCTGCAACGCCAGGTTCCTTGTTCCCTTGGATGCCACGTGAGATGGAGTCCAGATAAGTTTGATATACCAGGTGAGTCAGCTGCCCCTAGGTATTCGTATCTATGCAACCAGAAGTTTATAGTCTAATGTGGAAACAATGACCCTTTTAGCAAACAAACTGTTATTGTAGCTCTGCCCTTCTATTTGGTACTATACGCAACTAGCATTAATGATTAAAGTTCTGAATGAGAACCAAAGAGCTGCGAAAGCCTTAAAAAAAGACAGCGTTTCATGGATATAATGCTTGCAAGGAGATAGAGGAACGTTTACCCGAAGCGCGAGATAGACTACGTGGGTTCTGGCCCTGTGGGTTAGCTGCCGGAATGTGGTGAAGCAAAGGTAAGCTTCGGAGGTTCGAATCTGATACAAATATAAAATTGTTTTGGTTCTTTTTTTCCCCTATCTCCTTGTGTGTATTTTCCGTATTTTAGTGTACTAATTTATTTATTTTTGTTACTGGCTCTCCTGTGAGCCAAAGACAAGAATTACAATCAGATAATTGTGTATCATGTTTACCCTAATAATCTGTACCGTATGTGGTGTTGTAAACCGTGTTACAGAGATAGCTTTCATTCTTTTGGGCGAATATAGACGATATTAAATATAACAGTTTTTGTTTCATGTTTAAACCTTATGTTTCACTTCTTCTATTGACAAAGGAGTTGTAAGTTGCTAAGTTCACGGGTAAACAGAATAATAAATTGTTAAAAGCGTGGATTTCATCAAGGACGACCCCCTTCATCAATGCACATTTGTGTACGTTGCCGGAGAGACCTTCTTGCATGCTGTAACATGCGCGGTGTAATCTGCCTGCAATCTTCACGTATGAGTGTGCCCGTAGATGATTTGGGCTTTGCGGTTCTTCTTCGCGGTGGAAAACATCACGATTATTCTATTTTGTACACACTTATAATGTTATCATAAATGTTATTTATATCATAATAGCAAATTATAGACCCAAAGAGATAAAACAAAAGGTAATAAAAGTTTGAAATTCACCCGAAGGATTTGAACCGGAATAAAAGTGGCATAGTGTTAAAGCAACCATGATAATACCATCCGGCCAATACTACGTTGCGAGCTGAACTGCCTATACGAATTGGTAATCGCAGAACTAGACCACAGCTCGAATCTTTATACGTTTTTTTGCAGCGTCATACAGTGTTGGTAGTTTTAATTCAAACAAATACACTGCATCAGTCATTAAAATTACTGTATGATCTGAAATACATCATATTTTGTGAAATAAGGGAAATTATCTACCTAATACTTAGCATTTTTTGACAAGGCTGTACATTGACTAACGGCTTAAATTCAATTGGTCGCACTGCGTAGATCTGTCATTTTGTTTTCAAATGGTTTTGCACCCGATGCATATGATAGGTTGTTCCTTCAGGGGCGTTTTAAAAGGGATGCAGGGATATATGCTAAAGAATAAAAGTTTGTAAAATTGGGTAAAATTGCTCCTATAACTCCCAGTGTCAGGGTGGGATGTTTTTTGCATCGACATACATAGCGATTGCATTCTGTCCTGTAAAATACTTATGCACTGAGTTATCTATCCCATCTCTATAAATTTTATGCAAATCAGCCATTAGAAGGCATTCAAGAAAGGTACAAGTCGCATATGTTGCTTAGCACGTTGCATAAATTCAAAAATAAATAGGCGCAGCTGACTCACCTGGTATTTACCATAGAGTTCCTGTATTGTATAACATCAATAGTTCTGCAACCAGGGGTGAGACAAAGAGATTTTGTGATGTAATGCTAACAAGACACTCATAGAGCTCGTGAATATGATAAAGGAGTCATACCGTGTGTTGTCTAGGATGTATTCCAGATCAAAGCGGATTGCATATAGCTCACACATCTAGACGCTGAGGTAATTGGATAGACTGTGTAGCATCGTGTGATCAGGGAACATTGCACAACCACAATTGTCAAGTTTAGAGCCATCAGTATAAATCGGAAATGAAGATTGTTTCGCAAAGTACAGTTCTCAGTAGTGGATTTATTGTATGTGGAAGTTTCTTTTTGTAAGACTACATTCGGCGCACAACTCTGAAAATCAATTACATACCACGTTTTTGTTTCATTTTGTAAGAATATTTCGGCGCAAAACTCTGAATATTGATTACATATCACCTTTTTGTAAGACTAATTCGGCGCAAAACTCTGAAAATTGATTGTATACCACCTCTTTGTAAGACTAATTCGGCGCAAACCTCTAAAAATTGATTGCATACCGCCTTTTTGTAAGAATAATTCGGCGCAAAACTCTGAAAATTGATTGCATACCACCTTCTTGTAAGAATAATTCGGCGCAAAACTCTGAAAATTGATTGCATACCACCTTTTTGTAAGAATAATTCGGCGCAAAACTCTGAAAATTGATTGCACACCGCCTTTTTGTAAGACTAATTCGGCGCAAAACTCTGAAAATTGATTGCATACCACCTTTTTGTAAGACTAATTCGGCGCAAAACTCTGAAAATTGATTGCACACCGCCTTTTTGTAAGACTAATTCGGCGCAAAACTCTGAAAATTGATTGCATACCACCTTTTTGTAAGAATAATTCGGCGCAAAACTCTGAAAATTGATTGCACACCGCCTTTTTGTAAGACTAATTCGGCGCAAAACTCTGAAAATTGATTGCATACCACCTTTTTGTAAGACTAATTCGGCGCAAAACTCTGAAAACTGATTACATACCACCTATTTGTTTCTTTTTGTAAGAATAATTCGGCGCAAAAGTCTAAAAATTGATTTCATACACCCTTTTGTTTCTTTTTGTAATAATATTTCGGCGCAAAACCCTGAGCATTGATTGCATGCACCCTTTTGTTTCTTTTGTAAGAATAATTCGGCGCAAAACTCTGAAAATTGATTCCATATCACCTTTTTGTTTCTTTTTGTAAGAATAATTCGGAGCACAACTCTGAAAATTGATTTCATACTATATTGTTTGTTTCCTTTGTATGTGGCGTTCGAGCTTATACAGCTTCCTTATTTTTAGCAGATTAATATAAAAATTTAATTTAGAAATAATTGTATAATTACCATGTCACATTTTCTTACCTTTTCTTCTCTAGTTGTTTTTATTCCTTATTTATGATTTACTTGTTCTTCTCCGGAACATTTATTGACATAATTGTTTTGTGTATAAATTAGACATAAATGATTGTATGTAACTATATTTTTGTAATGAACATTGTAATTTGGCATATGCTGTTATGTTCAGAACATAAATATTTTGAATTCGTAGATCACCAAATCTCGCCAATTTTAACCTCCAAAAAATGAACAAGAAAATGCGTGACAATAAGCTTCCTAGGTTCCTAGTCGAATCGAAGTAGAAATTATAGGAATAAAAGAAATGAATGTGGGGAAAAAACTATCATTTATTAGTTTTTGAGCCATGCTTTTTAAATTATCATTAAGTTCGATTCTGATTGGTAAATAAGGCATCAATGAAATCGTACAGTGTCTGAAAGGGGTTAATTTGTACAGTAATTGTAACATTACTTTTTAATTGTAAATTGTAAGTTTTTACGTCCTTTATCCTGGTAGGTCATACGGACAATGAATGAAATGGCTGAAATTATGCTCAAATGAGCCCGGGGTCCATAAAACAAAGTTGCCTAATATTAATCTTCTCAGGATAAGAGACAACCCCAGAAAAAGGCTTATCCGGGTAACTCACCCAAACCGAGATTCGAACTCGGGACCTCTTGAATGTAATTGCCACTATTATAATCCACCTTCAGTCCCTCCGAGTGAACAACAGGTTTCTGGTTTAGTTAGCAAGTTGTCTACGGTGTCGCTATGAACCTGTGCAGGACAGGAAATACGTCATATGGTAACCAGAACGTTAGATGACGTATTTCCTGTCCGAGACAGCATGACGCGACGTATAGATTGCCTCTTGCTACTGTCTGGCCGGAATGTCATTAACACATTGTTTACTCTCAGTTACCACCCATCATGGAAAAGGTCAAACTGCCGGGTCACGAAGGCTGCAGATTTTGCTTCCAGAGGAGAAGAGAATGTTGATACTAATTTATCCACTCGTTACTTTTACTTTGCGACTTGTTTTATTCCACTTTATTTTGATTACATTTAACTAGATAACATCAAATTTATACACGTACTGAAATTGTAACAAACATTTCATGTAATTGTTGATTTTGGACAAAGCAATTATGTTAATGGTTGTAGCGAGTTATAAGAGTAATGATATGCAAGTTGTTAGTTATTGACACGCGAGTTCTTTCTATATTTTAGGGCGTGGTAAAATAGAACAGAATACTCATTTATCAACAATTACATACATTTTTTGAAATTGAGTCTGACACACTTTCCTATGGGTCCAGCATGCTGTGACTCTCAGGTCGTCTGCATGCATTCGGGCCTTAATTTTACTCCCTCCCATCTTTTTCTCCTTTTACTTTTCTAATCCATTCACTCATGCTCCTATTTCTTTCCTATTCTCTGTCAAAATTTTTATTGTCATTGTAATATTTTCCAATTTATCCCATGTTTTATCCCAAATACTCTTCCTCTACTTATTCAAACAATGAAGCATACCCTCTGATTCTCCACACAACACATACGGTTCCTAAAATCTTTTGGTATACAATACCCCTGATCACATACATCCATCCATGCAAATCCCTCTCTTACTTGCTTGTCACAACTATGGACCTACTTCTCGCTCCCCCATTCTCTCTTTACTATCTTGTACAACCTCAAAGAACTTTTATTCTCAAAACTTGCCCATGTCTCTTGCCTCTCAATATCTTATCTCTTCCTTACTTTCTTCCAAAAAACCGAATGAATTATTTTCACCCCTCTGCCATACGTCCCCCATACCGATCTCTTCCAAAGTTTCTTTCAATTTCTTCCCCCAATTATTGTGCCCAAATTTCAGATTTCTGTACCAGTATTTCAAAACTCTTTCCATCACTATTCCTTTTCTTCCCGTTATTCTTGGTGATGATTTTGGCAAGCCTAATAATTCTTTACAAAACATCCTATGATTTACATCAATTTTATTTAAAGTTTTTGATAAACCCCAAATCTCCACTCCATATAATATCTTTGACTCTACCACAGCTTCATGCAGCCTTTCCAACCAATTTACAAACATTTCTGATATCTTCTGTAGACATGCTCTTACTCCTTTCGTAGCTAGTATTCCTTTGGCCATTACCTTCCTCCCATTTGGTTCCCATCTCCCGTTACTACTTATTCTCATTCCTAAATAAATTCTCTCACTGTTTCTGGTCCTCCATTCAGATACAATTTTGCATCTTTCCTTAATTTACCTCCTTTTTTAAATACCATTATTTTAGACTTCTTGACGTTTTTCTTATGCCCCCACTCTCTGTAAAAAATACTAATTGCTTTCTGTAATTCCACAACTGTCATCGCATTATTGGACTATGTGGATTGCTTTTCCCAACTATTTCTAAAACAGCATCAATATATAAATTAAATAGTATAGGACTTAACTTACACCCCCGTCTTAGTAGGCCGTGGTAGCAGAGAGCGTGCGTGTATACATATTTCCATAATGCTATACAAAATTCTTACAATTTTTAATACATTACTTTGAGTTGCTATTTTTTCTTTCTTTGGTCCATCATGCATTTTAACACCGTGGTTATTTATGCATGCTGGGTCATAACAAATTCATATTGCTTTATTTTTCTAAACCATTTTTCTCTTACTCTCCCCATATATTCTCCTATTCTTCTTATATCCCCTCTTCTTTTGTATTTTCATTATCTTAACTTTTAATACTTCTTTGTTAACATTCTCCCATTCTTTAGGTAAAACTGATCTCTCCACAACTTAGTTTCTTCACATTCAATTATATAATGCAAATCATTATCTGCCTCTCCACAAAGAGGACACCTATTCAAATTCGCTCCCTTCCTATCTCCGCTTAGTCTATGTGCACTTAATCTAGACCAGGCCCACCCTTCTCTCACTAACATATTACCTATATCCACATACTTCTCCCTTCCCCAGTCCACCTTTAATCGTCTATATAGTTCCAAACTTTTCTTTCCTTCCAGACTTTGAAATAATTCTTGTTTCTCTATACCTTCTACTCTGTTCCTCACTTCTTTCCAGAAACCTTTAACTAACCCCTTTCTCCTCCTATAAGTTACCCATTCCTATTTCCTGTAAAATTCTCCTTATTCCTTGAGCCCAGTTCATCCCATCACTGGATTTTTCTTGTATTATTAAACATTGCCTTAAGATATTATGCTCGTCCTATGATTTCAATCTATGCCAATATTTAAGTATCCTTTCTACTATCATGCCATTGCTGCTCCATTAGGTGATGAAATGATAAACCTAACATACATTTACAGAACGATCTATGTACTTTATCAATCATCTCCCATCCTTTGTCACTTCCCCACCTCGTAACTTTCGTCAAATAATTCAATGTATTCGCTTGTGTATTGGCTCTTCACCCGTCGAAATCTTAATTCCTTCCTCTCCGAAGTAATATTTCAGATAAATGCATCAGTACTTCTATGAAAGGCTTGAGAGAAGTAGTGAAAATTGTCGTAAGTATTGAGTTTCTGTTACATTGCTATCAGGGCAAGATTGCTATAAGCAGTTTCCCGAATTTTCATGTGAATTTTAACGCCACGTTTAGCTTAAAAGAAAATCTTTTATTTCTTAAATGTAAAATGTTTGTATTAAAGGTATAGTTGTAATTTTTCCATTTGTAGAGCAGTAATAACCAGTAGTCTAATTATTTATCGTAACCTGGGGGGCACTTGCCCCTACGACCCCCTAAATGACGTCCCTGGTTGCTATAGCACTGAGTAATCAAGTTTGTATTACTTAGTAAAGAGCGCAAGAATAATGAATTGCTTTAAAACGATACAGATAGCACAATAAACCCAAAGCTGGAGTCCATTCGGAGCAATGACGTAAATCTGTATCGTATAAGACAATCAAGTTGATGGCTTCCTTATTCCCTTAGGAGGCGACACAAAACAAACGTGTGCAAGCGGTGTCGAGTTCTATTCCCGGCTGGGGGTAGGGATTTTTCTCTAGCATATATTATTCCCTATCCTCTCCAGAGTCTGTAAGTATAAATGAGAGCGTGAATGTGTGCGAGATCTAATCATTAAAACGCAAAGTTAATTTGAAACCATAAAAGTTAACACCATTGCCTATACGCAATAATGCGTTTCAAAGTAAAGGCCGCCGATAAGAGCATTGTAGATAAAAGGCGGGTTATAAATGGAACTAAAAAAAATCTGATGTGTTATACTCACATTACTTTCTCTACTCTTGTACAAACTGTTTTTACAAACGCTTATTCTCCATATGCTTCATGTTAATTGAGATGTTAATCTTATTGCTAATTTTCTTGTAGATGCAAGGGGCTTTAAGCGATAGTCATATTTTAAGAGCTGGTTGCTATGTGCAGTAATCCATTCTCTTTGCATTACCAGGACAAAAAAAATGAAAAACGAATTTCCATTTGAGAAAAAGTATAAGTATTGGAAAATTTAAGGGAATAACAAGCAATATCTCGAAAATGGTTTACCCCCCCCCCCCAAAAAAAAATGTATATGACATAAATTGTGTCTTTTAACGCGATCTACATTTTTTGTGTTGTAAAAGTTTGTCTATCTCATATGGTTTACCAGTTATGCAAAAGTCGTTCACAATGAAGAATACTTTTAGAGACATTCCCAGAAAATACATTTCATTTGCCATGAAAATATCTTAAACATATGATATTTTAATCAAAATCATTAGAGCCATTTTTGAGAAAATTAAAATTTTCAAAAAATGTTCCATGTAATGGGTAATCTGGGGTTGGGGGATTTTCTTGAAAACCTTTGTGTCGCATCTCTGGAAGATACTGAACCTAAATACTAAGTTTGGTGTTTATCCAACTGTTCGTTTCTGAGTTATGCTGTTCACAGGCAGACACACACACACACGGACATGTTTCCAAAAATGCTTTTTTTTTTATTCAGGGGGTCTGAAAACATATATTTCCGGTGAAATTTCGGTATGGAATTTTTGGTTGGAATACAATACTTCCCCTACTTACTATACGTAGTAGAGAAAGTAAAAATTGCTTTTCGTAGCATGTAACTTATATATTAATAAAGGCTATGATTTGATTTACAATAAAGCAAAACCTGAATCTAAACTAGTTCTCATAATTTGATGCCAACACAAAAGCGATTCACAATACTTTTACTTAATAACAATAACGTGAATAACAAATATCAGTGAAAAACTATATACAACCATTATTATTCATAATTAATTATAACACATTGATGAGCATTAAAGCTACACATTCACATAATCTGTTTCACGGTATGATGGGTCACAATGAAGCAAAAATTAGTATGTTTTAAAATATGAGATAATCTTCAGTGTGATCAACTTTGGTTTCAGTTCCAATCGCATGGCAATTACCCTTGTGTTTAATAACTCGACTTGGTTTGATTAGATTTTACTTTTCATTATGTATTTTCACATTATTAATTTCTCATGGCGCTCGCATTATGCAAATCGTAGTACTTCAATTTATCGCAATTCGTTGTAGAGTTAACCTATATGTTATATTGGCAGCTTTCTTTGATCTAAAATGCCATTCTTTTACCTAACCTACATAATGATTAAATGGCGGAAAGTATAAGTTCAGAAGAAACTGAAATGGAAGTGAAATTACAGAAGTAGCAGAAAGAACAACACTAGAAGTGCTTACCAAGAAATCCAGAAAGCAATTGGGGCAGTATTTTTAACATTTGAATAATTTCAATTAAATTATATAATATATAAATTCAATAACAGCCCGCCTTAAAACATTATGTGTATGTAACTATCTAAAAATGTATATTACAGTCATTTTAAATCTTTATATTATTGTATCCATGTGTAATAATGTTATGTGAATATATTACGTAATTTAATAACGTAGGAGCTGTGAGAAATAGGTTTAAAGTTGCTAACATGAGGTAACGTTGAGGCAATAATGAGTAAGGAAGTTAAATACTACTACTAGTCATTATTAGAACAGCAATAATGTAAATTTTGAGACAGTTTAATAATACCCAATCAACAACCAGAAAAAGCTTTAGTTAAATAAAGGTATTCTATTGGAGTAGAATTAGCCAATCAGAGACCTGAAATACAGAAATTTACAAGTTTAGACGGTTGAAATCAATTCATTTGCCTGCAGACAGTGCTCATAACTGGATGCGTTGCTTGTGCGTCCTCAAGAAACATAATATGTATTCGTGTGAGACGAAAATAGTTTTTACGTGTTAAAAAGTGTAATTAATAAATAAAAAGAATCTCACAACTCTCTACATCACTGAAGCGTTATTTAAATCGTATCAAGCATTAATAAAAGGAGTGAAGTAAAATTATAATCTGTGTAAGCCTACATTCTTGTCACACCACAACCCTGCCAAGACATCCATGTCTCTAAAACAATAATACTGACGCAGCCAAAGCAAACTTAAATATATAATATGTAAAGAAACAGTTTAAATTACAAAGTTAATATTTTTAAACTTGGGGCAAAGGCCACCTGAAAGTACATTTGGGGCGAAGGCTACTGGAAACCGGGTACGGTACGTGCGGTTGCAACTACTTCAAGTTTGTTTCCCCAACAGTTGAACTATAATACAACTCCTTTAATACATCTTTTTCAAACTGGCTTTCAATACGTAGTAGCAACTCTACCTACTTCAAATTGACGCCCAAGAGCGGGGCAAATAACAATACACCAATACAACTACTTCACAATATGACATAGAATTTAATCTCTTCATTGTCTGGTTTAAGGCAAAACATGTTGAAAACAATTTCACTGAAAATGACTGCTAGCGAATCAACAAAACATCAAAACATCCGACACCTCGCTTTTTTAACGCCATTTCTCTAGTTTCAAGAACGCGTTCTGAACGATATATCTGTTACTTTCATAAATTAATATAGTACTGACATTTTGAAAATTCGAGTGCTGTCTAAAAAATAGTATATGCCACACGTGTTAAAAATGGTTTTATTTTGCACATAGGATTGTGAAAATCGGCCCTCGGCCTTCGTTTCGCAAACATTCCTACTCGCAAAATAAAATCCTAGTTTTACTCCTTGTATCATAATATTCTATTATGCAATCCTACCTTATAAACAGATTATTAATGTATTCAGTATCGTGCATAATTGTCTCATTAGGCACGCGTGCCAGTAATAGTAATGACGTAATACTCCAAGTATTTAGGCTTATAGAGAGAAGGAACCATTTTGTGATATTCTTTTCTCTGGGCAATGAAGATGGAAAAACCTCTTTATGTTCGATAGGCTTGGAACATGCAGTAAACTAGACTTTATTAATGTACAGGGTATGCACAGTAAACATGCAATAATTAATGTGTTTGCCAACGAAAATGCATTTGATGTTTTTTTTTGTGGGAGATGGCTCCGCGGGAAGTTCCGGCTTCCACTCCCGTCAACCACCAATTCTGACCTTGGGTTTTTCATGGTTTTCTCTGGTCGGTAGGTGAATGCGGCGATTTAACATCTACCACAATTTCCTTTACATCATTCCGTTTCCTTCTCATCCTTGAGGTGTGCTTCTAGATTTCGTGGCGTATGGCGGTGCCGAACAGATGACGCGGATGCTTGCTCGGAGGAAAGAGTTAGCGGCTTGGTCGACGGGTCGTTCATTGCCCTCTCTTAGCAGCTCCAGCAGTGGTACGGGTCTTTGAGCGGACCTGTTAGGACTTACGCGCCTGTAGCCTCCTATGATTCCTTCACTTCATCCCTTCCTTCTGGCGAGCGGTAGCTGCAATAGATCTATTTAAGTCGCAGCGTGAGAGGTGTCTCCTTCCGTTGTATAACCTATACCAGTGTATACATCGCAAAATCTTGTGAACTGTTCACCGGAGGAGTGACAGTTAACTTGACACAGTCAAGCACTGGTTATATGTGCTGTACGGTCAGCTACCACAAGTTCATCAGCTTCCATGGGGATGGGCCGTCCCAATTCACCCTTTCCTCGAATTTTTTCATCATCTTTAGTGGTAGTGGTGGTATTTATTAAGTATTTAGTATTACATTAATTGCATAACACAGTCGCATGGGTCATAAGACCGTACATGCTCTCTAGATAAATACCTGGTCTGTATACGTGACTTGCAGTATCAACCAGAAAACAACTATTTTTTTTACAATCACCGCACTATATACATACATATAAAATTGAAAAAACACTCTGAATCACACACTCAAACACACACACACACACACACAGTCGTGCACAAGTACTCTAGCACCACATATGTTTAAAGAAACATTACATAAACACCTTATCTCTTAGTACACGTACTTCCATTAAGTATGTGCCCAAGCTTGGCCAGTTTTGGCTGTTTAGAAATGTTCCAGCATGCTGTCCTCCGTCTGTTGGAAGCCAAAAATACTTCTGGTAATAGTTTTTTCCTAATACCCTCCGTCTGCACGCATGCTGCCAAAATATGCGTCCAGTCTTCTTGTTCCCCGCATAATGGGCAAATCCTCCTGCCATCGTCATCAACAATCTTGCGAGCTTTCCACCCTCCCAACCTAAGCCATGCTATTCCAGTCCTCTGTTTTATACTCAATTCCAAAATATGTGTTTCCTTACCCCACCTAGTTTTTATTTCATTTTGTAGCTCCAATGTTGATCTTTGTCTACATTCAGATTCGATTTTCTGCCTGTTTATATCGCATAGTCGTCTTTTGACCTTTCTTACGGCACTCATCATCTTTAGCCCATATGGGCGATATTCTCCCAATATTATGCTATTGCTGCCATTCTGGAAATACAACTTCACTAGCAATGCATGGTCTCTCTTCTCAATAGGCATTGCGTTTCACACGTAAAAGTTCAACCTAGTTAACCTTTCAGCGAACATTCAGTTAGACTGTCTCTGTGGTGTGGTGGCATGTTGGCTTCCAAATCCTGAAGTCCCGGGTTCGATTCCCCGCTGGAGGACCAATTTTTTTACTTCCACCCAAAAATTCCATATCGAAATTTCACCGGAAATATGTGTTTTGAGGCCCCCTGAATCCAAAAAAAGCATTTTTGGAAGCATGCCCGTGTGTGTGTGTGGCTGATCAACATAACTCAGAAACGAATTGTCGGATAAACACCAAACTTGATATTTAGGTTCAGTATCTTCCAGAGATGCGACACCAAGGTTTTCAAGAACATCCCCCTACCCCAGATTACCCTTTACATGCAACATTTTTCGAAAATTTTAATTTTCTCGACAATGGCTCTTGACGATTTTGATTAAAATATCATATGTTTAAGATATTTTCATGACTAATGAAATATACATCTCGAATTTTCTGGTAATGTCTCCAAAAGTATTCTTCATTGTGAACGACTTTTGCATAACTGGTGAACCATAAGAGGGAGACAAAATTTTACTACACAAAAAAATATAGATCGCGTTAAAATACACAATTTATGTCATATACATTTTTTCGAGATATTGTTTGTTATTCCCTTAAATTTTCCAATACTTTTTCTCAAATGGGAATTCGTTATTCATTTTTTTTCCTGGCAATGCAAAGAGAATGGAATACTCCACATAGCAACCAGCTCTTAAAATATTTGACTATCGCTTAAAACCTACCATATTCCCCTTGCATCTTCAAGAAAATTAGCAATAATATTAATATCTCGATATCTCGATTAACATGGATTTGTCCAGGATTATTCTCATTCTCCCTAGAGTCAGGAAGTATGAGTAAGAGTGTAAATGTATGAGTAAAACAAGTCGACATATGCTAATGAGCAATTGTTTTAAAGGCAAAGCCACCGATATGACTCTTGGATGCAAAAGGTGACATATAAGTGGAACAAAAACATTCACTTCACAAAAGGAATCAAAACGGTGTGCAGGGTTATAGTAAATTGCTCTGTATGTCTGCTTATAGCACCGTATTTTGACTTGGTAGAAAGACTTGGAACTAATTATTTCTTGGCATAATTCGCAAGCGTATTACTTAGGAGTTAGGAGTGATCAGGCGGAGGGGGTTCCAGTAATTGCAACACCGCACCGCACGTAGGCCCTATAGGGCCCTCTGTACTTCCAACATGACTTCTGGGAGAAAGATGGTAAGGGGAAACCCGAAGGGCGACCACATCCGGCTACTATGAGCGCTAGCAAGGACGAGATCCTTGTGATTCCAACATGACACCAATCCTGACGCGGCTAGCCCATCCTTCCGGGAATGAACAAGACAGCTCCCAAGAAGGAAGTGGGGCCCAGCAGTACCACCACAGGAAAATTTCACCGTCCTGTCGCAACAAACCAACCGCAATCGCTGATCTTACAATCGTGAAACATACAAAATGAAATAATGGATAAGAAATTCGCCTACCGATCCGGCTAAACTACGAAGAAACCCATGGTCAGAGTGACCGACCCAACTATATTCGAGCCTCGACCTCCACTTCGCTCGGTGAGCGCATTACTTAATTAGCATATATGCGATATTTCAGGCTCCGATGACTTCGGATTTTTACCTGCTAAAAAACTTGAGAAATATTTAGTATTTATGTGCTGAAAATATAAAAGAATATGTACTGAAAGTTAAAATATGCTCAGTTAATATAAATGTACGTGGTACTCATTAGACATAATTCTAGAAGGGGTCACTAACATGCTTACTCAAATTGTCTATCCTCAATGATTGACGACTCTTACAAAGAAGTTACTGCTCCAAGCCACAAGAAATAGGTTTGGCATAATCATAGCATCAACATGTCCTTCATGTTGTCTATCCAACAGATTTGAAATGCTACACATTATGTTTTGAATCCGCTAGTATTTTCATACACTTCCTTGTATTTTCATGACCAGAAAAAATATTGAGGTTTTTCTCCACATCCATTCTCACAAAAGAATTCTTGCTGGTTGAAGTTTGTTTATGGAATCACAGATTTGCAGAAGAGTCATTTCTGAACACTGTGTCACTTAAAAGTTCTTGAAGAATTTTAATTGTAATGGCATATTTATTATTTAGCTCATTTATAACATCAAAACGACGGTATGGAAATTTCCCACTCCTATCTAGGTCACATGAAGGTCACATATGTATAGTAGTTAACTAGTTATTGCTCGATTGCCTTCCTGGATGAGCAAGTAAGGATACTTATATGTTTTTTCATGTGGAGGGATATAGCCGTCCTCCGTGGTGTCGTGGTTACCATGTTAATCTCTAGTTGCCGAGGTCGTGGTTCAAACCTGGCGGAGAACGATGGATTTTTGGTCGTAAAAATTCCTAGCATGGCTTCCTTCGGAAGGGAAGTAAAGCCGGTGGTCCCGTGTAGTAGAACCTCAAGCCTGATAAAGAGGCCTCTGAACAAAATTACCGGTCTTTCACACCCAATATAGAACGGGACGCTGACCACAGCAGTTAAAGACCGTCCATAAATAAAAAAAACTCATTTTTAATTTTCATCTGGAGGGATACTATATCTGACGTATCAATTCCAGCACTTCTTAATAAGAAATGCATCATCTAGCTTACGTACTTGAACATTTAGTAAAGTTGGATAGCGGCTTGTTGAAAGTTATTAAAAAGGCTGCTTTTATGTGATTCTGATGCGATTTATGTGAATATCCAAAAATACTTATTTACATAAAATCAGAAAATGTATTTTTATGCTAAAATCTAAAATATATGCTCCGGTGTGAATATTCAGAAACTTAAACCGAGTTTCAAGTTTATATTACGCCGCAAACAAATATGTATTTATCTAAGAATCCGAGACTTAATCATCACAGTCCATGCTCAGTCACGCTGAACACCGCCACTGTAATTATAATCAACCAAGTAGGTATTAGCTTACCCGGCCTTTCGTGATGACATTTAAAGCCTCAAATAACGACTTAATTAAACTAATTTACCACTCCTATCCTTTATTAAATTATTCTACAATAATTTAAAAGATTGTTATGGTGAAACCTCCCCTTTACCCCTTAATTATGAAACGTTCGTGAAGACCCGTGATATTCATAATGAGGGATAAGAAAAAATTTCTGACGTTCACGCAAACGAATATGAAATATGGGCGAATGTTAAATTTATGATATCCCTAATCTCCCTACAATCTTCCAAGTTCTGGAAATGTTCTATAAACTATAAGATTATTTTAGTGATAAGGAATTATGGGGATGGTGGAGTCATTTTTACTTTCTCTACTACGTATAGTAAGTAGGGGAAGTACTATACTCCACCCAAAAATTCGATACCGAGATTTTACTGGAAATACATGTTTTGAGACCCCCTGAATCTAAAAAATCTTATGTGTTACTCTCACATGAGTTTCTCTACTCTTATACAAACTATTTTTACAAACGCTTATTCTCCAATTGCTTCATGTTAATCGAGATATCGAGATGTTAATCTTATTGCTAATTTTCTTGTAGATGCAACGGGAACTGATAGGCTTTAAGCGATAGTCAAATATTTTAAGAGCTGGTTGCTATGTGGAGTATTCCATTCTCTTTGCATTACCAGGACAAAAAAAATGAATAACGAATTTGAGAAAAAGTATAAGTATTGGAAAATTTAAGGGAATAACAAGCAATATCTCGAAAAAAATGTATATGACATAAATTGTGTATTTTAGCGCGATCTACATTTTTTGTGTAGTAAAATTTTTTGTTTCTATCTCTTAGAGTTTACCAGTTATGCAAAAGTCGTTCACAATGAGTACTTTTGGAGAGATTCCCAGAAAATTCGAGATATACATTTCATTTGTCATGAAAATATCTTAAACATTTGATATTTTAATCGAAATCGTTAGAACCATTTTTGAGAAAATTAAAATTTTCGAAAAATGTTCCATGTAAAGGGTAATCTGGGGTGGGGGGATTTTCTTGAAAACCTTCGTGTGGCATCTCTGGAAGATACTGAACCTAAATACCAAGTTTGGTGTTATCCGACTGTTCGTTTCTGAGTTATGCTGTTCACACACACACGGAGGTGTTTCCAAAAATGTTTTTTTGGATTCAGGGGGTCTCAAAACATGTATTTCCGGTGAAATCTCGGTATGAATTTTTGGGTGGAATACAATACTTCCCCTACTTACTATACGTAGTAGAGAAAGTAAAAATCTTATGTGTGAGTCTTTGAATAGCATAACTCAAAAACGAAAAGTGGGATAAGTACCAAACTTGGAATTTAGGTTCAGCACCTTCCAAAGATGCGACACGCAGACTTTCAACAAAATACTCCACTCAAACCTACCCTTTACACGGAACATTTCTCATCATTTTTGGCGTCTGAAAATGACTAAGGAGTTTGATTAAAATAACAGAATTTTAAGATATTTACACGACAAATAACTTTTCTAGAAATAGGCAGTGAAGTCCTCTTCAATCGGAAGAAATTTTGTATAATCTTGTATAACTAGTAAACGTTAAGCGATAGACGAAAATGTATTACACAAAAACTGTAGATCTCTTTAAAATACACGATTTATCTCAAATATCTTTTTTGTGGCATTAGCCATTTCCGAGATATAATGGTTCAACTTTTCAATATTTAGCCATTCTTTTGTACTTCTGCCGATTTTCAGTTGTTTGTCACGATGTAATAGAAAGAGTATGGAATTTAAAGGCGTCTAGTTCTTAAACATTTGATATCGCTACTCCCTTTGTATATATAACGAAGTGTGTAATGTAGCTATTTCAGGGAAGGTTTAAATTACAATAGATAGGAAAACCAAACGTTCGTAAGAATAAACTGTTTAGCACTAATAAGTTAATACAGGATAAAGAAAATCATGTTAATGTAACACACACGATTTTTTTTATTGATTTTCTCTGGGGTAACAAAAACAAGTTCAATCCATGCATTCTGAACGAAAAGTCAAAACCACCTCACAAGTATGCTATCTTATGAATCCAAACTTTTCATATTCTAGAGAGCTCCAGGTGTTTAAATCGTGTTTACTCCTCCTACATTCAGGAATTGAAACTTGAAAAACAGTCCTTTTCAATGGCGAAAAGCATATCAAAGTCGGTCGAGTGGTTCTCTCACATGTGTTCTTTTTTTATATCAGTATAGATTGTTGAATGACGTATGTTAGCTATCACTTCAGGCTGCCTAAATTTTATCATATTAGGAAATAGCTTTCCCACTATGATATGCACAAACTATTTTAAATAATACCTGAAAAAACTTATGTATTGCATTCAAGTGACTTTTTATACTCATTCTTCTACAAGCTATTTTTCAAAACCTTATTCTTTTGTCTACTTCTTGTTAATCGAGATAAACTTCGTTACACATTTACACATTCGTCGTAGTATAACCCGACCACGGCGAGTGCAGTCCTCATTGGAGAGCGACACTCGTTCAAGTAACGGCCTGTCCTACCATCTGTACAGTCCAATTGGGAAATGGCGAACTATTAGAATGTTCATTGGTATTTGTAATAAATATTTTCTGTCCTTCTTTCTTCTCTTCATCACAAAACGTAATGACATTACACATAACATGTCAAACTTGCTCGTAAATAACTATTTCCTTTACTTCCATCATTAGCACTGTGAACATTACGCGATCCGTAAATCAAACTCTACAGCATTTCCTGACGTTTGCGTTTGGTTGTTTTACGTCACCGCGTTAGTTCACCGTCTTTCGGCTCCCAGTGCAGGACTGCACTCAACTTTGGCCAGGTTATACAAGAAGTATGCAGTAGGCTAGAGCGATAGTCAAATTTTTAAAAACCGGGTGACTATGTGGGGTTTTGAAAACGAATAGTGACTTACTACTTTAAAAAGACAAGTATTTGAAAATTCAACCAACATAAAGAATATATCGGAAACAGTTAACGCAACCAAACAGCTTATTTGACATAAATTGTTTGCGTTAATGAGATATAAACTTTTTGTGTAGTATGATTTTGTCCATCTCTTACGGTTTATCAGTTATACATAAGTCATTCAGACTAAAAAGAACGCAAAAAATTCAACGTATACATTTTGTTATACGAATCTCTTACACATATGGTATTTTAATCAAAACCGTTAGCCATTTTTATAAAATCACAAATAACGAACATTTGTCCATGTAAAGGGGTAGTTTGGGGTGGGGTTATTTCTTGGAAATCTTCGTGATGCATCCCTGGAGGATGCTGAACTATTACTTTGTTTGGTAATTATCTGAGATTTCCTTTTATTTTGCTCACAGACATACATGCACCTTTTCCTAAAAGGTATTTTAGAGATTTAGGGGCCTCAAAACATGTATTTCCGATGAAATATTGTAGTTGAATTTTTGTTAGGAATATAAACTATAAGCAGTAGAAAAAGTAAACATATATTTTTATGCAAATCTATTGTGGCTGCATGAAGTGGATTGAAAGTAGGTAAGTGTTAATAGAAAACCTGTAGAATTCTTACGAAGTGGTAAGAGAGAAAAAGTAATGTGATTGTTGCAATCTGCTCTACATGTTGTGAAGCACGTGTGTAGCAGTGCAGCCCAGTAGACGCAGAATGACCTCTCTCAGTTCACTAGTAGAGTATGTCTGCCAAACTTACTCCAGACTGCAATGTGTGTGTGTGGCGGTTTGGCCTGATGCAGCCAAATTCTCTAGTGGAGTTGATCAATAGCTCAGCCCTCCACTCGATATCAAAAACATCCGCCTTCCTCGAGCACAGTGCTTCATCCACTTCTGCAATGCATTTGTTAATGTCTAGATAAAACAGCTGATCTGTTACATTCATATGATTTTTCTAGCCTCTATCGCTTATTAGCGGATATACAAATTATTCTTACGAAAGTTTATTTTCCTATCCACTTCATTTTAATCGAGATAAACCTATACGGAATTAGCAACATTACATATTTCGTTATAGATACAAAGAGAACAGTGATAGTCAAATGTTTTAGAACTGGGCGCTATATGCTAACCTTAAAATTCTACACTCTTTCCATGACATCGCGAGAAACAATTGAAAATCGACAAGAATGCCATGTATTGTACAATTCGAATCATTAATAATGGATATCTCCAAAATGGCTTATGTCGCCAAAAAGTTATTTTAAATAAATTCTGTGTTTTACGCAAATCTTTCCTGTGTAACACGCTTTCGTCTATCGTTTTAACGTTTACCAGTTTTACAAGATTATACAAAATTCCTTCGAATGAAGAGAACTATTCCCAGAAAATTCAAGATATACAGTTTATTTGTCATGTAAATATCCTTCATATATGCTAATTTAATCAAAATCGTTAGAGCCATTTTTACTTTCTCTACTACGTATAGTAAGTAGAAGTATTGTATTCCACCCAAAAATTCGTTACCGAAATTTCACCGGAAATACATGTTTTGAGACCCGCTGAATAAAAAAAAAGCATTTTTTGAAACATGTCCGTGTGTCTGTGAACAGCATAACTCAGAAACGAACAGTCGGATAAACACCAAACTTGGTACTTAGGTTCAGTATCTTCCAGAAGGTTTTCAAGAAAATCCCCCCACCCCAGATTACCCTTTACATGGAACATTTTTTGAAAACTTTAATTTTCTCAAAAATGGCTCCAACGATTTTGATTAAAATATATATTAAAGATACTTTCATAACAAATAAAATGTATATCTCGAATTTTCTGGGAATGTCTCCAAAAGTATTCATCATTGTGAAAGAATTTTGCATAACTGGTAGACCATAAGAGATAGAAAAAATTTTACTACACAATAAATGTAGATCACGTTAAATTACACAATTATGTCATATACATTTTTTGTTGTTGAGTGAACCATTTTCGAGATATTGCTTGTTATTCCCTTAAATTTTCCAACACATACTTTTTCTCAAATGGGAATTCGTTATTCATTTTTTTTGTCCTGGTGATGCAAAGAGAATGGAATGCGCCACATAGCAACCAGCTCTTAAAATATTTGACTATCGCTTAAGGTCTACTATATTCCCCTTGCGCCTACAAGAAAATTAGCAATAAGATTAACATCTCGATATCTCGAATAAGCGTTTGTAAAAATAGTTTGTACAAGAGTAAGAAAGTCATGTGAGTCTAACACATAGAATATTCTAATAAATCAAAATTTTCGAAAAATGTTGCATGTAGTAGTTTGGGGTAGGGGGATTTTCTTAAAAATCTTCGTGTCGCATCTTCGAAAAAGTACTGAACTTAAGTACCAAGTTTGGTATTTATTCGACTTTCGGTTTTTAGTTATACTGTTCACAGACACACACAGACCCTTTCTAAAAATGCGTCTTTTTTATTTAGGGGCTTCTTTTGTATTTCCGGTGATATTTCGGTATCGAATTTTTGGATGAAATACAATGCCATCTCTACCTACTAGGTACATGCTAGAGAAAGCAAAAATCTTATGTGTTGCATTCACTATCGTTTAGATATCTCTTCTTATACAAGTTTATTACTTTATCTACTGCTTGACTTAATATTTATTTACTTATTTATTTGTGCTAAGTTATTTACACATTCAGTGTGTGTTAGGATTGGCCCTGGCCACTTGCTCTACATCCGATATTACATTCTGCGTTATATCTCTTACATTCTTAAATTCTATAATCTTCCTCACTCTCCGGTGCCTAAACATGCAATTACTTCCCTTTCCTTTTTACTTTCTCCACCATGTACATAGTAGGTAGAGAAGGTATTGCATTCCACCCAAAAATTCGATACCCAGATTTCAACCAAAATACATTTCTTGAGGCCCCTTGAATAAAAAAGTTGTTGTTAGAATAGGGTCCGTGTTGCGTGTCTGTGAACAGCATACCTTATAAACGAAAAGTCATATAAACACCAAACTTGGTATTTAAGTTTAGTATCTTCCAAATATGTGATGGATAGATTTTCAAGAAAATCCCCCACGCCAAACTATCCTTTATATGAACATTTTTGGAAACTTTTGATTATCTAAACAATGGCTGTAATGATTTTGATTAAAATACCATATATTAAAGATATCTACATTGTAAATAAAATATATATCTTTAATTTTCTGGAAATAGCCTGTGAGGTCCTCTTCATTCGGAAGGAATTTTATTTAATTCTATATAACTGGTAAACGTTAAGCAGTAGACGAAAACGTAATGCACAAGAAATATAGATCTACTTAAAAGACACAAGTTGATTCAAATAACTTTTTTGTGACATCAGCCATTTCCGAGATAACCGTTATTAATGGTTCGAGACTCCTGTCAACATTCAGGGATTCAATTGAAACAGTATGAAATCTTAAGGCAGCATATAATGTCCAGTTCTTAAATATTTGACTGTCATTCTTCTCTTCGTATCTATAACGAAATCTGTAATGTAGCTATTTCCGGAAAGGTTTATCTGTACTAAAATGAAGTAGATAGGAAATGAACTTTCGTGAAAATGATAAACGATAGAGAGTAGAGAAATACATGTGAATGTAACACATATTTTTACAAATTTCTACGTACTTTCATGTTCCTATTCCTTCTTTATCATTTTGTAAAATACCAATGATCTCATGACACTAGTCCTTGCATTCAACTCATATATCGATGTCCTCATATCTTTCTTTGGCAATTTTCCAGATCCTCTCTACCATTTCATGTCTTTGCTCCCATATAGCTTGCCTTAGTAAGTAGACGATGTATTGTATTCCACTCAAAAATTCGATACGAGATTTCATCGGAAATACATGTTTTAAGACACCCTGAATCCAAAAAAGGAATTTCTGGAAATATGTCCGTGTGTGTGTGTGTGTGTGTGTGTGTGTGTGTCTGTGTGTCTGTGAACAGCATAACTCAGAAACGAACAGTCGGATAAACACTAAACTTGATATTTAGGTTCAGTATCTTCCAGAGATGGGACACGAAGGTTTTCAAGAAAATTCCCCCACCCCAGATTACCCTTTACATGGAACATTTTTCGATTATTTTAATTTTCTCAAAAATGGCTCTAACGATTTTGATTAAAATATCATATGTTTAAGATATTTTCATGACAAATAAAATGTATATCTTGAATTTTCTGGGACTGTCTCCAAAAGTATACTTCATTGTGAACGACTTTTGCATAACTGGTAAACCATAAGAGCTAGACAAAAGTTTACTACACAAAAAATGTAGATCGCGTTAAAATTTATGTTCTGATTGGTTATTCCTAATCCAATAGAATACCTTCATTTAACTAAAGATTTTTCTGGTTGTCGATTGGCTATTTTTATAAACTGTCACTAAAATTACATTATTGCTTCCAAGAATAACAAGTAACATTTAAACTTTCTAATTCATTATTGCCTCAAGGTTACCTCATTGTTACCTCATTGTTAGCAACTTTTAACCCATTATTCTCACAGCTCCTACATTAATAAATTACGTAATATATTCACATAACATTATTGCACATGTATACAATAATATAAGCATTTGCAATGACTGTTACATATATTTTGCAAATTATTACATACACATATTGCTTCAAGGTGGTCTATTATTGAATTTATATATTATATAATTTGACTGAAATAATTTAAGTGTTAAAAACACAGCCTCAAATTCAATATATGCATTCTATTTGTCATGTTAATATCTTTAGCATATGGTATTTTAATCAAAATTGTCAGTCATTCTTGAGAAAATAAAAGATTTCGAAAAAGGTTCCAGGTAAAGGGTAGTTGTGGATTGGAGAGTTTCTTGAAAATCTTCGTGTCGCATCTTTGGAAGGTACTGAACTTAAATACCAAGTTTGATGTTGATCCAAGTTTTCGTTTTTGAGTTATGCTGTTCACAGACACACAGATACACATACAGTAATAGATAACCGCAAATTAGGGCGCTAATAGTTAATCATTACCTGTACAGTGATAATAGACTTTTTACTTTGTTATTTTAGCACCACGTATGGAAGCCAATTTGAAGATGGTGGCTTGTTACGTTATTTGCACCACGCTTTGGGCGTCAATTTTAAGTAGTTTGTATTGTAGTTCAACTATTGTGGAGCCGAACTTGTAGTAGTTGCAACCGCACGTAAAGTAAACAGTTTCCGGTATCCTTCGCCCCAAATGTACTTTCAGGTGGCCTTTGCCCCAAGTTTTTTTTTAAAAAATATTAACTTTGTAGTTTGACTGTTTCTTTAAATATTATATATTTGTTTACCTCGGCTGCGTCAGTATTATTGTTAGACACACATTTCTCTTAGCAGGGTTGCGATGCGACAAGAATGTAGGCTTACACAGATTGTAATTTTACTTCACTCCTTTTATTAATACTTGATACGATTTAAATAACACTTTACTGATATAGAGAGAGCTGTGAGATTCCTTTATTAATTAATTACACTTTTTAACACGTAAACTTATTTTTCGTCTCACATGAATACATATTATATTTCTTGAGAACACTTTTTGCGTCTGGTTAGTAACTCTGTCTGCAGACAACAGACTTCTAGATTTGTAAATTTTTCTATATTTCAGTTTCTGATTGGCTACTCCAATAGAATACCTTCGTTTAACTAAAGCTTTTTCTGATTGTTGATTGGCTGTTTTATAAACTGTTACTAAAATTACATTATTGCTTCCAATAATCACAAGTAGTATTGTTAAACTCTCAAACTCATTAATGCCTCAAGGTTACCTCATTGTTAGCAATTTTTGACTTATTATTCTCACAGCTCCTACGTTATTAAATTATGTAATATATTCACATAACATTATTACACATGGATACAATAATATAAACATATACAATGATTGTAATATATATTTTACAAATTATTACATACACATATTGTTTCAAGGCGGGCTGTTATTGAATTTATATATTATATAATTAGACTGAAATTATTTAAGTGTTAAAAATACTGCCTCAACAGATACTTCGCATCTTGCTGGACGACAAGCACGTTACCCCCAACATCGGTTCAATGGGCATGCTTATTCATGTAGTGCTTGTAAGCGACAATGAAACGCTTTATCTGGAATGCTGATACAAATTTAAACACAGGGTGCACTTAAATATTTATACCGATTTTAAACGTGTATATCTTCTCTGCGGTATATAACATAATTTTGAATCATAACTTAAATTAAAGAAAAACTGTGGAGTTTCCATAACACAATTCTAAGTGTTTTAAATGGGATCAATTTCTTGCTTCAATGATTTTGACATATCTGGTGCAATAATCCTGCGTCTCAACTTAGGTAGGTCTTATCACCTTCAACGAAGTTACCGGGCTTACATTTACAAGGCATATCGAGGACAAAACCTTTGCCGCGAAAAAGGCCACAATGGAGATTCGCAATCTCAAAGGCTTCTCACTCAGAACCTCAATATCACTATTTAAGTTAAAAGTCGCCCCAGTGGCGTCATATGCCATTGAAATGATACGTCAATATTTAAGCCACAAAAACGTGAAAACCCTAGACAGAGCTAAGGCCAGATTTGTAAAAAGAACTCTCTGCATCTCGAAGTTCACCTCAACCCAACTTGCTTACCAGCAGTAGGAACACCTTTCATTGAAGATCTGATGGATATCCACAACCTGGCTCCAACGTGCCTCCACAAGGCTTCTAGAGGAACAACTCTAGAAAACAGCAGAAATAAATTCTGAATTCTATCAAACCCCATCCATGAATAACGAGGAATGGAAAGCAGTGAACTTCGAGTTAGTCACACCTACACAAGGGGTGCAATACACGACTTTCACTCCGCACTTGTAAAGGGAAAGGCTTCCAGTGACTGCGTGTGAAATCTGTGGTCTACATTGTTCATTGTATCACCTGTTTGAGTGCTCACTAAGAGCACTGCCAGTTTCTTATTATGCAAAAGAAGAAAATTTTGTAGCTATCCTGTACATATTCTGTTTAATGAAATTCGATATAACACTCATTGTTGGCATTGCTAGTTCTCGACTCGCCCACCGCACAGATATATATCTTTTAAGACTACGTGCGAAAGACGTTCTGACTCTACCATCTAGTACCGAGCGGTATAGCTCTGTGGTAACTGTGGGGCCCGTATTCAGGAGTCTCTGACCCTAGGTATTTTTCCGTGGCTTTCCCAGGTCGATAGGCAAATGCTGCGGAGGTTCCTCTTCTATAACGAATTCCTGACCATCATTTCCTTTCATATGTTTCAGGTCTGTAGGGCCAGATTACGGCGATTGGTGCGTTGCGGTGGGACGGTGGAGTTTACGCTGTGTAAAGACTTCTATTTGGCGCTTGGATGGCCGGATAGTGCCCCTCCTTGGGGCTTCTTTATCCCAGAATCCCCTTGATCCGCGGATCTGGTCACCCTTCGGGTCTCCCCTTCCTCCCACGGGTCACGCAAGTCAGAAAGGGTCCACAATGGTCTACCTGTGGTGCTGAGGTGGGGGGGCGCTCCAGTGACTGAGGGCTCTGTCCACTAATCCTAATCCTACCACCTACGAATGCTGTTACCAGAAGGGAGGTTAAGACCAAATCTTCACCTATACTCCCTCTGAACTTTAACTACTGAATTATGTTTCACGAATTCCAAGACACAAAAAGCTTTTGCACGCGATTTGACATGATTTGTGTATTACGTTACCATGGCTTCAAAACGAATCACAACAAAATAATCTCTTGTGGAATTCAAGCTACTCTTGAATTTAAGTTATGATTCAAAATTATATTGTGAGTTTCTCAATGTCCCTATTTTGTCACTTCATTAAGATGAACTGTTTACTTCCTTCGTGACGTAGCTTCCTCTTTCGAAGGTTCGAAGTCGAACACAAGACTTCTTCAATCTCTCCCGCTGCAGCAGTCGTCACCAACTCGCTCGGATAATCGCTCTTGATTCGCACTAGATGCACACTCGCTACTCGCTCGCCCACTGACTTATTCTTCTCAACTCTACTCAACTCCTCTCGCGAGAACGCTCGCTTATATAGGCAGCAGATTCCACGGAACATTCTAGAACTATTTCGATACACGCTCTGGTGGAGAGGTGAGTAAACTTCTAGAAGGTTAGCGCTCCAGTGTTTAAGCTGGTGAACTCTATTTATCGTTGTTTATCTCCGACTGCCCGCGCTGACCTCCTTTAATCTTGGGACATAGCCCCTGCATGGCAGTATTGTATGTTACAAAGAAATAAATCTGATGTGTTACACTCACATGACTTTATCTACTCTTGTACAAACTACTTTTACAAACCCTTATTCTCCATATGCTTCATGTTAACCGAGATGTTAATCTTATTGCTAATTTTCTTGTAGATGCAAGGGGAATGTGGTAGGCTTTTAGCGATAGTCAAATCCTTTAAGAGCTGGTTGCTATGTGGTGCATTCCATTCTCTTTGTATGTCCAGGACATATAAAAAATGAATAATTAATTCCCATTTGAAAAAAAGTATTGGAAAATTTAAGCAATATCTCGAAAACGGTTCACTCAACAAAAAAATGTATATGACATAAATTGTGTAATTTAACGCGATCTACAGTTTTTGTGTAGTAAAATTTGGTCTATCTCTTATGGTTTACCAGTTATGCAAAAGTCGTTCACAATTAAGAATACTTTTGGAGATATTCCCAGAAAATTCGAGATATACATTTCATTTGTCATGAAAATACCTTAAGCATATCATATTTTAATCCAAATCGTTAGCGCCCTTTTTGAGAAAATTAAAATTTTCGAAAAATGTTCCATGTAAAGTGTAATCTGGTGTGGGGTATTTTCTTGAAAACCTTTGTGTCGCATCTCTGGAAGATACTGAACCTAAATACCAAGTTTGGTGTTTATCCGACTGTTCATTTCTGAGTTATGCTGTTCACAGGCACACACACACAGACATGTTTCCAAAAATGCTTAAAAAGCTTAAGACGCCTGTAAGTATTTGTGTACATCCTGATAATGGGGATTAGTATTTCTTGGCTCGTGATATAACTACTGCTCCCGACTGAAAGAACAAATTGAGAGTTTTACAGAAACTCTTTAATTTCAATACGTCAAAAAGACATAAAATCTCTTCACTTACACCACTCCAGAAATGAGTTTAATTTCAGCTTTTGCATCGCTTTCACTGATGGATTGTTTCTCCCAGTATTATACACACCGATATTAGAAATAAGCAAAAAAAAATCTGATGTGTTACACTCACATGACTTTCTCTACTCTTGTACAAACTATTTTTACAAACGCTTATTCTCCATATGCTTCATGTTAATCGAGATATCCAGATGTTAATCTTATTGGTAATTTTCTTGTAGATGCAAGGGGAATATGGTAGGATTTAAGCGATAGTCAAATATTTTAAGAGCTGGTTGCTATGTGGCGCATTCCATTCTCTTTGTATGTCCAGGACATAAAAAAAATGAATAACGAATTTGAGAAAAAGTATAAGTATTGGAAAATTTAAGGGAATAACAAGCAATATCTCGAAAACGGTTCACTCAACAAAATATATGCATATAACATAAACTGTGTATTTTAACGCGATCTACATTTTTTGTGTAGTAACATTTTGTATATCTCTTGTGGTTTACCAGTTATGCAAAAATCGTTCACAGTGAAGAACACTTTTGGAGACATTCCCAGAAAATTCGAGATATACATTTCATTTGTCATGAAAATACCTTAAACATATGATATTTTAAATAAAATCGTTACAGCCATTTTTGAGAAAATTAAAAGTTTCGAAAAATGTTCCATGTAAAGGGTAGTCTGGGGTGGGGGGATTTCTTGAAAACCTTCGTGTCGCATCTCTGGAAGATACTGAACCTAAATACCAAGTTTGGTGTTTATCCGACTGTTCGTTTCTGAGTTATGCTGTTCACAGACACACAGACACACACACACACACACACACACACACACACAGACACACACACGGACATGTTTCCAAAAATGCTTTTTTTGGATTCTGGGAGTCTCAAAACATGTATTTCCGGTGAAATCTCGGTATCGAATTTTTGGGTGGAATACAATACTTCCCCTACTTACTATACGTAGTAGAGAAAGTAATAAAATACAGCTCTGGGTTATAACTCATTTTTCGCCAGGATGAATCAATAGCAGTAATGTGCTGTAAGACAGACGACGTCAATGGAATTTTTGTTTTATCGAATTCCTGAAAATTGCTCCTCCATTAGTTTTATTTTCATGGATTCTGTTTACGGCTTCTCTTCGATCCAGCTCCGAACAAAGAAAGACATTGCCATGGAATGAACTGCTTGTGCCCTGTCTATAAAACTAGCAAGAAAGCAACTTTGTCAGCACCACTTACATAGGTGCTTTTATCTAACGACATCAGCAATAACTAATGCAATAAACATTCTCGTAAACTCAAGCACAGATAATTCTCTCTCCTACCAGAACGTTATAAATGAGCGCACATTATACATGTAGCCAATAAAGGTATGGACGAACGGAGGGAGAGCACCGCAAATAGGCCACAACGGGCCTTTTTGTATTTGCCGTGACTACTGGGAGGTAAAGATTAGGGGAGAAACCAGAAGGGGTCACAAATCCGGTGCCCCTGTTCCTAACGTTTCAAGATACCGAGCGGGTTGGCGCAGGTGGCAGCGCGTTGACTCGCATTCGGGAGGTGGTGGGTTCTATTCCAGGTCGTTTTTCCTGACCTCTTGGTTTTCCGGAGTTTCCCCGGGTCGCTAGGTGAATGCTGGGAAGGTTAATTACATCTCCCGAACTTCCTGTCCCTCCATTTTACCTCCTTTCTAATTTTATTTTACCTTTGATTCGCTTGGTTGTTTCAGGATTGCAAGTGTCGGCAGGAGCCTCGGCATTGCTTTGCAGGGAAAGAGGATGCTCTTTCTAACACTTCGTGTAATGAATATTCTGTAACACTTCCTATATTTAATTGATTCCAAACCAATTTTTAACTGTGTCCCTCTCACTCGTTTGGTAAACATTAAAGGCATAAATCATATTGAACTAAAAAAAATATTTATTCCATAATATTTAAATACATTAAATAATAATTTAATCTATACTTTAAAAAAATATTCCCTAATCATAAAGCTATTAATCTCAGTTTTCGAGTCCCAGTCCCCTCCCCATGGGATGTGCAAGCCTGCAGGGGGCGAGGGCCGATTGCACCAGCTTCCACCGGAGAGTTTCAACCTGGGAAATGTAGGGACCTGCCCTTTGCTGTCGTATCTCCTGATCCGGCCGCCCTCTACCTCTACTCACCTACCTCTCCCTCCCAGGGGCCTAGGGGGGCCTAGGCATAAAATATATCTTTAGGTCGAGGACTAATCCCACTCCGCTCCTGGTTATACGTTTCTAGATCGAAAACATCCACCTCCCCATAAGCCGCCGATCCCCAGACGGGGCCCACTGAACAGTCCCGCAACGATGCCAGGGAAGAAAACTCTACAGAGCGCACAAACACTGTCCATTCGTACCTTCGCCTGTTCCTAAACCCTGAAACAGATGACAATTAAGAAGATAATAGGTACAGGAAGTGAGGGGCAAAAAAGTCGTGGTAGAAGTTGAACCACCACAGCATTCGCCTACCGACCCTGTCGTCCTCCGTGGTCTAGTGGTACCATGCTCCAGCCTCCAATTTCCGAGGGCGCGGGATCAAACCCGGCGGAGGGCGATAGGTTTTTTTCGGATGAAAAGAAATCCTTAGCATGCCTTCCTTCGGAAGGGAAGTAAGGCCGGTGGTCCCGTGTCGTATATTTACGGCACGTAAAAGAACCTCAAGCCTGATAAAGAGGCCTCGGAGCAGCATTATTGGTCTTTCACGCCCAATATAGGATGGGACGCTAAGGAACAGTTAAAGAGCGTCCATAAATAAAACTCAATTTCATGCCTTCCGACCCGGGGAAACTACGAAAAACCCATGGATCAGAGTACACGGTTGCCGGAGATCGAACCCGAGACCTCTAGAATGCGAGTTGCACACGTTACCGCGGCACCACTTCGATCGGTCATATGTGCTTCCTACGCAATAGGTGAGTGAATGAGTGAGTATTTATTTGGATTTATAGTAGTGTTTAACGCCTGTTCTTATTACAGACGGCACCACAGGCGGTGAGCACTGATTATGTGTGAAACGTAATGATAATCGAAAAAGGAAACTTCACAGGTCAAGGGTTAGGATTCGTCAGACGGAAGGAGCCCCTAGGCTCTAAAGTTCAGCACCGCATGTAGGTCATTGTAGGCCTCTTTGTGACTTAAGTGACCGCTGGGACGACGATGCGGACTAAGAACGTGAACCCTAACGATTCCGGACACAAGTGCTGACGTCCGCGCGAGTCTACCTACGCCACTATCAACCCGAGGGTCCCAGGAACGAGCCCCGCAAGAAGGGGCAACCAGTCGGCCATTCAAGGCTAGGGAGTAATGTTTACACAGGGTAAATTCGATCGTCCGCCGCAACGCACTAATCGCCGTCGCCTGATCCTACAATCCTGAAACATATGAACAGCATTGGCCTACCGGCTTGGGAGAATCACGGAAATAAAACCTAGGTCGGAATGACCGGCCTGATGGGATTTCCCAAATGCGAGCCTAACACGTTACCGCGTAGCCATCTAGATAAGTTTCGGGTAGCTCCCCGGCATTTGCCAATTATGAGCACTAATGAAGAATGGAAAAAAAATCTGATGTGTTACACTCACATGACTTTCTCTACTCTTGTACAAACTATTTTTACAAACGCTTATTCTCCATATGCTTCATGTTAATCGAGATGTTAATCGTATTCCTAATTTTCTTGTAGATGCAAGGGAAATATGGTAGACTTTAAGCGATAGTCAAATATTTTAAGAGCTGGTTGCTATGTGGCGCATTCCGTTTTCTCTGCATGTCCAGGACATAAAAAAAATCAATAACGAATTCCCATTTGAGAAAAAGTGCAAGTATTGGAAAATTTAAGGGAATAACAAGCAATAAAATGGTTTACTAAACAAAAAAAATGTATATGACATAAATTGTGTATTTTAATGCGATCTACATCTTTTGTGTAGTAAAATGTTGTCTATCTCTTATGGTTTACCAGTTATGCAAAAGTCGTTCACAATGAAGAATACTTTTGGAGACATTCCCAGAAAATTCAAGATTTACATTTTATTTGTCATAAAGTTATCTTAAATATATGATATTTTAATCAAAATCGTTAGAGCCATTTCTGAGAAAATTAAAATTTTCGAAAAAGTTCCATGTAAAGGGTAATCTGGGGTGGGGGAATTTTCTTGAAAACCTTCGTGTCGTATCTCTGGAAGATACTGAACCTAAATACCAAGTTTGGTGTTTATCCGACTGTTCGTTTCTGAGTTATTCTGTTCACAGACACACACACGGACATGTTTCCAAAAATGCTGTTTTTGGATTCAGGGGGTCTCAAAACATATATTTCCGGTGAAATCTTGGTATGAATTTTTGGCTGGAATACAATACTTCCCCTACTTACTATACGTAGTAGAGAAAATAAAAAGGGAAGAAATCAAATACGGCTGCATAAAAGTTGCTCCAATTTACCTCGGGTTCAGTTTTAAAGAGAAACAGCTCCACCTAGAAGCCACATTTGCCCAGACCACTCTATGTTACTTTTTGACTAAAGCAACTTAAATGCGTATGCCTGAAAATATTTATATCCGCAGATATATTATAACTAACCTCTTGTGTAGTGGACATCAAAATAGATGTTTGCAAGCGGTGGTTACCACTGTTTGGTAAAATTGTGGTTATTTAGAAATGTAATATGCAAAAAGGGTTGCGATGACGTTGCTGCCCGTGGTTGAATGGTGTTTGATTGTCGTACCGGCATGAGGATTTTTTCACCCTGTAGGGAGCACTAATGAGGATTGAATTCTGCCTGGTAAGGTCCCTGAGTACCAAATTTAGGAGCAACTTTAGGGAAAAGTATGGACTCCCATTCTCGCAAACCCACCTACATGTCCCGGAAAAAGATATAGGGGCAACATAAGGTTGTATTATAGATATGCAAGGAAAGTATTCCAGGAAACAAAGGTGAAATTAGGTGGCGTGTAGTCTCACCACGCCCACTATGCTACAAGATGCATACGGAATAAGGTGTAAATCAACCATATCTCGGCATATACATACTATATAAATTAAAATGCACAATCTCGGATTTGTTTTCGAAAGAAACAAACTTAGGATCGCCACCAAGTTTATTACATAAAATATGATGCTACGATGTGCTTAAATAGTGAATTTTGTTTATTACTCTATTTATGTTACGTTGCTTTAACTATAAGGTCATATCGCGACGGATCTGTTAGTGGATAACTCTTAGATCGAGGTGTAGCGGACAGCTAGCCTTCTAGATCTCATCCCTGTAACCACCCGCTTGGTCTGTCCACAGAGGCCCTAGTGCATAGCAACAGGATCTTCTGCTTCGTGCCGTGCAGATGGCATTAGGGTGCCGTCCAGTCTACCTGCTTTCATTATCTGTAGATAGATGGCACAGCATTCGCTATTACCCCCTATTTTTCATTATTACTATTGTTTAAGACTAAGGTGGAAATTTGGTCGTGGTATTAAATATCCAATCCGGAATTTATCTTAGTGGCTGAGGCAAACCACGAAAAAACTTCAGTCAGATTAGTCTTTCCAGTATTTGAACCCGGGACCTACGAATGCGGACCACAGACGTTACCACCTGAGCCATCCCTCTCGGTATAGTGAATTTTGTCTACGTAAATCGGCAGATTTTCTTAGTATTACAGCATCTAGATTTGGGGAAAGCTTCAGATTGTAGCATTAACTACTTATTAATAAAAACTATTGGAGTTACTGGATTTGCAAAAACTTTTAAACATGCTAAACCACTATTCATACAATAAAAAAAGTTTTTTGTAATAAGATGTAGTAAAAAAAGGCAGAAATCTGATTTGACGTGCCCTAGGGGTCATTCTATGGACCATTATTATTTATAACGTTATTTAAACATATTTCATACAATGTAAGGCATTATCTAAAATGTATGCTTTGATACCTCGTTTTTAATAAAATATTAAAATATAAGGATTTAGAGGAGCGTATTAATTGTGTCATAATTAAAATTTAAACATTAATGTAACAAACAAATAAAAGGGCACTTGATAAGGGGTTTAGTTTGTTTGGTTTAGCCCTTTGCGTATTCGCTTAAGTATTTTCCGTGCAGATTTCCAGATGAAATGGTATTGTTCACACATACAATTTGCACACAATTCATGGTAACACTTGGTTTTGCACATCTGGTGGTGAAAGCCATGTATCGCAAAACACATGTGTTTAAGACTGATTCGCTTTCATCCAGTTTCTGTCCACCAAAGTGTTCGTGGCGAACAAGTCAGGATCTATTTCTTGGCGCCTCTTTTTTCTTTTCCCTATAAGTTCTTTATATGGCTGTGTTGATTGTATAAATAATTAAACATTAAGTATAAAAGCATTTTTAATTTACTGTGCTTTTGGTAAGTCACAAAAAATATATAAAATGACGAGTTTAAATAAAAATACAACCACACTTAGATAAACCTCGCAGAATACACTCAATTTCTTGGTTTAAATGTTTATTTACATCTGACATGGGCAACCATTCCGAATATGTAACAATATTTCAAAACTTATACATCTGTTAAGAAGACGGATAAATCGCGTTAGGTTTTCACATGTACGAGAAACATACATGTTATGGATATTTACAGTCGACTGTAGGAACTGTTTGATCTTCTAAGGCAACGATAACAATATCAATAAAATCATTTTACTTTGAATGTAGGTAGTCGTAAACTTAAAGTAATTACCTAGATCACTGTAGGCCTCAGTTTATGAAACCATAAATTTCAAGTATCTAGTGACAGACCACACTCATGACCTAACCTCCCACAGTATAAATACTTTCGGCAATGCTGACTTCGCAGTCCTGAGTAAGCCCGTGTTGGGGTAACCGCGTTTCAACAACACTTTCTGCTCGATTACCACATCTGACGTAATCCCCAGCACTCAAATTGATCCGCTACAATACCTTGATTTTGCAGACGCTATTTCATCCTGATGGAAAGCGAATGCATTATTCGGTGTAGAATGTTCTGTGGGATCTCCTATATTGTCACGCGAATGCTCTACTTTAGCTACAAGATGATTGCTGGACATGTTTTGTACACCTTGCTTTCCACAAATCCCCACAAGGAAAAGCCTGGCACTGTTACGTCTGGTGAACGAGCAGGCCACTGCATGTCACCACACCATGAGAGAGTGCACCTGGTAAAGAATCTTCTGTCTGCATGCTAATGTAGGATATATGAGTGGTGGTTCCATCTTGTTGAAACCAAAGCTTACACCTTTCATGCAAAGGAATGTCATCAAGAAATGGCAAATAACCAATCTCCAACATTGCGCAAATAGTGCAGAATTGACGATCACAGAATCAGCATTCTCATTTGCATAAAAGCATGGTCCAACAATTGCATTTGAAGACAATGCACATCACGTCGTTACTTTTGCACTGTACAGACAGTGACTGAGTGCACATCATTAATGAACCATGTTATCTGAAACCCCCTGCAATGATATCTTGAGCACCGTGTAATGGTGGATTTTCCAACATGATTATAATGTATCTTTGACCAAGCTGACAGTGTTCAGACTACCTTAAAAAGTCAGGTGTTTATGCCTCACCTTTTTTGAGGTATATGTATCAAGAATAGCGTGCATATCTTGAATTTTCTGCTAATAGTCTGTGGTCTTCACTCCAAATGAATTTTGTATAATTTTTTATAACTAGTAAATCAAATGAGATAGTAACAAGCTTAGCATGAGAAGTGTACATATTGCTATAACACACAATATAATATACAAATTTTAATTTGGCATTAACCATTTTCAAGACATTCGTTGCTATTAGCTTGAATTTTCCAATACATTATATACGTGTTTGTGAAGTGCTAAATCACCATTCTTCTATTCCTCTTGATACCATGCAAAGAATATGTGTTTTCAAAATCAGCATAGAGGGACCCACCTTTTAAAGAGTTATGTCATTTCAGCCTGCTGTACTCTTTTTATAACTGCAATGAAATTGGAAACGAAAGCATTTTAGCAAACGTTTACATCAATAAACTCGAAGCAGATAGAAAAATAAGCTCTTGTAAAAACAGTTTGCGGAACAGATGTAAACATAGATGATATTGCTGTAAGGGAACATACAACCGACAGAGCAAGCAATGTAAATAACGGGAAATATAAACCAAGAGTAGGGACATGTAATAATTTAACACGTAACTTGTGTATAACTTGTTCCATAAAATGTAGACAGGTGTAAGATACATTATAATTAGCTAGGAAGCGAGGCAGCAGCAGGGTTGAAAGCCCATTAACATACGCACGTTAAGGAGCACATGATTAGGCAGAATTGCTTCGGGATAAGAGAGAGGTCCGAGGAGAAACAAGGACGAGATAGGGGTACAATTCCTGGAAAGTCAAGGGAGTTGCGTAAAAAGCCAGAAATTAGAAAGATAAACCGGAGTTTTGAGTGAGACAGAGGTAGTAGATTTCAGCAAAGGAGTCAGACAGAAGTCTGACTTCCAAAAGTGAACTATTTCTTTCTCATAGCACTCCAAGTAAATGATCAATCGAAATAAAGATTGACTAAAAAGGCGCGAAGGTTAGCACCTGTTAGAACAAGATATAAAAGGAAGGTTTGCTCCAGATTTCAACACTCCTTTCATACTCTCTCATGCAATCTGTTTGGCGACAGGTGTTGTAACGCATGTGCGTGTGGGAGATAGCTTGTGAGATAAATAAACATGTCACTGCAACATTCAAAGTAGCGGGAAGTTGTAAAATACAGCTTATAGGTTACTTCATCATTATTAAAAGGGGAACAGTCGCTATCCGCTTCTTTAATTTACAGTATTAGAATAAATCTAATCGTTAAAGGAATCCAACTTATTGATTGCCTTCACCCACAATATCCTGAGATATATGGGAATAGGAATTTACCCACAGCTACCGACTGGCAGCCGAGGCAGAGAACTTCTATCTGGAACTCATCACCAAGGTGAGACATCACGTGTATACTTATGGCGGTGCCGGAAGATGGCGCGGATGCTTGCTCAAGGAAAAGAGTACTCACATTTGAGAGCTCTTTGGTCGACGAGTCGTTCATCTTCCTCTCTAGGCAGCCAACAATGGGGCGGGTCTTTGAGCCTGGAAGTGTTAAAGACCTTCGCGAGTCTTTGTGGCCTCCTGGGGAGTGGTATATATATATATATATTTTCTTTTTTTGTGGCGCATTAATAATTTCGAGCTTTCATTGTCTTTACCAGGCGTATGTTGTTTTCCTTTCATGTTGACTGGGATGACGTCACTTCTGGCTGTGAGTTTTTGTTAGCCACGAGAGGTGGGGATAGCGTCTGTCTTACTTAGGATTCCGTGAGAGGCGGGTCGCGCGTGCAAGTCGGTCTTTGGATCGGTGGACATCTCCCTTCATCTTCTATTTTTAATAATGTAGGAACCCCAAACGGTTGGGAAATAAATCTAGGAATGTGCGAGTAGATTTGTGTTATGGATTTTGTGCAGTAAAAACCCACGCCTTCTTCCTAACCCCCACACATGTTTCGGTCCTCGGAAGCCAAGTGAGTATACGTCCCCTCAGATACGTGCTGGGTACTAAAAATTAATTTAATTTTTCATGTGAACCTTTAGTACTCTACCCAGCATGTAACAATATGTAGGTCGCAGTGTGCAAGATGTCCCCCTCCGTTGTATAACCAATACTTATACTGCACTACCCCCTTGTAAATATCTTATGTTCTATTTCCCCTGATTCAATTTTCCCTCAGGGGCTCACCTTCTGTGAGTACGGGTTTTTGGCGCACCCGGGGGTTCCCGAGCCATTCATCGCCACATTCATCCCCTCACCCCCATCCGGTCGAGGTGGGTTCTTCAAGTGACCGGTGGACACAAGGTAGGCTCTCGTGCGTTCTTTACATTCCATTCATACCGCACCTCACCATCGTTTCTTTCTTCCCTTATCACTTTCCGGTCATTTCGCACCATGACATTCGCATATCTCTTTTTCTTCCCCGCCGGCCTACCTTGCGTGCGAAACGCCCACACTGTTTTAGTTTCTTTTATCTTTTTATTTCAATCCTCCGTGGACACAGCCTGACGGATACCCGCGCACCGCGTGCGCAGCTGGGTGAGTGGGTAATGGCGTCATCCCCACCACCCGGGGTCGTCATGTAGGGTATGTGTTCGTATCCGCTGTTCAACTGCAGTCCCGCGGGGGGGCCATTGCATGAGCTGCTGACTTCTGACGGCGATTGGGTCCCTCTGTCTATGTTCTGGGAGGTGTGACCCTGGGGTGAGTCTGGTATAGATAGGCCACTCACCCAAGCCGGGGTAACGCCCGAGAAGTCAGAGCCCGAGGTCGGAGACGGTTGCAATGGTGGAGGATATTTTTCGCTATGGAGCACCCTTTCTCCATTATTAACAACAAGCGCCGAAAAGTCATTGTAACAGAAGTAGCACCGCCGTCATCTGGTTGTTACTTGGTCATTTCGAGAACAGAAGAAGGACAAAACTTTGAGAAGGTGAACCCTTTTATTATTCAGAAAGGCATAGATGCTATTGCTGGTGCGGTTCAATCATGCACTCGTCTACGGAATGGTTCCTTATTGGCACAAACTAAGTCCGATCAGCAAAGTAAGACCTTGTTGCGCGCTACGCTTCTCCACGGTTACCCCATCCGTGTTGAGAAGCACCGCACATTGAACTCCTGTCGGGGCGTCGTTACCACCCATAGCCTCGATGGTATATCGGACGAGGATCTCGTAGAATATCTATCCGATCAAAAGGTGACTGCAGTGCATCGAGTGCAGGCCAAACGCGACGGCGTATTGGTACCCACTCGTACCCTGTTTATTACATTTGATGGCGTCGATCTGCCCACGAGCATTTCCGCAGGGTACGAACGGATTTCTGTGAGGCCTTATATTCCTAGACCTCTGCGTTGTTTTAAATGCCAACGTTTTGGGCATACGCAAGTCTCATGTAAGAGTGCCGTTAACATCTGTGCAACCTGTAGCCAGCCCTCACACGAAGGTACCTGTTCAACAGCCCCCGTCTGCGTTAATTGTAAAGGGTCTCATTCTGCTTCGTTTGCCGACTGTCCGCGGTACTTGGACGAGAAGGCGATCCAGGAGATCCGGGTAAAGGAAAAACTCTCCTTCGCTGAAGCCCGGAGGCGTTACCATGCGCGCCAACCTTCACTCCTGCGATCTGGCACATTTAGTTCTGTTGTTGCCTCGCCAGTACCACGAGTAGATGCCGAAACTCAGACCTGGACCTTGACTGGATTAACCGCCACTACCATCCGGCCGTCTATTAAGGCTACAGTTACCAAGCCGTATAAACCTGGTCCCAAGTCAATGAAGTCGCAAGCCGTTGAAAAGAAGCCCAAGCAGAAACTTCGTAGGGAAGATTTTTTGAAAGACCCTCCGCGTGCGCGCGGTAACAAAAGTTCACCTTCTCCTCCTCGGAGGTCGCTGTCCCAGGATGGTCCTGGGACAAGCCGCGCTCAGCGGCACCCTTCACCCATCGCCACCCAGAACCGATTCACGGCGCTTGAATCGGTTTCTGGCACTGAGCGCGTGGGCCCTCCCTCCGAGGAAGCTATGGAGTCTGACCAACTCCATACCAAAAGCCCGAGCCCAAAGGTTAAACAAAAGGTAATTTTAAGCCGCCCTTCTAAATAGAAAGTTTATCCCCTTATTCTTAATGGCTATCCTGACCTGGAATGTACGTGGTGTACGATCGCATAGGGCGGAACTGCAACTTTTATTGCGTTCCCATTCGCCTATGGTCGTATGTTTGCAGGAGACTAAGCTTCGCCCTCACGATCCTTTTGATCTCCGAGGATATACTCCGGTTCGCTACGACCTTGAACCGGAGGAGGGTACTCCTGCTCATGGTGGTGTCATGATTTTGGTGCGTACTGACGTTCATTTTCAAACTATCACACTTACGTCCGACTTGCAAGCTGTTGCCATTAGACTGCAGTTACCCGGTTTTTTCTTTTCTGTTTGTTCTGTGTATACACCTCCATCGTCTCCCCTCGCTCCCGCGGACATTCGATCTCTCCTGTCCGCTCTCCCAACACCATTTCTTCTGTTGGGAGATTTTAATGCCCATCACCCACTATGGGGTTCGCCAAGGGCTTGTGCGAGGGGAACTCTTCTTTCCGACATTTTGTATCAGTTCAATCTTTCCATCCTCAATACCGGTGCACCTACTTTTATTTCTGATTCTTCTGGTACATTTTCTCACCTGGACCTTGCCATATGCTCAATCCAGCTTGCACGTCGTCTTCAGTGGAACGTCGTCGCTGATACCTACTCCAGCGACCATTTCCCCTGCATCGTTTCTCTTCTGTCGCACCACGTACAGCATTCCAGAGTACCTACCTGGATATTCGCAAAAGCCGACTGGAGCTTGTATTCCAGCCTCGTGCATTTTGACGGCCAGCCCTTCTCCGACATTAATCAACTAGTGCAGCACCTTACGTCTATTATTTTCTCAGCCGCCGAACGTGCAATACCCCGTTCATCCTCCCAACCTCGGCGGCCACCTGTTCCGTGGTGGAACGAGGATTGTCGGGACGCCGTTCGTGCCCGTAGGACTGCACTTAGGGTGTTTCGGCGCCACCCTACACTTGATAATTTGGTGACTTTTAAACAATCGCGCGCCAGGGCTCGTCGCATTATTCAGGATAGCAAGAAGGCATCTTGGGCTCGTTTTGTCGAGTCTTTTAATCGTTTTACGCCTTCATCCGTTGTTTGGGATAAACTTCGTCGCTTCTCAGGTAAAGTGTCACATTGTACTGTTTCTGGCCTTCAGGTTTCTAATGCCACCATAGTGGATCCGGCTGCCATCGCTAACACTCTGGGTTCTGCCTTTGAGGCGGTTTCCAGTTCAGACCATTATTCCGCCGGCTTTCGCTCTATTAAAGACCGGCAGGATTCCGCATCATATTCTTTTCGGTCTGCTAATGCTGAATGCTATAACGAACTATTCACAATGAGGGAGCTGGAGCACGCTCTTCATTGCTCTCGGCACTCCGCTCCCGGGCCGGACGGCATTCATGTCCTGATGTTAAAGAACCTTTCAGCCGACAGTAAACTATTTCTCTTACAGGTCTATAACCGTATTTGGCAAGACGGCATTTTCCCTTCCGTTTGGCGCGAAGCCACCATTGTCCCTATACTTAAGCCTGGGAAGGATCGCCAACTACCTTCCAGCTACCGCCCTATCTCCCTCACCAGTTGCATTTGCAAGGTGATGGAGCGCATGATCAACGGGCGGTTGACATGGTGGCTTGAGTCTCAGAAACTTCTAGCGAACGCTCAGTGCGGGTTTCGTCGCTATCGCTCTACCGTCGACCATCTGGTGTCCTTGTCGACGCATATTATGAATGGGTTTCTGAGAAAGTGTCAAACCGTGGCTGTATTTTTTGACCTGGAGAAAGCTTATGACACTTGTTGGAGGGGCGGCATTTTACGTACACTTCACGATTGGAATATCCGCGGTCGTCTTCCCATATTTCTTCGGGAGTTTATGACGGACCGCGTCTTTCGTGTACGTGTGGGCTCGGTTTTATCTCGTCGTTTTATTCAAGAGAACGGAGTACCGCAGGGCTCTGTACTCAGTGTCACACTTTTTGCGATTGCTATCAACCCCATTGTTGATTGTATTCCACCTGGCATTTCATCGTCCCTTTTTGTTGACGATTTCGCTATTTATTGCAGTTCACGGCGGACCTGTCTACTCGAACGCCGTCTCCAGAGCTGTATCGACCGTCTCTACGCCTGGAGTAACGCCTACGGCTTTAAATTCTCCGCCGAGAAATCCGTCTGCATCAACTTCTGGCGCCGGAAGTATTTCCCTCCCCCCTCTCTCCGTCTTGGGCCAGGGATACTTCCGTTTGCAGACGAGGCGAAATTTTTGGGGTTGATTTTTGATAGGAAGTTGTGTTGGACCTCGCACGTTTCCTTTTTAAAAGCAAAGTGTGACCGTTCTCTTAATCTTTTACGTGTTTTAAGTGGCACATCCTGGGGAGCTGATCGGACCGTCCTTCTTCGCCTTTATCGCTCTTTGGTCCGATCCAAACTTGATTACGGGTGTTTTGTTTATTCGTCGGCACGTCCATCTGTGTTACGTCGTTTGAATCCCATTCATCATCGTGGTCTTAGAGTCGCTACAGGGGCCTTTCCAACTAGCCCCGTGCCCAGTCTTTATGCTGAAGCTGCAGAGCCTCCGCTGTCCTCCAGGCGTGAGATGCTCTTGTGCAGCTATGCCTGTCGACTCTCAAGCTTACCTGACCACCCGTCTTTCGCGGCATTTTTCGAGGATTCACTTGACCGGCAATATTTAGTTAGCTCCTCTGCATTGCTCCCTCCAGGGGTTCGATTTCGACTGCTCCTTCGGCATTTGGACGTTACGCCAGCGCCGGCCCTTCCAAGGGGGGAAACGCGTTTTCCTCCATGGTCGCGCGCTGAGGCCCTCTGTCACCTTGGGTTATCGTCAATGCCGAAGAATGAGACCCCTTCTTCAGTCTTTAGCTCAGCGTTTTTAGAACTTCAGTCGCAATTCGGGGACTTGCCTTTTATCTTTACTGATGGATCTAAGACTGATGCTGGAGTAGGATGTGCCTTTTTTTGTGGTGGAAATAGTTTTACCTTTCGTTTACCAGAGCAATGTTCGATTTTTACCGCCGAACTTTTTAGCATTTATCAGTCTCTTTTATATATTCAGCGGCACGACTTACGGCACTGTTTTATTTGTTCCGACTCCCTGAGTGCTCTTCAAAGTATTCGCTCGCTGTACAGTTACCACCCACTCGTACAGCGCATTCATGACCTGCTCCACTCGCTTGATGTCACTGGCATCAGCGTCTCCTTCTTGTGGATTCCAGGTCATGTGGGCATCTCAGGTAATGAGTCTGCCGATGTCGCTGCCAAGTCGGCGATTTTATCACCCAGACGTTTTACCTCTGTTGTTCCCTCGTCAGATTTGTTTATTGTTTTACGTCGCCGCATCCTCTCGCTTTGGAGCGATGAGTGGACGGCCCTCCGGGGGAACAAGTTGCGGGAGGTTAAGCCTCTCCCGTTGGTCTGGGCTACCTCTTCCCGTGCCTCTCGTCGGGAAGAGGTAATTTTAACACGCCTTCGTATCGGACATTGCATTTTTAGTCATAAGTATTTGCTAAGTGGTGACCCCGCACCACTCTGTGGGCAGTGTGGTGCGCCCTTAACGGTGCGTCACATTTTAGCAGAGTGTCAAGTTTTAACTCCTTTGCGCGTCCGTGTTGGTCTGCCTGTTGGCCTAGCCAACGTTCTGGCAGACGACGCGCGTGCTGTAGAGTGTGTTTTACGTTTTATCAATGACATTGGATTTACCAGACGCATTTGATGCGCTGAGCGTCTTTTGACTATGTACTTTATTCTTGTTTTTTAATGGGGCATCTCCTCCCCAATGGACACTGGCGCTCGTGTCCCTGACATTCTACAGTTCTTGACACGTTTTAATCTTTTATTGGCTATGTTTTTAGTGTGTTGGCTTTATCAGATATTTGTACTGTTATAATTGTTGTTATTGTTATTATTGTTATTTTTGTTATTGTTATTATTGTTGTTATTGTTATTGTTATTATTGTTGTTATTGTTATATTTGTTATTGTTATATTGTTAGTTTTAGCTTTTTGAACATCGCGGGTTTGTGTCCCGTTTTTAACTATGCGGTTCTTTTACCTGTTTTATATTTTGACCTAATCTTTTATACACTGTAAGGGCGCTGATGACCATAGCAGTTTAGCGCCCTTAAACCGCATATCATCATCATCATCATCATGATTCAATTTTGGTTATATCTATTTCCTTGGTCCAGATTCTTGAAAATGGTATAAGAGCCTGGAGTTAATGAAATAATGGTCACTTATTTATGCTACCTTTATGAGTACACATATCATTATCAAATACGTGCATCTGGGAATTTTATTCAAAATTATTTTCTCTTTTATTCCGATTTCCTTTGGCTACAAACATATCATTTTACTCTCTCTCTCTACTACGTGTAGTAAGTAGGGAAGTATTAAATTCCACACAAAAATTATGTACGAGATTTCACCGGAAATACACCTGGATACAAAAAAGCATTTTTAAAAAAGAGGTCCGTGTGTCTGAATAGCATAACATAAAAACGAAAAGTCGGATAAATACTAAACTTGGTATTTAGGTTTAACATCTTTCAAAGGTGTGACAGAGAGATTGTCAAGAAAATCCTCCACCCCAGACTACCCTTTACATGAAACATTTTTCGAAAGTTTTGATTTTCTCAAAATTGGTTCTAACGATTTTGATTAAACTATCATATGTTTAAGATATTTTATGGCAAATGAAATGTATATCTCGAATTTTCTGGAAATGTCCCCAAAAGTCCTCTTCATTCTGAATGGCTTTTGTATAAGTGGTAAACCGTAAGAATTAGACAAAATTTTACTACAAAAAAAAATGTAGATCTCGTTAAAACACACAATTTATATCATACATTTCCGAGCGGACCATTTCCGAGATATTCCTTGTTAGTTGTTTGAATTTTTCACTAATACTTTTTCTCAAATGGGAATTCGTTTTTCTTTTTTACTTTCTCTACGTATAGTGAGTAGGGGAAGTATTGTATTCTATGCCGAAATTTTACCGGAAATATGTTTTGAGACCCCCTGAATCCGAAAAAAGCATTTTTGGAAATATTTCCGTGTGGTGTCTGTGTGTGAACAGCATAACTCAGAAACGAACAGTCGGATAAACACCAAACTTGGTATTTAGGTTCAGTATCTTCCAGAGATGCGACACGAAGGTTTTCAAGAAAATCCCCCACCCCAGATTACCCTTTACATGGAACATTTTTCGAAAATTTAATTTTCTCAAAAATGGCTCTTACGATGTTGATTAAAATGCCATATGTTTAATATATTTTTAGACAAATAAAATGTATATCTTGAATTTTCTAGGAATGTCTCCAAAAGTATTCTTCATTGTGAACGACTTTTGCACAACTGGTAAACCATAAGAGATAGACAAAATTTTACTACACAAAGATGTAGATCACGTTAAAATACACAATTTATGTCATATACATTTTTGTTGTTGAGTGAACCATTTTCGAGATATTGCTTGTTATTCCCTTAAATTTTTCAATATTCATTTTCTCAAATGGGAATTCGTTATTCATTTTTTTTTTTGTCTTGGATATGCAAATAGTATTAATCTTTGGCAAAGAGAATGGTGCTGCACTTAGCAACCAGCTATTAAGAGATATGTCTATGCTTAAAGGCTACTGTATTTCTATATTGCCCTTGCAAATACAAAACAAGGGGAACATGGTACACCTTAAGCGATAGTCAAATATTTTTATAACTGGTCGCTATGTGTAAAATGTAATTCTCTTTGCATTTCAAAAGATCGTTTCTGCAAATGTTTATCTCGATTAATATGATGTAGATGGAGAATAAGAGTTTGTAAAAATAGTTTGTACAACAGTAGAGAAAGTCATGTGAGTGTAACACATCATATTTTTTATGTCTGGACTCATGCAAAGAGAATGAAATGCTCCACATAGCAACCAGCTCTTAAAAGATTTTACTATCACTTAAAGCCTACCATATTCCCCTTGCACCTACAAGAAAATTAGCAATAAGATAGTTCCTGCAAATTTTTATCTTGATTAACATGAAGTAGATGGTAATAAGCGTTTATAAAAATAGTTTGTACAATAGTAGAAAAAGTCATGTGAGTGCCACACGTCGGATTTTTTAAAAGTAAAAACTCCAATGCTTTATCTGCAAAATGAATGGTGTTTTTAAAAAAACGTGAATCAATCCGTATTTTCTTTTACTTTATTTTCAAGGACGTTTAAGGATTTACATAATGTGACGATATTTTCAAAAACAGGCGTTTTGTCTCGTTTTATTTATCAGAATTAAATACTTTACGCTTACACCATTTTACTCTTTCAATGTGGAATCACAATGTTGCGAAAGTTTTATTGTTCCCGTGAACCCTTACTGCACTCAGACCTCAAGCATAAATTACGTTTGTCGTCTGAAGGGGAAAACCATTCAGACGGTCTTGTTGTTTGCCACAATAAATAATTATCATGCAACATGAAAGGGTAGAAAATTTACACTGCAGCATCCCGCAACTGGCATAAGACACCAGGGGAAAACCTATTCGGTGCCAGTTTGGCTGGCATACATTAAATCAATATAAATGCACTTGAACTGTATTTTTATAGTTAGAAAAGTGAGTGAGTTGTTGCAAAACATTATGCAAGTTATTGTTTTTGATGTTTAAGCGAGCAGAAATTATTTCAAAAATATATTTTATGTCCTGGAATATGTACTATTTTCTTCTGGTTTCTAACAGGTCGGTCAACTTATTTTCATGAAAATTAAGCTCATTATGTCATCATGCTGTAAATTATACAGGGCGCGCCAATAAAATGTGCATGTTTAATGTTTTGCTGGGTGCTACTACTTGCACAAGAATCCTTAAAAAGGTTAACTACCATAGCAACCTCGAGTGTAATACAATTGACTGCATTGAAATCATGCTCTTGACCATTGCTCTATGCCAGTGGCGGCTGCTGTATAACAGCACAGGAGTACGTAAGCACCCTTAGTTTTGACTATTTTTTCTTTGAATAGTACTAAATATAACATAACGCACCCCTAAAACAACATTTCTACAACTCAAAAATCACATTATTTGAGATAATTACATTTGAAAGCTTTGATTCGTGATATTAACAGAATTGCAACACTGACATCTCTCATGTAGCTATCTTCCGGAAACCGGTTCCAAATACGGTAGCTTTAAAGATATTTACATGAGAAATAAAATGTATATCTTGAATTTTCTGGAAATAATCCTGAAATCCTCTTCAGTTGGACGAAATTTTGTATTATCTTGTGCAACTGCTAAACGTCAAGCGATAGACAAAAACGTACTAAACAAAAAATGTAGATCTCTTTTAAACATACACTTTACTTCAGATACGTTTTGTGTAGCATAAGGCATATCTGACATATTCGTTATTAAAGGTTCGAATTATTGTATTCCACCCAAAATTTCGATACCGAGATTTCATCGAAAAACTATTTTTTGAGACCCCCTGAATCCAAAAGAAGCATTTTTGTAAACATGTCGCTGTGTGTGTATGTCTGCCTGTGAACAGCATAGCTCAGAAACGAAAAGTCGGATAAGCACCAACCTTGGTATTTAGGTTCAGTATCTTCCAGAGATGCAACACCAAGGTTTTCAAGAAAATCTACCCACCCCAGGTTACTCTTACATGGAACACTATTCGAACATTTTAATTTTCTCAAAAATGGCTGCAATGATTTTGATTAAAATATCATATGTTTAAGACACTTTCAAGACAAATAAAATGTATATCCTGAATTTTCTGGGAATGTCCCCAAAAGTGTTCTTCATTGTGAACGACTTTTGCATAACTGGTAAACCATAAGAGATAGACAAAATTCTACTACACAAAAAATGTAGATCGCGTTAAAATAAACAATTTATGTCATATACATTTTGTTTGTTGAGTGAACCATTTTCCAGATATTGCTTATTATTCACTTAAATTTTCCAATGCTTATACTTTTTCTCAAATGGGAATTCGTTATTCATTTTTTTGTCTTGGTAATACAAAGATAATAGAATACTGCACGAGGCAACCAGCTCTTAAAATATTTGACTATTGCTTAAAGTCTAGCAATTCCCCTTGCATCTACAAGAAAATTAGCAATAAGATTAATATCTCCATATCTCGATTAACATGAACCATATGGAGAATAAGCGTTTGCAAAAATAGTTTGTACAAGAGCAGAGAAAGCCATCTGTGTGTAACACATAAGATTTTTTAGTATGTGTGTGTGTTTGTATGTCTCTGAACAGCATAACTCAAAAATAAAAAGTCGGGTAAGTACCAAACTTGGTATTTAAGTTCAATACTTTCCAAGTATGCGAAATGAAGATTTTCAACAAAAACTCACTCCAACTATCCTTTACATAGAGCATTTTGCAAAATGTTATTATTTTCTAAAAATGGTTCTAACGATTTTGATTAAAATACATTATATTGAAGATATTTACATGACAAATAAAACGTATATTTTGAATTTTCTGGGAATAGCCAGTGAAGTTCACTTCAGTTGGAATTTTTTTTTGTATAATGTTGTGCAACTGCTAGATGTTAAGAGTTAGACGAAAACGTACTACACAAAAAATGTAGCTCTCTTTAAAACACACAATTTACTCTTAAGCTTTTTGTGGCATACGGCATTTCTGAGATACCCCTTTTTAAGATTCGAATTGTTCATTAAGTACAGAATTGATTAATGCATTTCAGAGAGTGCCCATATTAAAGCATACAAGCATAATAACAATGTTGCACGTAATAGAAAAACAATAGGTCGCCTCATTGATGTATACCATTTGGGTAAATACACTACGTGATCAAAAGTATCCGGACACCTAGCTGAAAATGACGTACAAGTTCGTTGCGCCCTCCATCGGTAATGCTGGAAGCCAATATGGCGTTGGCCCACCCTTAGCCTTGATGCCAGCGTTCACTCTCGCAGACATACTTTCAATCAGGTGCTGGAAGGTTTCTTGGGGAATGGCAGCCCATTCTTCACGGAGTGCGGAACTGAGGAGAGGTATCGATGTAGGTCGGCGAGGCCTGGCTCGAAGTCGGCGTTCCAAACCTTCCCAAAAGTGTTCTGTAGGATTCAAGTCAGGACTCTGTGCAGGCTAGTCTATTACAGGGATCTGATTGTCGTGTAACCACTCTGCCACAGCCCGTGCAGTATGAACAGGTGCTCGATCGTGTTGAAAGATGCAATCGCCATCCCCGAATTGCTCTTCAACAGTGGGAAGCAAGAAGGTGCTTAAAATATCAATGCAGGTCTGCGCTGTGATCGTGCCACGCAAAAAAAGGGTGCAAGCTCCCTCCAGGAAAAACACCACCACCTCCGAATTTCACTGTTGGCACTACACACGCTGGCAGATGACGTTCACCGGGCATTCGCCATACCCACACCCTGACATCGAATCGCCACATTGTGTAATGTGATTCGTCACTCCACACAACGTTTTGCCAATGTTCAATCGTGTAATGTTGACGCTCCTTACACCAAGTGAGGCGTCGTTTGGCATTTTCCTGCGTGATGTGTGGCTTATGAGCAGCCGCTCGACCATGGAATCCAAGGTTTCTCAACTCAAGCCTAAGTGTCATAGTACCTGGAGTGGATCCTGATGCAGTTTGGAATTCCTGAGTGATGGTCTGGACAGATGTCTGTACGATCCACTTCAAATGTCGGCGGTCTCTGTCAGTCAACAGACGAGGTGGACCTGTACGGTTTTGAGCTGTACATGTCCCTTCACCTTTCCACTTCACTATCACATCAGAAACAGTGGACCTAGGGATGTTTAGGAGTGGGGAAATCTCGCGTGTTCGTAATTTTGATTGGATATAAAAATAGACGCTAATGTTGGTGCGCTTTATTAGCCAATAGCAGCTCTGTTATAACGTTTAGGCATATCGGGGTGAGGGAGTATAAATTCAGAGCCAAAGACAGGTAACGCGCAGTTTAACAGAATCATTCACGAGTTTCACGTCGCGCAGTTCAACAGAGGCATTCACGAAGTACACGTTACGCAATTCTACAGAATCTCTCGCGTCGTAAAGTTAGTTACAAAATGTGAAATACTCGAATTAATAATGTGCGGCAAATAAGTGATTATAGTTACATTCCAAAATATAACAGTTTCGGTCGGGCATGTATCAAAAGTAAATATGTGAAATTAATGAAGTGTGGCAGCAATAAATGTGTAAAAACAAATTCTTTTATCAGTGTTGTCTTTTAGTAACAACTCCTTTTCGTTTACACACCCTGTTCAAGAGATTTGCTCGACTGAGTAATAATAGCTAGCTGGAGGACAAAGAACAAAAATTCAAAATAGTAAAACAATAACACGCGCTCAGCAAATAAGATAACACGAACGATACCGCGACACTATGTAGTTGCAATGACTAGATTAAGACGTGTTCTCAGGTTTGCGTCAAGCGGCAATCCTGAATTGTTGTTAATGGGCGAATTGATTATTAAGTAACCGATAATATCTCCCACACACAAAGGTTCTCTCACATTCAAACACCAGACCCTGCGCATACCGTAAAATGCTTTTATATAAAGACAACTTTCTGGATCCCAGACGGAAATCGAATCCGTAGCAGCCCATAGTTTCTCTAGCGACTGAGCTCTGGGACCAGGAATAGGAGTTAAAGTATTAATTTTCAAGCATTGGTCCTTCATTTAGAGGCCTTCTCTATGTCCGTATGGAGTCCCCTTTGCAGTCCTTCTTAGGCAAACCTTTTTGCATCCCCGCTACACGGCATAAACTTCAACCAAGGACGGCTTGTATGGGCCACCTGATATATACTATTTAAATAAAAATCCTTAGTCGTTTTGAGAAAATCTAATATATCCAAAACATTTTGCATGTAAAAGGCAGTTCGGATTGGGGGATTTTCTTGCAAATCTTAGTGTCGCATGTTTGAAACATACTGAACTTATATACCAGGCTTGGTATATGTCGGACTTTTCGTTTCAGTGTTATTGTGTTCACACACATGCACACAAAAATCTCTTCTTTGGGGGGCAGGAGGTCGTAAAACATATATAGCCGTCGAGATCTTGGTAAACACGGGTTAGTAAACGTAATTAATATTTGTATTAATTTGAAAGTGTATTTTATATTTTATAAATTTAAAACTCTATTCCTAAACAATCCTATGCTTCAACTGTTCGATAAAAATGTAGAGTTGGCGACACTAAGATATTTCTAGAGACCGCAAAAAAATTTAATTATGACCTCGAATTTTAGCTTCGTCTCCATAGAGAATTAGTGCCAAAAGGACTAATGTTTTTCTGACGGCTGTATCATCCGGTTTCACAAATTTGCTTCTCTCCCCTCACTCCTCTGTGTGCCTATTTTGCCGCAGTCCGTGGCTGCTACAACTTTTTTTATAATGCGCTGCATGGAGATTAAGGCGAACGGATGTTACTTCCGAGAGAGGGAGAGGGAGGAAGGGAGAGAGAGAGAGACGTCGAGAGATACAGAGAGCAGAAGAGAGAGAATGTGTGTGGATTTAATTTATGTTGGCGTTAATATCCAAAGGCAATTAAGATAAAATTCAGGTTGGGCTGTAAGGGAGGAAGCCCCCCTCCAGGAGAGGTAATGGGAGGCACACCGACACACTGGCCTAGTTCTACCCTGAGACTCATAAAATGGAAACGACTTCTCGTTTTTTATGCTACCCTCCTTCGATCTGCTGAGATCACGTGGACTTTGAGGGATGCCTCCATTTATCAAGTTGCGGAAAAAATGTGATCTATAGCAGTCATAAGATATTCTCTATTAGCATTACAAGGCAATTCTACAAATAATTCTTATTAAATCATTGTTTTCAACCTTTTTTCAATTAATCGCTATAACTTCACAAGGATGATTTCATTCATATAATGTAGACTTTAAACCTAGGAGGCTGATACCACTGTATACAGAATCTATTTATTTATTTGTTTAACAAGAAGTCGGCGACCTTACAGGACATATATAATAGGCACTATCAAGTAGTATTTACAAACATATATGTACACAGTTTAAGTATAAAGGTTTGTCCTTAGGTCCATTACAACAATTGTGTTTGATTTATTTGAGTAGCCGCATTAACTTCATCATACCTAATTATTGTTGTGGAAGATCAGCTCTCAATCGTATGAAACAAAATATGATGTATTGCACTCACATGACTTTCTCTACTCTTGTAAAACTATTTTTACAAACGCTTATTCTCCATATGCTTCATGTTAATCGAGATATCGATATGTTAATCTTATTGCTAAATTTCTTGTAGATGCAAGGGGAATTGGTAGACTTTAAGCGATAGTCAAATATTTTAAGAGCTAGTTGCTATGTGGAGTATTCCATTCCCTTTGCATTACCAGGAAAAAAACAATGAATAACGAATTCCCATTTGAGAAAAAGTATAAGTGTTGGAAAATTTAAGAGAATAACAAGCAATATCTCGAAAACGGTTCACTCAACAAAAAAATGTATATGACATATATTGTGTATTTTAACGCGATCTACATTTATTGTGTAGTAAAACGTTTTCTATCCCTTATGGTTTACAGTTATGCCAAAGTCGCTCACAATGAAGAATACTTTTGGAGACATTCCCAGAAAATTCGAGATATGCATTTTATTTGTCATGAAAATATCTTAAATATATGATATTTTAATCAAAATTGTTAGAGCCATTTTTGAGAAATTTAAAATTTTCGAAAAATGTTCCATGCAAACGGTAATCTGGGGTGGGGGTATTTTCTTGAAAACCTTATGTCGCATCTCTGGAAGATACTGAACCTAAATACCAAGTTTGGTGTTTATCCGACTGTTAGTTTCTGAGTTATGCTGTTCACAGACAAACAGACACACAGAAACACATACGGACATGTTTCCAAAAATACTTTTTTTTGGATTCAGGAGGCCTCAAAACATGTATTTCCGGTGAAATCTCGGTATCGAATTTTTTGGTGGGATGCAATACTTCCCCTACTTACTATACGTAGTAGAGAAAGTAAAAAAATAACAACAAATTCCCATTTAAGAAAAAATTGAGTATTGTAAAATTCAAACAAGTAACAAGTAATATCTCGGAAATGGTTCACTCGACAAAAAGAATGAGTATGACATAATTTGCGTGTTTTAACGAGCTCTACAGTTTACCAGTATTGCGAAAGTCATTCAGAATGAAGAGGGCTTTTGGAGACATTACCAGAAAATTCAAGATATGCATTTCATTTGCTATGAAAATAACTTAAACATATGATAATTTAATCAAAATTGCTAGAGCCATTTTAAGAAAATCAAAATTTCCGAAAAATGTTCCGTGTAATGGGTAGTCTGGAGTGGGGGGATTTTCTTGAAAATATTCGTGTTGCATTCTTAAAATATAATAAACTAAATACCAAGTTTGGTATTTATTCGACTTTTCGTTTTTGAGTTGTGCTGTCCACAGACAGACAGACAAACGTACACACAGACGTTTCCAAAAATGCTTTATTTGGACTTAGGACACCTCAAAACTTGTATTTTCGGTGAACCCCGGTATACAATTTTTGGGTGAAATGCAATACTTCCCCTACTTACTATATGTAGCAGAGAAAGTAAAATTTGTAATTTTTCGAAAATTTTGAGTTTCTCAAAAATGGTTCTATCGATTTTGATTAAAATACCTATCACATATTTAATATATTTTCATGACAAATGAAATGTATATCTTGAATTTTCTAGAAATGTTCCCAAAAGTCTTCCTCTTTCTGAATGGCTTTGCATAACTGGTAAACCTAAGTGATAGACAAATTTTTTCGACACAAAAATATAGAGGTCGTTAAATACACAATTTATGTCATATACTTTTATTTTTTCAAGTGAATAAACCATTTCCTAGATATTCCTTGTTATTTGTTTAACTTTCCAATACTTATAATTCTTCTCAAATGGGAATTGGTTATTCGTTTTTTTATGTCCTGGACATACAAAGAGAATGGAATGCTCCACATAGCAACCAGCTCTTAAAAGATTTGACTGTCGATTAAAGCCTACCATATTCCCCTTGCACCTACAAGAAAATTAGCTCTAAGGTAGTTTTTGCAAACGTTTATCTCGATTAACATGAAGTGGATGGAGAATAAGTGTTTGTAAAAATAGTTTGAATATAAGTAGAGAAAGACATGAGATTTTTTTTACTTTGTTTACCATGTACTTATAGTAAGTAGAGGAAGAATTGTATTCCACTAATAAATTTCATGTCGAACATTTTGTGCTCCCTGAACCCAAAAATGCATTTTTATATAAAGGTCCATGTGCGTGTGTGTCTGTGAACAGCATAACTAAAAAATAAAAAAATCAGACAATTAACAAACTTATTAAACTTCAGTATCTTCCAAAGACTTTACACTAAAATTTTCAAGAAAATACTGCCACCATAACGTGGAAATATTTTGGATATTTTTGGTTTTATATTTGTTTAAAATAACATACATTTAAGGTACTTACGTGACAAATAAAACGTATATCATAAACTTTCTGGGAATAGCATCTGAAGTCTTTTTCATTCGGGAGGAAATTTGTATAAATTTTTAAAAGGGTAATAAGAAATTGACAAAAACGTACTACGCGAAACATGTAGACCTCTTTAAGACATCCAATTTATTTTAAGTAACCTTTTCCGTAGAATTGGCCATTTCCAAGATATCCTGTCAATTCGTTAGAGTGCTGTTGCTATTCAGTAGTTTCTCGTAATGCCAAGGAAGGAATATGGATTTTCAATAGCAACCAGCTTTTAAACATCTGACTATTGATTCCGTTTCCTCTATACCCCTTTTACTTTCAAGGAAACTATTTCTGCAAAGTTTTATTTCGAGTAACATAAATTAGATAAAAAAATGGTTTTCGTAAGAATTATAAACGATAATGGAAATGAAGGACATGTGAATGTAACACACAAAAATTTTTTCAAGTGGTAACTCGCTAGTCGTTTATTCTCATGGTCATGCAAAGGACATGGAATTCCAAAGCCATCACATAGGGACACGCCCGACTATCGCTTTAGCCCTCTTATACTTACAATTTATTAATGTGAATTTATCTTCGTTAGCAAGAAGTAGATAGAAGAATAAGCTTTTATAGAGCGAGTAGGGAAAGTAATATGAATACAAAACATTAGATTTGTATATAAAACACTGCTTGTTCCCAATTCCCGGAGTTAATCGAAGCAACGTCTGCATTGTTGGTAGAGCTTTGTGCACAGGAATGTGACAAGTGAAAGTTCCGCCTCACACAATCTTCAATAATCAATTCGGATCCCAAAAGGGGACGGGTTCACTGCTCTCTTGGCCTGACCCCTGGTCGTTAACACGGCACTGCGGGATATAACAGTTTCAGGTATATCTGTTGGTATTGACGGATGTCTAAGTTTAAAAACGCCTGACTACGAGAAACAAATGCCCAGCAGCTGCAGGTTTTATTCTGTTATTGGCAAGAATTGTATTACTAGAGCTCCGAGTTCGTCTAGGTCAAGGGGTTACCAATCCAAGGTCCGCGGACCAAGAAATCTCACGTCAAGACATTTTGTATGGCGCAACGATAGCCCAAGTTCGATGTGAACCCATTTATCATTACAAACCCATCATCCTTTGAAAAGAGTAACAAATTTATTCATAAATCCATTTTGCATTTCATAAATACTCCCCATCCTTGCAAATGGAAATCATAAAAATGCAAAACCACCCAGGACTTTATGCTAAATTTAAAGAGAATTGTAGATCTACCACTTGTCCTAATTTTGGAAATATGTCCCTTCAGACCTGTTTCCTTAAATTCACGATCTCACTTTAAGGCTCATGTGTAGATTTTATTCATGGCAAACGTTTTTGCCATGAACGTTACAAGAATAAATAACCTTTAACTAATACAGATGCACATCTTGCTAATATACTTGTTCTGTGTACATACAAAATTATAACTAATATTGAGAAATCCGTAAACGAAAAGCGTATTCAAATGCCACATTAACATTACAGTTCTTCAAAATTCGTTGCAATGTTCTTAATACTTTCTCTACTACGTATAGTAAGTAGGGGAAGTATTGTATTCCACCCAAAAATTCGATACCGAGATTTCACCGGAAATATATGTTTTGAGACCCCATGAATCCAATAAAAGCATTTTTGAAAACATGTCCGTGTGTGTGTGTGTGTGCGCGTCTGTGTGTGTGTGTGTGTGTGTGTGTGTGCGCGCGCGTCTGTGTGTGTGTGTGTGTGTGTGTGTCTGTCTGTCTGTCTGTGACCAGCATAACTCAGAAACGAACAGTCGAATAAACACCAAACTTGGTATTTAGGTTCAGTATCTTCCAGAGATGCAACACGAAGGTTTTCAAGAAAATCCCCCATCCCATATTACCCTTTACATGGAAGATTTTTCGAAAAATTTAATTTTCTCAAAAATGGCTCTAACGATTTTGATTAAAACATCATATGACAAATGAAATGTATATCTCGAATTTTCTCTGAAAGTCTCCAAAAGTATTCTTCATTGTGAACGACATAACTGGTAAACCATAAGAGATAGACAAAATTTTACTACACAACAAATGTAGATCGAGTTAAAATACACAATTTAAGTCATATACATTTTTGTTGTTGAGTGAACCATTTTCGAGATATTGCTTGTTATTCCCTTAAATTTTCCAATACTTTTTCTAAGATGGGAATTCGTTATTCATTTTTACTTTCTCTACTACGTATAGTAAGTAGGGGAAGTATTGCATTCCACCCAAAAATTCGATAACGAGATTTCACCGGAAATATATGTTTTGAGACCTCCTGAATCCAAAAAAAGCATTTTTGGAAACATGTCCGTGTGTGTGTGTCTGTGTGTCTGTGTGTCCGTGTGTCTGGCTGTGTGTCTGTGTGTCTGTGAACAGCATAACTCAAAAACGAACAGTCGGATAAGCACCAAACTTGGTATTTAGGTTCAGTATCTTCCAGAGATGCGACACGAAGGTTTTCAAGAAAATCCCCCCACCCCAGACTACCCTTTACATGGAAGATTTTTCGAAAAATTTAATTTTCTCAAAAATGGCTCTAACGATTTTGATGAAAATATCATATGTTTAAGATAATGTCATGAGAAATGAAATGTATATCTGGAATTTTCTGGGAATGTGTCCAAAAGTATTCTTCATTGTGAACGACTTTTGCATAACTGGTAAACCATAAGAGATAGACAAAATTTTGCTGCACAAAAAATGTAGATCGCGTTAAAATACACAACTTATGTCATATACATTTCTTTTGTTGAGTGAACCGTTTTCGAGATATTGCTTGTTATTTCCTTAAATTTTCCAATACTTATATTTTTTCTCAAATTCGTTATTCATTTTTTACTTTCTCTACTACGTATAGTAAGTAGGGGAAGTATTGTATTCCACCCAAAATTTCGATACTAAGATTTCACCGGAAATACATGTTTTGAGACTCACTGAATCCAAAAAAAGCATTTTTGGAAACATGTCCGTGTGTGTGTCTGTCTGTGTGTGTCTGTGTGTCTGTGTGTCTGAACAGCATAACTCAAAAACGAAGAGTCGAATAAACACCAAACTTGGTATTTAGGTTCAGTATCTTTCAGAGATGCGACACGAAGGTTTTCAAGAAAATCCCCCCACCCCAGACTACCCTTTACATGGAACATTTTTCGAAAATTTTAATTTTCTCAAAAACGGCTCTAACGATTTTGATTAAAATATCATATGTTTAAGATATTGTTATGACAAATAAAATGTATATCTCGAATTTTCTGGGAATGTCTCCAAAAGTATTCTTCATTATGAACGACTTTTTCATAACTGGTAAACCATAAGAGATAGACAAACGTTTGCTACACGAAAAATGTAGATCGCGTTAAAATACACAATTTATGTCATATACATTTCTTTTGTTGAGTGAACCGTTTGCGAGATATTGCTTGTTATTCCCTTAAATTTTCCAATACTTATACTTTTTCTCAAATTTGTTATTCATTTTTACTTTCTCTACTACGTATAGTAAGTAGGGGAAGTATTGCATTCCACCCAAAAATTCGATACCGAGATTTCACCGGAAATACATGTTTTGAGAATCACTGAATCCAAAAAAAGCATTTTTGGAAACATGTCCGTGTGTGTGTCTGTCTGTGTGTCTGTGTGTCTGTGTGTCTGTGTGTCTGTCTGTCTGTGTGTCTGTGTGTCTGTGAACAGCATAACTCAAAAACGAACAGTCGTATAAACACCAAACTTGGTATTTAGGTTCAGTATCTTCCAGAGATGCGACACGAAGGTTTTCAAGAAAATCCCCCCACCCCAGACTACCCTTTACATGGAACATTTTTCGAAAATTTTAATTTTCTCAAAAATGGCTCTAACGATTTTGATTAAAATATCATATGTTTAAGATATTGTCATGACAAATAAAATGTATATCTCGAATTTTCTGGGAATGTCTCCAAAAATATTCTTCATTGTGAACGACTTTTGCATAACTGGTAAACCATAAGAGATAGACAAAATTTTACTACACAAAAAATGTAGATCGCGTTAAAATACACAACTTATGTCATATACGTTTCTTTTGTTGAGTGAACCGTTTTCGAGATATTGCTTGTTATTTCCTTAAATTTTCCAATACTTATACTTTTTCTCAAATTCGTTATTCATTTTTTACTTTCTCTACTACGTATAGTAAGTAGGGGAAGTATTGCATTCCACCCAAAAATTCGATACCGAGATTTCACCGGAAATACATGTTTTGAGACCTCCTGAATCCAAAAAAAGCATTTTTGGAAACATGTCCGTGTGTGTGTCTGTGTGTCTGTGTGTGTGCCTGTGTGTGTGTGTGTCTGTGTGTGTGTGTGTCTGTGTGTGTGTGAACAGCATAACTCAAAAACGAACAGTCGGATAAACACCAAACTTGGTATTTAGGTTCAGTATCTTCCAGAGATGCGACACGAAGGTTTTCAAGAAAATCCCCCCACCCCAGACTACCCTTTACATGGAACATTTTTCGAAAATTTTAATTTTCTCAAAAATGGCTCTAACGATTTTGTTTAAAATATCATATGTTTAAGATAATGCCATGAGAAATGAAATGTATATCTCGAATTTTCTGGGAATGTCTCCAAAAGTATTCTTCATTGTGAACGACTTTTGCATAACTGGTAAACCATAAGAGATAGACAAAATTTTACTACACAAAAAATGTTGATCTCGTTAAAATACACAACTTATGTTATATACATTTCTTTTGTTGAGTGAACCGTTTTCGAGATATTGCTTGTTATTCCCTTAAATTTTCCAATACTTATACTTTTTCTCAAATTCGTTATTCATTTTTTTATGTCCTGGACTTGCAAAGAGAATGGAATTCGACACATAGCAACCAGCGTTAAAATATTTGACCATCGCTTAAAAGCTACCATATTCCCCTTGCATCTACAAGAAAATTAGCAATAAGATTGACATCTCGATATCTCGATTAACATAAAGCATATGGAGAATAGGCGTTTGTAAAAATAGATTGTACAAGAGTAGAGAAAGTCATGTGAGTGTAACACATCAGATTTTTTTTATGTCCTGGACATGCAAAGAGATTGGAATGCGCCACATAGCAACCAGCGTTAAAATATTTGACTATCGCTTAAAACCTACCATATTCCCCTTGCATCTACAAGAAAATTATCAATAAGATTGACATCTCGATATCTCAATTAACATGAAGCATATGGAGAATAAGCGTTTGTAAAAATAGTTTGTACAAGAGTAGAGAAAGTCATGTGAGTGTAACACATCAGATTTTTTTATGTCCTGGACATGCAAAGAGAATGGAATGCGCCACATAGCAACCAGCGTTAAAATATTTGACTATCGCTTAAAACCTACCACATTTCCCTTGCATCTACAAGAAAATTACCAATAAGATTGACATCTCGATATCTCGATTAACATGAAGCATATGGAGAATAGGTGTTTGTAAAATTAGATTGTACAAGAGTAGAGAAAGTCATGTGAGTGTAACACATCAGATTTTTTTTATGTCCTGGACATACAAAGAAATGGAATGCGCCACATAGCAACTAGCTCTTAAAATATTTGACTATCGCTTAAAGCCTACCATATTCCTCTTACATCTGCAAGAAAATTAGCAATAAGATTAACATCTCGATATCTCGATTAACATGAAGCATATGGAGAATAAGCGTTTGTAAAAATAGTTTGTACAAGAGTAGAGAAAGTCATGTGAGTGTAACACATCAGATTTTTTTGTAGTGTAATAAGGAACATGGTGACTAAAAAGTCTGATGTGTTACATTCACACGACTTTCTTTACCCTCTATCCTTTATTAGCGGATATGCAAATTATTCTTACGAAAGTTTATTTTCACATCTACTTCGTTTTAGTCGAGATAAATCTTTCCGGAAATAGCTGCATTGCACATTTCGTTATAGATACAAAGGGAATAGCGATGGTCAAAACGTTTTAGAACTGGAAGCTGTATGCTGGACTTCATACGCTTTCCATGACATACCGACAAACAATTGAAAATCGACAGGACCTTAAAAGAATGATAAAGTGATGAACAATTCAAACCTTTAATAACGGATATCTCGGAAATGGTTGATGCAACAAAAAAGTTACTTGAAATATATTGTTTGTCTGTGTCTGTGGCTTAACGTTTACCAGTTATACAAAATTATACAAAATTCCTTCCGAACGAAGAGGACTTTACAGGCTATTCCCAGAAAATTCAAATTGTACATTTTATTGGTCATGCAAATATCTTTAAAATATGGTATTTTAATCAAAATCGTTATTTCCATTTTTTATAAAATCAAAATTTTTGAAAAACGTTTCATGTAAAGAAAATGTGGGATTTTCTTGAAAATCTTCTTGTAGCATCTTCGGAAGATAGTTTTGTATTTATCGGACTTATGTTTTTATTTGCCCTGTTCACAGACACATACACGGCCCTTTTTCTAAAAATGTTTTTTTTATTCAGGGGGCCTCAAAACATGTATTTCCGGTGAAATATTGGTATTGAAGTTTTGGGTGGAATGCAGTACTTTCTCTACCTACTAAGTACGTGGAAGGGAAAGTAAAAATGTTTAAAATTATAAGATGTTCTTTCATAATAAAAAAGTGAATAGCAAGAATAATTGAATGACTTTTAAGTAAGTTTTATATATCGGCCAACTGTTACACTTACCTAAATAATTTACTAATACTTATATAATACTTTAGTTTGGATTTAAAATAGATATTAATATACATTTAATTAGATGGCTCTTCAAGAAATGCTATCTATTTACTGGCCCAAGCTCAAAAGTTTAGCCAGTCCTGGTCTAGGTGAATAATGTAATTTATGGATAGTGCCATACTTTGAGTATGACTGAGGAAAATAACCTAATAATAAAGCGCGTCAATAAGCATGCATAATAAATACATATTAAACCGTAATTAAAATTTTCCTTTTCGATTTTCGGCAAATATAGTTGTTGACGTTTTAATGCGTTACCCTAAAACCAAAAACAATTTTTTTTCTAATTTCTCTTTAGTTGGCAGGCAAGCAAGCAAGCAAGCAAGCAAGCAAGGCAGGCAAACATATTTTACTTAAAATTATTGATCCAATTGAGGCCAAGGTCAAATTACGGACTGTAGCGCCACAGAAGAAGAAGAAGAAGAAGAAGAAGAAGAAGATTGAGTCAATTGCTATGAAACATTGTATATAATATACCTTAGCTTAGGTCCCACTTAGAGAAGAGGTTGTGTGATAGCTTAATAATTGTTCTCCCCAAAAGCGGAGTTATAATGGGACATAGATTCAAAAAACGAAAATATTTCATATATATAGTTTTGTATAAAATATTATATAGAATAGCTATTTATATGCCAAGTATTCTAAATAAGGTTTTAACGGACGTGGTGCATACAACAGCTTTTATTAAAAGCTTTCTAAATTATATTAAATAAAATAAATAGATGTAGGTAATATAAGTATTGTATAAAGATAACCGGCACAGTCGGTCATTTGGTGATATATTTATATTTAAATATGTGTATATATTTGTGGATATATTCCTGAGAGCATACTTTTCCTCTACCATGCACACGCCGAGACCTCTCGCCGACACTTCTAACCCTGAAAGAGACCAAGCAGATGAAAGGTGAAGTGAAATGAGAATGGAAGCGAAATGGAGGGACAGAAAATTCAGGAGATGTAATGATCCTTCCCAGAATTCGCTTGGCGACTCGGGGAAACCCCGATAAATCCCATGGGTCAGGAAGGTCGGGCACGAGAATCGAACCACGACCTTCCAATGTGGTCCGTCTGAGCCAGTCTGCCCGGTTATTTATTAGTTAAGTAGTGAAGAAAGTAAAAATTCGCGTTACAGCAGGGATTCGAATCCGGATCTACCGTCTTTGTACATACACGCTTTTAAATTAGCGCTACAGATTCCATGCTCATTTGCATATTCATTTCATAGCTTCAGTCATCGCGTGAAATGAGCTTTACCTGACCGTTCTGCTCGTGAAGGTCCTTCACCTGTGAAGCTATTCGAACCAATGACCCTTGCGCCGTCGACAGGTGGGCTGAGAGATATCGTTGTAAGTAGTGACATTTGGGGGTTCTTGTTTTTCAGCACTGATGCTAACTGGTGCAGTACGAACAAGCGACAGCTGGCGTCCGTTGTGCGGGAAGGCAAGGTGCGTTTCACCAGATAGACGTCACCGAGGACTATGGGAAATGAAACTCTTGCAAACATATCCCGTGCGTGCTCAACTTGAGGGCGCGCCAAACAAGTCGATTCATCTCTGCAGCTTTTAATAACACGTACAGGAACTTTGTATAAGCATTCGCCGTTTAGAAACAAGTGCGAAAAAACTTTAAAGGCTGGCATAGCTTCAATTTTCCCCAGACTGACCTCTTTTTACTTTCTCTACCATGTACCTATAGTAGGTAGAGGTGCTACATGTTTTGAATAAAAAACAAATCTAATGTGTTACACTCACATCACTATCTCTACTCTTGTACAAACTATTTTTACAAACGCTTATTCTCCATATGCTTCATGTTAATCGAGATGTTAATCTTATTGCTAATTTTCTTGTAGAATGCAAGGTGATATAGTAGGATTTAAGCGACAGTCAAATGTTTTAAGAACTGGTTGCTATGTGGCGCATTCCACTCTCTTTGCATGTCCAGGATATAAACAAAATGAACAACGAATTCCCATTTGAAAAAAGTATAAGTATTGCAAAATTTAAGGGAATAACAAGCAATATCTCGAAAATGCTTCATTCAACAACAAAAAATGTATATGACATAAATTGTGTATTTTAACGAGATCTACATTTTTGTGTAGTAAACGTTTGTCTATTTCTTATGGTTTACCAGTTATGCAAAAGTCTTTCACTATGAAGAATACTTTTGGAGACATTCCCAGAAAATTTGAGATATGCTTTTCATTTGTCATGAAAATATCTTAAATATATGATACTTTAATCAAAATCGTTAGAGCCATTTTTGAGAAAATTAAAATTTTCGAAAAATGTTCCATGTAGAGGGTAATCTGGGGTGGGGGATTTTCTTGAAAACCTTCGTGTCGCATCTCTGGAAGATACTAAACCTAAATACCAAGTTTGGTGTTTATCCGACTATTCGTTTCTGAGTTATGCTGTTCACAGACACACACACGGACGTGTTTCCAAAAAACTTTTTTTGGATTCGGGAGGTCTCAAAACATGAATTTCCGATGATGAAATCTCGGTATCGAATTTTTGGATGGAATGCAATACTTCCCCTACTTACTATACGTAGTAGAGAAAGTAAAAATAAATATATCCGTGTGTGTGTGTGTGTGTGTGTGTGTGTGTGTGTGTCTGAAAGCATAACTCAAAAACAAAAAGTTTGATAAGTACCAAACTTGGTATTTAGGATCAGTACCTTCTAAAGATGCGAAACGAGGATCGTCAAGAAAATGTCCCTATCCCAAACTACCCTATACATGGAACATTTTTCAATATCTTTTACTTTATAAACAATGGCCCTTGATTTCGATTAAAATACCACATATTAAAGATATTTACATGACAAATAAAATATATAGCCTATGAAGTCCCATTCATTTGGATGGAAACTACTGCATAAAAAATGTAGATCTCTTTAAGACACACAATTTATTTCCAATAACTTATTTCAAATCACTTCCGAGATATCCGTTATTAATGGTTCGAATTGTTCGAAACTTAGGCATTCTTTTAAAGTCCTGTCGATATTCAGCTGTTTCTCCCGATTGCATTAAAGAGCATGGAAAATTAAGACCAGCGTATAGCGTCCAGTTCTTAAAAAATGTTACTACTATTCCCTTTGTATCTATAACGAAATGTGTAAAGTAGCTATTTCCGGAAATTGGTTTATTTTGATTAAAATGAAGTAGATAGGAAAATAAACTTTCGCAAGAATAATTTTTTTAGACCTATAAGCGATAAGTGGTAGAAAAATTCAGTAAATGTAGCACTTCAGATTTTTAAAATACTTATTCACTTTTATTTGTCATTATGAAATATGAATCCAAAGCATTTGGGGTTTGTTTTAAAATAATTAATAGGGCATTTATAAGTAAATTATAGAAAATATTAATGGGGAAGGTTTGCACTCCACCTAATTCATGCAATAGATAGTTTATACCATAGGGATTTTTGTATAATGGTATGCTTTTTAATGTATATATAGAGAATTGGTCAAAGATTGCTATAAAGACTTTCAAGAGGAACGCCAAAAAATGCTTATATTCTAATTGTATGCAGACCGCCAAATAATTATAGGCAAAAATGAAGAACTGCAAATGGATACAATCTCCTATTCAGAGAACGAAATCTTAAAAATGAAAATATATTATAGGATTTTGAATTTGCTTTTATTCATTTTTTCATTAAATACACATACATTCATACTTCTAGTGCTCATAGGGTATAATTCTTGTTAAATAATTCCCTCATCACAGCCGAGAATCAAACCTAGCATTGGGTTGACAAAACAGAACGCTGACAACTCTATCATAGAGAGATTGTATGGAATTTAACTTTCTATTTAAACTCTTTGGTAACAAATTTATTATTGGAGACAACTGAAGTAGAATAAATGCATAAATAACATATTTTCTGACGAATTAGTATAAAAACGAGTGCACATGGCTGCGATAAAATGGTAGTCCTCCGTAGTGTAGTGGTTACCATGTTTAGCCTCTAGTTCTCGAGGTCGCGGGTTCAAACCTGGTGGAGGGCGATGGATTTTTAGTGCGTAAAAGTCCTTAGCATCGCTTCCTTCGGAAGGAAGTAAAGTCGGTGGTACATTTACGGGACGTAAAAGATCCTGAAGCCTGATAAACTGGTCTCTGAGCAAAATTACCGGTCTTTCACGCCCAATATAGAATGGGACGCTAAGGACCACAGCAGTTAAAGAGCGTCCATAAATAACACTCAATTTAATGTTTTTGCGATTAAATGAAAGTTAATAATGAAAACAATAAAACCGTGACGATATACCGTTGTGATTGGTTGAAATTCCTGATATTCCTACTGTCCTTCAAAAGAATTGAACCATTAATAACGGTTATCTCGGACATGGCTTATAAAAAACACAAATTATTTAAATAAATTGTGTGTTTTAAAGAGCTCTACAGTTTTGTGTACGAAGGGAACTATTTATAGTTTGAGCCTTGACAACCCTGAATGTTGTAGGTACCATCTGACGTTTACAATGGAAAGTTTGACATTTTTGGCCATAATTTACTTCAAAGATATTGTCAATAGAGCGTCATTTGTTTTGTTTACTCTAACTTGAAAATTGTCTGTCAACAAAAACATGGAATTAACTCGTGAAAATGTTCGTGCAATGATGTATTACGACCTTCTACTTGGATTATCAAGACAAGAGTGCATCGATCAACTAACTTCCACATTTGGCGACGAAGCTCCATCCTTTGCCACTGTGAAACGCTGGTATAACGAATTTAATCGTGGCCGTCGTTCGCTCTATGATGAAGTTCGTGAAGGTCGTCCAAAATCAGTTGTTGTGCTAGAAAACATTGATGCTGTGCAAAAACTAATAATGAAAGATCATCATGCGACATATTGTGAGATTGAGGCAATCCTAGGCATTAGTTCCACCAGCATATATAAAATATTGCATGATTATTTAGCCGTGAAAAAGGTTTGTTCTTTTTGGATCTCACATAATTTGACGCAATCTCAAAAAGATGCTCGTGTCGATTGGTGTACAAAAATGCTCAATAAATACAATGACGGTGCCTCAAAAGACGTATATAAGATTTTAACAGATGACGAATCATGGATCTATGCGTATGAGCCGGAACATAAATAGCAGTCGACTGTAGGGGTGTTTCAAGATGAAGCAAATCCAACAAAAGTTGTTCGCACTCGAAGCACTTCGAAGCAAATGGTCGCCTGCGTTTTCAGAAAAACTGGCCATGTGGCAACAGTGCGTTTAGAGGAACGTAAAACTGTCAATGCCGAATGGTACACAGCCATTTGTTTGCCGGAAGTCTTCGGTGAAGTAAGGAAAACCAACAAGAACCGTAGGATCGTTCTTCATCAAGACAATGCGAGTGCACACACATCTCGTCTAACAGCAGAGTATTTGAAGGCTCAAAAAATCGAATTGATGGATCATCCGCCATACAGTCCTGATTTGGCACCCAATGACTTCTTTTTGTTCCCGAACATCAAGAATAAATTGCGTGGACAACGATTTTCGTTGGCAGAAGAAGCCGTTGATGCCTTCAAAAACCATGTTTTGGAGGTGTCTCAAGAAGACTGGAATAAATGTTTTGACAAATGGTTCAAACTAATGCAAAAGTGTATTGATCATAAAAGAGAATATTTTGAAAAACAATAAAGCAGATTTCAATCAGAAATTTCTTTGTTTTAATTATTAGGCTCAAAATATAAATAGTGCCCCTCGTAGTACATTTTCGTCCTTTGCTCAACGTTTACCAGTTACACAAGATTATACAAAATTCCTTCCGAATGAAGAGTACTTCAGAAACCATTCCTAGAAAATTCAAGGTTTAAATTTTATTTACTATGAAAATGCCTTGAATATATGGTGTTTTAATCAAAATCGTTTCAGCCATTTTTCAGAAAATCAATAAATTCTAAAAATGTTCCTTGTAAAGAGTAGTTTGGGATAGGATATTTGCTTGAAATCTTCGTGAAGTATTTTTGGAAGGAGTTGAACATAATCGCTTTTAAGTTATGGTTCACAGACAGACACACACACAGACAGACACACACACACACACACACACACACACACACAGATATAGAAATTTTTCTAAAAATTCAAGGGCCTCAAAACATGTATTAAAATCTCGGTATCGAAATTTTGGGTGAAATGCAATACCATATCTACCTACTATGTACGTGTTAGGGAAGGTAAAAATGCTCGAATATCCTAACCAAATAAAAGGTAACAGTTCAAAATCGAACTCACTTTTGTGTTATAAATTTAAACTTCTTCTTCCTTCATGCATTAGACATTTCTGTCTATAGCAATCTACATGTCCTATTCGTGCCATCTTTTATTTGGTCTTCCAGTATTTATTTTCCCTATTGGGTTATAGTTTTTGAAATGGAATTCTCTGTATTCAAACTTTGAAGATGACTTATCCACTTAGTTTTATACTCTTTAATTTTTTCATTCATAGTTTGTTGACTTGATGGTAGCTAATAGGCGAGAGAAAGAGATAGCTAAGATTGACCTACAACGGCTAGAAGCGACTCGTGAGCTGTAGAGAAAGTAACGCATCCAGGTTGGCAGCCCCATCACCAGCTTAACCTGCGCAGCGCTCGTAACGCAGCCAAGCGAATAATATCTTACTGAAAGTCTATATTTCGTGAGGCTGACAGATAATTCGATAACGAGGAAGAAAAGAATTAAGGACAAGAAACTATTTATATCGAGATAAATTTAAACTTTTGGGTGAAAATACAGAACACTGTTTAAAATACCATCTATGTGAATATGTCGCATTTAAGGAACAACTGAAGCCAATATGAGAGAAACAAAGACGATGACATCAAAAGAAAAAGCGGAGAATCGCAGCATCTCCCACTAACATAAGAAAAATCCTTTACGCCCCAATTCTTTTGATCCTTAACCCTTAAAAGAAACAAAACAAGGAGGAAGGAAAGAAAGAAAGAAAAGAACAGAGAAAGCAATAAGACGAATTAAAGACAACATAGGCATGTTCAATACTACAGAACATATTCATTGCTTTTTTATCCTCTGTGGCATAAAAACATTCACGAACCACTGCACGAATTGGGTTTAAATTTTATTTACAAATTTTTAGAAGGTTTTGTCCACTCATTTCATATTTGGTTTTTGATACCCGTGTTAAGATTCGCTTTCTTCGGCGGAGTCTTCGTCAACCCTTTGTGGTAGTCATTAGCTCAAGGGCTGAAAGGGAAGTACACTATGGTCCTTTAAGAAGTGCATAAAATCGCTCTAAGTTTTAAAGAAATTACAATCTTCGCTGATTTTGAGCCGAGCGGGATGGCTCAGGCGGTTTCGCCTGTGGCGTGCATTCGGGAGGTCGTGGGTTCGATTCCCGTGGCCAACTTTCTTGATGCATGGTTTTTTTCGGTGTTTTCCCGGGTCGCCAGGCGAATGTTGAAAAGAATTCTCACATCCTCGAATTTCCTCCATTTCATCTCCATTTTCATTTCAATTCATCTCCCATCCATTGGTTTCTTTCAGGGTTGGAAGTGTCGGCGATGGTGTTTCGGTGCAGTGTGGCAGCGGAAAAGGATGTTCTTTGTGACTCTCCATCTCTCGGCTTTCGGCTGGCTGCCGAGGATATCCGAACCCCCCCTTGAGGGATGTTGGGCCCCATCTGTGCGGGACGGGGTCCCCGGTCTGCCTGTCCATCTGCCGGGAGCCTCTATCTGGAAACTTGGGGACCGTGCCATTCCTGTGCCGTCAGTCTGGGTTCCGGACGCCCGGTTTCTCCTCTCACCTCATCCTTCCTCCCGGGAACGCTCCCTTGTGGGGCGTATGTACAACATCCCCTATGTGGATCAGTGCCGAGTCCCCTCCGTAGCCAATCCAATCGGTGCTTTTGAACGCCAGAAATATTTCTGGAGAAAAACGAAACTGTCGTGACGGAGTCAAAATATCTAAGAACGAATGACATTTGAGCTGTTTTCGACCTTACTGAATTTGTCCGTTATTTTATAACAACATAATTAACATAATTTTGTTTCACAGTGGGTATAATCTGTGGTAATGTTTAAGTAATCATTAAAAATTACCTTGACAGCAATACAAGTAGATGACAGAAATGCTAGGGGAAATTCATTAGAAGATTTCTGAAGTATTTAAACTCATCTTTCAGCGATGCTTGAACAATGAAACACGGACTTGGAGATCAACATTTGAATGAAAATCTCATAACAAGGGTTCATAAGGTACTGGTTTCAAACACGCTCCTCTGCCCTCTGGGAAATTAGAATCGCTAACGTCCAATGCACTTGCAGAAACGGAGAACTGTATAGGAAACTACTGCATTTGTTCTGTATTTTGGGGTCAGAGGCCTACTGGGATTTCCTGTCTTGGACGAGATCAAAGCCTTGAGAGAACGTATATTTAACAGAGTCCGGTGAATTTAGTTAAGTCTGGGGAGCTGAACCTTCCCGTATCTTTAAGATGTGAAAGAGAGGATGGTTTACGAAAAATAGCGTTTTTATTTTCTCTACTATGTATAGTAAGTAGGGGAAGTATTGTATCCCACCCAAAAATTCGACACCGGGATTTCACCGGAAATGTATGTTTTGAGGTGTTCTGAATCCAAATAAAGCATCTTTGGAAACGTGTGTGTGTGTGTGTGTGTCTGTCTGTCTGTCTTGTGTCTGCCTGTGAACAGCATAACTTAAAAATGAAAAAAAAATTACCAAACTTGGTATTTGAGTTTAGTATTTTCCAAGGATGCGACACGAAGATTTTCATGAATTGCATGGAACATTTTTCGAAAATATTGATTTTCTCAAAAATGGCATTAACGATTTTGATTAAAATAACATAGGTTTAAGATATTTTCATGGAAAATCAAATGTATATCTTGAATTTTCAGGGAATGCCCCCAGAAGTTCTCTTCTGAATGAACTTTCGCATAACTGATAAACCGTAACAGATGCGCAAAAGTGTGCTACACAGAAAATGTAGATCTCGTTAAAACACACAATTTATGTCATACATATATTTTTGTCGAGTGACACATTTCCAAGATTTTCCTTTTTATTTGTTTGAATTTTCCAATGCTTATACTTTTTCTCAAATGAGAATTCGTTATTCCTTTTGTTTATGTCCGGGACATACAAGAGAATAGAATGCTCCACATAGCAACCAGCTCTTAAAAGATTTGACTATCGCTAAAAGTCTACCATATTCATCTTGCACCTACAAGAAAATTAGCAATAAGATAGTTTCTGCAAGTGTTTATCTCAATTAACATGCAGTAGATGGAGAATAAGCGTTTGTAAAAATAGTTTTTACAAGAGTAGGGAAAGTCATGCGTGTGCAACACTTCAGATTTTTTCTCTATACGAGTAAAACTAAAAATAGCATACTTTGGAAAAAGATAAGCGGAAAATAGGAAAGATTCAAGGAGACCCTTGAGCAGAAAACATGAATTATTGTTCCATATTTATGCTTTGATTCAATAAATTACAAAAAAATGCAGACTCATACAGAATCTTCGTTTGGACGTGGGCCTGTGTATAGGGAATTTGTTTGGCACCGGGAAGCATGCTCTTGAATATGTATATCCATAGTCCCTTAAATTTAAGTGCACAAATTTCTCATGCAAATTACCACTGCAACATCTTCGTCATATAGCATGTTGGAAATATGTCCTCATGCCCCCAATCTTTCTCGCACCTTTTAAGAAATTTTGCATTAATGCTCTTTAATTCTTCTTCTGAAATTGGGTCGTTCCAATGTTTGCGGAATATTCCGATACACTTTACTTTTTTAGTTCCCGCATAAATAGAAATTGCATGCGGATGAGAAATCTGTTGAAGAAGATGGTTGCTTCGTTTTGTTATTTGCCCCACGTTTTGGGAGGCAATTTGAAGAAGGTTTGTTGCTGCTACGTATGGAAAGTCAGTTTGAAGAAGATGTATTATATTTCGACTGTTGGAGAGCCGAACTTGAAGTAGTTGCAACCGCACGTATGGTAAAAAGTTTGCGGTAGCCTTCGCCCCAAGTTTAAAAAATATTAACTTTGTAATTTGACTGTTACTTTAAATATATATATTTATGTTTGCCTCGGCTGCGTCAGTATTTATTTTTAGAGACATGAATTTCTTAACAAGGTGTGGTGCGACACTCCTACTTCACTCCTTTTATTAATGCTTGACACGAATTAAATAACACTTCACTGATATATAGAGAACTGTGAGATTCGTTTATTAATTACTTGCACTTTTTAACACGTAAACTATTTTCGTCTCACACGAATATGTATTAAATTTCTCGAGGACGCATTTGGCGTCCAGTTAGGAACACTGTCTACAATCAACACGTCCAGTTATGAGCGCTGTCTACAAGCAACTGACTTGGTTTCTACTGCCTAAATTTGTCAATTTCTGTATTTCAAGTCTGATTGGCTATTCCTAATCCAATAGAATACTTTTGTTTAACTTAAGCTTTTTTTCTGGTTGTTGATTGGCTATTTTATAAACTGTCACAAAAATTACATTATTGTTGCGCCAAGAATCACTAGTATCATTATTACACTTTCTTACTCATTATTGCCTCAAGGTTACCTCATTGTTAGCAACTTTTAACCTATTATTCTCACAGCTCCTACATTATTAAATTACGTAATACATTCACATAACATTATTAAACATGTACTAATAACATAAACATATACAATGACTTAAATATACACTTTTTATATCTTGTTACATACACATATTGCTTCAAGGCGGGCTGTTATTGAATTTATATATTATATAATTGACTGAAATCATTTAAGTGTTAAAAATACTGCCTCACTATGCACTTAAATTTAAGGGACTATGAAAAACCGACACCGCTGGCAAACAGTGTGCTTTCCGGTACTAAAAGAAATTCCCGTTTGGCATCCAAACGTATATCTTAACAAGAAAATATTCAGCATCTGAATTCTATAGTTTGATATTTAGAAATGTTTACATAAAATCTAATATTGTAATGATACCATCAAAAGTATTAGTCTTCAACTTAAAGATTTCTATCAGCCAAATCAATGGAGATAAAATTCCCTTTTTTAACACACAGAAAGAACAAATGCCATTGAATTTTACGTGCTGTTGCGTTTACCAAAATCTTTCATTATATTACTTTTATAATATTTTAAAAATTGCACCGATTTTACAATATTATATCTGTGGTGTTTACAAAATTATTTTATACGCACTTAGTAGTGGAATTTTGTTTGTATATATCTGATATTTTCATCGACTTACGATTTAAACTGGAGGAGAAATAAATTTGTGAACTTGTAAAATTTGAGCGTCAATGTGGAAGTTCAGGAAAAACCGTTAAAAATCCCTAACTTTGGCATTTTATTCTTCCTACAATGAAAACCTATTTTCACAGCAAAATCAGATAAGGCACGAAAAATATTGCGTTATTAAATGCATGAAAAATAATTCTGTAAACACCGCGCCCAGAAAATAAAAAATCGGTATATTTTTCAAACAATTTTAAAACTAATAATATGCAAGGTACTGAAAGCTGCCAAAACAAGTAAATTCTAATACTATTTGTTCTTTCTGTCTAATGAAAATCTGATGTGTTACATTCACATGACTTTCTCTGCCCTCTATCGTTTATTAGTGGGTATGCAAATAATTATTACGAAGGTTTATTGTTCTATCTACTTTTTTAATCCAGATAAACCTTTGCAGAAATGGCTACATTATACTTTCGTTAGGATACAAAGAGAACAGTGATAGCCAAATGTATAAGAACTGGGCGGTATATGCTGGCCTTAAAATTCCATGCTCTTCCCATGTAACCGTCAGAAACAACTGAATGTTGACAGGACTAAGAGAATAATAAAAAAATCTGATGTGTTACACTCACATGACTTTCTCTACTCTTGTACAAACTATTTTTACAAAAGCTTATTCTCCATATGCTTCATGTTAATCCTGATGTTAATCTTATTGCTAATTTTCTTGTAGATGCAAGGGGAATATGGTAGTATTTAAGCTATAGTCAAATCTTTTAAGGTCTGGTTGCTATGTGGCGCATTCCAATCTCTTTGTATGTCTAGGACATAAACAAAATGAATAACGAATTCCCATTTTAGAAAAAGTATTGGAAAATTTAAGGGAATAACAAACAATATCTCGAAAATGGTTCACTCAACAAAAAAATGTGTATGACATAAATTGTGTATTTTAACGCGATCTACATTTTTTGTGTAGTAAAATTCTGTCTATCTCTTATGGTTTACCAGTTATGCAAAAGTCGTTCACAATGAAGAATTCTTTTGGAGACATTCCAAGAAAATGCGAGATATATATTTCGTTTGTCATGAAAATATCTTAAACATATGATATTTTAATCAAAATCGTTAGAGCCATTTTTGAGAAAACTAAAATTTTCGAAAAATGTTCCATGTAAAGGGTAATCTGGGGTGGGGGGATTTTCTTGAAAACCTTCGTGTCGCATCTCTGGAAGATACTGAACCTAAATACCAAGTTTGGTGTTCATCCGACTGTTCGTTTGAGTTATGTTGTTCACAGACAGACACACACACACGGACATGTTTCCAAAAATGTTTTTTTTTTTATTCAGGGGGTCTCATAACATATATTTCCGGTGAAATATCGGTATCGAATTTTTGGAATACAATACTTCCCCTACTTACTGTACGTAGTAGAGAAAGTAAAACAGAACAATCGAACTTTAGTAACGAAAATCTCAGAAATTCCTGTCACAAAAAAGGTATTTGAAATAAATTTGTGTTTTAAAGAGCTTTGAATTTTTTGTCAAGTATGCTTTCGTCTATCGCTCATGGTTTACCAGTTATACAAGATTATACAAAATTGCTTCATAATAAAGTGGACTTCACAGGCTATTCCCAGAAAATCCAGGATATATATTTTATTTGTCATGTAAATATATTTAATATACGATATTTATATTAAAACGGTAGGTCATTTTTCAGAAAATAAAAATTTCGAAAAATGCTCCATGTAAAGGGTAGTTTTGGGTGTGGAGTTTTCACGTCCATATTTGAACGGTACTGAACTCTTAGATAGCACGCTTGCTCGCGCGAACATTTTTCTAAAAATGTTTTTTTTTGGGATTAGGGGGCCTCAAAACATACATTTCTGGTGTAATCTCGACATCAAATTTTTAATGGATTACAATAGTTCCCCTATCTACTATACGTAGTAGATAAAGTAAAAATGAGAATTTAGTTCCATTAATTTGACTACTAGAATTTTTACTTTCTCTACTACGTATAGTATTCCACCCAAAAATTCGATACCGAGATTTCACCGGAAATATATGTTTTAAGACCCCCTGAATCCAAAAAAAAGCATTTTTGGAAATATTTCCGTGTGTGTGTCTGTGTATATGTCTATGAGCAGCATAACTCAGAAACGAATAGTCGGATAAACACCAAACTAGGTATTTAGGTTCAGTATCTTCCAGAGATACGACACGAAGGTTTTCAAGAAAATCCCTCCACCCCAGATTACCCTTTACATGGAACATTTTTCGAAAATTTTAATTTTCTCAAAAAGGCTCTAACGATTTTGATTAAAATATCATATGTTTAAGATATTTTCATGACAAATAAAATGTATATCTTGAATTTTCTGGGAATGTCTCCAAAAGTATTTTTCATTGTGAACGACTTATGCATAGCTGGTAAACCATAAGAAATAGACAAAATTTTACTGCACAAAAAATGTAGATCGCGTTAAAATACACAATTTATGTCATTCAATTTTTTGTTGAGTGAACCATTTTCGAGATATTGCTTGTTATTCCCTTAAATTTTCGAATACTTATACGTTTTCTCAAATGGGAATTCGTTATTCATTTTTTTTTGTCCTGGACATGCAAAGAGAATGGAATGCACCACATAGCAACCAGCTCTTAAAATATTTACAAGAAAATTAGCAATAAGATTAACATCTCGATTAACATGAAGCATATGGAGAATAAGCGTTTGTAAAAAATAATTTGTACAAGATTAGAGAGAGTCATGTGAGTGTAACACATCAGATTTTTTAAAACTGTATACGAATACCTTTGTTCACCTCTGTATGTCTTCACGAAACGTCACTTAGGCCTTGTAGCAATTCACATATCTGAAACCGACTCAGCGGTTCTGGTCCGCTTCCAGAAGAGCGGTATGCTGTTAACCGCAGACGGGCTTTACAGGAATTCCGCACGGAAGTTATTATATTGAAAAACACGGGGGTGGGTGAAGGGGTTGCGGTAGCACGTGCCTCCTGTAGCCATATGCAGCGGTAGAGTGCACTCAAATGGAACGGTAGCATACACAGCAGGTTAGTGCAGTACGATCAGCTGTCTGAACCGGTGCTGGTGTCTGGAATCTTCCGCATCCTTCGTTCCTTGTAAACATCAGCACACTAAAGACAATTTAACAAGCCCTCTGCAGGTGTAGGTAACATTCTTGCCTCTCATACTGTAATAACATGTTTAAATACCGGTTGGGTCAAGTTGTCCAACTAGGCTTATACTCTCCATTAGAATGAGTATCACTAGATCTCAGAATTTATGTCTTTATGTTGCATTTCATCCAAAAATTTGACACCGGAAATACACAATTTGAGGCGTCCCGAATCCAAATAAAGCATTTTTGGAAACATGTCCGTGTGTGTGTCAACATAACCCAAAAAACATAAATTTGGATAAATACCAAACTTGGCATTTAGATTCAACATCTTGCAAAGATGCGACACGAAGATTTTCAAAAAAATACCCTCACCCTAAACTTCCATTTACATAGAACATTTTTTGAAAATTTTTATTTTCTAAAAAATGGCTGTAACGACTTTAACTAAAACAACATATGTTAAAGATATTTACATCAAAAATAAAATGTATATTTTGAATTTTCGGGGAATAGCCTATGAACTCCTCTTCATTCGGAGGGAATTTTGCATAATCTTGTATAACTGATAAACGTTAAGGGATAGACGAAAACGTACTACAAAAATAATATATATCTCTTTAAAACACACAATTTATTTTAAATAACCTTTTTTGTAGCATAAGCCGTTTCCGAGAGATTCGTTATTAAAGATTCGAATTGTTCGTTTCTTAGTCGTTCTCTTAAAGTCCTTTCATCATTCAGTTATTTCTCGCTATTGTATGGAAGAAATATCGAATTTTAAGACCAGCATATAGCGTCCAGCTCTTAAATATTTGACTACGCTGTTATTTTTGTATCTATAACGAAATGTGTACTGTATATAGCTATTTCTGTAAAGGTTTATTTGGATCAGAATATAGTAAATACAAAAATAAGCTTGAGTAAGAATAACTTGTGTACCACTAATAAACGATAGAGGGTAGAGAAAGTCACGTGAATGTATCACATAAGATTTGTTTATGTGTAGATATGAACTACACTTTAGACGTCTTCATGTTTCGTATAAAATATAAATATATGGAAGGGGTTTTGTGGTCTTAAAATGCCTATTTAGAGCATTGGTTCCTATTTTAAGGTTTTAGAGCCTTAAAGTGCCTATGTTAACATTTGTGTTATTTAATTAATGTTTTCCATGCAGTAATGAAAGACAGAGTGTAGTACTGACATTATGGGATTAGTTTAAATATAAATTTATAGTAACTTCGATGTAAGAATTAAGACTTTTGGGGAAAAAGACTGGCTTATTTTAACTCTTTAGCAGGTAGATTGTTTTGTAGAAAAGAAACATTACATGCCCCTCTAGGTTTCTTTGCCATCCTTTGGTATTGTCAGTGACTGCAATACGGCAGAAATCCCTTTCAAATGGTTTATTTATCATTCTTTCATGACTCACATATTCGTCCCCTTCATTAACTGCACACATTTCCAGGATTTTTTCATGCTTTCCCTGTTGTTTTTCAAATGTATTTCAAACAGTTCTTTTACATTGATATTCTTAAGATAATTTATGCTTTGCACCCCTTTAGGGGTGGCTCCCTGTCACCTCCAGAGCATTTAGGTCACAATGATATATGTGTAGTGTATGATGTATTTCCACTGTGATCTAATTACTTAGGTCTTTTTAGCTTTATAAGCTCACAGGTACCCTGAATCCCAATTATGCATTTTTGAAAACATGTCCGTGTGTCAGTGTCTCTGTGTGTGCGTCTGAGAACAGCATAACTGTAAAACGAAAAGTCGGATAAATTTATTAACCTCCAAGGATGCGACACGAAGATTTTAAAGAAAATCCCCCTTACCATGCTAGCCTCTAGTTCCCGAGGTCGCGGGTTCAAACCCGGCGAAGGGTGATGTATTTTTTCGGGCGTAAAAATCCTTCGCATGGCTTCCTTCGGAACGGAAGTAAAGCCGGTGGTCCCGTGTCGTAGATTTACGCCACGTATAAGAACCTCAAGCCTGATAAAGAGACCTCTGAACAAAATTACCGGTCTTTCACGCGCAATATAGAATGGGACGCTAAGGACCACATCAGTTAAAGAGCGTCCATATATAAAACTCAATTTATTTTTAACTTAACATGGAAAATTTTTCGAAAATATTGATTTTCTCAGAAATGGCTCTAACGGTTTTGATTAAAATATTATATATTTAAGATACTTTCATGACAAATAAAATGTATATCTTGACATTTTCTGGGAATATCTCCAAAAGTATTCTTCATTGTGAACGACTTTTGTATAACTGGTAAACCATAAGAGATAGACAGAATTTTACTACACAAAAAATGTAGTTCGCGCTAAAATACACAATTTATGTCATATACATTTTTTTATTGAGTGAACCATTTTCGAGATTGTTGCTGGTTATTTCCTTAAATTTTCCAATGCTTGTACGTTTTCTCAAATGGGAATTCGTTATTCATTTTTTTTATGTCCTGGACATGCAAAGAGAATGGAATACTGCACATACCTCTTGAAATATTTGACTATCGCTTAAAGCCTAGCAATTCCCCTTGCACCTACAAGAAAATTAGCAATAAGATTAACATCTCGATATCTCGATTAACATGAAGCATATGGAGAATAAGCGTTTGTAAAAATAGTTTGTACAAGAGAAGAGAGAGTCATGTGAGTGTAACACATCAGATTTTTTTATGTTCTGGACATGCAAAGAGAATGGAATGCTCCACATAGCAACCAGCTCTTAAAAAATCTAACTATCGCTTAAAGCCTACCATATTCCCCTTGCCCTACAATAAAATTAGCAATGAGATAATTTCTGCAAATGTTTGGCTCGATTAACATGAAGTAAATGGAGTACAAGCGTTTGTAAAAATAGTACTTACAAGGGTAGAGAAGGTCATGTGAGTGCAACACATCAGATTTTTTATGCATAAAATCTAATTTTAAGTTTGTGGAAACCGTGTTTTTTAGTGCCTAAAATTGTCTGTTTAGTACCTATTTTTGTAATTTGAGAGCCTATTTTAGGTGCCTAAAAGTGGTTTTTAAGGGCCTAAAAATCAGAGGTCTAAATATAACATACAAGGAGATTTATTGCTTTATATATACCTAAACTGTATCCAAACTGTTTTGCAATCTTCTTTATTTAAAACAAATATATGATTAAATGCGTAAAATCAGCTATCCTTAAGCCCAAAATAGTATTTTTAAACGCGTGTGAGATTGGTGTATGCCGTTATCTTTCACTCAAAAATGGCCAAATCGGCTGTTATACAACTCGGTGCATAATATACCTTAGATCCACCTAAAGAAAATTGTTTTACATGTTAATTACTTTACTCAAAGCAGGGGGTCTTTCTAATGAGGCAAGAAGTTTTAAAAAATCTGATGTGATATATTCACATGACATTCAGTACCCTCTATCTTTAATAATGGGTAAACAAACTGGTCTTACTTAAGCTTATATCTACTCCATTTTAATGCATATAAATGTTTGCAGAAATAGCTACATTGCACATTTAGTTAAACATTTGACTATTCCTGTTCCCTCTGGATCTTTTAAGAACTGTACGCTATACCCTGCCTTAAAATTCCATACTGTTTCAATTGAATCGGGAGAAACAACTGAATGTTGACAGGACTTTAAAAGAATGGTTAAGGTTTGAACAAATCCAACGATTAATAACGGATATCTTGGAAATGGCTTATGCCAAAAAGGTTGTTTGAAATAAATTGTGTGTTTTAAAGAGATCTACATTTTTAGTGTATTACCTTTTCGTCTATCGCTTTTATGTTTAAGGGTATCAAAACATATATTTCCTGTGAAATATCGGTATAGAATTTTTGTGTGGAATGCAATATATTTTCTACCTACTATGTGCATGGTAGAGAAATCTCGTTTGTTGGTTTTCTAATAAGTGACAACATGAATTTGTATGAAAATATTTGTATAAGTTTTACAAAGAAGTTTCATTAGATGACCATTTTAGAGGGTTATAATGAACTGTCTTTGTTTTTCTATTTCCTTTTAGTCTAGAGGCTTAATATTTTGTGGATAATAACCTTTCTTATTTGTAGAAATCTGATTTATGTACTAAAAATATATATGAAATTGTACTGATATGCTATTTCAGGACCTCTATCTTTATGTCCAGTAGGAGTAGTGAAGGTATGAATTTCTACAACCAAATTGTAAGGTAATTAATAACCAGATGCCACTTGAAACTCATCATAAGGAACAAAAATCCTTATTGAACATTTTGTACGCATCTAGTTTGCTAATTTACAAGTTGGTGTATGGAATTACTAAAAATATCTAAAATATGTTGACATATCTTTAAAATATGTGCGATACAGTTTCAAAACTAAACATTAGAATTATTAACTTTAATCTTAACATACTATTCTTCCTTAGACGTAATTTCGTTCATTTTAATTTAATGTGTGGCATACAAAGATCATTTTCTCCAAATTGTTAATTGTAAGTTTATGAGGCTATAAGTTAACACAAGTTTGTATCCTGAGAAGGATCTTTCCAGATGTTATTGGGCAAAATTTGAAAGCACTTACTAACTCTGGGGGAATTTCTTCAACAACCACTACGTTTTCAACTTTAAAATATTTACTCACAGAACACAAAACTTAAATGTCAGAATATCTCTCTAAAATGCTGCCTAATTTTTACTTTCCCTACTACGTAAGTAGGGGAAGTATTGTATTCCACCCAAAAATTCGATATCGAGATTTCACCGGAAATATATGTTTTGAGACCCCCCGAATCCAAAAAAAGCATTTTTGGACACATGTCCGTGTGTGTGTCTGTGAACAGCATAGCTCAGAAACGAACAGCCGGATAAACACCAAACTTGGTATTTAGGTTCAGTGTCGCAGAGGTGCGACACGAATGTTTTCAAGAAAATCCCTCCACCACAGATTACCCTTTACATGGAACATTTTTCGAAAATTTTAATTTTCTCAAAAACGGCTCTAACGATTTTGATTAAAATATCTATGTTTAAGATATTTTCATGACAAATGAAATGTATATCTTGAATATTCTGAGAATGTCTCCAAAAGTATTCTTCATTGTGAACGACTTTTGCATAACTAGTAAAACATAAGAGATAGACAAAATTTTACTACACAAAAAATGTAGATCGCGTTAAAATACACAATTTATGTCATATACATTTTTGTTGTTGAGTGAACTATTTTCGAGATATTGCTTGTTATTCCCTTAAATTTTCCAATACTTATGCTTTTTCTCAAATGGGAATTACTTTTTTTTTGTCCTGGTAATGCAAAGAGAATGGAATACTCCACATAGCAACCAGTTCTTAAAACATTTGACTATCGCTTAAAGCCTACCAATTCCCCTTGCATCTACAAGAAAATTAGCAATAAGATTAACATCTCGATATCTCGATTAACATGAAGCATATGGAGAATAAGCGTTTGTAAAAATAGTTTGTACAAGAGTAGAGAAAGTCATGTGAGTGTAACACATCAGAATTTTTGTCTTGGATATGCAAAGAGTATTAATCTGTTGCAAAGGGAATGGTGCTGCACCTAGCAACCAGCTATTAAGAGATATGTATATGCTTAAAGGCTACTGTATTTCTATATTTCCCTTGTAAATATATATTCCCCTTACGTCTACAAGAAAATTAGCAATAAGATAGAGTCTGCAAATGTTTATCTCGATTAACATGAAGTAGATGGAGAATAAGCGTTTGTAAAAATAGTTTGTACAAGAGTAGAGAAAGTCATGTGAGTGTAACACATCAGATATTTTTTTAGTTGTTTCTGTTTCATGAATATATATATAAGTTTATATTTTCAGGATTGCAGTCTAAGGAGCTGATTATATTTTTTTCTATGGGTAGAAAATCCTTTAAAGCAAAGTTTCCAGCACAAAGTATAGCTGCATAAAAAGGGAAGCAAAGAAATTATTATTATTATTATTATTATTATTATTATTATTAGCCCCGCCTATCAACAGAGAGATATAACCTGTGGAGTTATCAAGATAAAAAAATTCCTGCCAATTGGTGAATGTCAAACGGGAACAATTAGCATACAATGCAAACTTGGTTACATACACTTATACACAAAAACTACATAATTCAGAGAACAAGGTATTCCCTTTACAGTTTTTATAAAGTCGGTATCGAGTATCGTGAAATGGTGACATTGTCCCATCACTAAAAATAGTTCATTTTATTTTCCAAATGTATCTACTTCCACAAAATGTAAGCTACCGCCCTGAAAGACTGTACAGCATTTGACATGTGTATAATTTAACAGCACAGTCATAATCATATATGGGATGTATGTATAATCTGAAAATGGTTGTTTACACTGCTTGTAACTGAAGTTGGATTTTTTTACGAGTTGAAAGATTTTCACCATGCGCGTAGCGACTGATTTTATTTATAAACCGTAAAAAAAAAAAAAAAAAAAACACACACACAATGAACAGTTTTGCGAAATTAAAATGAAAATATACGAGACCTGTTTTTAAAGTATCTATAGATTTTTAAAAAATCTGATGTGTTACACTCACATGACTTCCTCTACTCTTGTACAAACTATTTATACAAACGCTTATTCCCCATCTACTTCATGTTAATCGAGATAAACATTTGCAGACTCTATCTTATTGCTCATTTTCTTGTAGATGTAAGGGGAATATATATTTGCAAGGGCAATATAGAAATACAGTAGCCTTTAAGCACATACATATCTCTTAATAGCTGGTTGCTAGGTGCAGCACCATTCCCTTTCCCACAGATTAATACTCTTTGCATATCCAAGACAAAAAATGAATAATGAATTCCCATTCGAGAAAATATTGAAAAATTTAAGGGAATAACAAGTAATATCTCGAAAATAGTTCACTCAACAACAAAAAATGTATATGACATAAATTGTGTATTTTAACGCGATCTACATTTTTTGTGTAGTAAAAGTTTGTCCATCTCTTATGGTTTACCAGTTATGCAAAAGTCGTTCACAATGAAGAATACTTTTGGAGACATTCCCAGGAAATTCAAGGTATACATTTTATTTGTCATAAAAATATCTTAAACATTGATATTTTAATCAAAATCGTTAGAGCCATTTTTGAGAAAATTAAAATTTTCGAAAAATCTTCCATGTAAAGCGTAATCTGGGGTGGGGGATTTTCTTGAAAACCTTCGTGTCGCATCCTTGAAAGCTGAACCTAAATACCAAGTTTGGTGTTTATCCGACTGTTCGTTTCTGAGTTATGCTGTTCACACACACAGACACACCGACAGACACACAGACACACACACGGACATGTTTCCAAAAATACTTTTTTTGGATTCAGGGGGTCTCAAAACATGTATTTCCGGTGAAATCTCGGTATCGAATTTTTGGGTGGAATACAATACTTCCCCTACTTACTATACGTAGTAGAGAAAGTAAAAATAGCTTTTTGTGCAATCAACCATTTCGGAGATATCCGTTATTAATGGTTCGAACTGTTCAACACAGTCATTTTTTTAAAGTCCTGTCGATGTTCAAATGTTTCTCGCGAAGTCATGGAAACAGTGTGGAATTTTAAAGCCAGTGTGTAGCGTCCAGTTCTTAAACATTTGACTATCGCTGTTCCGTTTGTATGCATAACTAAATTAGTAATGTAGCTATTTCTGGAAAGGTTTACCTCGATTAAATGAAGTGGATAAGCAAATAAACTCTCGTAAGAATAATTTATATACGCACTAATAAGCGATAGAGAGGAGAGAAATTAATGTGAACGTAACACATCAGATGTTTTTCTTAAAGCTGCATGCAACTCTAGAAAACGTCACTGTTTTGAATAACCTTTGTAGTATGCGTGCTATAAACAGGAAATCGTGACAATTTTAATTCAAACGACGTGTTTATGATGTTAGGGTTGTATAAAACGTGTTCTGCTTCTCGAGCTTTGTGCTCTATTTGCATCTTTCTGCTTTCTTTTATTTCTTCTTCTCTTCAAACATAAACTTCATTAATTTATTTTATTTTCTGTAGATGTACTTTAGGAAAGATATCTGTTTGTGTTAGGTTGTTTTACTTCTCAAAAAGTTGGTAACTTTGCAATTGTTTGCTTCCAGTTGAAACATTTCAGCTTGTGCTGCAGTTGTGTGTAGGAGCAAATAGTTGCCCCATCTCCTTGCACAACACACAGCTCTACTAATCCATAAACCTTCAAATATTGCACCATATAGCCAGGCCATTATGTACAAACTATGAACTAGCAGGCGCTCAAATCGATTTCATATATCACACAGAGGATATTAATAAGGGCCGCGAGACATTATCGAGGCCATTTCCTTTACCACACAGGCATAACCAAGGTTGTAGGTACGTGTTTAAACGTATTGCCTTCCAATTTCCCTATGCTTGGAACACCATTTACTTGCAGGAAGTCCACCATAAACTATCGTGTGTAAATTGGCTTTAAGTATGTGTAGGTCAGTCATTGATTTTAGGTGCGTTTGTGGTTTAAATCATTTCTGGAGAGAAAATAGAACCTTTGTTTCACAAACTCGCCTGCCCGTACATTATATAAGATCAGTGGAAAAGATGGTCAAAGAACTTAATTTTAAATATACTCTTGAACCTTCAGAAACGTAGTAGGAGATGATTAACAGAAACAAAAATATTAATTAAGGAGTAAGATGGTTCAGGCGGTAACGTATGTGCTCCGTATTCGGGAGGTCCGGGTTCAACCCGTGGACGGGAAGTTTTTTATTCTTGGTTTCTCTCAGTCGCCAAGGCAAATATTAGATTGTATATTTAATACCACGACCCAAAGTTCCACTTTAAGTGCAAAACAATATTAAAAATGAAAATAGTCGGTAGTAGCGAATGCTCTGGAAGTAGGTAGACTGGATGACATGTGAAAAGCAGGGATATAGTTGCCTAGCACTAAGGTCTCTGTCTGTCCGTAACGTCTATAAACAGCGGTACAGTTGCCTAGCACTAAGTCCTCTGTGGACACATGACGAAGCAAGATTTATGGTACAGGGATGAGACCTAGCAGATCCGTCGAGATATGACCACTTAGTGAAAGCGACGTAAAATAAGAGTAAAAATAGGAATATTAATACATTCCTAATTAAAATAAATATTATTCCAATTTAAGGCATTTGTTTTCGTTTAGAAATAAATAAGTTTTCTGTGAATAGCCTGTGAAGTACTTTACATTCTTATGGAATTTTGGAGAATTCTATGTAACTGGTAAACCGTAAGAGATAAACATAGTTTTACCATAGGAAAAATAAAATATTGTTAAATATGCAATTGACGCCAGAAATTCTCTCTCTCTCTCTTTCCCCCGTTTGTATAAGCCCCTTTAACTTCTGTGGTCACATTGTGGGGACTTTGACATTAGAAACAACTAAACTCATTGACTGTAGGTAGTTACAGACTCTGCGGGGGTAGGGAATGATTCTAAGTAAAGAAAAATTCCCCCACTCCAATCGGGAATCGGAGTCGGGACCTCTGGGTTTTGAAGCCAGAATGCTGACTACTCGACTACAGAGGCAGTCTCAAACGTGTTTTTGTGACTACATTTGCGAGATATTAGCTATTGTTAGTTTGAATTTTTTAATAGGTCATGCATTTTTAAGTGTTAAAACATCGTTCTTTAGTTTTTCGAAAGATCATGCCGATATAATACAACATCAAGGCTAGCATTTCATAATAATCAAAAATTAATTTTAACTCAGTTAAAACTATAAATATTAAACTCCACCCAATTACTAAAGCATAAGCTACAGACGAGCAAGCAATTAAAGCCTTTATATTCACCCTGCTTTTAAACATTTGAGTGTCCGCCTAGCTTTCTATATGCTCCTGTGCGGGTACAAGAAAATATGTATTGAAATCATTTCGTCTACATTTATCACGCTTAACAGCATAAAGAGAGAAAAAATTATTTTTTTAAATAATTTATAGAATAGTTACTAAAAAACTACACTAAAGTCGCGTGATTGTAAATCAACATATTTATAGAACCTCAAACCGAGCGAGATGGCTCCGCGGTAACGTGTGAGACTCGCATTCGTGAGGTTCCGGGTTCGATTCCCGTCGACTGCCCATTCTGACTTTGGGATTTTCATAGTTTTCCCTGGTCGGTAGGCGAATACTGGGTTATTATCTAGCACGAGGACTTCATTTCCTACTTATTTTTCATTCCGTTTCCTTCTTATGTTTCATGTGTGCTAAGTTTCGTGGTGTAGGGCGGTGCCAGACAGATGACGCGGTTGCTTGCTCAAAGAAATAAGTATCTGTGGACACTAGAGGACTGCTTAGTTGAACGAGTCGTTAATCGCCCTCCCTGTGTAGCAATTTTTCACATTCAGCATGAATTTTGGCATATTTAAGAAAAATGCCAATAGATGGCAGCTGAGATTGTTAACAGCTGTTTGGTCCATGGTCGATCCTTTCGAAGGGATGCGAGTAACAGAAAGAAAAGCAAATGGAGAGAAATATAACCTTAGTACATATGCGGCATTTCTAAAGTTATGAAATAACGATACAACCGTGTGGCTGTACATATAACTCAAAATGGTCGTCCTCCGTGGTCTAGTTCCCGAGGTCGCGGGTTCAAATGCGACGGAGGGCGATGGAATTTTTTTTTGGGGGGGGGGGTGTAAAATCCCTAGCATGAAGTAAAGCCGGTGGTCCTGTGTCGTAGAGTTACGGCACGTAAAAGAACCTCAAGCCTGATAGAGAGACCTCTAGCAAAATTAACGCTCTTTCACGTACAATATACAATGGGACGCTAAGAACCACAGCAATTAAAGAGCGTCCATAAATAAAACTCAATTTCAACCAAAAATGGGCATGCCAATATGCTTAAATGAAAGTGTCAAGTTAATGATTATTTATTTTAGCACAATGTTATTGAATTTACATATTTATATAATTAGACTGAAATTATTCAAGGGTTAAAAATACTGCCTCAGAGCATCTCTGTAGGGCACTAGCAATTCTTCCACTGGAGGTAGCAAAGTTACTTTTTTGGAAGACAAATTCATTGCAAACAGCACAACTGGAGTTTCGAAGAGAATTCAATGTGCGCGATGTTCCAACAAAGGCAACAATTTTATTGCAAGTAAGAAAGCTGGAGACAATGGTGTATTAGACATAGGCCATCACTGAGTGCAGAGTCTGTTGATAATGTTCGAAGACGCTTAGTGAACTCTCCAAAGAAATCGTTGCATCGATTGAGCCAGGAGACAGGCTACTCATATGGCACATGTCAAAGAGCTGCGAAGAAATCGGGATTGTGACCATATGGTGTAGCAATTGAAAGAAGTAGATCATGAAAAACAAATGCGTTATTGTATGGTTCCAGGGTTTTCTTTGAAGAGGGTTGTATTGTTTACGTAAATTATTAGCCTCACGCTTGGGAAGCTAGCTTGAAGTAGTTATTGTCTTTAGGAGTTTGTTGATAATTACGTATGAGTTTGCACCACGCTTTGGTCGTTAATTTGAAATAGATTGTTTGTTACGTAATATGCTGTTACGACTGCGAAGCCGATTTGAAGATGTATTTTTGTTGTTACGCTCCAAGTTTAAAAAATATATATTTAACTTTGTTATTAAACTGCTTCTATAGATAGTATTTATGTTTGTTTTTGCCTCGGCTGCTTCAGTATTACTTTAGAGACACGTTTCTCTTAATCAGGGCGTGGTGCGACAAGAATGTAAGCTTACACAGATTTTAAGTTTAAATTCACTTTTTTATTAATTCTTGACACAAATTAAATAGCACTACACTGATATCAAGGGCTGAGAGATTCTTTTATTTAATACGTGCACTTTATTATCGCGTATACATAATTTTCGTTTCACACGAATACGTAATATTTCTTTAGAGAACACATCTTCCATCCGGTTACTACCAAGGCCTGCAAGCAACTGAAAGATTTCAACCGTCCAATCCCGTAAAATGTTGTATTTCAAGTCTCTGATTGGCTAATCCCAGTCCAATAGAATACCTGCATTTTATTAAAGCTTTTTCTGGCTGTTGATTGGTTAATCTTAAACTGTCACAAAATTTACATTATCGTTGCTCTAATCATGACTAATAGCATTTAAACTCTCAAACTCATTATTGCCTCAAGATTACCTCATTGTTAGCAACTTTAAACTTATTATTCTCACAGCTGTTGCATTATTAAATTACCTTATGTATTCACATAACATTATTGAATATGTTTACAAAATATAAGCAATGACTGTTACATACAATTTTTTACAAATTATTACATACATATTACTTCAAGGCGGGCTGTTATTGAATTTACATATTATATAATTTAATTGAAAATTATTCAAGTGTTAAAAATACTCCCTCATCTAATCCCACTTCTAGACATTTTCTCCCTAACGTGGTTTACAGATAAAGCATGGTTTCATCTGTCAGGCTACATCAACACACAAAACAGCAGATACTGGGCTGCTGTAAACCCCACATAATCCACGAAACACCACTGCAATTATAAAAAATCTGATGTGTTACACTCACATGACTTTCTCTACTCTTGTACAAACTATTTTTACAAACGCTTATTCTCCATATGCTTCATGTTAATCGAGATATCGAGATGTCAATCTTATTGCTAATTTTCTTGTAGATGCAAGGGGAATATGGTAGGTTTTAAGCGATAGTCAAACATTTTAAGAGCTGGTTGCTATGTGGAGTATTCCATTCTCTTTGCATGTCCAGGACATATATAAAAATGAATAACAAATTTCAGAAAAAGTATAAGTATTGGAAAATTTAAGGGAATAACAAGCAATATCTCGAAAATGGTTCACTCAACAAAAAAAATGTATATGACATAAATTGTGTATTTTAACCCAATCTACGTTTTTTGTGTAGTAAAATGTTGTGTATCTGTTATGGTTTATGAGTTATGCAAAAGTCGTTCACAATGAAGAATACTTTTGGAGACATTTCCAGAAAATTCGAGATATACATTTCATTTCTCATGAGAATATCTTAAACATATGATATTTTAATCAAAATCTTTAAAGCCATTTTTGAGAAAATTAAAATTTTCGAAAAATGTTCCATGTAAAGGGTAGTCTGGGGTGGGGGGATTTTCTTGAAAACCTTCGTGTCGCATCTCTGGAAGATACTGAACCTAAATACCAAGTTTGGTGTTTATCCGGCTGTTCGTTTCTGAGTTATGCTGTTCACAGACACACAGACACGGACATGTTTCCAAAAATGCTTTTTTTGTATTCAGGGGGTCTCAAAACATGTATTTCCGGTGAAATCTCGGTATCGAATTTTTGGGTGGAATACAATACTTCCCTTACTTACTATACGTAGTAGAGAAAGTAAAAAGGGTGGAGTATGATGCGCGGTGTCAGTTTTCAGGATTGTTGGCCCCACTTTCTTTAATACGACTGTAGACACTATAGTTTATACTATCATCTTCAATACATTTGTGGAGCAGCTGGATGATACCCAATTGAAAGAATATTATTTCCAGCAAGACGGAGCAACGTATCACACGTCTAACTCCTCCATGTAACTTGTAACCAGTTACTTTGATAATCGAATAATTTCATAAGGTCTGTGGCCTCCGGATCACTTGACCTAACCTCACCGGACCTTTTCTTATGGGTGTATCTTAAAAACAGAGTGTATAAGACTACCGGCAACTGCTAAATCGTGAATCTATAGTAACGAAATAAGCAACAATGGTGAAACGAGTGCAGATATGTATGGATGCGGTGGAGGACACTTTCAACATTTGCTCTGAGGAAAAATAAACAATGTAATCTTGCAATTGTGTATTATATTCTCCCAAAGTTGCACATGTGTCTGTCCTATTATTGGTTCAAGAGTTATGGACCATTAAAGTAGTTCAGGTTTATATGGATCACACTGTATAATCTAACAGGATATTGTTGAAAACCATCTGCTTACTTCCGGGATATTTTTAATTTACGTGATAATAGCGATAGCAACACACACAAACACACACACAACCAGTAAAACAATGTTTTAAAAGGATTTCCAAATCTGCCAGGAGAAGTCGCGATGGCCCCTAATTAGATGTAAGCTGATGCAACTATTGCTTTATCCGAGAAATATTAATGATCCTGCTTTGCTGTAGGAGGCCACTTTATTCAGGACAGGCTGGCGATGTCACAGACCTCTTCAGTCTGCACAAGATAAACTTGGTGAATACGAAATTAAAATGGCAATGCCAAGTCTGGAGATGATGAGATACACTTGAATTAAACATGCGACGAGTTATGCAATATTGTTCACAGACTCTTTATCGATTCACAGAACGAAGGGAATGGCATGTAGTTCCGTCTCACATTACTAGAAATTACCATCACACGCCCATTTGCAGGAGATTCATTCGTCTGGAAGAAGTTCAGCACTTAGATACGTTTTGTTTTACGCTTTACTTACTTTGCTTTATCGATACTGGCCTGTGTGTTGGTGATTTTCTGCTATTTTTCAACTGTGATTAAATACGTAAGAAAAATGCTATCTTCGTGAAGAGATGAGTCGCATTGCTTAAAAACATCTGCTGTATAACAATAATATGAGCTTCTCTATCCAGGTTCGTTTATTTTATATACATTCTAGATAGCTTTGAAACACATGGTCATTTTAGGGTCAATTTAATTTTTACTTTCTCTACTACGTATAGTAAGTAGGGGAAGTATTGTATTCCACCCAAAAATTCGTTACCGAGATTTCACCGGAAATACATGTTTTGAGATCCCCTGAATCCCAAAAAAATATTTTTGGAAACAAGTCCGTGTGTGTTTCTGTATGTGTCTGTGAACAGCATACTCAGAAACGAACAGTCGGATAAACACCAAACTTGATATTTAGGTTCAGTATCTTCCAGAGATGCGACACGAAGGTTTTCAGGTTTCCAAGAAAATCCCTCACCCCAGATTACCCTTTACATGGAACATTTTTCGAAAATTTTAATTTTCACAAAAATGGCTCTAACTATTTTGATTACAATAGCATATGTTTAAGATATTTTTATGATAAATGAAATGTATATCTCGAATTTTCTGGAAATGTCTCCAAATGTATTCTTCATTGTGAACGACTTTTGCATAACTGGTAAACCATAAGAGATAGACAAAATTTTACTACACAAAAAATGTAGATCGCGTTAAAATACACAATTTGTGTCATACATTTTTTTGTTGAGTTAACCATTTTCGAGGTATTGCTTCTTATTCCCTTAAATTTTCCAATACTTATACTTCTTCTCAAATTCGTTATTAAATTTTTTTGTCCTGGTAATGCAAAGAAAATGGAATACTCCACATAGCAACCAGCTCTTAAAATATTTGACTATCGCTTAAAGCCTACCAATTCCCCTTGCATCTACAAGAAAATTAGCAATAAGATTTAACATCTCGATTAACATGAAGCATATGGAGAATAAGCGTTTGTAAAAATAGTTTGAACAAGAGTAGAGAAAGTCATGTGAGTGTAACATATCAGATTTTTTAAATGGGAACCAACCTTTTCTATGTTGGTAGGCCAGGTGCGGTAGACTAAGTTTCTTTTTAAATGTTGAGAAAATCTGTATTGAATTCCCTTAGATCCGACTTTTTGTTTTTGAGTCACATTCACACAATTGTATATACGCGTATCTTCTACAAATAAATTGTTTGGTGTTCAGGAACCTCAAAACTTATATTTCCAGTAAAATCTGGATGTCGAACTTTCGCGTGGAATACAGTACTTCTGTCTACCTTTAAGTAAGCTGCAGATAAAATAAGGTCCATTTAGTTAGGTGTCAAAAGATGGCGATAACGTTCTTGAGCTAATATATATTTTTAATATATATATTAAAAAATTCTATAAAATTAAACATGATTACAAATGCAGAAGACCGAGCGAGGTGGCGCTACGGTAATGTGTGCGACACGCATTCGGGAGGTTCCGAGTTCGACCGCCGGTAATTGCTCTCTCTCACCCATGGGTTTTTCGTGGTTTCCCCGGGGCAGAAGATTAATGTAGGGGTGGTTTATCTTCTACCGCGACCTTCATGTCTTTCCTTTACCCATTGATTTCTTGTCATCTGTTTCAGGGTTGTAATACCAGGCGACGGTGCCCGGTGGGTTGTGGCGGGTCGGTGGCTTGCGTTCTGGAGACGTTTCTTCCTGACATTGGTCCAGGCACAGCTCAGTTAGATTCTGTCTCCAGGTGCTCTCGGGCAGGCGCTCCTTCGAAGGTTAGGCGCTTGTGGGTGGGCCCAGGCGGCCGGATGCATTTAATCTGGAAACATTAAGGGCCCCGTTCGTGCATGCGCCTGACGTTATCCGGATATGGTCGCTCTATCAGTCTCTCTCCTCACCCCTCCCTTCCAGGCGTCACGATGCTCTGCCCCGGTTACGGGAGCCCCTCCGTTCGTCAGTACCTTTACCTTTCACGAATACAGAAAATCCAAAATGTACACTACCCATCCGATTTTTTATTGTGTATATGGGCGTTAATAGGGCGTGACTTAAGATATCTTGCTGGCACCTCCTTCACCCTTAGTACGTTGAAGGAGGAAGAGGGCTATAGCTTACATTTATTAAGAACGTGTAAATAGCTAGGATACGCTACGAGGACTTATAATTGATGTTTGAGGGCTAAATGCTAACATCTCGAGAACTGACACATATTGAAGAGCATTTCCAAACAGACATTTTCTGTATTAACCTCGCGAAATATCGACAAAATCGGTCACCATTCCTCACCTATTCGTAATTTGCCAGTTGACAGAAACAGCATAGGTATGCTTATTGGTGCGGTACACAGCACAAGGCGTGATGGCACCTACAAGGTGACACCACCACCCAATAAAATGAATGAAGTACCCTAGAAACAGTAACAAATGCGGTTTGTCCGGGGAAGCCGTGTTGATTTCTTCCTGTCATTTCCGTTGAAGCAATATGTATGTAATAATTTATAAAAATGTATGTAACAGTCATTGCATATGCTTATATTATTGTAAACATGTTCAATACTGTTATGTAAATGAATTACATAATTTAATAATGTAAGAGCTGTGAGCTGTAAGCTTAAAGTTGTTAACAATGAGGTAACAATGAGGTAACCCTGAGGCAATAATGAGTTTGAGAGTTTGAATGCTACTAGTCATTATTAGGGCAACAATAATGTAAATTTTGTGACAGTTTAAAATTAGCCAATCAACAGCCAGAAAAAGCTTTAGTAAAATGCAGGTATTCTATTGGACTAGGATTAGCCAATCAGAGACTTGTAATACAGAAGTTTACGGGTTTGGACGGTTGGAATGTGTTCAGCTGCCTGCAGACCATGATAGTAACCGGATAGAAAATGTGTTCTCTAGAAAAAATATTAGGTATTCTTGTGAGATGTTAAATAAGTATACGCGTTAACAAAGTGCAAGTATTAAATTAAAGAATCTCACAGCTCTTAATATCAGTGTAGTGCTATTTAATTTGTGTCAAGGATTAATAAAAATAAGTGATTTTAAACTTAAAATCTGTGTAAGCCTACATTCTTGTCGCACCACGCCCTGATTAAGAGAAACGTGTCTCTAAAGTAATACTGACCCAGCCGAGGCAAACGTAAACATAAATAATATATATAGAAGCAGTTTAATAACAAAATTAATATTTTTTTTAAACTTGCAGCATATTACGTAAACAATCTTCTTCAAATAGACGCCCAAAGCATGGTGCAAACTTCAACAACAGAAACACCATTAACTTCAAATTGCTTCCCAAACGTGTGGCTAACATCAAAACATAAACATCTAATACTATCTCACTGTTCAAGGACATGATTTTAAATGACTTTGGTAGACCTTGTGTGCCGTTTAATTAGTATTTTATTTTCGTTATTTAAAGTAACATAAGCTGTACTGACTGGATGTTATTTAGGGTAATAAATTCAGAATTAACACACAAACTGCTGCAAGAAATTGTGGGCTAGAATAGTTTAGTCGTGAGTAGTGTTTCCAACCTAATTGATTCCTTAATAAATCAAGGGTAACGTTTCCTTCTGTTAATATACTCTGTCATAATATTAATCTGGGTATTACTAAGCCCATACTATTCTACTCACAGCAGCCATGTATATTAGTGTAACATTGGCTATTGTCAGACAGCTATTATTCCAGCTTCTCTATCTAAACCCCGAGTGCTAATCCTCTGAAACAGATACCATATGCGACATTGTGTTGATCTGAAAACTGGCTAACTGTTCCAGGGATAACAAGGGAAATTATAAAAGTTCGCTCTTGGGTTTCCAACACTCCCAACCACCTGCTCCGCAACCATATAACATCTTAGGGACATCGGGCTAACGCACAGCGCGTGCTGACAATGCACAAATTTGCTTCTAATGGTTATAGCTTGGCTGATCATTAGCAGCACATAGTGGATATTGACGAGCACTTCTGTGAAAAGACAGACTATAGGGCTACTCACTCCCCATCCTCATCGGTGGATACCTCTTATCTATTTCGACTGCCAGAATCGTTTTAATGAGTGTTTTTACTTTCCCTATCACGTACATAATAGGTAGAATTGGGGTAAAGAGGCATATATACTTAACTTAGGAAGAAAGGAAAGATCAGGAATGGCATGGTTTAGACTGGGGGGCTGGAGGGCACAGAAAATGACTCACGATTCTGGCAGGAGAACCTGCTCATTCTGTGATTTGGATGAGAACTACGTACATATTTTGGCGGAATTAAACTCAAAGAAAAAAGTCCCTCAAGAAAGAGATTGGCATGTTGGGATCTACTGGCTGACCAGAGGAACTGGCAAAACATGGGAAATTTTTTGGCTAAAGTGCGCGAAGCTAGGTCAAAGGTAATTTATCTCTATTTTGCTTTTTATTCTTTTTGTTTTATATTCCTGTTGTTTATTTTGTCACCATACTTGTATCTTAAGTATGCATGTAGGGTTAATGACCCATGCACTAAATACTTGCGTAATAACTTCAATAATTTGAAACCAATAAAGATATCTATCTGTCTAGCTGTTCGTCTAGTAGGTAGAGAAGGTATGCATCTCACCCAAAATTTCGATACCGAGATTACACTGGAGTTCATGTTTTGAAGCCCCTTGAATCCAAAAAAAAGCATTTTTAGAAAACGGTCCGTGTATCCGCAAACGAAAAGTCGGATAAATAACAAACTTAGTATTTAGGTTCATATCTTTCAAAGATACGACACGAAGATTTTCAAGAAAATCCGCCCACCCCAGACTACCGTTTACATGGAACATTTTGCGAAAGTTTTGATTTTCTCAAAAATAGCTCTAATGGTTTTGATTGAAGTATCATATGTTTAAAATATTTTCATGGCAAATGAAATGTATATCTTGAATTTTCTGGGAATGTCCCGAAAAGTCTTCTTCATTCTGAATGAGTTTTGCATAACTAGTAAACCGTAGAGATAGACAAAATTTTAAAACACAAAAAATATAAATCTTGTTATAACACACAATTTATGTTATATACATATTTTATTTTGGAAAGTGAACCATTTCCGAGATATTCCTTGTTATTTGTATGAGTTTTCTAATACTTACACTTTTTCTAAAATTGGAGTTCGTTATTCGTATTTTTATGTCCTGGACATACAAAGAGAACGCTTCACATAGCAACCAGCTCTTAAAAGATTTGACTATCGCTTAAAGCCTACCATATTCCCCTTGCACCTACGAGAAAATTAGCAATATGAGGAATAAGCGTTTGTAAAAATAGTTTGTACAAGAGTAGGGAAAGTCTTGTGAGTGCAACACATGTTTTTTTTCTTGGTGGTCTGCAAATTCAAGGACAAATATGTCCAAAAGCAGTAATAAGACCCAAGTAGCGCTAATGGATATTCAATATTTCCAACTACCAGTTTTATTTGGGTGGAGAACTGTTTATTTTGACAGATATATCGACCAAATCGAACGCTATAAGGATAAGATGGCCGGGGTGCAGAAAAGAAAACTATAATGGATTTAATGGAAATCGGTAATGAACTAAGGCCTTGAGGCGTATCGCACTGTGTAAAATACGTGACAACTTTGGATTGACACTTTGATATTTGTGAGGGACATCCAATTTTAAGAATATTGCTCTGAGATTTACGAAATCCCTCTTGTGCAAATCAGTAATCCCAGATACGTCCTGCAGTTGATCTTTTCCCTTTACAGCTCCTTTATAGCCATAATAAACCGCTTCCCTCAGAGACACAGGTTATTGGCTTAGGGTTGTAGAAAAACACTTTTCGTCCTTTCTCATATGACCTTTTCAAAGTTTCATGATGTTTTTTATGTTTTAAATTTCTTAGTAGACCAAGCCTTAATTATTGCATCAGGCAAGAGTTTGATGATACATTTCTTAAATTATGCATTTGAATCGTGTAACATTAAATGAATCAAACTCATTTGCTACCCATTATTTCCAACGTTATTCTACGTATTATCACAGGTAAACCTTGAGAGGTTAGGAATTTATCGATTTATCTGATGAAAATCGTAAATCGAGTCGGATTTGTTAAGGCTATTCCATGAATAAAATATAACAAATTATCTCGCCACTGCGACCAACTAGATTATGGCTACACTCCCCGGAGGACAGCGATGAAGTGAAGTAGCCGCAAGAGGTCGCAGGTCCGCAGGCAGACGGAATTAAAGAGACACACGAAAGCCCCTATCATTTCCAGTACGAAACACCCGCTCTCGCCAGTAGACGGGAAGAGTCTATCACCAGATGCACTACGAACCCGGAGACACTGCCTGAAAGATGAAAGGGAGAAAGATGGAATGACAGGAAATGAGGGAAAAGAGAAATCGCGATAAAATACAGTACCCCAGCATTCGCCTAGGCGACCAGAGGAAAATCACGAATAACTCCATGGTTAAAGTGGCGGTCACCGGGAATCGAACCGGGACATCCCGAATGCGGGCCACTAACGTTGCCGCCTGAGCCATCCAGCTTGGTCATATTATATGCATAATAATTACTTTCTAACTTGTTGTATAAAGTTAAATCTTCATTGTGATAGCTGTCAGATCACGGCCTATTAAATGAACAATCGTATGCATTATGGAATACTAACCAATGCTACCAACAGTGGGAATGAAAAACAGTTAACCTTAAAATAAGCCAAAAGCACAAGACAAAAGACATTTTTATAGAACATTATTTATTGGGAAAATAATTTATTTGAAGATGTACACTATTTTTGTGTGCATTGATTAAAAACACAATTGGATAATGTAGTCTATTAATCACTGCATAGTGATGCTATTAAGATTTACTAACGAGCTAAAGTTTTATCTGATAAAACAGTATTCTTGCAAGCATAGCTATAGGTACCCGTAGATATAAATACCCAAAGCTTACGATTTGTTTTTGAGCTGAGTTAAGTGATTCTTTGATGTCAAATGGGAGACTGCTGTATGTTTTGACGGCACTGTAGCATACCTTTTATTCCTTATTTGGTATTTAACGATATGGAGATGCGATTGGCTGATCTTGTTTTGTGGAAATGAATATCTTTTTTGTGTTTTATAACGGACAGCGAAAGATTCTTTTCGCATTATAATTCAGTAGTTTCTGACGAGTTCTGAAAACTTTGTAACGTGTTGTTTGTTGCAATTTGGTGTCCTAGAATAAACAGTTGGGCTAAATATCATTTAATTTAATATTTCCTACCAAAAAATATCCTTTCAAAATAACTTACATCTCTGATAAACCTTGCATAACTACTGGTATTAATAATTTAATTTTACGATAATACAGTTTTCTATTGTGAAAGATAAGTGAATCTTTTTGTTCAAATGAATTTTAGAGTCTGTTATTATTCAAACAAATCATATATTTATTACTTTCTCTACTACGTATAGCAAGTAGGGGAAGTATTGTATTCCACCCAAAAATTCGATACAGAGATTTCACCGGAAATTTGTTTTGAAGCCCCCTGAATAAAAAAAAACGTTTTTGGAAACATATCCGTGTGTGTGTGTCTATGTGTCTGTGTGAATAGCATAACTCAGACTCGAACAGTTAGATAAACACCAAACTTGGTATTTAGGTTCAGTATCTTCCAGAGATGCGGCACGAAGGTTTTCAAGAAAATTCCCCCACTCCAGATTATCCTTTACATGGAACATTTTTAGAAAATTTTAATTTTCTCAGAAATGGCTCTAACGATTTTGATTAAAATATCATATATTTAAGATACTTTCATGACAAATAAAATGTATATCTTGAATTTTCTTGGAATGTTTCCAAAAGTATTCTTCATTGTGAACGACTTTTGCATAACTGGTAAACCATAAGAGATGCACAAACTTTTACTACACAAAAATGTAGATCGCGTTGAAATACACAATTTATGTCATATACATTTTTTTTTGTTGAGAACCATTTTCGAGATATTGCTTGTTATTCCCTTAAATTTTCCAATACTTATACTTTTTCTCAAATGGGAATTCGTTATTCATTTTTTTTTGTCCTGGTAATGCAAAGAGAATGGAATACTCCACATAGCAACCAGCTCTTAAAACATTGGCTATAGCTTAAAGCCTAGCAATTCCCCTTGCATCTACAAGAAAATTAGCAATAAGATTAACATCTCGATTAACATGTAGTATGTAGAGAATAAGCGTTTGTAAAAATGGTTTGTACAAGAGTAGAGAAAGTTATGTGAGTGTAACACATAAGATTTTATTATATATTTATTTTTACCGCGAAATTTTGTATTATTAACACGAAAATGCGAAAATGCTCCACTGTCTGTTGTTTTACCATCGCTATGAACTTCCTACAACAGTTAGGTGTTGTCAGTTTCACTCCGGAAACGTTTCTTTGTCCGAGTTTCCAACATCTTCCTAAGGGGCAGAACAGCTTGCTATGGAAAATGAGGCATACTGTATACTATACAGGATGTATCTTTATTGGTATAATATATTTGTGGGACGTGTTGCTGACATCAAAACGTAAAAAAGGTTCATATAAACATCGGCATTTATTTCAGAGTTACAACACAGAATCAAAAGTTACAAAAATTGCTCGAAGAGACTTCCTCTTGCTTCGATGCATGCAATAAACCATGCTCTGGCGTACTCTGTTGAAAATTCCTAGTGTGTTTCGTATTTGGTCAAATCCAGTTTGGATACGTCCTCTCAAAATATCAACATCAGGTACAGGAGTCGTATAAACCAAGGACTTAAAAAATCCCCAGGCGAAGAAATCCATTGGATTCAAATCAGGCGATCGAGCAGACCATGCAATGGATCCCCCTCAACCAGTCCATCTTTGCAGAAATCGATCATTCAAAACGTTACGAACTATTATACTGAAATGAGCTGGAGCACCATCGTGTAAAAGCCGCATTCGTTGGATGATGTCCAGAGGCACATTATCAGTTAAGTAATGCAACTCATTTCTGAGAAACTGGAGATAGATTTGTCCATTCAGACACGGATGGAAGAACTAGGGACCAATAAGGTGATCATGAATGATTCCAGCCCAAACGTTGAGAGAGAACCTCTGTTGATGGTTGTCCTGTCGTACTTCATTAGGATTTTCAAATGCCCAGTTATGCGTGTTATGAAAATTGAAGATGCCGTCGCGAGTAAAACCAACCTCATCCGTGAATAAAGATACAGGCTAGGAAATTGATGAACACAGCGCACTGCTGTAACATCCGTTGACAGAAACATCTTGGCTCAAGGTCCACCTCATTTAATCCTTGTACACGTTGAAGGTGATACGGGTACAGAAAATTTTCATGCAGAATTCTCCAGATGGTCATATGATTAAGTCTTTCCCTTACAGCCATACGTCTTGTGCTATGTGATGGATCTGCATCCACAGCACGAAGAACTCGTTCTTCAAGCTCAATGCCTCGTACCGCTCTTGGCCTTCCAACATCCCTAGTAGTCCTCTCAAATGCGTCATTCTCTCTCAAGCGTTGGTGAATTCGTGTGAATGTTGTTGCACACGGCAACTGCCTGTCAGGGTATTTCTGCATAAAGTTCACGTGCTCGTGCTGCATTGCCGTCTGCACGGCCTTACGTGTAGTGCATATCCGTCTGTTCACTCATGGAATACATCTTTTTTGACCTATAACAACGAAACGGTTTATTTTCAGACCCATGAACATATGAACTTGTTTTACAGTTTTGATGTCAGGAACACGTCCCCCAAATGTACGACACCAATAAAGATACATCTTGTATATACTGCAGGTCTCTGACGAGAAAAAGTTTGCGGGGTGTTCTGTTTTTCCGGAAGAGAGAGGAGGGATGGTATCACGTGACAGCTCACGATGATGTTATAAATAGATCTACTATCTACATTAGAAACATCGCGCAACGTTAGTATTCCAACGTGTTTCACTTGGAGCAGTGTGTAAGTGTTTTGTAGTGATTTATAAAGTTGTTTACAATGCCCAGTAAGAAAGGAAGAACTCTTACAGTCAAGCCCGAGAAATGGTTGCTAAAGTTGTTAAAACCTGTGACGAGGAAAGCAAACAAAAGCAGCAGAGCGTATGTTTTCTAAGAGACCTCAAGTTTTGTTGTTATGTTGAAAGTAGAGTCGTAATCTTTCTCAGATAGCGCTATAATTGTTGATGTTAACATATTTCTTACAGACACATTCTTGTAAGAGGAACACAGTACTTGCGCATTTCCTAAGTGGTACGAATTTGATACAGTATTTAGATTGAAGAGCGCGGTGGAAGACTAGCGCTGAGGAAATTTTCGACGGACCTTTGGTTGTTTACATGTTCTCGATTCTTAAAGTTTGAGAGCCACCAGCTTCACATACTTTATTATTTATTTGTTGTTTGATGTCCTTTTTTAACTCAACTAAAAAGGAACATAGAAAAGCAAGCATGTCAAACTACAGATACTATTTCAGTGTTCATTTTTGTAGTTGTGTTATTGGTTAATAAAAAAATTACGTAAAAGTATCTGAGGAATTGTTAAATGTTATTGGTCAATATTAAATGAATGGCTTACGTATTTGTCTACTTCCTGTTAATCATGATAACCGGAAGTCGCTGTGTTCAAGATTATCTTGAGTTCTACGCAAATAAATGAACGATCAATTAGGATTTCAAAAGGTCGTTGAATTATACGTAGAAAAATTCAAACAAACGGTATCATTTATTTTGAAATTGGTCAATTTCACTACTCTCTTTATTTCGCATGGATTTTGTAGCAACTGTTTCTCTAAATTGGATTGTATTGGATTAAAATCAAGATGGAGCGGTTTAGTTAAGGCGTAGCCCTAAAATATTTTGTTTACTCCATTATTTCAGTCTTAATTAGTTCTTCTTTAAAATATCTGATTTGTTACACTCACATGCCTTGCTCTACTCTTGTACAAACTATTTTTACAAACGGTTATTCTCCATCTACTTCATGTTAATCGAGATGTTAATCTTATTGCTAATTTTCTTGTAGATGCAAGGGGAATTGGTAGACTTTAAGCGATAGTCAAATATTTTAAGAGCTGGTTGCTATATGGAGTATTCCATTCTCTTTCCATGTCCAGGACATTAAAAACACTCACATGACTTTCTCTAGTCTTGTACAAACTATTTTTACAATTTTTTATGACATAAATTGTGTGTTTTAATGGAATCTACATTTTTTGTGTAGAAAAACTTTGTCCATCTCTTACGGTTTACCAGTTATGGAAAAGTCATTCAGAATGAAGAGGACTTTTGGGCACATTCTCATAAAATTCAAGATATACATTTCATTTCCATGAAAATATCTTAAACATATGGTCTTTTAATCAAAATCTTTAGAGCCATTTTTGAGTAAATCAAAATGTTCGAAAAATGTCCAATGTAAAAGGTAGTCTGGAGTGGGGGATTTTGTTGAAAATCTTCGTGTCGCATCCTTAGAAGATACTAAACTCAAATAACAAGTTTGGTAGTTATCCTCTTTTCGTTTTTGAGTTATGCTGTTCACAGACACACACACACGGAGAGGTTTCCAAATATGCTTTATTTTGATTCAGGGCACCTCAAAACATGTATTTATCGAATTGTTGGGTGGAACGCAATACTTCCCCTACTTACTATACGCAGTAGATAAAGTAGAAATTACGTGTTTCATTTATTGGCTAGTTTATTAACAGGATATAGTACGAGTTTTTACTTTCGTAAAAACAAATTGAGATGAAAGTTAATAAATTCCGAGCATTTGCGGAGCAAATAGAAGAACTTTAGGAAGAAAACCAGAAAGAAAATTAATATGAAGCTTTACAAACTGATGCTTGTACCTACTCTTATACATAATTCCGAATCATAGACAGTAACCTCGAAAGAGAGAGAGAGAGAGAGAGAGAGAGAGAGAGAGAGAGAGAGAGCGTGTCTTCAGTCTGCGGATATGAAATTTGTGAGATATATTAGATTTGATCAAATGAAAATTAGAACTAGTTATAAGATGAACTACAGGTGATAAAATAATAAATTATGCAGTGATAACAGTTCTTTAATGTATTTTCAGATAACTAAAGGTTAGAGGATGGTAAAATAAAATTATAACACTGAAATAATGTCACATAATACATTACATACGAAGATAATGAATTATCAACCATTGGGTAGAACGCATAAGAAATATCCTGATATTGCAGATCGGTACAATTGAATTCTGCTAGTCCTTGAAAGAAGGATCAGGAGAAAAAGAAGAAGTTTGTTAGCTAGTTTCTTTTTCGGAATTTTGTCTCTCGGTTAGCGTACCAAAGAGTTTTTAGCTCCCACCGGCACTTCTAGGATAATGTGAGAGCTGTCTCTTCAACATTACATTGTCGTTAGAGAGAGGTTTCCTTATCTCTGCTGTGTGCGGATGTTTCCTTGGAGCTCAATGACCTGACAAGGAATCAAATGCTAGTCTCATTTAGGTTCTGTTAAGTCTTTCCATCGTTTATAGTTTCCAAGTTGCAAATGAAGATGAAGGTTATTCAGAGAAAACTCCGGATACACGCTTTATTTGACAGTAAACACGTTCAAAACAGTTGGGGCATTTTAAAAACTAAAACCTAAGACAAGCTTTTTCACTTAAAAGGGTATTCTGTGGCGGTAAAATTTCGTTAAAGTCTTCGCCTTGCATTTATGGAAAATGCCAATCTTTAAATACGAGATTTGATATTTAGATTTTGAGTAATGTTGCATTCTCTCACTCTCTCTCTCTCTCGCACGCACACACGCACACACGCACACACGCACAGACACACACACACACACACACACACACACACTCTTCTAAAATGCTCTTTAGTATTCAGGGACCTAAACCGCGTGTTCTTGGTGACATTTCGTTATCAAAATCTTTAGTGTTACATTACACTTATAATAAGTGAGCGCCTGCCCCAGAGTGTCGGGGTAGCTGTCTGCATCACAGTCAAAAGGTCGAAACTTGGTTAGGGTGAGTTACACGGATAAAGTTTGTTTTCTGGGTTTTCCCTTATCCTGAAAAATTAATGACGGGTAACTTTAAGCTCTATGGACCCCGGGCTCATTTGATATTATTTCACTCATTTCATTCATCCATCGTCCGATATGACCTAAACGGTTAAAGGGTGCTAAACATAAAATAAATAAATACATAAGTGACTGGTAGTAAAATAGTTATTTATGATACAAGTGTTAAAAGTGGAGTTTCATTCTTCGAGTAGCAATCCTTCGAGAAAAACAGAATCACTTTTAATATATGTTGACATACACTATTTTAGACCCTTCTGAATATTAAATTGTATAGTATTCAGTTGACATTTGTGTGGAAATAGCAGTACACATTCGGACAAGCGTAACAGTGAACTCTAGTGTGTTGTTGTTGTTTGGCCTTCGTTGTTGTTTCACCTTAATAGCAGCATTGCTGATAAAATGATCATTTACACAATCATAACATTTTGTAATATATAGAATGGTGTGACAAAAAGAAATCAACAAAATAGATGCAACAATTATATTAATATACATGTTTTTCCACGATAGGCGCTAATGTTCTGTTTTTAGGTTATCAAAAACGGGAGAGAAATATTCATTAACAACAAAAACAATTAAACATACCAACTTTCTCAAATTTGAACAGTTTTTCAAATTAAGCTCGGTAATTCCATTACTTGATAAGATGGGATTATTAGTTATGTCTACGGTATTTTTAGAAGTGCTTGGGCCTTGTAAGACCTGATGAGCAATGTTAATTTTATTTGCAATAGAATTCTCTATGTAGTTCTCAAGCACATTTGTACATTCTTAAGTAAACGCAATTTTTAAAACGAGTGTACCCTTCTCGGTATAATCTTCTGGAGTTTTTCGGTAACAA